>OX122893.2:18409993-19609993 GCA_944738655.2 Andrena hattorfiana | reverse complement strand
GAGGACGACGAGGACGAGGACGAGGACGACGACGACGAAGACGAGGACGTGGACGACGAGGACGAGGACGACGATGACGAGGACGAGGACGAGGACGACGAGGACGAGGACGAGGACGAGGATGAGGAGAACGAGGACGACGAGGACGACGAGGACGAGGACGAGGACGACGAGGACGACGAGGACGAGGACGACGAGGACGACGAGGACGACGAGGACGACGAGGACGAGGACGACGAGGACGATTGGGACGACGAGGACGAGGACGACGAGGACGAGGACGACGAGGACGAGGACGACGAGGACGAGGACGAGGACGACGAGGACGAGGACGACGACGACGACGACGAGGACGACGAGGACGACCAGGACGACGAGGACGAGGACGAGGACCAGGACGACGAGGACGACGAGGACGACGAGGACGAGGACGAGGACGACGAGGACGAGGACGAGGACGACGACGACGACGACGAGGGCGAGGACGACGACGACGAGGACGAGGACGACGAGGACGACGAGGACGACGAGGACGACGAGGACGAGGACGAGGACCAGGACGACGAGGACGACGAGGACGACGAGGACGAGGACGAGGACGAGGACGACGAGGACGTGGACGACGAGGACGAGGACGACGATGACGAGGACGAGGACGAGGACGACGAGGACGAGGACGACGAGGACGACGAGGACGACGAGGACGAGGACGACGAGGACGAGGACGACGAGGACGAGGACGACGAGGACGAGGACGACGAGGACGAGGACGACGAGGACGAGGACGACGAGGACGAGGACGAGGACGACGAGGACGAGGACGAGGGCGACGAGGAAGAGGACGACGAGGACGAGGACGACGAGGACGAGGACGACGAGGACGAGGACGACGAGGACGACGAGGACGAGGACGAGGACGACGAGGACGAGGACGAGGACGACGAGGACGACGAGGACGAGGACGACGAGGACGACGAGGACGACGAGGACGAGGACGACGAGGACGAGGACGAGGACGAGGACCAGGACGACGAGGACGACGAGGACGACGAGGACGAGGACGAGGACGACGAGGACGATGAGGACGAGGACGAGGACGAGGACGACGAGGACGACGAGGACGAGGACGATGAGGACGAGGACGAGGACGACGAGGACGACGAGGACGAGGACGACGTGGACGAGGACGACGACGACGAGGACGAGGACAACGAGGACGAGGCCGAGGACGACGAGGACGAGGACGAGGACGAGGAGGACGAGGACGACGAGGACGATGTGGACGAGGACGAGGACGACGAGGACGGCGAGGACGAGGACGAGGACGACGAGGACGAGGACGACGAGGACGAGGACGACGAGGACGAGGACGACGAGGACGAGGACGACGAGGACGAGGACGACGAGGACGAGGACGACGAGGACGAGGACGACGAGGACGAGGACGACGAGGACGAGGACGACGAGGACGAGGACGAGGACGACGAGGACGAGGACGAGGACGACGAGGACGAGGACGACGACGACGAGGACGAGGACGACGAGGACGACGAGGACGACGAGGACGACGAGGACGACGAGGACGACGAGGACGAGGACGAGGACGACGACGACGACGACGAGGACGTGGACGACGAGGACGAGGACGACGAGGACGAGGACGAGGACGACGACGACGAAGACGAGGACGTGGACGACGAGGACGAGGACGACGATGACGATGACGAGGACGAGGACGACGAGGACGAGGACGAGGACGAGGATGAGGAGAACGAGGACGACGAGGACGACGAGGACGAGGACGAGGAGGACGACGAGGACGACGAGGACGAGGACGACGAGGACGAGGACGACGAGGACGAGGACGACGAGGACGAGAACGACGAGGACGAGGACGACGAGGACGAGGACGAGGACGACGAGGACGAGGACGAGGACGACGAGGACGAGGACGAGGGCGACGAGGACGAGGACGACGAGGACGAGGACGACGAGGACGAGGACGACGAGGACGAGGACGACGAGGACGAGGACGACGAGGACGACGAGGACGAGGACGACGACGACGAGGACGACGACGACGAGGACGACGACGACGAGGACGACGACGACGAGGACGACGACGACGAGGACGACGACGACGAGGACGACGACGACGGGGACGGGGACGACGGGGACGGGCACGACGGGGACGGGCACGACGGGGACGAGGACGACGGGGACGAGGACGACGAGCACGATGAGGACGAGGACGACGAGGACGAGGACGACGAGGACGACGAGGACGAGGACGACGAGGACGACGAGGACGACGAGGACGAGGACGACGAGGACGAGGACGACGAGGACGATGAGGACGAGGACGAGGACGAGGACGACGAGGACGACGAGGACGAGGACGATGAGGACGAGGACGAGGACGAGGACGACGAGGACGACGAGGACGAGGACGACGAGGACGAGGACGACGTGGACGAGGACGACGACGACGAGGACGAGGACAACGAGGACGAGGCCGAGGACGACGAGGACGAGGACGAGGACGAGGAGGACGAGGACGAGGCCGAGGACGACGAGGACGAGGACGACGAGGACGACGAGGACGATGTGGACGAGGACGAGGACGACGAGGACGGCGAGGACGAGGACGAGGACGAGGAGGACGAGGACGACGAGGACGACGTGGACGAGGACGAGGACGACGAGGACGAGGACGAGGACGACGAGGACGACGAGGACGACGAGGACGACGAGGACGACGAGGACGAGGACGACGAGGACGACGAGTACGAGGACGACGAGGACGACGAGGACGACGAGGACGACGAGGACGAGGACGAGGACAACGAGGACGAGGCCGAGGACAACGAGGACGAGGCCGAGGACGACGAGGACGAAGACGAGGACGAGGAGGACGAGGACGAGGCCGAGGACGACGAGGACGAGGACGAGGACGAGGAGGACGAGGACGAGGACGAGGAGGACGAGGACGACGAGGACGACGAGGACGAGGACGACGAGGACGAGGACGACGAGGACGAGGACGACGAGGACGAGAACGACGAGGACGACGAGGACGACGAGGACGAGGACGACGAGGACGACGAGTACGAGGACGACGAGGACGACGAGGACGACGAGGACGACGAGGACGAGGACGAGGACAACGAGGACGAGGCCGAGGACAACGAGGACGAGGCCGAGGACGACGAGGACGAAGACGAGGACGAGGAGGACGAGGACGAGGCCGAGGACGACGAGGACGAGGACGAGGACGAGGAGGACGAGGACGACGAGGACGACGAGGACGAGGACGACGAGGACGAGGACGACGAGGACGAGGACGACGAGGACGAGAACGACGAGGACGAGGACGACGAGGACGAGGACGAGGACGACGAGGACGAGGACGAGGACGACGAGGACGAGGACGAGGGCGACGAGGACGAGGACGACGAGGACGAGGACGACGAGGACGAGGACGACGAGGACGAGGACGACGAGGACGAGGACGACGAGGACGATGAGGACGAGGACGAGGACGAGGACGACGAGGACGACGAGGACGAGGACGATGAGGACGAGGACGAGGACGAGGACGACGAGGACGACGAGGACGAGGACGACGAGGACGAGGACGACGTGGACGAGGACGACGACGACGAGGACGAGGACAACGAGGACGAGGCCGAGGACGACGAGGACGAGGACGAGGAGGACGAGGACGACGAGGACGACGAGGACGAGGACGACGAGGACGAGGACGACGAGGACGAGAACGACGAGGACGAGGACGACGAGGACGAGGACGAGGACGACGAGGACGAGGACGAGGGCGACGAGGACGAGGACGACGAGGACGAGGACGACGAGGACGAGGACGACGAGGACGAGGACGACGAGGACGACGAGGACGAGGACGAGGACGACGAGGACGAGGACGAGGACGACGACGACGAGGACGACGACGACGAGGACGACGACGACGAGGACGACGACGACGAGGACGACGACGACGAGGACGACGACGACGAGGACGACGACGACGAGGACGACGACGACGGGGACGGGGACGACGGGGACGGGCACGACGGGGACGGGCACGACGGGGACGAGGACGACGAGCACGATGAGGACGAGGACGACGAGGACGAGGACGACGAGGACGACGAGGACGAGGACGACGAGGACGACGAGGACGACGAGGACGAGGACGACGAGGACGAGGACGACGAGGACGATGAGGACGAGGACGAGGACGAGGACGACGAGGACGACGAGGACGAGGACGATGAGGACGAGGACGAGGACGAGGACGACGAGGACGACGAGGACGAGGACGACGAGGACGAGGACGACGTGGACGAGGACGACGACGACGAGGACGAGGACAACGAGGACGAGGCCGAGGACGACGAGGACGAGGACGAGGACGAGGAGGACGAGGACGAGGCCGAGGACGACGAGGACGAGGACGAGGACGAGGAGGACGAGGACGACGAGGACGATGTGGACGAGGACGAGGACGACGAGGACGGCGAGGACGAGGACGAGGACGAGGAGGACGAGGACGACGAGGACGACGTGGACGAGGACGAGGACGACGAGGACGAGGACGAGGACGACGAGGACGACGAGGACGACGAGGACGAGGACGACGAGGACGACGAGTACGAGGACGACGAGGACGACGAGGACGACGAGGACGACGAGGACGAGGACGACGATGACGAGGACGAGGACGACGAGGACGAGGACGACGAGGACGACGAGTACGAGGACGACGAGGACGA
Organism: Andrena hattorfiana; assembly: GCA_944738655.2. Lineage (NCBI taxonomy): Eukaryota > Metazoa > Arthropoda > Insecta > Hymenoptera > Andrenidae > Andrena > Andrena hattorfiana. The sequence continues at coordinate 19,605,200 of OX122893.2, read as the reverse complement.
CGAGGACGACGAGGACGACGAGGACGAGGACGACGATGACGAGGACGAGGACGACGAGGACGACGAGGACGACGAGTACGAGGACGACGAGGACGAGGACGACGAGGACGAGGACGACGAGGACGAGGACGACGAGGACGAGGACGACGAGGACGAGGACGACGAGGACGAGGACGACGAGGACGAGGACGACGAGGACGAGGACGACGAGGACGAGGACGACGAGGACGAGGACGAGGACGACGAGGACGAGGACGACGAGGACGACGAGGACGACGAGGACGAGGACGAGGACGACGAGGACGAGGACGACGAGGACGAGGACGACGAGGACGAGGACGACGAGGACGAGGACGACGAGGACGAGGACGACGAGGACGAGGAAGACGAGGACGAGGACGACGAGGACGAGGACGACGAGGACGAGGACGACGAGGACGAGGACGACGAGGACGAGGACGACGAGGACGAGGACGACGAGGACGAGGACGACGAGGACGAGGACGACGAGGACGAGGACGACGAGGACGAGGACGACGAGGACGAGGACGACGAGGACGAGGACGACGAGGACGAGGACGACGAGGACGAGGACGACGAGGACGAGGACGACGAGGACGAGGACGACGAGGACGAGGACGACGAGGACGAGGACGACGAGGACGAGGACGACGAGGACGAGGACGACGAGGACGAGGACGACGAGGACGAGGACGACGAGGACGAGGACGACGAGGACGAGGACGACGAGGACGAGGACGACGAGGACGAGGACGACGAGGACGAGGACGACGAGGACGAGGACGACGAGGACGAGGACGACGAGGACGAGGACGACGAGGACGAGGACGACGAGGACGAGGACGACGAGGACGAGGACGACGAGGACGAGGACGACGAGGACGAGGACGAGGACGACGAGGACGACGAGGACGACGAGGACGACGAGGACGACGAGGACGAGGACGAGGACGACGACGACGACGACGAGGACGTGGACGACGAGGACGAGGACGACGAGGACGAGGACGACGAGGACGACGAGGACGACGAGGACGAGGACGACGAGGACGACGAGGACGATGAGGACGACGAGGACGACGAGGACGACGAGGGCGAGGACGAGGACGACGAGGACGACGAGGACGAGGACGACGAGCACGACGAGGACGAGGACGACGAGGACGACGAGGACGACGAGGACGAGGACGAGGACGACGAGGACGACGAGGACGAGGACGACGAGGACGACGAGGACGACGAGGACGAGGACGACGAGGACGAGGACGACGAGGACGAGGACGAGGGCGACGAGGACGAGGACGACGAGGACGAGGACGACGAGGACGAGGACGACGAGGACGAGGACGACGAGGACGAGGACGACGAGGACGAGGACGACGAGGACGAGGACGACGAGGACGAGGACGACGAGGACGAGGACGACGAGGACGAGGACGACGAGGACGAGGACGACGAGGACGAGGACGACGAGGACGAGGTCGAGGACGACGAGGACGAGGACGACGAGGACGAGGACGACGAGGACGAGGACAAGGACGAGGACGAGGACGACGAGGACGAGGACGACGAGGACGAGGACGACGAGGACGAGGACGACGAGGACGAGGACGACGAGGACGAGGACGACGAGGACGAGGACGACGAGGACGAGGACGACGAGGACGAGGACGACGAGGACGAGGACGAGGACGACGAGGACGAGGACGAGGACGACGAGGACGAGGACGACGAGGATGAGGACGAGGACGACGAGAACGACGAGGACGACGAGGACGAGGACGACGAGGACGAGGACGACGAGGACGACGAGGACGAGGACGAGGACGTCGAGGACGACGAGGACGAGGACGAGGACGACGAGGACGACGAGGAAGAAGACGAGGACGACGAGGACGAGGACGAGGAGGACGAGGAGGACGAGGACGAGGACGACGAGGACGACGAGGACGAGGACGACGAGGACGACGAGGACGAGGACGACGAGGACGAGGACGACGAGGACGAGGACGACGAGGACGAGGACGACGAGGACGAGGACGACGAGGACGAGGACGACGAGGACGAGGACGACGGGGACGAGGACGACGGCGACGAGGACGACGGGGACGAGGACGACGGGGACGAGGACGACGGGGACGAGGACGACGGGGACGAGGACGACGAGGACGAGGACGACGAGGACGAGGACGACGAGGACGAGGACGACGAGGACGAGGACGACGAGGACGAGGACGACGAGGACGAGGACGACGAGGACGAGGACGACGAGGACGAGGACGACGAGGACGAGGACGACGAGGACGAGGACGACGAGGACGAGGACGACGAGGACGAGGACGACGAGGACGAGGACGACGAGGACGAGGACGACGAGGACGAGGACGACGAGGACGAGGACGACGAGGTCGAGGACGACGAGGACGAGGACGACGAGGACGAGGACGACGAGGTCGAGGACGACGAGGACGAGGACGACGAGGACGAGGACGACGAGGACGAGGACGACGAGGACGACGAGGACGACGAGGACGAGGACGACGAGGACGAGGGCGACGAGGACGACGAGGACGAGGACGACGAGGACGACGAGGACGACGAGGACGAGGACGACGAGGACGACGAGGACGACGAGGACGACGAGGACGACGAGGACGACGAGGACGACGAGGACGACGAGGACGAGGACAACGAGGACGAGGACGACGAGGACGAGGACGAGGACGACGAGGACGAGGACGACGAGGACGACGAGTACGAGGACGACGAGGACGACGAGTACGAGGACGACGAGGACGACGAGGACGAGGACGAGGAACACGAGGACGACGAGGACGAGGACGACGAGGACGACGAGGACGAGGACGACGAGGACGACGAGGACGAGGACGACGAGGACGACGAGGACGAGGACGACGAGGACGACGAGGACGAGGACGAGGACGACGAGGACGACGAGGACGAGGACGAGGACGACGAGGACGACGAGGACGAGGACGACGAGGACGACGAGTACGAGGACGACGAGGACGACGAGGACGACGAGGACGACGAGGACGAGGACGACGATGACGAGGACGAGGACGACGAGGACGACGAGGACGAGGACGAGGACGACGAGGACGACGAGGACGACGAGGACGAGGACGACGAGGACGAGGACGACGAGGACGAGGACGACGAGGACGAGGACGACGAGGTCGAGGACGACGAGGACGAGGACGACGAGGACGAGGACGACGAGGACGACGAGGACGACGAGGACGAGGACGACGAGGACGAGGGCGACGAGGACGACGAGGACGAGGACGACGAGGACGACGAGGACGACGAGGACGAGGACGACGAGGACGAGGACGAGGACGACGAGGACGACGAGGACGACGAGGACGAGGACGACGAGGACGACGAGGACGAGGACGACGAGGACGACGAGGACGAGGACGACGAGGACGACGAGGACGACGAGGACGAGGACGACGAGGACGACGAGGACGAGGACGAGGACGACGAGGACGACGAGGACGAGGACGACGAGGACGACGAGTACGAGGACGACGAGGACGACGAGGACGACGAGGACGAGGACGACGATGACGAGGACGACGATGACGAGGACGACGACGACGAGGACGACGAGGACGACGAGGACTAGGACGACGAGGACGAGGACGACGAGGACGACGAGGACGAGGACGACGAGGACGACGAGGACGAGGACGACGAGGACGAGGACGACGCGGACGAGGACGACGAGGACGAGGACGACGCGGACGAGGACGACGAGGACGAGGACGACGAGGACGAGGACGACGAGGACGAGGACGACGAGGACGAGGACGACGAGGACGAGGACGACGAGGACGAGGACGACGAGGACGAGGACGACGAGGACGACGAGGACGAGGACGAGGACGAGGACGACGAGGACGAGGACGACGAGGACGACGAGTACGAGGACGACGAGGACGACGAGTACGAGGACGACGAGGACGACGAGGACGACGAGGACGAGGACGACGATGACGAGGACGACGATGACGAGTACAACGATGACGAGGACGAGGACGACGAGGACGACGAGGACGACGAGGACGAGGACGACGAGGACGAGGACGACGAGGACGAGGACAACGAGGACGAGGACGACGAGGACGAGGACGACGAGGACGAGGACGAGGACGACGAGGACGAGGACGAGGACGACGAGGACGAGGACGAGGACGACGAGGACGAGGACGACGAGGACGAGGACGACGAGGACGACGAGTACGAGGACGACGAGGACGACGAGGACGAGGACGAGGAAGACGAGGACGACGAGGACGAGGACGACGAGGACGACGAGGACGAGGACGACGAGGACGAGGACGACGAGGACGAGGACGACGAGGACGAGGACGACGAGGACGAGGACGACGAGGACGAGGACGACGAGGACGAGGACGAGGACAACGAGGACGACGAGGACGACGAGGACGAGGAAGACGAGGACGAGGAAGACGAGGACGACGAGGACGAGGACGACGAGGACGACGAGGACGAGGACGACGAGGACGACGAGGACGAGGACGACGAGGACGAGGACGACGAGGACGACGAGGACGAGGACGAGGACGACGAGGACGACGAGGACGAGGACGACGAGGACGAGTACGAGGACGACGAGGACGACGAGGACGAGGACGACGAGGACGACGAGGACGAGGACGACGAGGACGAGGACGACGAGGACGAGGACGACGAGGACGAGGACGACGAGGACGAGGACGACGAGGACGAGGACGACGAGGACGAGGACGACGAGGACGAGGACGACGAGGACGAGGACGACGAGGACGAGGACGACGAGGACGAGGACGAGGACGACGAGGACGACGAGGACGAGGACGACGAGGACGACGAGGACGACGAGGACGAGGACGACGAGGACGAGGACGACGAGGACGAGGACGACGAGGACGAGGACGACGAGGACGAGGACGACGAGGACGAGGACGACGAGGACGAGGACGAGGACGACGAGGACGAGGACGACGAGGACGACGAGGACGAGGACGACGAGGACGACGAGGACGACGAGGACGAGGACGACGAGGACGAGGACGACGAGGACGAGGACGACGAGGACGAGGACGACGAGGACGAGGACGACGAGGACGACGAGGACGAGGACGACGAGGACGACGAGGACGAGGACGACGAGGACGAGGACGACGAGGACGAGGACGACGAGGACGAGGACGACGAGGACGAGGACGACGAGGACGAGGACGACGAGGACGAGGACGAGGACAACGAGGACGACGAGGACGACGAGGACGAGGAAGACGAGGACGACGAGGACGAGGACGACGAGGACGACGAGGACGAGGACGACGAGGACGACGAGGACGAGGACGACGAGGACGAGGACGACGAGGACGAGGACGACGAGGACGAGGACGACGAGGACGACGAGTACGAGGACGACGAGGACGACGAGGACGAGGACGACGATGACGAGGACGAGGACGACGAGGACGACGAGGACGACGAGGACGAGGACGACGAGGACGAGGACGACGAGGACGAGGACGACGAGGACGAGGACGACGAGGACGAGGACGACGAGGACGAGGACGACGAGGACGAGGACGACGAGGACGAGGACGACGAGGACGAGGACGACGAGGACGAGGACGACGAGGACGAGGACGACGAGGACGAGGACGACGAGGACGAGGACGACGAGGACGAGGACGACGAGGACGAGGACGAGGACGAGGACGACGAGGACGACGAGGACGACGAGGACGAGGACGACGAGGACGACGAGGACGAGGACGACGAGGACGACGAGGACGAGGACGACGAGGACGACGAGGACGAGGACGAGGACGACGAGGACGACGAGGACGAGGACGAGGACGACGAGGACGACGAGGACGAGGACGACGAGGACGACGAGGACGAGGACGACGAGGACGACGAGTACGAGGACGACGAGGACGACGAGGACGACGAGGACGACGAGGACGAGGACGACGATGACGAGGACGACGATGACGAGGACGAAGACGACGAGGACGACGAGGACGACGAGGACTAGGACGACGAGGACGAGGACGACGAGGACGACGAGGACGAGGACGACGAGGACGACGAGGACGAGGACGACGAGGACGACGAGGACGAGGACGAGGACGACGAGGACGACGAGGACGAGGACGACGAGGACGACGAGGACGACGAGGACGAGGCCGACGAGGACGACGAGGACGAGGACGACGAGGACGAGGACGACGAGGACGAGGACGACGAGGACGAGGACGACGAGGACGAGGACGACGAGGACGAGGACGACGAGGACGAGGACGAGGACAACGAGGACGACGAGGACGACGAGGACGAGGAAGACGAGGACGACGAGGACGAGGACGACGAGGACGACGAGGACGAGGACGACGAGGACGACGAGGACGAGGACGACGAGGACGAGGACGACGAGGACGAGGACGACGAGGACGACGAGTACGAGGACGACGAGGACGACGAGGACGAGGACGACGATGACGAGGACGAGGACGACGAGGACGACGAGGACGACGAGGACGAGGACGACGAGGACGAGGACGACGAGGACGAGGACGACGAGGACGAGGACGACGAGGACGAGGACGACGAGGACGAGGACGACGAGGACGAGGACGACGAGGACGAGGACGACGAGGACGAGGACGACGAGGACGAGGACGACGAGGACGAGGACGACGAGGACGAGGACGACGAGGACGAGGACGACGAGGACGAGGACGACGAGGACGAGGACGAGGACGACGAGGACGAGGACGAGGACGACGAGGACGAGGACGAGGACGACGAGGACGACGAGGACGACGAGGACGAGGACGACGAGGACGACGAGGACGAGGACGACGAGGACGACGAGGACGAGGACGACGAGGACGACGAGGACGAGGACGAGGACGACGAGGACGACGAGGACGAGGACGAGGACGACGAGGACGACGAGGACGAGGACGACGAGGACGACGAGGACGAGGACGACGAGGACGACGAGTACGAGGACGACGAGGACGACGAGGACGACGAGGACGACGAGGACGAGGACGACGATGACGAGGACGACGATGACGAGGACGAAGACGACGAGGACGACGAGGACGACGAGGACTAGGACGACGAGGACGAGGACGACGAGGACGACGAGGACGAGGACGACGAGGACGACGAGGACGAGGACGACGAGGACGACGAGGACGAGGACGAGGACGACGAGGACGACGAGGACGAGGACGACGAGGACGACGAGGACGACGAGGACGAGGCCGACGAGGACGACGAGGACGAGGACGACGAGGACGAGGACGACGCGGACGAGGACGACGAGGACGAGGACGACGCGGACGAGGACGACGAGGACGAGGACGACGAGGACGAGGACGACGAGGACGAGGACGAGGACGACGAGGACGAGGACGACGAGGACGAGGACGAGGACGACGAGGACGAGGACGAGGACGACGAGGACGAGGACGAGGACGACGAGGACGAGGACGACGAGGACGAGGACGACGAGGACGACGAGGACGAGGACGACGAGGACGACGAGGACGACGAGGACGAGGACGACGAGGACGAGGACGACGAGGACGACGAGTACGAGGACGACGAGGACGACGAGGACGACGAGTACGAGGACGACGAGGACGACGAGGACGAGGACGAGGAAGACGAGGACGACGAGGACGAGGACGACGAGGACGACGAGGACGAGGACGACGAGGACGAGGACGACGAGGACGAGGACGACGAGGACGACGAGTACGAGGACGACGAGGACGACGAGGACGACGAGTACGAGGACGACGAGGACGACGAGGACGAGGACGAGGAAGACGAGGACGAGGACGAGGAAGACGAGGACGACGAGGACGAGGACGACGAGGACGACGAGGACGAGGACGACGAGGACGAGGACGACGAGGACGAGGACGACGTGGACGAGGACGACGAGGACGAGGACGACGAGGACGAGGACGAGGACAACGAGGACGACGAGGACGACGAGGACGAGGAAGACGAGGACGACGAGGACGAGGACGACGAGGACGAGGACGACGAGGACGACGAGGACGACGAGGAGGAGGACGACGAGGACGAGGACGACGAGGACGAGGACGACGAGGACGACGAGGACGAGGACGACGAGGACGAGGACGAGGACGACGAGGACGACGAGGACGAGGACGACGAGGACGACGAGTACGAGGACGACGAGGACGACGAGGACGACGAGGACGACGAGGACGAGGACGACGAGGACGAGGACGACGTGGACGAGGACGACGAGGACGAGGACGACGAGGACGAGGACGACGAGGACGAAGACGACGAGGACGAGGACGAGGACGACGAGGACGACGAGGACGAGGACGACGAGGACGAGGACGACGTGGACGACGAGTACGAGGACGACGAGGACGACGAGGACGAGGACGACGAGGACGACGAGTACGAGGACGACGAGGACGACGAGGACGAGGACGAGGAAGACGAGGACGACGAGGACGAGGACGACGAGGACGAGGACGACGAGGACGACGACGACGAGGACGAGGACGACGAGGACGAGGACGACGAGGACGAGGACGACGAGGACGAGGACGACGAGGACGACGAGGACGAGGACGACGAGTACGAGGACGACGAGGACGACGAGGACGACGAGGACGACGAGGACGAGGCCGACGAGGACGACGAGGACGACGAGGACGAGGACGACGAGGACGAGGACGACGAGGACGAGGACGACGAGGACGAGGACGACGAGGACGAGGACGACGAGGACGAGGACGACGAGGACGAGGACGACGAGGACGAGGACGACGAGGACGAGGACGACGAGGACGACGAGGACGACGAGGACGAGGACGACGAGGACGAGGACGACGAGGACGAGGACGACGAGGACGAGGACGACGAGGACGAGGACGAGGACGACGAGGACGAGGACGACGAGGACGAGGACGAGGACGACGAGGATGAGGACGACGAGGACGAGGACGAGGACGACGAGGACGAGGACGACGAGGACGAGGACGACGAGGACGAGGACGACGAGGACGACGAGGACGACGAGGACGAGGACGAGGAAGACGAGGACGACGAGGACGAGGACGAGGACGAAGACGACGAGGACGACGAGGACGACGAGGACGACGAGGACGAGGACGACGAGGACGAGGACGACGAGGACGAGGACAACGAGGACTAGGACGACGAGGACGAGGACGAGGACGACGAGGACGAGGACGACGAGGACGAGGACGACGAGGACGACGAGTACGAGGACGACGAGGACGACGGGGACGAGGACGAGGAAGACGAGGACGACGAGGACGAGGACGACGAGGACGACGAGGACGAGGACGACGAGGACGACGAGGACGAGGACGAGGACGACGAGGACGACGAGGACGACGAGGACGAGGACGACGAGGACGAGGACGACGAGGACCAGGACGGCGAGGACGAGGACGACGAGGACGAGGACGACGAGGACGAGGACGACGAGGACGAGGACGAGGACGACGAGGACGAGGACGACGAGGACGAGGACGAGGACGAGGACGACGAGGACGAGGACGACGAGGACGAGGACAACGAGGACGAGGACGGCGAGGACGACGAGGACGAGGACGAGGACGACGAGGACGACGAGGACGAGGACGACGAGGACGACGAGTACGAGGACGACGAGGACGACGACGATGACGAGGACGACGATGACGAGTACAACGATGACGAGGACGAGGACGACGAGGACGACGAGGACGACGAGGACGAGGACGACGAGGACGAGGACGAAGAGGACGAGGACGACGAGGACGAGGACAACGAGGACGAGGACGACGAGGACGAGGACGACGAGGACGTGGACGACGAGGACGAGGACGAGGACGACGAGGACGAGGACGACGAGGACGAGGACGACGAGGACGAGGACGACGAGGACGACGAGTACGAGGACGACGAGGACGACGAGGACGAGGACGAGGAAGACGAGGACGACGAGGACGAGGACGACGAGGACGAGGACGACGAGAACGAGGACGACGAGGACGAGGACGACGAGGACGAGGACGACGAGGACGACGAGGACGAGGACGACGAGGACGAGTACGACGAGGACGAGGACGACGAGGACGAGGACGACGAGGACGAGGACGACGAGGACGAGGACGACGAGGACGAGGACGAGGACGACGAGGACGACGAGGACGACGAGTACGAGGACGACGAGGACGACGAGGACGACGAGGACGACGAGGACGAGGACGAGGACGACGAGGACGACGAGGACGACGAGGACGAGGACGAGGACGACGAGGACGACGAGGACGACGAGGACGACGAGGACGACGAGGACGAGGACGACGATGACGAGGACGACGACGACGAGGACGAAGACGACGAGGACGACGAGGACGACGAGGACGACGAGGACGAGGACGACGAGGACGAGGACGACGAGGACGACGAGGACGAGGACGACGAGGACGAGGACGAGGACGACGAGGACGAGGACGACGAGGACGAGGACGACGAGGACGACGAGGACGAGGCCGACGAGGACGACGAAGACGACGAGGACGAGGACGACGAGGACGAGGACGACGAGGACGAGGACGACGAGGACGAGGACGACGAGGACGAGGACGACGAGGACGAGGACGACGAGGACGAGGACGACGAGGACGAGGACGACGAGGACGAGGACGACGAGGACGAGGACGGCGAGGACGACGAGGACGAGGACGAGGACGACGAGGACGACGAGGACGAGGACGACGAGGACGACGAGGACGACGAGGACGAGGACGACGAGTACGAGGACGACGAGGACGACGAGGACGACGAGGACGAGGACGACGATGACGAGGACGACGATGACGAGTACAACGATGACGAGGACGAGGACGACGAGGACGACGAGGACGAGGACGACGAGGACGAGGACGACGAGGACGAGGACGACGAGGACGAGGACAACGAGGACGAGGACGACGAGGACGAGGACGACGAGGACGAGGACGACGAGGACGAGGACGACGAGGACGACGAGGACGAGGACGACGAGGACGACGAGGACGACGAGGACGAGGACGACGAGGACGAGGACGACGAGGACGAGGACGAGGACGACGAGGACGAGGACGAGGACGACGAGGACGAGGACGACGAGGACGAGGACGACGAGGACGACGAGTACGAGGACGACGAGGACGACGAGGACGAGGACGAGGAAGACGAGGACGACGAGGACGACGAGGACGAGGACGACGAGGACGACGAGGACGAGGACGACGAGTACGAGGACGACGAGGACGAGGACGACGAGGACGAGGACGACGAGGACGAGGACGACGAGGACGAGGACGACGAGGACGAGGACGACGAGGACGAGGACGAGGACAACGAGGACGAGGACGACGAGGACGACGATGACGAGGACGACGATGACGAGGACGACGATGACGAGGACGAAGACGACGAGGACGACGAGGACGACGAGGACGACGAGGACGAGGACGACGAGGACGAGGACGACGAGGACGAGGACGACGAGGACGAGGACGACGAGGACGAGGACGACGAGGACGAGGACGACGAGGACGAGGACGAGGACGACGAGGACGACGAGTACGAGGACGACGAGGAAGACGAGGACGACGAGGACGACGAGGACGAGGACGAGGACGACGAGGACGACGAGTACGAGGACGACGAGGACGACGAGGACGACGAGGACGACGAGGACGAGGACGACGATGACGAGGACGACGATGACGACGAGGACGACGAGGACGAGGACGACGAGGACGAGGACGACGAGGACGACGAGGACGAGGACGACGAGGACGACGAGGACGAGGACGACGAGGACGAGGACGAGGACGACGAGGACGACGAGGACGAGGACGACGATGACGAGGACGAGGACGACGAGGACGACGAGGACGACGAGGACGACGAGGACGACGAGGACGAGGACGACGAGGACGAGGACGACGAGGACGAGGACGACGAGGACGAGGACAACGAGGGCGAGGACGACGAGGACGAGGACGACGAGGACGAGGACGACGAGGACGAGGTCGAGGACGACGAGGACGAGGACGACGAGGACGAGGACGACGAGGACGAGGACAAGGACGAGGACGAGGACGACGAGGACGAGGACGACGAGGACGAGGACGACGAGGACGAGGACGAGGACGACGAGGACGAGGACGAGGACGACGAGGACGAGGACGACGAGGATGAGGACGAGGACGACGAGAACGACGAGGACGACGAGGACGAGGACGACGAGGACGAGGACGACGAGGACGACGAGGACGAGGACGAGGACGTCGAGGACGACGAGGACGAGGACGAGGACGACGAGGACGACGAGGAAGAAGACGAGGACGACGAGGACGAGGACGAGGGCGACGAGGACGAGGACGACGAGGACGAGGACGACGAGGACGACGAGGACGAGGACGACGAGGACGAGGACGACGAGGACGAGGACGACGAGGACGAGGACGACGAGGACGAGGACGACGAGGACGAGGACGACGAGGACGAGGACGACGGGGACGAGGACGACGGCGACGAGGACGACGGGGACGAGGACGACGGGGACGAGGACGACGGGGACGAGGACGACGAGGACGAGGACGACGAGGACGAGGACGACGAGGACGAGGACGACGAGGACGAGGACGACGAGGACGAGGACGACGAGGACGAGGACGACGAGGACGAGGACGACGAGGACGAGGACGACGAGGACGAGGACGACGAGGACGAGGACGACGAGGACGAGGACGACGAGGACGAGGACGACGAGGACGAGGACGACGAGGACGAGGACGACGAGGACGAGGACGACGAGGTCGAGGACGACGAGGACGAGGACGACGAGGACGAGGACGTCGAGGTCGAGGACGACGAGGACGAGGACGACGAGGACGACGAGGACGAGGACGACGAGGACGAGGGCGACGAGGACGACGAGGACGAGGACGACGAGGACGACGAGGACGACGAGGACGAGGACGACGAGGACGACGAGGACGACGAGGACGACGAGGACGACGAGGACGACGAGGACGACGAGGACGACGAGGACGAGGACAACGAGGACGAGGACGACGAGGACGAGGACGAGGACGACGAGGACGAGGACGACGAGGACGACGAGTACGAGGACGACGAGGACGACGAGTACGAGGACGACGAGGACGACGAGGACGAGGACGAGGAACACGAGGACGACGAGGACGAGGACGACGAGGACGACGAGGACGAGGACGACGAGGACGACGAGGACGAGGACGACGAGGACGACGAGGACGAGGACGAGGACGACGAGGACGACGAGGACGAGGACGAGGACGACGAGGACGACGAGGACGAGGACGACGAGGACGACGAGTACGAGGACGACGAGGACGACGAGGACGACGAGGACGACGAGGACGACGAGGACGAGGACGACGATGACGAGGACGAGGACGACGAGGACGACGAGGACGAGGACGAGGACGACGAGGACGACGAGGACGACGAGGACGAGGACGACGAGGACGAGGACGACGAGGACGAGGACGACGAGGACGAGGACGACGAGGTCGAGGACGACGAGGACGAGGACGACGAGGACGAGGACGACGAGGACGACGAGGACGACGAGGACGAGGACGACGAGGACGAGGGCGACGAGGACGACGAGGACGAGGACGACGAGGACGACGAGGACGACGAGGACGAGGACGACGAGGACGAGGACGAGGACGACGAGGACGACGAGGACGACGAGGACGAGGACGACGAGGACGACGAGGACGAGGACGACGAGGACGACGAGGACGAGGACGACGAGGACGACGAGGACGAGGACGAGGACGACGAGGACGACGAGGACGAGGACGAGGACAACGAGGACGACGAGGACGAGGACGACGAGGACGACGAGTACGAGGACGACGAGGACGACGAGGACGAGGACGACGATGACGAGGACGACGATGACGAGGACGACGACGACGAGGACGACGAGGACGACGAGGACTAGGACGACGAGGACGAGGACGACGAGGACGACGAGGACGAGGACGACGAGGACGACGAGGACGAGGACGACGAGGACGACGAGGACGAGGACGAGGACGACGAGGACGACGAGGACGACGAGGACGAGGACGACGAGGACGAGGACGACGAGGACGAGGACGACGCGGACGAGGACGACGAGGACGAGGACGACGCGGACGAGGACGACGAGGACGAGGACGACGAGGACGAGGACGACGAGGACGAGGACGACGAGGACGAGGACGACGAGGACGAGGACGACGAGGACGAGGACGACGAGGACGACGAGGACGAGGACGAGGACGAGGACGACGAGGACGAGGACGACGAGGACGAGGACGACGATGACGAGGACGACGATGACGAGTACAACGATGACGAGGACGAGGACGACGAGGACGACGAGGACGACGAGGACGAGGACGACGAGGACGAGGACGACGAGGACGAGGACAACGAGGACGAGGACGACGAGGACGAGGACGACGAGGACGAGGACGAGGACGACGAGGACGAGGACGAGGACGACGAGGACGAGGACGAGGACGACGAGGACGAGGACGACGAGGACGAGGACGACGAGGACGACGAGTACGAGGACGACGAGGACGACGAGGACGAGGACGAGGAAGACGAGGACGACGAGGACGAGGACGACGAGGACGACGAGGACGAGGACGACGAGGACGAGGACGACGAGGACGAGGACGACGAGGACGAGGACGACGAGGACGAGGACGACGAGGACGAGGACGACGAGGACGAGGACGACGAGGACGAGGACGAGGACAACGAGGACGACGAGGACGACGAGGACGAGGAAGACGAGGACGAGGAAGACGAGGACGACGAGGACGAGGACGACGAGGACGACGAGGACGAGGACGACGAGGACGACGAGGACGAGGACGACGAGGACGAGGACGACGAGGACGACGAGGACGAGGACGAGGACGACGAGGACGACGAGGACGAGGACGACGAGGACGAGTACGAGGACGACGAGGACGACGAGGACGAGGACGACGATGACGAGGACGAGGACGACGAGGACGACGAGGACGACGAGGACGAGGACGACGAGGACGAGGACGACGAGGACGAGGACGACGAGGACGAGGACGACGAGGACGAGGACGACGAGGACGAGGACGACGAGGACGAGGACGACGAGGACGAGGACGACGAGGACGAGGACGACGAGGACGAGGACGACGAGGACGAGGACGACGAGGACGAGGACGAGGACGACGAGGACGAGGACGACGAGGACGACGAGGACGAGGACGACGAGGACGACGAGGACGACGAGGACGAGGACGACGAGGACGAGGACGACGAGGACGAGGACGACGAGGACGACGAGGACGAGGACGACGAGGACGACGAGGACGAGGACGACGAGGACGAGGACGACGAGGACGAGGACGACGAGGACGAGGACGACGAGGACGAGGACGACGAGGACGAGGACGAGGACAACGAGGACGACGAGGACGACGAGGACGAGGAAGACGAGGACGACGAGGACGAGGACGACGAGGACGACGAGGACGAGGACGACGAGGACGACGAGGACGAGGACGACGAGGACGAGGACGACGAGGACGAGGACGACGAGGACGACGAGTACGAGGACGACGAGGACGACGAGGACGAGGACGACGATGACGAGGACGAGGACGACGAGGACGACGAGGACGACGAGGACGAGGACGACGAGGACGAGGACGACGAGGACGAGGACGACGAGGACGAGGACGACGAGGACGAGGACGACGAGGACGAGGACGACGAGGACGAGGACGACGAGGACGAGGACGACGAGGACGAGGACGACGAGGACGAGGACGACGAGGACGAGGACGACGAGGACGAGGACGACGAGGACGAGGACGACGAGGACGAGGACGACGAGGACGAGGACGAGGACGACGAGGACGAGGACGAGGACGACGAGGACGACGAGGACGACGAGGACGAGGACGACGAGGACGACGAGGACGAGGACGACGAGGACGACGAGGACGAGGACGACGAGGACGACGAGGACGAGGACGAGGACGACGAGGACGACGAGGACGAGGACGAGGACGACGAGGACGACGAGGACGAGGACGACGAGGACGACGAGGACGAGGACGACGAGGACGACGAGTACGAGGACGACGAGGACGACGAGGACGACGAGGACGACGAGGACGAGGACGACGATGACGAGGACGACGATGACGAGGACGAAGACGACGAGGACGACGAGGACGACGAGGACTAGGACGACGAGGACGAGGACGACGAGGACGACGAGGACGAGGACGACGAGGACGACGAGGACGAGGACGACGAGGACGACGAGGACGAGGACGAGGACGACGAGGACGACGAGGACGAGGACGACGAGGACGACGAGGACGACGAGGACGAGGCCGACGAGGACGACGAGGACGAGGACGACGAGGACGAGGACGACGAGGACGAGGACGACGCGGACGAGGACGACGAGGACGAGGACGACGCGGACGAGGACGACGAGGACGAGGACGACGAGGACGACGAGGACGAGGACGAGGACGACGAGGACGAGGACGACGAGGACGACGAGTACGAGGACGACGAGGACGACGAGGACGACGAGGACGAGGACGACGATGACGAGGACGACGATGACGAGTACAACGATGACGAGGACGAGGACGACGAGGACGACGAGGACGACGAGGACGAGGACGACGAGGACGAGGACGACGAGGACGAGGACAACGAGGACGAGGACGACGAGGACGAGGACGACGAGGACGAGGACGAGGACGACGAGGACGAGGACGAGGACGACGAGGACGAGGACGACGAGGACGAGGACGAGGACGACGAGGACGACGAGGAGGAGGACGACGAGGACGAGGACGACGAGGACGACGAGGACGAGGACGAGGACGACGAGGACGACGAGGACGAGGACGACGAGGACGAGGACGACGAGGACGAGGACGACGAGGACGACGAGGACGACGAGGACGAGGACGACGAGGACGAGGACGACGAGGACGACGAGTACGAGGACGACGAGGACGACGAGGACGAGGACGAGGAAGACGAGGACGACGAGGACGAGGACGACGAGGACGACGAGGACGAGGACGACGAGGACGAGGACGACGAGGACGAGGACGACGTGGACGAGGACGACGAGGACGAGGACGACGAGGACGAGGACGAGGACAACGAGGACGACGAGGACGACGAGGACGAGGAAGACGAGGACGACGAGGACGAGGACGACGAGGACGAGGACGACGAGGACGACGAGGACGAGGACGACGAGGACGACGAGGAGGAGGACGACGAGGACGAGGACGACGAGGACGACGAGGACGAGGACGAGGACGACGAGGACGACGAGGACGAGGACGACGAGGACGAGTACGAGGACGACGAGGACGACGAGGACGAGGACGACGATGACGAGGACGAGGACGACGAGGACGACGAGGACGACGAGGACGAGGACGACGAGGACGAGGACGACGAGGACGAGGACGACGAGGACGAGGACGACGAGGACGAGGACGACGAGGACGAGGACGACGAGGACGAGGACGACGAGGACGAGGACGACGAGGACGAGGACGACGAGGACGAGGACGACGAGGACGAGGACGACGAGGACGAGGACGACGAGGACGAGGACGACGAGGACGAGGACGACGAGGACGACGAGGACGAGGACGACGAGGACGAGGACGACGAGGACGAGGACGACGAGGACGAGGACGACGAGGACGAGGACGACGAGGACGAGGACGACGAGGACGAGGACGACGAGGACGAGGACGACGACGACGAGGACGACGAGGACGAGGACGACGAGGACGAGGACGACGAGGACGAGGACGAGGACGACGAGGACGAGGACGAGGACGAGGACGACGAGGACGAGGACGACGAGGACGAGGACGACGAGGACGACGAGTACGAGGACGACGAGGACGACGAGGACGAGGACGAAGAAGACGAGGACGACGAGGACGAGGACGACGAGGACGACGAGGACGAGGACGACGAGGACGAGGACGACGAGGACGAGGACGACGAGGACGAGGACGAGGACGACGAGGACGAGGACGACGAGGACGACGAGGACGAGGACGACGAGGACGACGAGGACGACGAGGACGACGAGGACGACGAGGACGACGAGGACGAGGACGACGTGGACGACGAGGACGACGAGGACGACGAGGACGACGAGGACGACGAGGACGACGAGGACGACGAGGACGACGAGGACGAGGACGACGAGGACGACGAGGACGACGAGGACGACGAGGACGAGGATGACGAGGACGACGAGGACGAGGACGAGGACGACGAGGACGACGAGGACGACGAGGACGAGGACGAGGACGACGAGGACGAGGACGAGGACGACGAGGACGAGGACGACGAGGACGAGGACGACGAGGACGACGATGACGAGGACGACGAGGACGAGGACGACGAGGACGACGAGGACGAGGACGACGAGGACGACGAGGACGAGGACGACGAGGACGACGAGGACGAGGACGACGAGGACGAGGACGAGGACGACGAGGACGAGGATGACGAGGACGACGAGGACGAGGATGACGAGGACGACGAGGACGAGGACGAGGACGACGAGGACGACGAGGACGAGGACGACGAGGACGACGAGTACGAGGACGACGAGGACGACGAGGACGACGAGGACGACGAGGACGAGGACGACGAGGACGAGGACGACGTGGACGAGGACGACGAGGACGAGGACGACGAGGACGAGGACGACGAGGACGAAGACGACGAGGACGAGGACGAGGACGACGAGGACGACGAGGACGAGGACGACGAGGACGAGGACGGCGTGGACGACGAGTACGAGGACGACGAGTACGAGGACGACGAGGACGACGAGGACGAGGACGACGAGGACGACGAGTACGAGGACGACGAGGACGACGAGGACGAGGACGAGGAAGACGAGGACGACGAGGACGAGGACGACGAGGACGAGGACGACGAGGACGACGACGACGAGGACGAGGACGACGAGGACGAGGACGACGAGGACGAGGACGACGAGGACGAGGACGACGAGGACGACGAGGACGAGGACGACGAGTACGAGGACGACGAGGACGACGAGGACGACGAGGACGACGAGGACGACGAGGACGACGAGGACGAGGCCGACGAGGACGACGAGGACGACGAGGACGAGGACGACGAGGACGAGGACGACGAGGACGAGGACGACGAGGACGAGGACGACGAGGACGAGGACGACGAGGACGAGGACGACGAGGACGAGGACGACGAGGACGACGAGGACGACGAGGACGAGGACGACGAGGACGAGGACGACGAGGACGAGGACGACGAGGACGAGGACGACGAGGACGAGGACGAGGACGACGAGGACGAGGACGACGAGGACGAGGACGAGGACGACGAGGATGAGGACGACGAGGACGAGGACGAGGACGACGAGGACGAGGACGACGAGGACGAGGACGACGAGGACGAGGACGACGAGGACGACGAGGACGACGAGGACGAGGACGAGGAAGACGAGGACGACGAGGACGAGGACGAGGACGAAGACGACGAGGACGACGAGGACGACGAGGACGACGAGGACGAGGACGACGAGGACGAGGACGACGAGGACGAGGACAACGAGGACTAGGACGACGAGGACGAGGACGAGGACGACGAGGACGAGGACGACGAGGACGAGGACGACGAGGACGACGAGTACGAGGACGACGAGGACGACGGGGACGAGGACGAGGAAGACGAGGACGACGAGGACGAGGACGACGAGGACGACGAGGACGAGGACGACGAGGACGACGAGGACGAGGACGAGGACGACGAGGACGACGAGGACGACGAGGACGAGGACGACGAGGACGAGGACGACGAGGACCAGGACGGCGAGGACGAGGACGACGAGGACGAGGACGACGAGGACGAGGACGACGAGGACGAGGACGAGGACGACGAGGACGAGGACGACGAGGACGAGGACGAGGACGAGGACGACGAGGACGAGGACGACGAGGACGAGGACAACGAGGACGAGGACGGCGAGGACGACGTGGACGAGGACGAGGACGACGAGGACGACGAGGACGAGGACGACGAGGACGACGAGTACGAGGACGACGAGGACGACGACGATGACGAGGACGACGATGACGAGTACAACGATGACGAGGACGAGGACGACGAGGACGACGAGGACGACGAGGACGAGGACGACGAGGACGAGGACGAAGAGGACGAGGACGACGAGGACGAGGACAACGAGGACGAGGACGACGAGGACGAGGACGACGAGGACGTGGACGACGAGGACGAGGACGAGGACGACGAGGACGAGGACGACGAGGACGAGGACGACGAGGACGAGGACGACGAGGACGACGAGTACGAGGACGACGAGGACGACGAGGACGAGGACGAGGAAGACGAGGACGACGAGGACGAGGACGACGAGGACGACGAGGACGAGGACGACGAGGACGAGTACGACGAGGACGAGGACGACGAGGACGAGGACGACGAGGACGAGGACGACGAGGACGAGGACGACGAGGACGAGGACGACGAGGACGAGGACGACGAGGACGAGGACGACGAGGACGAGGACGACGAGGACGAGGACGACGAGGACGAGGACGAGGACGACGAGGACGACGAGGACGACGAGTACGAGGACGACGAGGACGACGAGGACGACGAGGACGACGAGGACGAGGACGAGGACGACGAGGACGACGAGGACGACGAGGACGAGGACGAGGACGACGAGGACGACGAGGACGACGAGGACGACGAGGACGACGAGGACGAGGACGACGATGACGAGGACGACGATGACGAGGACGACGACGACGAGGACGAAGACGACGAGGACGACGAGGACGACGAGGACGACGAGGACGAGGACGACGAGGACGAGGACGACGAGGACGACGAGGACGAGGACGACGAGGACGAGGACGACGAGGACGAGGACGACGAGGACGACGAGGACGAGGACGACGAGGACGACGAGGACGAGGCCGACGAGGACGACGAAGACGACGAGGACGAGGACGACGAGGACGAGGACGACGAGGACGAGGACGACGAGGACGAGGACGACGAGGACGAGGACGACGAGGACGAGGACGACGAGGACGAGGACGACGAGGACGAGGACGACGAGGACGAGGACGGCGAGGACGACGAGGACGAGGACGAGGACGACGAGGACGACGAGGACGAGGACGACGAGGACGACGAGTACGAGGACGACGAGGACGACGAGGACGACGAGGACGAGGACGACGATGACGAGGACGACGATGACGAGTACAACGATGACGAGGACGAGGACGACGAGGACGACGAGGACGAGGACGACGAGGACGAGGACGACGAGGACGAGGACGACGAGGACGAGGACGACGAGGACGAGGACGACGAGGACGAGGACGACGAGGACGACGAGGACGAGGACGACGAGGACGACGAGGACGACGAGGACGAGGACGAGGACGACGAGGACGAGGACGAGGACGACGAGGACGAGGACGACGAGGACGAGGACGACGAGGACGACGAGTACGAGGACGACGAGGACGACGAGGACGAGGACGAGGAAGACGAGGACGACGAGGACGACGAGGACGAGGACGACGAGGACGACGAGGACGAGGACGACGAGTACGAGGACGACGAGGACGAGGACGACGAGGACGAGGACGACGAGGACGAGGACGACGAGGACGAGGACGACGAGGACGAGGACGACGAGGACGAGGACGAGGACAACGAGGACGAGGACGACGAGGACGACGATGACGAGGACGACGATGACGAGGACGACGATGACGAGGACGAAGACGACGAGGACGACGAGGACGACGAGGACGACGAGGACGAGGACGACGAGGACGAGGACGACGAGGACGAGGACGACGAGGACGAGGACGACGAGGACGAGGACGACGAGGACGAGGACGACGAGGACGAGGACGACGAGGACGAGGACGAGGACGACGAGGACGACGAGTACGAGGACGACGAGGAAGACGAGGACGACGAGGACGACGAGGACGAGGACGAGGACGACGAGGACGACGAGTACGAGGACGACGAGGACGACGAGGACGACGAGGACGACGAGGACGAGGACGACGATGACGAGGACGACGATGACGACGAGGACGACGAGGACGAGGACGACGAGGACGAGGACGACGAGGACGACGAGGACGAGGACGACGAGGACGACGAGGACGAGGACGACGAGGACGAGGACGAGGACGACGAGGACGACGAGGACGAGGACGACGATGACGAGGACGAGGACGACGAGGACGACGAGGACGACGAGGACGACGAGGACGAGGACGACGAGGACGAGGACGACGAGGACGAGGACGACGAGGACGAGGACAACGAGGGCGAGGACGACGAAGACGAGGACGACGAGGACGAGGACGACGAGGACGAGGACGACGAGGACGAGGACGAGGACGACGAGGACGAGGACGAGGACGACGAGGACGAGGACGACGAGGACGACGAGTACGAGGACGACGAGGACGACGAGGACGAGGACGAGGAAGACGAGGACGACGAGGACGACGAGGACGAGGACGACGAGGACGACGAGGACGAGGACGACGAGTACGAGGACGACGAGGACGAGGACGACGAGGACGAGGACGACGAGGACGAGGACGACGAGGACGAGGACGACGAGGACGAGGACGACGAGGACGAGGACGAGGACAACGAAGACGAGGACGACGAGGACGACGAGTACGAGGACGACGAGGACGACGAGGACGACGAGGACGACGAGGACGAGGACGAGGACGACGAGGACGACGAGTACGAGGACGACGAGGACGACGAGGACGACGAGGACGACGAGGACGACGAGGACGACGAGGACGAGGACGACGATGACGAGGACGACGATGACGAGGACGACGATGACGAGGACGAAGACGACGAGGACGACGAGGACGACGAGGACGACGAGGACGACGAGGACGAGGACGACGAGGACGACGAGGACGAGGACAACGAGGACGAGGACGACGAGGACGAGGACGAGGACGACGAGGACGAGGACGAGGACGACGAGGACGAGGACGAGGACGACGAGGACGAGGACGACGAGGACGACGAGTACGAGGACGACGAGGACGACGAGGACGAGGACGAGGAAGACGAGGACGACGAGGACGAGGACGACGAGGACGACGAGGACGAGGACGACGAGGACGACGAGGACGAGGACGACGAGGACGACGAGGACGACGAGGACGAGGACGACGAGGACGAGGACGACGAGGACGAGGACGACGAGGACGAGGACGACGAGGACGAGGACGACGAGGACGAGGACGACGAGGACGAGGACGAGGACGACGAGGACGACGAGTACGAGGACGACGAGGACGACGAGGACGACGAGGACGACGAGGACGAGGACGAGGACGACGAGGACGACGAGGACGAGGACGAGGACGACGAGGACGACGAGGACGAGGACGACGAGGACGACGAGTACGAGGACGACGAGGACGACGAGGACGACGAGGACGACGAGGACGAGGACGACGATGACGAGGACGAGGACGACGAGGACGACGAGGACGACGAGGACGACGAGGACGAGGACGACGATGACGAGGACGACGATGACGAGGACGACGATGACGAGGACGAAGACGACGAGGACGACGAGGACGACGATGACGAGGACGACGATGACGAGGACGACGATGACGAGGACGAAGACGACGAGGACGACGAGGACGACGAGGACGACGAGGACGAGGACGACGAGGACGAGGACGACGAGGACGAGGACGACGAGGACGAGGACGAGGACGACGAGGACGACGGGGACGAGGACGACGAGGACGACGGGGACGAGGACGACGAGGACGACGAGGACGACGAGGACGACGAGTACGAGGACGACGAGGACGACGAGGACGACGAGGACGACGAGGACGAGGACGAGGACGACGAGGACGACGAGTACGAGGACGACGAGGACGAGGACGACGAGGACGAGGACGGCGAGGACGTCGAGGACGAGGACGACGAGGACGAGGACGACGAGGACGAGGACGACGAGGACGAGGACGAGGACGACGAGGACGAGGACGAGGACGACGAGGACGAGGACGAGGACGAGGACGACGAGGTCGAGGACGACGAGGACGAGGACGAGGACGACGAGGACGAGGACGACGAGGACGAGGACGACGAGGACGAGGACGACGAGGACGACGAGGACGACGAGGACGAGGACGAGGAAGACGAGGACGACGAGGACGAGGACGAGGACGAAGACGACGAGGACGACGAGGACGACGAGGACGACGAGGACGAGGACGACGAGGACGAGGACGACGAGGACGAGGACAACGAGGACTAGGACGACGAGGACGAGGACGAGGACGACGAGGACGAGGACGACGAGGACGAGGACGACGAGGACGACGAGTACGAGGACGACGAGGACGACGGGGACGAGGACGAGGACGACGAGGACGACGAGGACGAGGACGACGAGGACGACGAGGACGAGGACGACGAGGACGACGAGGACGAGGACGAGGACGACGAGGACGACGAGGACGAGGACGACGAGGACGAGGACGACGAGGACGAGGACGACGAGGACGAGGACGACGAGGACGAGGACGACGAGGACGAGGACGACGAGGACGAGGACGACGAGGACGAGGACGACGAGGACGAGGACGACGAGGACGAGGACGACGAGGACGAGGACGACGAGGACGACGAGGACGAGGTCGACGAGGACGACGAGTACGAGGACGACGAGGACGACGAGGACGACGAGGACGACGAGGACGAGGACGACGATGACGAGGACGAGGACGACGAGGACGACGAGGACGACGAGGACGACGAGGACGAGGACGACGATGACGAGGACGACGATGACGAGGACGACGATGACGAGGACGACGATGACGAGGACGACGAGGACGACGAGGACGACGAGGACGAGGACGACGAGGACGAGGACGACGAGGACGAGGACGACGAGGACGAGGACGACGAGGACGAGGACGACGAGGACGAGGACGGCGAGGACGAGGACGACGAGGACGAGGACGACGAGGACGAGGACGACGAGGACGAGGACGACGAGGACGAGGACGACGAGGACGAGGACGAGGACGACGAGGACGACGAGGACGACGAGTACGAGGACGACGAGGAAGACGAGGACGACGAGGACGACGAGGACGAGGACGAGGACGACGAGGACGACGAGTACGAGGACGACCAGGACGACGAGGACGACGAGGACGACGAGGACGAGGACGACGATGACGAGGACGACGATGACGAGGACGACGATGACGACGAGGACGACGAGGACGAGGACGACGAGGACGAGGACGACGAGGACGACGAGGACGAGGACGACGAGGACGACGAGGACGAGGACGACGATGACGAGGACGACGATGACGAGGACGAAGACGACGAGGACGACGAGGACGACGAGGACGACGAGGACGAGGACGACGAGGACGAGGACGACGAGGACGACGACGACGAGGACGACGAGGACGAGGACGACGAGGACGAGGACGACGAGGACGACGAGGACGAGGACGACGAGGACGACGAGGACGAGGCCGACGAGGACGACGAAGACGACGAGGACGAGGACGACGAGGACGAGGACGACGAGGACGAGGACGACGAGGACGAGGACGACGAGGACGAGGACGACGAGGACGAGGACGACGAGGACGAGGACGACGAGGACGAGGACGGCGAGGACGACGAGGACGAGGACGAGGACGACGAGGACGACGAGGACGAGGACGACGAGGACGACGAGGACGACGAGTACGAGGACGACGAGGACGACGAGGACGACGAGGACGATGAGGACGAGGACGACGATGACGAGGACGACGATGACGAGTACAACGATGACGAGGACGAGGACGACGAGGACGACGAGGACGACGAGGACGAGGACGACGAGGACGAGGACGACGAGGACGAGGACGACGAGGACGAGGACAACGAGGACGAGGACGACGAGGACGAGGACGACGAGGACGAGGACGACGAGGACGAGGACGACGAGGACGACGAGGACGAGGACGACGAGAACGACGAGGACGAGGACGACGAGGACGACGAGGACGAGGACGAGGACGACGAGGACGACGAGGACGAGGACGAGGACGACGAGGACGACGAGGACGAGGACGACGAGGACGACGAGTACGAGGACGACGAGGACGACGAGGACGACGAGGACGACGAGGACGAGGACGACGATGGCGAGGACGAGGACGACGAGGACGACGAGGACGACGAGGACGACGAGGACGAGGACGACGATGACGAGGACGACGATGACGAGGACGACGATGACGAGGACGAAGACGACGAGGACGACGAGGACGACGAGGACGACGAGGACGAGGACGACGAGGACGAGGACGACGAGGACGAGGACGACGAGGACGAGGACGACGAGGACGAGGACGACGAGGACGAGGACGACGAGGACGAGGACGACGAGGACGAGGACGACGAGGACGAGGACGAGGATGACGAGGACGACGAGGACGACGAGTACGAGGACGACGAGGAAGACGAGGACGACGAGGACGACGAGGACGAGGACGAGGACGACGAGGACGACGAGTACGAGGACGACGAGGACGACGAGGACGACGAGGACAACGAGGACGAGGACGACGATGACGAGGACGACGATGACGACGAGGACGACGAGGACGAGGACGACGAGGACGACGAGGACGAGGACGACGAGGACGACGAGGACGAGGACGACGAGGACGACGAGGACGAGGACGAGGACGACGAGGACGACGAGGACGAGGACGACGATGACGAGGACGAGGACGACGAGGACGACGAGGACGACGAGGACGACGAGGACGAGGACGACGAGGACGAGGACGACGAGGACGAGGACGACGAGGACGAGGACAACGAGGACGAGGACGACGAGGACGAGGACGACGAGGACGAGGACGACGAGGACGAGGACGACGAGGACGACGAGTACGAGGACGACGAGGACGACGAGGACGAGGACGAGGAAGACGAGGACGACGAGGACGACGAGGACGAGGACGAGGAAGACGAGGACGACGAGGACGACGAGGACGAGGACGACGAGGACGACGAGGACGAGGACGACGAGGACGAGGACGACGAGGACGAGGACGACGAGGACGAGGACGACGAGGACGAGGACGACGAGGACGAGGACGACGAGGACGAGGACGACGAGGACGAGGACGACGAGGACGAGGACGACGAGGACGAGGACGACGAGGACGAGGACGACGAGGACGAGGACGACGAGGACGAGGACGAAGACAACGAGGACGAGGACGACGAGGACGACGAGTACGAGGACGACGAGGACGACGAGGACGACGAGGACGACGAGGACGACGAGGACGAGGACGAGGACGACGAGGACGACGAGTACGAGGACGACGAGGACGACGAGGACGACGAGGACGACGAGGACGACGAGGACGACGAGGACGAGGACGACGATGACGAGGACGACGATGACGAGGACGACGATGACGAGGACGAAGACGACGAGGACGACGAGGACGACGAGGACGACGAGGACGAGGACGACGAGGACGAGGACAACGAGGACAAGGACGACGAGGACGAGGACGAGGACGACGAGGACGAGGACGAGGACGACGAGGACGAGGACGACGAGGACGACGAGTACGAGGACGACGAGGACGACGAGGACGAGGACGAGGAAGACGAGGACGACGAGGACGAGGACGACGAGGACGACGAGGACCAGGACGACGAGGACGACGAGGACGAGGACGACGAGGACGACGAGGACGAGGACGAGGACGACGAGGACGACGAGGACGAGGACGAGGACGACGAGGACGACGAGGACGAGGACGACGAGGACGACGAGTACGAGGACGACGAGGACGACGAGGACGACGAGGACGACGAGGACGAGGACGACGATGACGAGGACGAGGACGACGAGGACGACGAGGACGACGAGGACGACGAGGACGAGGACGACGATGACGAGGACGACGATGACGAGGACGACGATGACGAGGACGAAGACGACGAGGACGACGAGGACGACGATGACGAGGACGACGATGACGAGGACGACGATGACGAGGACGACGATGACGAGGACGACGATGACGAGGACGAAGACGACGAGGACGACGAGGACGACGAGGACGACGAGGACGAGGACGACGAGGACGAGGACGACGAGGACGAGGACGACGAGGACGAGGACGACGAGGACGAGGACGACGAGGACGAGGACGACGAGGACGAGGACGACGAGGACGAGGACGACGAGGACGAGGACGAGGACGACGAGGACGACGAGGACGACGAGGACGACGAGGACGACGAGGACGACGAGGACGACGAGGACGACGAGTACGAGGACGACGAGGACGACGAGGACGACGAGGACGACGAGGACGAGGACGACGATGACGAGGACGACGATGACGACGAGGACGACGAGGACGAGGACGACGAGGACGAGGACGACGAGGACGAGGACGACGAGGACGACGAGGACGAGGACGACGAGGACGACGAGGACGAGGACGACGAGGACGACGAGGAGGAGGACGACGAGGACGACGAGGACGAGGACGAGGACGACGAGGACGACGGGGACGAGGACGACGAGGACGACGGGGACGAGGACGACGAGGACGACGAGGACGAGGAGGACGAGGCCGACGAGGACGACGAGGACGAGGACGACGAGGACGAGGACGACGAGGACGAGGACGACGAGGACGAGGACGACGAGGACGAGGACGACGAGGACGAGGACGACGAGGACGAGGACGACGAGGACGAGGACGACGAGGACGAGGACGACGAGGACGAGGACGACGAGGACGAGGACGACGAGGACGAGGACGAGGACGACGAGGACGAGGACGACGAGGACGAGGACGACGAGGACGAGGACGACGAGGACGAAGACGACGAGGACGAGGACGAGGACGACGAGGACGACGAGGACGAGGACGAGGACGACGAGGACGACGAGGACGAGGACGACGAGGACGACGAGTACGAGGACGACGAGGACGACGAGGACGACGAGGACGAGGACGACGAGGACGACGAGTACGAGGACGACGAGGACGACGAGGACGACGAGGACGAGGACGACGATGACGAGGACGACGATGACGAGTACAACGATGACGAGGACGAGGACGACGAGGACGACGAGGACGACGAGGACGAGGACGACGAGGACGAGGACGACGAGGACCAGGACGACGAGGACGAGGACGAGGACGACGAGGACGAGGACGAGGACGACGAGGACGAGGACGAGGACGACGAGGACGAGGACGACGAGGACGAGGACGACGAGGACGACGAGTACGAGGACGACGAGTACGAGGACGACGAGTACGACGAGGACGAGGACGAGGAAGACGAAGACGACGAGGACGAGGACGACGAGGACGACGAGGACGAGGACGACGAGGACGAGGACGACGAGGACGACGAGTAGGAGGACGACGAGGACGACGAGGACGAGGACGACGATGACGAGGACGACGATGACGAGGACGACGATGACGAGGACGAAGACGACGAGGACGACGAGGACGACGAGGCCGACGAGGACGAGGACGACGAGGACGAGGACGACGAGGACGAGGACAACGAGGACGAGGACGACGAGGACGAGGACGAGGACGACGAGGACGAGGACGACGAGGACGAGGACGACGAGGACGAGGACGACGAGGACGACGAGGACGAGGACGACGAGGACGACGAGGACGAGGACGACGAGTACGAGGACGACGAGGACGACGAGGACGACGAGGACGACGAGGACGAGGCCGACGAGGACGACGAGGACGACGAGGACGAGGACGACGAGGACGAGGACGACGAGGACGAGGACGACGAGGACGAGGACGACGAGGACGAGGACGACGAGGACGAGGACGACGAGGACGACGAGGACGACGAGGACGACGAGGACGACGAGGACGAGGACGACGAGGACGAGGACGACGAGGACGAGGACGACGAGGACGAGGACGACGAGGACGAGGACAACGACGACGAGGACGACGAGGACGAGGACGAGGACGACGAGGACGAGGACGAGGACGACGAGGACGACGAGGACGAGGACGACGAGGATGACGAGGACGAGGACGACGAGGACGAGGACGAGGACGACGAGGATGACGAGGACGAGGACGACGAGGACGAGGACGAGGACGACGAGGACGAGGACGACGAGGACGACGAGGACGAGGACGACGAGGACGAGGACGACGAGGACGACGAGGACGAGGACGACGAGGACGACGAGGACGAGGACGACGAGTACGAGGACGACGAGGACGACGAGGACGACGAGGACGACGAGGACGAGGCCGACGAGGACGACGAGGACGACGAGGACGAGGACGACGAGGACGAGGACGACGAGGACGAGGACGACGAGGACGACGAGGACGACGAGGACGAGGACGACGAGGACGAGGACGACGAGGACGAGGACGACGAGGACGAGGACGACGAGGACGAGGACGACGAGGACGACGAGGACGACGAGGACGAGGACGAGGACGACGAGGAGGACGAGTACGCGGACGACGAGGACGACGAGGACGACGAGGACGACGAGGACGAGGACGACGATGACGAGGACGACGATGACGAGGACGTCGATGACGAGGACGAAGACGACGAGGACGACGAGGACGACGAGGACGACGAGGACGAGGACGACGAGGACGAGGACGACGAGGACGAGGACAACGAGGACGAGGACGACGAGGACGAGGACGAGGACGACGAGGACGAGGACGACGAGGACGAGGACGACGAGAACGACGAGTACGAGGACGACGAGGACGGCGGGGACGAGGACGAGGAAGACGAGGACGACGAGGACGAGGACGACGAGGACGACGAGGACGAGGACGACGAGGACGACGAGGACGAGGACGACGAGGACGACGAGGACGAGGACGACGAGGACGACGAGGACGAGGACGAGGACGACGAGGACGACGAGGACGAGGACGACGAGGACGACGAGTACGAGGACGACGAGGACGACGAGGACGACGAGGACGACGAGGACGACGAGGACGACGAGGACGAGGACGACGATGACGAGGACGAGGACGACGAGGACGACGAGGACGACGAGGACGAGGACGACGAGGACGAGGACGACGAGGACGAGGACGACGAGGACGAGGACGAGGACGAGGACGACGAGGACGAGGACGAGGACGACGAGGACGAGGACGAGGACGACGAGGACGAGGACGACGAGGACGAGGACGACGAGGACGAGGACGACGAGGACGACGAGGACGAGGACGAGGACGACGAGGACGACGAGGACGACGAGGACGAGGACGACGAGGACGACGAGTACGAGGACGACGAGGACGACGAGGACGACGAGGACGAGGACGACGATGACGAGGACGACGATGACGAGTACAACGATGACGAGGACGAGGACGACGAGGACGACGAGGACGACGAGGACGAGGACGACGACGACGAGGACGACGAGGACGAGGACAACGAGGACGAGGACGACGAGGACGAGGACGACGAGGACGAGGACGACGAGGACGAGGACGAGGACGACGAGGACGAGGACGAGGACGACGAGGACGAGGACGAGGACGACGAGGACGAGGACGACAAGGACGAGGACGACGAGGACGAGGACGACGAGGACGACGAGTACGAGGACGACGAGTACAACGAGGACGAGGACGAGGAAGACGAAGACGACGAGGACGAGGACGACGAGGACGACGAGGACGAGGACGACGAGGACGAGGACGACGAGGACGACGAGGACGACGAGGACGAGGACGACGATGACGAGGACGACGATGACGAGGACGACGATGACGAGGACGAAGACGACGAGGACGACGAGGACGACGAGGCCGACGAGGACGAGGACGACGAGGACGAGGACGACGAGGACGAGGACAACGAGGACGAGGACGACGAGGACGAGGACGAGGACGACGAGGACGAGGACGACGAGGACGAGGACGACGATGACGAGGACGACGATGACGAGTACAACGATGACGAGGACGAGGACGACGAGGACGACGAGGACGAGGACGACGAGGACGACGAGGACGAGGACGAGGACGACGAGGACGAGGACGACGAGGACGAGGACGACGAGGACGAGGACGACGAGGACGAGGACGACGAGGACGACGAGTACGAGGACGAGGACGAGGAGGACGAGGACGAGGAAGACGAGGACGACGAGGACGAGGACGACGAGGACGACGAGGACGAGGACGACGAGGACGACGAGGACGAGGACGACGAGGACGACGAGGACGAGGACGACGAGGACGAGGACGACGAGGACGAGGACGACGAGGACGAGGACGACGAGGACGAGGACGACGAGGACGAGGACAACGAGGACGACGAGGACGAGGACGACGAGGACGACGAGTACGAGGACGACGAGGACGACGAGGACGACGAGGACGACGAGGACGAGGACGAGGACGACGAGGACGACGAGTACGAGGACGACGAGGACGACGAGGACGAGGACGACGAGTACGAGGACGACGAGGAAGACGAGGACGAGGACGAGGAAGACGAGGACGACGAGGACGAGGACGACGAGGACGGCGAGGACGAGGACGACGAGGACGACGAGGACGACGAGGACGAGGACGACGAGGACGAGGACGACGAGGACGAGGACGACGAGGACGAGGACGACGAGGACGAGGACGAGGACGACGAGGACGAGGACGACGAGGACGAGGACGACGAGGACGACGAGGACGAGGACGACGAGGACGACGAGGACGAGGACGACGAGGACGACGAGGACGAGGACGACGAGGACGAGGACGACGAGGACGAGGACGACGAGGACGAGGACGACGAGGACGAGGACGACGAGGACGAGGACGACGAGGACGAGGACGACGAGGACGAGGACGACGAGGACGAGGACGACGAGGACGAGGACGACGAGGACGACGAGGACGACGAGGACGAGGACGACGAGGACGACGAGGACGACGAGGACGACGAGGACGACGAGGACGAGGACGACGAGGACGAGGACGACGAGGACGAGGACGACGAGGACGAGGACGACGAGGACGAGGACGACGAGGACGAGGACAACGAGGACGAGGACGACGAGGACGAGGACGACGAGGACGAGGACGCGGACGACGAGGACGAGGACGAGGACGACGAGGACGAGGACGAGGACGACGAGGACGACGAGGACGACGAGTACGAGTACGACGAGTACGACGAGGACGAGGACGAGGAAGACGAAGACGACGAGGACGAGGACGACGAGGACGACGAGGACGAGGACGACGAGGACGACGAGTAGGAGGACGACGAGGACGACGAGGACGAGGACGACGATGACGAGGACGACGATGACGAGGACGACGATGACGAGGACGAAGACGACGAGGACGACGAGGACGACGAGGCCGACGAGGACGAGGACGACGAGGACGAGGACGACGAGGACGAGGACAACGAGGACGAGGACGAGGACGACGATGACGAGGACGACGATGACGAGGACGAGGACGACGAGGACGACGAGGACGAGGACGACGAGGACGACGAGGACGAGGACGACGAGGACGAGGACGAGGACGACGAGGACGAGGACGACGAGGACGAGGACGACGAGGACGAGGACGACGAGGACGAGGACGACGAGGACGAGGACGACGAGGACGACGAGTACGAGGACGAGGACGAGGAGGACGAGGACGAGGAAGACGAGGACGACGAGGACGAGGACGACGAGGACGACGAGGACGAGGACGACGAGGACGACGAGGACGAGGACGACGAGGACGAGGACGACGAGGACGAGGACGACGAGGACGAGGACGACGAGGACGAGGACGACGAGGACGAGGACGACTAGGACGAGGACGAGGACAACGAGGACGACGAGGACGAGGACGACGAGGACGACGAGTACGAGGACGACGAGGACGACGAGGACGACGAGGACGACGAGGACGAGGACGAGGACGACGAGGACGACGAGTACGAGGACGACGAGGACGACGAGGACGAGGACGACGAGGACGAGGACGACGAGTACGAGGACGACGAGGACGACGAGGACGAGGACGACGAGGACGACGAGGACGAGGACGACGAGGACGACGAGGACGAGGACGACGAGGACGAGGACGAGGACGACGAGGACGAGGACGACGAGGACGACGAGGACGAGGACGACGAGGACGACGAGGACGAGGACGACGAGGACGAGGACGAGGACGACGAGGACGAGGACGACGAGGACGAGGACGACGAGGACAAGGACGACGAGGACGAGGACGACGAGGACGACGAGGACGAGGACGACGAGGACGAGGACGACGAGGACGAGGACGTCGTGGACGACGAGGACGAGGACGTCGTGGACGACGAGGACGAGGACGAGGACGACGAGGACGACGAGGACGAGGACGAGGACGACGAGGACGACGAGGACGAGGACGACGAGGACGACGAGGACGAGGACGACGAGGACGACGAGTACGAGGACGACGAGGACGACGAGGACGACGAGGACGACGAGGACGAGGACGACGAGGACGAGGACGACGAGGACGAGGACGACGAGGACGAGGACGACGAGGACGAGGACGAGGACGACGAGGACGAGGACGACGAGGACGAGGACGACGAGGACGAGGACGACGAGGACGAGGACGACGAGGACGAGGACGACGAGGACGAGGACGACGAGGACGAGGACGACGAGGACGAAGACGACGAGGACGAGGACGAGGACGACGAGGACGACGAGGACGAGGACGAGGACGACGAGGACGACGAGGACGACGAGGACGAGGACGACGAGGACGACGAGTACGAGGACGACGAGGACGAGGACGACGAGGACGAGGACGACGAGGACGAGGACGACGAGGACGAGGACGACGAGGACGAGGACGACGAGGACGAGGACGACGAGGACGAGGACGACGAGGACGAGGACGACGAGGACGAGGACGACGAGGACGAGGACGACGAGGACGAAGACGACGAGGACGAGGACGACGAGGACGAGGACGACGAGGACGAGGACGACGAGGACGAGGACGACGAGGACGACGAGGACGAGGACGACGAGGACGACGAGGACGAGGACGACGAGGACGACGAGGACGAGGACGACGAGTACGAGGACGACGAGGACGACGAGGACGAGGCCGCCGAGGACGACGAGGACGACGAGGACGAGGACGACGAGGACGAGGACGACGAGGACGAGGACGACGAGGACG
Source organism: Andrena hattorfiana (assembly GCA_944738655.2). Taxonomy (NCBI): domain Eukaryota; kingdom Metazoa; phylum Arthropoda; class Insecta; order Hymenoptera; family Andrenidae; genus Andrena; species Andrena hattorfiana. The sequence continues at coordinate 19,569,531 of OX122893.2, read as the reverse complement.
AGGACGACGAGGACGAGGACGACGAGGACGAGGACGACGAGGACGAGGACGACGAGGACGAGGACGACGAGGACGAGGACGACGAGGACGACGAGGACGACGAGGACGAGGACGACGAGGACGACGAGGCCGACGAGGACGAGGACGACGAGGACGAGGACGACGAGGACGAGGACAACGAGGACGAGGACGACGAGGACGAGGACGAGGACGAGGACGACGAGGACGAGGACGACGAGGACGAGGACGACGATGACGAGGACGACGATGACGAGCACAACGATGACGAGGACGAAGACGACGAGGACGACGAGGACGAGGACGACGAGGACGACGAGGACGAGGACGAGGACGACGAGGACGAGGACGACGAGGACGAGGACGACGAGGACGAGGACGACGAGGACGAGGACGACGAGGACGACGAGTACGAGGACGAGGACGAGGAGGACGAGGACGAGGAAGACGAGGACGACGAGGACGAGGACGACGAGGACGACGAGGACGAGGACGACGAGGACGACGAGGACGAGGACGACGAGGACGAGGACGACGAGGACGAGGACGACGAGGACGAGGACGACGAGGACGAGGACGACGAGGACGAGGACGACGAGGACGAGGACGAGGACAACGAGGACGACGAGGACGAGGACGACGAGGACGACGAGTACGAGGACGACGAGGACGACGAGGACGACGAGGACGACGAGGACGAGGACGAGGACGACGAGGACGACGAGTACGAGGACGACGAGGACGACGAGGACGAGGACGACGAGTACGAGGACGACGAGGACGAGGACGACGAGGACGAGGACGACGAGGACGACGAGGACGACGAGGACGAGGACGACGAGGACGACGAGGACGAGGACGACGAGGACGAGGACGAGGACGACGAGGACGAGGACGACGAGGACGACGAGGACGAGGACGACGAGGACGACGAGGACGAGGACGACGAGGACGACGAGGACGAGGACGACGAGGACGACGAGGACGAGGACGACGAGGACGAGGACGAGGACGACGAGGACGAGGACGACGAGGACGAGGACGACGAGGACGAGGACGACGAGGACAAGGACGACGAGGACGAGGACGACGAGGACGACGAGGACGAGGACGACGAGGACGAGGACGACGAGGACGAGGACGTCGTGGACGACGAGGACGAGGACGTCGTGGACGACGAGGACGAGGACGAGGACGACGAGGACGACGAGGACGAGGACGAGGACGACGAGGACGACGAGGACGAGGACGACGAGGACGACGAGTACGAGGACGACGAGGACGACGAGGACGACGAGGACGACGAGGACGAGGACGACGAGGACGAGGACGACGAGGACGAGGACGACGAGGACGAGGACGACGAGGACGAGGACGACGAGGACGAGGACGACGAGGACGAGGACGACGAGGACGAGGACGACGAGGACGAGGACGACGAGGACGAGGACGACGAGGACGAGGACGACGAGGACGAAGACGACGAGGACGAGGACGAGGACGACGAGGACGACGAGGACGAGGACGACGAGGACGAGGACGACGAGGACGACGAGTACGAGGACGACGAGGACGACGAGGACGAGGACGACGAGGACGACGAGTACGAGGACGACGAGGACGACGAGGAGGAGGACGAGGAAGACGAGGACGACGAGGACGAGGACGACGAGGACGAGGACGACGAGGACGAGGACGACGAGGACGAGGACGACGAGGACGAGGACGACGAGGACGAGGACGACGAGGACGAGGACGACGAGGACGAGGACGACGAGGACGAGGACGACGAGGACGAGGACGACGAGGACGAGGACGACGAGGACGAGGACGACGAGGACGAGGACGACGAGGACGACGAGGACGAGGACGACGAGGACGACGAGGACGAGGACGACGAGTACGAGGACGACGAGGACGACGAGGACGACGAGGACGACGAGGACGACGAGGACGACGAGGACGAGGCCGACGAGGACGACGAGGACGACGAGGACGAGGACGACGAGGACGAGGACGACGAGGACGAGGACGACGAGCACGAGGACGACGAGGACGAGGACGACGAGGACGAGGACGACGAGGACGAGGACGACGAGGACGACGAGGACGACGAGGACGAGGACGACGAGGACGAGGACGACGAGGACGCGGACGACGAGGACGAGGACGACGAGGACGAGGACGACGAGGACGACGAGGACGACGAGGACGACGAGGACGAGGACGAGGACGACGAGGACGACGAGTACGAGGACGACGAGGACGACGAGGACGACGAGGACGACGAGGACGAGGACGACGAGGACGAGGACGACGAGGACGAGGACGACGAGGACGAGGACGAAGACGACGAGGACGACGAGGACGAGGACGACGAGGACGAGGACGACGAGGACGAGGACGACGAGGACGAGGACGACGAGGACGAGGACGACGAGGACGACGAGGACGAGGACGACGAGGACGACGAGGACGAGGACGACGAGGACGACGAGGACGAGGACGACGAGGACGAGGACGACGAGGACGAGGACGACGAGGACGACGAGGACGAGGACGACGAGGACGACGAGGACGACGAGGACGAGGACGACGAGGACGACGAGGACGAGGACGACGAGGACGAGGACGACGAGGACGAGGACGACGAGGACGAGGACGACGAGGACGACGAGGACGAGGACGACGAGTACGAGGACGACGAGGACGACGAGGACGACGAGGACGACGAGGACGAGGCCGACGAGGACGACGAGGACGACGAGGACGAGGACGACGAGGACGAGGACGACGAGGACGAGGACGACGAGGACGAGGACGACGAGGACGAGGGCGACGAGGACGACGAGGACGACGAGGACGACGAGGACGACGACGAGGACGACGAGGACGACGAGTACGAGGACGACGAGGACGACGAGGACGACGAGGACGACGAGGACGAGGACGACGATGACGAGGACGACGATGACGAGGACGTCGATGACGAGGACGAAGACGACGAGGACGACGAGGACGACGAGGACGACGAGGACGAGGACGACGAGGACGAGGACGACGAGGACGAGGACAACGAGGACGAGGACGACGAGGACGAGGACGAGGACGACGAGGACGAGGACGACGAGGACGAGGACGACGAGAACGACGAGTACGAGGACGACGAGGACGGCGGGGACGAGGACGAGGAAGACGAGGACGACGAGGACGAGGACGACGAGGACGAGGACGACGATGACGAGGACGACGATGACGAGCAAAACGATGACGAGGACGAGGACGACGAGGACGACGAGGACGAGGACGACGAGGACGACGAGGACGAGGACGAGGACGACGAGGACGAGGACGACGAGGACGAGGACGACGAGGACGACGAGGACGAGGACGAGGACGACGAGGACGAGGACGACGAGGACGAGGACGACGAGGACGAGGACGACGAGGACGAGGACGACGAGGACGAGGACGACGAGGACGACGAGTACGGGGACGAGGACGAGGAGGACGAGGACGAGGAAGACGAGGACGACGAGGACGAGGAAGACGAGGACGACGAGGACGAGGACGACGAGGACGACGAGGACGAGGACGACGAGGACGACGAGGACGAGGACGACGAGGACGAGGACGACGAGGACGACGAGGACGAGGACGACGAGGACGACGAGGACAAGGACGACGAGGACGACGAGGACGAGGACGACGAGGACGAGGACGAGGACGACGAGGACGAGGACGACGAGGACGAGGACGACGAGGACAAGGACGACGAGGACGAGGACGACGAGGACGACGAGGACGAGGACGACGAGGACGAGGACGACGAGGACGAGGACGTCGTGGACGACGAGGACGAGGACGTCGTGGACGACGAGGACGAGGACGAGGACGACGAGGACGACGAGGACGAGGACGAGGACGACGAGGACGACGAGGACGAGGACGACGAGGACGACGAGTACGAGGACGACGAGGACGACGAGGACGACGAGGACGACGAGGACGACGAGGACGACGAGGACGACGAGGACGACGAGGACGAGGACGACGAGGACGAGGACGACGAGGACGAGGACGACGAGGACGAGGACGACGAGGACGAGGACGACGAGGACGAGGACGACGAGGACGAGGACGACGAGGACGAGGACGACGAGGACGAGGACGACGAGGACGAGGACGACGAGGACGAGGACGACGAGGACGAGGACGACGAGGACGAGGACGACGAGGACGAGGACGACGAGGACGAGGACGACGAGGACGAGGACGACGAGGACGAAGACGACGAGGACGAGGACAACGACGACGAGGACGACGAGGACGAGGACGAGGACGACGAGGACGAGGACGAGGACGACGAGGACGACGAGGACGAGGACGACGAGGACGACGAGGACGACGAGGACGACGAGGACGACGAGGACGACGAGGACGACGAGGACGACGAGGACGAGGACGACGAGGACGAGGACGACGAGGACGAGGACGACGAGGACGAGGACGACGAGGACGAGGACGACGAGGACGAGGACGACGAGGACGAGGACGACGAGGACGAGGACGACGAGGACGAGGACGAGGACGACGAGGACGACGAGGACGACGAGGACGACGAGGACGACGAGGACGACGAGGACGACGAGGACGACGAGTACGAGGACGACGAGGACGACGAGGACGACGAGGACGACGAGGACGAGGACGACGATGACGAGGACGACGATGACGACGAGGACGACGAGGACGAGGACGACGAGGACGAGGACGACGAGGACGAGGACGACGAGGACGACGAGGACGAGGACGACGAGGACGACGAGGACGAGGACGACGAGGACGACGAGGAGGAGGACGACGAGGACGACGAGGACGAGGACGAGGACGACGAGGACGACGGGGACGAGGACGACGAGGACGACGGGGACGAGGACGACGAGGACGACGAGGACGAGGAGGACGAGGCCGACGAGGACGACGAGGACGAGGACGACGAGGACGAGGACGACGAGGACGAGGACGACGAGGACGAGGACGACGAGGACGAGGACGACGAGGACGAGGACGACGAGGACGAGGACGACGAGGACGAGGACGACGAGGACGAGGACGACGAGGACGAGGACGACGAGGACGAGGACGACGAGGACGAGGACGAGGACGACGAGGACGAGGACGACGAGGACGAGGACGACGAGGACGAGGACGACGAGGACGAGGACGACGAGGACGAGGACGAGGACGACGAGGACGACGAGGACGAGGACGAGGACGACGAGGACGACGAGGACGAGGACGACGAGGACGACGAGTACGAGGACGACGAGGACGACGAGGACGACGAGGACGAGGACGACGAGGACGACGAGTACGAGGACGACGAGGACGACGAGGACGACGAGGACGAGGACGACGATGACGAGGACGACGATGACGAGTACAACGATGACGAGGACGAGGACGACGAGGACGACGAGGACGACGAGGACGAGGACGACGAGGACGAGGACGACGAGGACCAGGACGACGAGGACGAGGACGAGGACGACGAGGACGAGGACGAGGACGACGAGGACGAGGACGAGGACGACGAGGACGAGGACGACGAGGACGAGGACGACGAGGACGACGAGTACGAGGACGACGAGTACGAGGACGACGAGTACGACGAGGACGAGGACGAGGAAGACGAAGACGACGAGGACGAGGACGACGAGGACGACGAGGACGAGGACGACGAGGACGAGGACGACGAGGACGACGAGTAGGAGGACGACGAGGACGACGAGGACGAGGACGACGATGACGAGGACGACGATGACGAGGACGACGATGACGAGGACGACGATGACGAGGACGAAGACGACGAGGACGACGAGGACGACGAGGCCGACGAGGACGAGGACGACGAGGACGAGGACGACGAGGACGAGGACAACGAGGACGAGGACGACGAGGACGAGGACGAGGACGACGAGGACGAGGACGACGAGGACGAGGACGACGAGGACGAGGACGACGAGGACGACGAGGACGAGGACGACGAGGACGACGAGGACGAGGACGACGAGTACGAGGACGACGAGGACGACGAGGACGAGGACGACGAGGACGAGGACGACGAGGACGAGGACGACGAGGACGACGAGGACGAGGACGACGAGGACGACGAGGACGACGAGGACGAGGACGACGAGGACGACGAGGACGAGGACGACGAGGACGAGGACGACGAGGACGAGGACGACGAGGACGAGGACGACGAGGACGACGAGGACGAGGACGACGAGTACGAGGACGACGAGGACGACGAGGACGACGAGGACGACGAGGACGAGGCCGACGAGGACGACGAGGACGACGAGGACGAGGACGACGAGGACGAGGACGACGAGGACGAGGACGACGAGGACGAGGACGACGAGGACGAGGGCGACGAGGACGACGAGGACGACGAGGACGACGAGGACGACGACGAGGACGACGAGGACGACGAGTACGAGGACGACGAGGACGACGAGGACGACGAGGACGACGAGGACGAGGACGACGATGACGAGGACGACGATGACGAGGACGTCGATGACGAGGACGAAGACGACGAGGACGACGAGGACGACGAGGACGACGAGGACGAGGACGACGAGGACGAGGACGACGAGGACGAGGACAACGAGGACGAGGACGACGAGGACGAGGACGAGGACGACGAGGACGAGGACGACGAGGACGAGGACGACGAGAACGACGAGTACGAGGACGACGAGGACGGCGGGGACGAGGACGAGGAAGACGAGGACGACGAGGACGAGGACGACGAGGACGAGGACGACGATGACGAGGACGACGATGACGAGCAAAACGATGACGAGGACGAGGACGACGAGGACGACGAGGACGAGGACGACGAGGACGACGAGGACGAGGACGAGGACGACGAGGACGAGGACGACGAGGACGAGGACGACGAGGACGACGAGGACGAGGACGAGGACGACGAGGACGAGGACGACGAGGACGAGGACGACGAGGACGAGGACGACGAGGACGAGGACGACGAGGACGAGGACGACGAGGACGACGAGTACGGGGACGAGGACGAGGAGGACGAGGACGAGGAAGACGAGGACGACGAGGACGAGGAAGACGAGGACGACGAGGACGAGGACGACGAGGACGACGAGGACGAGGACGACGAGGACGACGAGGACGAGGACGACGAGGACGAGGACGACGAGGACGACGAGGACGAGGACGACGAGGACGACGAGGACAAGGACGACGAGGACGACGAGGACGAGGACGACGAGGACGAGGACGAGGACGACGAGGACGAGGACGACGAGGACGAGGACGACGAGGACAAGGACGACGAGGACGAGGACGACGAGGACGACGAGGACGAGGACGACGAGGACGAGGACGACGAGGACGAGGACGTCGTGGACGACGAGGACGAGGACGTCGTGGACGACGAGGACGAGGACGAGGACGACGAGGACGACGAGGACGAGGACGAGGACGACGAGGACGACGAGGACGAGGACGACGAGGACGACGAGTACGAGGACGACGAGGACGACGAGGACGACGAGGACGACGAGGACGACGAGGACGACGAGGACGACGAGGACGACGAGGACGAGGACGACGAGGACGAGGACGACGAGGACGAGTACGACGAGGACGAGGACGACGAGGACGAGGACGACGAGGACGAGGACGACGAGGACGAGGACGACGAGGACGAGGACGACGAGGACGAGGACGACGAGGACGAGGACGACGAGGACGAGGACGACGAGGACGAGGACGACGAGGACGAGGACGACGAGGACGAGGACGACGAGGACGAGGACGACGAGGACGAGGACGACGAGGACGAAGACGACGAGGACGAGGACAACGACGACGAGGACGACGAGGACGAGGACGAGGACGACGAGGACGAGGACGAGGACGACGAGGACGACGAGGACGAGGACGACGAGGACGACGAGGACGACGAGGACGACGAGGACGACGAGGACGACGAGGACGACGAGGACGACGAGGACGAGGACGACGAGGACGAGGACGACGAGGACGAGGACGACGAGGACGAGGACGACGAGGACGAGGACGACGAGGACGAGGACGACGAGGACGAGGACGACGAGGACGAGGACGACGAGGACGAGGACGAGGACGACGAGGACGACGAGGACGACGAGGACGACGAGGACGACGAGGACGACGAGGACGACGAGGACGACGAGTACGAGGACGACGAGGACGACGAGGACGACGAGGACGACGAGGACGAGGACGACGATGACGAGGACGACGATGACGACGAGGACGACGAGGACGAGGACGACGAGGACGAGGACGACGAGGACGAGGACGACGAGGACGACGAGGACGAGGACGACGAGGACGACGAGGACGAGGACGACGAGGACGACGAGGAGGAGGACGACGAGGACGACGAGGACGAGGACGAGGACGACGAGGACGACGGGGACGAGGACGACGAGGACGACGGGGACGAGGACGACGAGGACGACGAGGACGAGGAGGACGAGGCCGACGAGGACGACGAGGACGAGGACGACGAGGACGAGGACGACGAGGACGAGGACGACGAGGACGAGGACGACGAGGACGAGGACGACGAGGACGAGGACGACGAGGACGAGGACGACGAGGACGAGGACGACGAGGACGAGGACGACGAGGACGAGGACGACGAGGACGAGGACGAGGACGACGAGGACGAGGACGACGAGGACGAGGACGACGAGGACGAGGACGACGAGGACGAGGACGACGAGGACGAGGACGACGAGGACGAGGACGAGGACGACGAGGACGACGAGGACGAGGACGAGGACGACGAGGACGACGAGGACGAGGACGACGAGGACGACGAGTACGAGGACGACGAGGACGACGAGGACGACGAGGACGAGGACGACGAGGACGACGAGTACGAGGACGACGAGGACGACGAGGACGACGAGGACGAGGACGACGATGACGAGGACGACGATGACGAGTACAACGATGACGAGGACGAGGACGACGAGGACGACGAGGACGACGAGGACGAGGACGACGAGGACGAGGACGACGAGGACCAGGACGACGAGGACGAGGACGAGGACGACGAGGACGAGGACGAGGACGACGAGGACGAGGACGAGGACGACGAGGACGAGGACGACGAGGACGAGGACGACGAGGACGACGAGTACGAGGACGACGAGTACGAGGACGACGAGTACGACGAGGACGAGGACGAGGAAGACGAAGACGACGAGGACGAGGACGACGAGGACGACGAGGACGAGGACGACGAGGACGAGGACGACGAGGACGACGAGTAGGAGGACGACGAGGACGACGAGGACGAGGACGACGATGACGAGGACGACGATGACGAGGACGACGATGACGAGGACGAAGACGACGAGGACGACGAGGACGACGAGGCCGACGAGGACGAGGACGACGAGGACGAGGACGACGAGGACGAGGACAACGAGGACGAGGACGACGAGGACGAGGACGAGGACGACGAGGACGAGGACGACGAGGACGAGGACGACGAGGACGAGGACGACGAGGACGACGAGGACGAGGACGACGAGGACGACGAGGACGAGGACGACGAGTACGAGGACGACGAGGACGACGAGGACGACGAGGACGACGAGGACGAGGCCGACGAGGACGACGAGGACGACGAGGACGAGGACGACGAGGACGAGGACGACGAGGACGAGGACGACGAGGACGAGGACGACGAGGACGAGGACGACGAGGACGAGGACGACGAGGACGACGAGGACGACGAGGACGACGAGGACGACGAGGACGAGGACGACGAGGACGAGGACGACGAGGACGAGGACGACGAGGACGAGGACGACGACGACGAGGACGACGAGGACGAGGACGAGGACGACGAGGACGAGGACGAGGACGACGAGGACGACGAGGACGAGGACGACGAGGATGACGAGGACGAGGACGACGAGGACGAGGACGAGGACGACGAGGATGACGAGGACGAGGACGACGAGGACGAGGACGAGGACGACGAGGACGAGGACGACGAGGACGACGAGGACGAGGACGACGAGGACGAGGACGACGAGGACGACGAGGACGAGGACGACGAGGACGACGAGGACGAGGACGACGAGTACGAGGACGACGAGGACGACGAGGACGACGAGGACGACGAGGACGAGGCCGACGAGGACGACGAGGACGACGAGGACGAGGACGACGAGGACGAGGACGACGAGGACGAGGACGACGAGGACGACGAGGACGACGAGGACGAGGACGACGAGGACGAGGACGACGAGGACGAGGACGACGAGGACGAGGACGACGAGGACGAGGACGACGAGGACGACGAGGACGACGAGGACGAGGACGAGGACGACGAGGAGGACGAGTACGCGGACGACGAGGACGACGAGGACGACGAGGACGACGAGGACGAGGACGACGATGACGAGGACGACGATGACGAGGACGTCGATGACGAGGACGAAGACGACGAGGACGACGAGGACGACGAGGACGACGAGGACGAGGACGACGAGGACGAGGACGACGAGGACGAGGACAACGAGGACGAGGACGACGAGGACGAGGACGAGGACGACGAGGACGAGGACGACGAGGACGAGGACGACGAGAACGACGAGTACGAGGACGACGAGGACGGCGGGGACGAGGACGAGGAAGACGAGGACGACGAGGACGAGGACGACGAGGACGACGAGGACGAGGACGACGAGGACGACGAGGACGAGGACGACGAGGACGACGAGGACGAGGACGACGAGGACGACGAGGACGAGGACGAGGACGACGAGGACGACGAGGACGAGGACGACGAGGACGACGAGTACGAGGACGACGAGGACGACGAGGACGACGAGGACGACGAGGACGACGAGGACGACGAGGACGAGGACGACGATGACGAGGACGAGGACGACGAGGACGACGAGGACGACGAGGACGAGGACGACGAGGACGAGGACGACGAGGACGAGGACGACGAGGACGAGGACGAGGACGAGGACGACGAGGACGAGGACGAGGACGACGAGGACGAGGACGAGGACGACGAGGACGAGGACGACGAGGACGAGGACGACGAGGACGAGGACGACGAGGACGACGAGGACGAGGACGAGGACGACGAGGACGACGAGGACGACGAGGACGAGGACGACGAGGACGACGAGTACGAGGACGACGAAGACGACGAGGACGACGAGGACGAGGACGACGATGACGAGGACGACGATGACGAGTACAACGATGACGAGGACGAGGACGACGAGGACGACGAGGACGACGAGGACGAGGACGACGACGACGAGGACGACGAGGACGAGGACAACGAGGACGAGGACGACGAGGACGAGGACGACGAGGACGAGGACGACGAGGACGAGGACGAGGACGACGAGGACGAGGACGAGGACGACGAGGACGAGGACGAGGACGACGAGGACGAGGACGACAAGGACGAGGACGACGAGGACGAGGACGACGAGGACGACGAGTACGAGGACGACGAGTACAACGAGGACGAGGACGAGGAAGACGAAGACGACGAGGACGAGGACGACGAGGACGACGAGGACGAGGACGACGAGGACGAGGACGACGAGGACGACGAGGACGACGAGGACGAGGACGACGATGACGAGGACGACGATGACGAGGACGACGATGACGAGGACGAAGACGACGAGGACGACGAGGACGACGAGGCCGACGAGGACGAGGACGACGAGGACGAGGACGACGAGGACGAGGACAACGAGGACGAGGACGACGAGGACGAGGACGAGGACGACGAGGACGAGGACGACGAGGACGAGGACGACGATGACGAGGACGACGATGACGAGTACAACGATGACGAGGACGAGGACGACGAGGACGACGAGGACGAGGACGACGAGGACGACGAGGACGAGGACGAGGACGACGAGGACGAGGACGACGAGGACGAGGACGACGAGGACGAGGACGACGAGGACGACGAGTACGAGGACGAGGACGAGGAGGACGAGGACGAGGAAGACGAGGACGACGAGGACGAGGACGACGAGGACGACGAGGACGAGGACGACGAGGACGACGAGGACGAGGACGACGAGGACGACGAGGACGAGGACGACGAGGACGAGGACGACGAGGACGAGGACGACGAGGACGAGGACGACGAGGACGAGGACGACGAGGACGAGGACAACGAGGACGACGAGGACGAGGACGACGAGGACGACGAGTACGAGGACGACGAGGACGACGAGGACGACGAGGACGACGAGGACGAGGACGAGGACGACGAGGACGACGAGTACGAGGACGACGAGGACGACGAGGACGAGGACGACGAGTACGAGGACGACGAGGAAGACGAGGACGAGGACGAGGAAGACGAGGACGACGAGGACGAGGACGACGAGGACGGCGAGGACGAGGACGACGAGGACGACGAGGACGACGAGGACGAGGACGACGAGGACGAGGACGACGAGGACGAGGACGACGAGGACGAGGACGACGAGGACGAGGACGAGGACGACGAGGACGAGGACGACGAGGACGAGGACGACGAGGACGACGAGGACGAGGACGACGAGGACGACGAGGACGAGGACGACGAGGACGACGAGGACGACGAGGACGACGAGGACGAGGACGACGAGGACGACGAGGACGACGAGGACGACGAGGACGACGAGGACGAGGACGACGAGGACGACGAGGACGACGAGGACGACGAGGACGACGAGGACGACGAGGACCACGAGGACGACGAGGACGAGGACGACGAGGACGACGAGGACGAGGACGACGAGTACGAGGACGACGAGGACGACGAGGACGAGGCCGCCGAGGACGACGAGGACGACGAGGACGAGGACGACGAGGACGAGGACGACGAGGACGAGGACGACGATGACGAGGACGACGATGACGAGGACGAAGACGACGAGGACGACGAGGACGACGAGGACGAGGACGACGAGGACGAGGACGACGAGGACGAGGACGACGAGGACGAGGACGACGAGGACGAGGACGACGAGGACGAGGACGACGAGGACGAGGACGACGAGGACGAGGACGACGAGGACGAGGACGACGAGGACGAGGACGACGAGGACGACGAGGACGACGAGGACGAGGACGACGAGGACGACGAGGACGACGAGGACGACGAGGACGACGAGGACGAGGACGACGAGGACGAGGACGACGAGGACGAGGACGACGAGGACGAGGACGACGAGGACGAGGACGACGAGGACGAGGACAACGAGGACGAGGACGACGAGGACGAGGACGACGAGGACGAGGACGCGGACGACGAGGACGAGGACGAGGACGACGAGGACGAGGACGAGGACGACGAGGACGACGAGGACGACGAGTACGAGTACGACGAGTACGACGAGGACGAGGACGAGGAAGACGAAGACGACGAGGACGAGGACGACGAGGACGACGAGGACGAGGACGACGAGGACGACGAGTAGGAGGACGACGAGGACGACGAGGACGAGGACGACGATGACGAGGACGACGATGACGAGGACGACGATGACGAGGACGAAGACGACGAGGACGACGAGGACGACGAGGCCGACGAGGACGAGGACGACGAGGACGAGGACGACGAGGACGAGGACAACGAGGACGAGGACGAGGACGACGATGACGAGGACGACGATGACGAGCAAAACGATGACGAGGACGAGGACGACGAGGACGACGAGGACGAGGACGACGAGGACGACGAGGACGAGGACGACGAGGACGAGGACGAGGACGACGAGGACGAGGACGACGAGGACGAGGACGACGAGGACGAGGACGACGAGGACGAGGACGACGAGGACGAGGACGACGAGGACGACGAGTACGAGGACGAGGACGAGGAGGACGAGGACGAGGAAGACGAGGACGACGAGGACGAGGACGACGAGGACGACGAGGACGAGGACGACGAGGACGACGAGGACGAGGACGACGAGGACGAGGACGACGAGGACGAGGACGACGAGGACGAGGACGACGAGGACGAGGACGACGAGGACGAGGACGACTAGGACGAGGACGAGGACAACGAGGACGACGAGGACGAGGACGACGAGGACGACGAGTACGAGGACGACGAGGACGACGAGGACGACGAGGACGACGAGGACGAGGACGAGGACGACGAGGACGACGAGTACGAGGACGACGAGGACGACGAGGACGAGGACGACGAGGACGAGGACGACGAGTACGAGGACGACGAGGACGACGAGGACGAGGACGACGAGGACGACGAGGACGAGGACGACGAGGACGACGAGGACGAGGACGACGAGGACGAGGACGAGGACGACGAGGACGAGGACGACGAGGACGACGAGGACGAGGACGACGAGGACGACGAGGACGAGGACGACGAGGACGAGGACGAGGACGACGAGGACGAGGACGACGAGGACGAGGACGACGAGGACAAGGACGACGAGGACGAGGACGACGAGGACGACGAGGACGAGGACGACGAGGACGAGGACGACGAGGACGAGGACGTCGTGGACGACGAGGACGAGGACGTCGTGGACGACGAGGACGAGGACGAGGACGACGAGGACGACGAGGACGAGGACGAGGACGACGAGGACGACGAGGACGAGGACGACGAGGACGACGAGGACGAGGACGACGAGGACGACGAGTACGAGGACGACGAGGACGACGAGGACGACGAGGACGACGAGGACGAGGACGACGAGGACGAGGACGACGAGGACGAGGACGACGAGGACGAGGACGACGAGGACGAGGACGACGAGGACGAGGACGACGAGGACGAGGACGACGAGGACGAGGACGACGAGGACGAGGACGACGAGGACGAAGACGACGAGGACGAGGACGAGGACGACGAGGACGACGAGGACGAGGACGAGGACGACGAGGACGACGAGGACGACGAGGACGAGGACGACGAGGACGACGAGTACGAGGACGACGAGGACGAGGACGACGAGGACGAGGACGACGAGGACGAGGACGACGAGGACGAGGACGACGAGGACGAGGACGACGAGGACGAGGACGACGAGGACGAGGACGACGAGGACGAGGACGACGAGGACGAGGACGACGAGGACGAGGACGACGAGGACGAAGACGACGAGGACGAGGACGACGAGGACGAGGACGACGAGGACGAGGACGACGAGGACGACGAGGACGAGGACGACGAGGACGACGAGGACGAGGACGACGAGTACGAGGACGACGAGGACGACGAGGACGAGGCCGCCGAGGACGACGAGGACGACGAGGACGAGGACGACGAGGACGAGGACGACGAGGACGAGGACGACGAGGACGAGGACGACGAGGACGAGGACGACGAGGACGAGGACGACGAGGACGAGGACGACGAGGACGAGGACGACGAGGACGACGAGGACGACGAGGACGAGGACGACGAGGACGACGAGGCCGACGAGGACGAGGACGACGAGGACGAGGACGACGAGGACGAGGACAACGAGGACGAGGACGACGAGGACGAGGACGAGGACGAGGACGACGAGGACGAGGACGACGAGGACGAGGACGACGATGACGAGGACGACGATGACGAGCACAACGATGACGAGGACGAAGACGACGAGGACGACGAGGACGAGGACGACGAGGACGACGAGGACGAGGACGAGGACGACGAGGACGAGGACGACGAGGACGAGGACGACGAGGACGAGGACGACGAGGACGAGGACGACGAGGACGACGAGTACGAGGACGAGGACGAGGAGGACGAGGACGAGGAAGACGAGGACGACGAGGACGAGGACGACGAGGACGACGAGGACGAGGACGACGAGGACGACGAGGACGAGGACGACGAGGACGAGGACGACGAGGACGAGGACGACGAGGACGAGGACGACGAGGACGAGGACGACGAGGACGAGGACGACGAGGACGAGGACGAGGACAACGAGGACGACGAGGACGAGGACGACGAGGACGACGAGTACGAGGACGACGAGGACGACGAGGACGACGAGGACGACGAGGACGAGGACGAGGACGACGAGGACGACGAGTACGAGGACGACGAGGACGACGAGGACGAGGACGACGAGTACGAGGACGACGAGGACGAGGACGACGAGGACGAGGACGACGAGGACGACGAGGACGACGAGGACGAGGACGACGAGGACGACGAGGACGAGGACGACGAGGACGAGGACGAGGACGACGAGGACGAGGACGACGAGGACGACGAGGACGAGGACGACGAGGACGACGAGGACGAGGACGACGAGGACGACGAGGACGAGGACGACGAGGACGACGAGGACGAGGACGACGAGGACGAGGACGAGGACGACGAGGACGAGGACGACGAGGACGAGGACGACGAGGACGAGGACGACGAGGACAAGGACGACGAGGACGAGGACGACGAGGACGACGAGGACGAGGACGACGAGGACGAGGACGACGAGGACGAGGACGTCGTGGACGACGAGGACGAGGACGTCGTGGACGACGAGGACGAGGACGAGGACGACGAGGACGACGAGGACGAGGACGAGGACGACGAGGACGACGAGGACGAGGACGACGAGGACGACGAGTACGAGGACGACGAGGACGACGAGGACGACGAGGACGACGAGGACGAGGACGACGAGGACGAGGACGACGAGGACGAGGACGACGAGGACGAGGACGACGAGGACGAGGACGACGAGGACGAGGACGACGAGGACGAGGACGACGAGGACGAGGACGACGAGGACGAGGACGACGAGGACGAGGACGACGAGGACGAGGACGACGAGGACGAGGACGACGAGGACGAAGACGACGAGGACGAGGACGAGGACGACGAGGACGACGAGGACGAGGACGACGAGGACGAGGACGACGAGGACGACGAGTACGAGGACGACGAGGACGACGAGGACGAGGACGACGAGGACGACGAGTACGAGGACGACGAGGACGACGAGGAGGAGGACGAGGAAGACGAGGACGACGAGGACGAGGACGACGAGGACGAGGACGACGAGGACGAGGACGACGAGGACGAGGACGACGAGGACGAGGACGACGAGGACGAGGACGACGAGGACGAGGACGACGAGGACGAGGACGACGAGGACGAGGACGACGAGGACGAGGACGACGAGGACGAGGACGACGAGGACGAGGACGACGAGGACGAGGACGACGAGGACGAGGACGACGAGGACGAGGACGACGAGGACGAGGACGACGAGGACGAGGACGACGAGGACGACGAGGACGAGGACGACGAGGACGACGAGGACGAGGACGACGAGTACGAGGACGACGAGGACGACGAGGACGACGAGGACGACGAGGACGACGAGGACGACGAGGACGACGAGGACGAGGCCGACGAGGACGACGAGGACGACGAGGACGAGGACGACGAGGACGAGGACGACGAGGACGAGGACGACGAGCACGAGGACGACGAGGACGAGGACGACGAGGACGAGGACGACGAGGACGAGGACGACGAGGACGACGAGGACGACGAGGACGAGGACGACGAGGACGAGGACGACGAGGACGCGGACGACGAGGACGAGGACGACGAGGACGAGGACGACGAGGACGACGAGGACGACGAGGACGACGAGGACGAGGACGAGGACGACGAGGACGACGAGTACGAGGACGACGAGGACGACGAGGACGACGAGGACGACGAGGACGAGGACGACGAGGACGAGGACGACGAGGACGAGGACGACGAGGACGAGGACGAAGACGACGAGGACGACGAGGACGAGGACGACGAGGACGAGGACGACGAGGACGAGGACGACGAGGACGAGGACGACGAGGACGAGGACGACGAGGACGACGAGGACGAGGACGACGAGGACGACGAGGACGAGGACGACGAGGACGACGAGGACGAGGACGACGAGGACGAGGACGACGAGGACGAGGACGACGAGGACGACGAGGACGAGGACGACGAGGACGACGAGGACGACGAGGACGAGGACGACGAGGACGACGAGGACGAGGACGACGAGGACGAGGACGACGAGGACGAGGACGACGAGGACGAGGACGACGAGGACGACGAGGACGAGGACGACGAGTACGAGGACGACGAGGACGACGAGGACGACGAGGACGACGAGGACGAGGCCGACGAGGACGACGAGGACGACGAGGACGAGGACGACGAGGACGAGGACGACGAGGACGAGGACGACGAGGACGAGGACGACGAGGACGAGGGCGACGAGGACGACGAGGACGACGAGGACGACGAGGACGACGACGAGGACGACGAGGACGACGAGTACGAGGACGACGAGGACGACGAGGACGACGAGGACGACGAGGACGAGGACGACGATGACGAGGACGACGATGACGAGGACGTCGATGACGAGGACGAAGACGACGAGGACGACGAGGACGACGAGGACGACGAGGACGAGGACGACGAGGACGAGGACGACGAGGACGAGGACAACGAGGACGAGGACGACGAGGACGAGGACGAGGACGACGAGGACGAGGACGACGAGGACGAGGACGACGAGAACGACGAGTACGAGGACGACGAGGACGGCGGGGACGAGGACGAGGAAGACGAGGACGACGAGGACGAGGACGACGAGGACGAGGACGACGATGACGAGGACGACGATGACGAGCAAAACGATGACGAGGACGAGGACGACGAGGACGACGAGGACGAGGACGACGAGGACGACGAGGACGAGGACGAGGACGACGAGGACGAGGACGACGAGGACGAGGACGACGAGGACGACGAGGACGAGGACGAGGACGACGAGGACGAGGACGACGAGGACGAGGACGACGAGGACGAGGACGACGAGGACGAGGACGACGAGGACGAGGACGACGAGGACGACGAGTACGGGGACGAGGACGAGGAGGACGAGGACGAGGAAGACGAGGACGACGAGGACGAGGAAGACGAGGACGACGAGGACGAGGACGACGAGGACGACGAGGACGAGGACGACGAGGACGACGAGGACGAGGACGACGAGGACGAGGACGACGAGGACGACGAGGACGAGGACGACGAGGACGACGAGGACAAGGACGACGAGGACGACGAGGACGAGGACGACGAGGACGAGGACGAGGACGACGAGGACGAGGACGACGAGGACGAGGACGACGAGGACAAGGACGACGAGGACGAGGACGACGAGGACGACGAGGACGAGGACGACGAGGACGAGGACGACGAGGACGAGGACGTCGTGGACGACGAGGACGAGGACGTCGTGGACGACGAGGACGAGGACGAGGACGACGAGGACGACGAGGACGAGGACGAGGACGACGAGGACGACGAGGACGAGGACGACGAGGACGACGAGTACGAGGACGACGAGGACGACGAGGACGACGAGGACGACGAGGACGACGAGGACGACGAGGACGACGAGGACGACGAGGACGACGAGGACGACGAGGACGAGGACGACGAGGACGAGGACGACGAGGACGAGGACGACGAGGACGAGGACGACGAGGACGAGGACGACGAGGACGAGGACGACGAGGACGAGGACGACGAGGACGAGGACGACGAGGACGAGGACGACGAGGACGAGGACGACGAGGACGAGGACGACGAGGACGAGGACGACGAGGACGAGGACGACGAGGACGAGGACGACGAGGACGAGGACGACGAGGACGAAGACGACGAGGACGAGGACGAGGACGACGAGGACGACGAGGACGAGGACGACGAGGACGACGAGTACGAGGACGACGAGGACGAGGACGACGAGGACGAGGACGACGAGGACGAGGACGACGAGGACGAGGACGACGAGGACGAGGACGACGAGGACGAGGACGACGAGGACGAGGACGACGAGGACGAGGACGACGAGGACGAGGACGACGAGGACGAGGACGACGAGGACGAGGACGACGAGGACGAAGACGACGAGGACGAGGACGACGAGGACGAGGACGACGAGGACGAGGACGACGAGGACGACGAGGACGAGGACGACGAGGACGAGGACGACGAGGACGAGGACGACGAGGACGAGGACGACGAGGACGAGGACGACGAGGACGACGAGGACGAGGACGACGAGGACGAGGACGACGAGGACGAGGACGACGAGGACGAGGACGACGAGGACGACGAGGACGAGGACGACGAGGACGACGAGGACGAGGACGACGAGTACGAGGACGACGAGGACGACGAGGACGAGGCCGCCGAGGACGACGAGGACGACGAGGACGAGGACGACGAGGACGAGGACGACGAGGACGAGGACGACGAGGACGAGGACGACGAGGACGAGGACGACGAGGACGAGGACGACGAGGACGAGGACGACGAGGACGAGGACGACGAGGACGACGAGGACGAGGACGACGAGGACGACGAGGCCGACGAGGACGAGGACGACGAGGACGAGGACGACGAGGACGAGGACAACGAGGACGAGGACGACGAGGACGAGGACGAGGACGAGGACGACGAGGACGAGGACGACGAGGACGAGGACGACGATGACGAGGACGACGATGACGAGCACAACGATGACGAGGACGAGGACGACGAGGACGACGAGGACGAGGACGACGAGGACGACGAGGACGAGGACGAGGACGACGAGGACGAGGACGACGAGGACGAGGACGACGAGGACGAGGACGACGAGGACGAGGACGACGAGGACGAGGACGACGAGGACGAGGACGACGAGGACGACGAGTACGAGGACGAGGACGAGGAGGACGAGGACGAGGAAGACGAGGACGACGAGGACGAGGACGACGAGGACGACGAGGACGAGGACGACGAGGACGACGAGGACGAGGACGACGAGGACGAGGACGACGAGGACGAGGACGACGAGGACGAGGACGACGAGGACGAGGACGACGAGGACGAGGACGACGAGGACGAGGACGACGAGGACGAGGACGACGAGGACGAGGACGAGGACAACGAGGACGACGAGGACGAGGACGACGAGGACGACGAGTACGAGGACGACGAGGACGACGAGGACGACGAGGACGACGAGGACGAGGACGAGGACGACGAGGACGACGAGTACGAGGACGACGAGGACGACGAGGACGAGGACGACGAGGACGAGGACGACGAGTACGAGGACGACGAGGACGACGAGGACGAGGACGACGAGGACGAGGACGACGAGGACGACGAGGACGACGAGGACGAGGACGACGAGGACGACGAGGACGAGGACGACGAGGACGAGGACGACGAGGACGACGAGGACGAGGACGACGAGGACGAGGACGAGGACGACGAGGACGAGGACGACGAGGACGACGAGGACGAGGACGACGAGGACGACGAGGACGAGGACGACGAGGACGAGGACGAGGACGACGAGGACGAGGACGACGAGGACGAGGACGACGAGGACAAGGACGACGAGGACGAGGACGACGAGGACGACGAGGACGAGGACGACGAGGACGAGGACGACGAGGACGAGGACGTCGTGGACGACGAGGACGAGGACGTCGTGGACGACGAGGACGAGGACGAGGACGACGAGGACGACGAGGACGAGGACGAGGACGACGAGGACGACGAGGACGAGGACGACGAGGACGACGAGTACGAGGACGACGAGGACGACGAGGACGACGAGGACGACGAGGACGAGGACGACGAGGACGAGGACGACGAGGACGAGGACGACGAGGACGAGGACGACGAGGACGAGGACGACGAGGACGAGGACGACGAGGACGAGGACGACGAGGACGAGGACGACGAGGACGAGGACGACGAGGACGAAGACGACGAGGACGAGGACGAGGACGACGAGGACGACGAGGACGAGGACGACGAGGACGAGGACGACGAGGACGACGAGTACGAGGACAACGAGGACGACGAGGACGAGGACGACGAGGACGACGAGTACGAGGACGACGAGGACGACGAGGACGAGGACGAGGAAGACGAGGACGACGAGGACGAGGACGACGAGGACGAGGACGACGAGGACGAGGACGACGAGGACGAGGACGACGAGGACGAGGACGACGAGGACGAGGACGACGAGGACGAGGACGACGAGGACGACGAGGACGAGGACGACGAGGACGACGAGGACGAGGACGACGAGTACGAGGACGACGAGGACCACGAGGACGACGAGGACGACGAGGACGAGGCCGACGAGGACGACGAGGACGACGAGGACGAGGACGACGAGGACGAGGACGACGAGGACGAGGACGACGAGGACGAGGACGACGAGGACGAGGACGACGAGGACGAGGACGACGAGGACGAGGACGACGAGGACGACGAGGACGACGAGGACGAGGACGACGAGGACGAGGACGACGAGGACGCGGACGACGAGGACGAGGACGACGAGGACGAGGACGACGAGGACGACGAGGACGACGAGGACGACGAGGACGAGGACGAGGACGACGAGGACGACGAGTACGAGGACGACGAGGACGACGAGGACGACGAGGACGACGAGGACGAGGACGACGATGACGAGGACGACGATGACGAGGACGTCGATGACGAGGACGAAGACGACGAGGACGACGAGGACGACGAGGACGAAGACGACGAGGACGAGGACGACGAGGACGAGGACAACGAGGACGAGGACGACGAGAACGAGGTCGAGGACGACGAGGACGAGGACGACGAGGACGAGGACGACGAGAACGACGAGTACGAGGACGACGAGGACGGCGGGGACGAGGACGAGGAAGACGAGGACGACGAGGACGAGGACGACGAGGACGACGAGGACGAGGACGACGAGGACGACGAGGACGAGGACGACGAGGACGACGAGGACGAGGACGAGGACGACGAGGACGACGAGGACGAGGACGACGAGGACGACGAGTACGAGGACGACGAGGACGACGAGGACGACGAGGACGACGAGGACGACGAGGACGAGGACGACGATGACGAGGACGAGGACGACGAGGACGACGAGGACGACGAGGACGAGGACGACGAGGACGAGGACGACGAGGACGAGGACGACGAGGACGACGAGGACGAGGACGACGAGGACGAGGACGAGGACGAGGACGACGAGGACGAGGACGAGGACGACGAGGACGAGGACGAGGACGACGAGGACGACGAGTACGAGGACGACGAGGACGACGAGGACGACGAGGACGACGAGTACGAGGACGACGAGGACGACGAGGACGACGAGGACGAGGACGACGATGACGAGGACGACGATGACGAGTACAACGATGACGAGGACGAGGACGACGAGGACGACGAGGACGACGAGGACGAGGCCGACGAGGACGACGAGGACGACGAGGACGAGGACGACGAGGACGAGGACGACGAGGACGAGGACGACGAGGACGAGGACGACGAGGACGAGGACGACGAGGACGACGAGGACGAGGACGACGAGGACGACGAGGACGACGAGGACGAGGACGACGAGGACGAGGACGACGAGGACGCGGACGACGAGGACGAGGACGACGAGGACGAGGACGACGAGGACGACGAGGACGACGAGGACGACGAGGACGAGGACGAGGACGACGAGGACGACGAGTACGAGGACGACGAGGACGACGAGGACGACGAGGACGACGAGGACGAGGACGACGATGACGAGGACGACGATGACGAGGACGTCGATGACGAGGACGAAGACGACGAGGACGACGAGGACGACGAGGACGAGGACGACGAGGACGAGGACGACGAGGACGAGGACGACGAGGACGAAGACGACGAGGACGAGGACGAGGACGACGAGGACGACGAGGACGAGGACGAGGACGACGAGGACGACGAGGACGAGGACGACGAGGACGACGAGTACGAGGACGACGAGGACGAGGACGACGAGGACGAGGACGACGAGGACGAGGACGACGAGGACGAGGACGACGAGGACGAGGACGACGAGGACGAGGACGACGAGGACGAGGACGACGAGGACGAAGACGACGAGGACGAGGACGACGAGGACGAGGACGACGAGGACGAGGACGACGAGGACGACGAGGACGAGGACGACGAGGACGACGAGGACGAGGACGACGAGTACGAGGACGACGAGGACGACGAGGACGAGGCCGCCGAGGACGACGAGGACGACGAGGACGAGGACGACGAGGACGAGGACGACGAGGACGAGGACGACGAGGACGAGGACGACGAGGACGAGGACGACGAGGACGAGGACGACGAGGACGAGGACGACGAGGACGAGGACGACGAGGACGAGGACGACGAGGACGAGGAGGACGAGGACGAGGACGACGAGGACGACGAGGACGACGAGGACGAGGACGACGAGGACGACGAGGCCGACGAGGACGAGGACGACGAGGACGAGGACGACGAGGACGAGGACAACGAGGACGAGGACGACGAGGACGAGGACGAGGACGAGGACGACGAGGACGAGGACGACGAGGACGAGGACGACGATGACGAGGACGACGATGACGAGCACAACGATGACGAGGACGAGGACGACGAGGACGACGAGGACGAGGACGACGAGGACGACGAGGACGAGGACGAGGACGACGAGGACGAGGACGACGAGGACGAGGACGACGAGGACGAGGACGACGAGGACGACGAGTACGAGGACGAGGACGAGGAGGACGAGGACGAGGAAGACGAGGACGACGAGGACGAGGACGACGAGGACGACGAGGACGAGGACGACGAGGACGACGAGGACGAGGACGACGAGGACGAGGACGACGAGGACGAGGACGACGAGGACGAGGACGACGAGGACGAGGACGACGAGGACGAGGACGACGAGGACGAGGACGACGAGGACGAGGACGACGAGGACGAGGACGAGGACAACGAGGACGACGAGGACGAGGACGACGAGGACGACGAGTACGAGGACGACGAGGACGACGAGGACGACGAGGACGACGAGGACGAGGACGAGGACGACGAGGACGACGAGTACGAGGACGACGAGGACGACGAGGACGAGGACGACGAGTACGAGGACGACGAGGACGAGGACGACGAGGACGAGGACGACGAGGACGACGAGGACGAGGACGACGAGGACGACGAGGACGAGGACGACGAGGACGAGGACGAGGACGACGAGGACGAGGACGACGAGGACGACGAGGACGAGGACGACGAGGACGACGAGGACGAGGACGACGAGGACGAGGACGAGGACGACGAGGACGAGGACGACGAGGACGAGGACGACGAGGACGAGGACGACGAGGACAAGGACGACGAGGACGAGGACGACGAGGACGACGAGGACGAGGACGACGAGGACGAGGACGACGAGGACGAGGACGTCGTGGACGACGAGGACGAGGACGTCGTGGACGACGAGGACGAGGACGAGGACGACGAGGACGACGAGGACGAGGACGAGGACGACGAGGACGACGAGGACGAGGACGACGAGGACGACGAGGACGAGGACGACGAGGACGACGAGTACGAGGACGACGAGGACGACGAGGACGACGAGGACGACGAGGACGACGAGGACGAGGACGACGAGGACGAGGACGACGAGGACGAGGACGACGAGGACGAGGACGACGAGGACGAGGACGACGAGGACGAGGACGACGAGGACGAGGACGACGAGGACGAGGACGACGAGGACGAGGACGACGAGGACGAGGACGACGAGGACGAAGACGACGAGGACGAGGACGAGGACGACGAGGACGACGAGTACGAGGACGACGAGGACGACGAGGACGAGGACGACGAGGACGACGAGTACGAGGACGACGAGGACGACGAGGAGGAGGACGAGGAAGACGAGGACGACGAGGACGAGGACGACGAGGACGAGGACGACGAGGACGAGGACGACGAGGACGAGGACGACGAGGACGAGGACGACGAGGACGAGGACGACGAGGACGAGGACGACGAGGACGAGGACGACGAGGACGAGGACGACGAGGACGAGGACGACGAGGACGAGGACGACGAGGACGACGAGGACGTGGACGACGAGGACGACGAGGACGAGGACGACGAGTACGAGGACGACGAGGACGACGAGGACGACGAGGACGAGGCCGACGAGGACGACGAGGACGACGAGGACGAGGACGACGAGGACGAGGACGACGAGCACGAGGACGACGAGGACGAGGACGACGAGGACGAGGACGACGAGGACGACGAGGACGACGAGGACGAGGACGACGAGGACGAGGACGACGAGGACGCGGACGACGAGGACGAGGACGACGAGGACGAGGACGACGAGGACGACGAGGACGACGAGGACGACGAGGACGAGGACGAGGACGACGAGGACGACGAGTACGAGGACGACGAGGACGACGAGGACGACGAGGACGACGAGGACGAGGACGACGATGACGAGGACGACGATGACGAGGACGTCGATGACGAGGACGAAGACGACGAGGACGACGAGGACGACGAGGACGAGGACGACGAGGACGAGGACAACGAGGACGAGGACGACGAGAACGAGGACGAGGACGACGAGGACGAGGACGACGAGGACGAGGACGACGAGAACGACGAGTACGAGGACGACGAGGACGGCGGGGACGAGGACGAGGAAGACGAGGACGACGAGGACGAGGACGACGAGGACGACGAGGACGAGGACGACGAGGACGAGGACGACGAGGACGAGGACGACGAGGACGACGAGGACGAGGACGACGAGGACGAGGACGAGGACGAGGACGACGAGGACGAGGACGAGGACGACGAGGACGAGGACGAGGACGACGAGGACGAGGACGACGAGGACGAGGACGACGAGGACGAGGACGACGAGGACGACGAGGACGAGGACGAGGACGACGAGGACGACGAGGACGAGGACGACGAGGACGACGAGTACGAGGACGACGAGGACGACGAGGACGACGAGGACGAGGACGACGATGACGAGGACGACGATGACGAGTACAACGATGACGAGGACGAGGACGACGAGGACGACGAGGACGACGAGGACGAGGACGACGAGGACGAGGACGACGAGGACGAGGACAACGAGGACGAGGACGACGAGGACGAGGACGACGAGGACGAGGACGAGGACGACGAGGACGAGGACGAGGACGACGAGGACGAGGACGAGGACGACGAGGACGAGGACGACGAGGACGAGGACGACGAGGACGAGGACGACGAGGACGACGAGTACGAGGACGACGAGTACAACGAGGACGAGGACGAGGAAGACGAAGACGACGAGGACGAGGACTACGAGGACGACGAGGACGAGGACGACGAGGACGAGGACGACGAGGACGACGAGTACGAGGACGACGAGGACGACGAGGACGAGGACGACGATGACGAGGACGACGATGACGAGGACGACGATGACGAGGACGAAGACGACGAGGACGACGAGGACGACGAGGCCGACGAGGACGAGGACGACGAGGACGAGGACGACGAGGACGAGGACAACGAGGACGAGGACGACGAGGACGAGGACGAGGACGACGAGGACGAGGACGACGAGGACGAGGACGACGATGACGAGGACGACGATGACGAGTACAACGATGGCGAGGACGAGGACGACGAGGACGACGAGGACGAGGACGACGAGGACGACGAGGACGAGGACGAGGACGACGAGGACGAGGACGACGAGGACGAGGACGACGAGGACGAGGACGACGAGGACGAGGACGACGAGGACGACGAGTACGAGGACGAGGACGAGGAGGACGAGGACGAGGAAGACGAGGACGACGAGGACGAGGATGACGAGGACGACGAGGACGAGGACGACGAGGACGACGAGGACGAGGACGACGAGGACGACGAGGACGAGGACGACGAGGACGACGAGGACGAGGACGACGAGGACGAGGACGACGAGGACGAGGACGACGAGGACGACGAGGACGAGGACGACGAGGACGACGAGGACGACGAGGACGAGGACGACGAGGACGACGAGGACGAGGACGACGAGGACGAGGACGACGAGGACGAGGACGACGAGGACGAGGACGACGAGGACGACGAGGACGAGGACGACGAGGACGACGAGGACGAGGACGACGAGTACGAGGACGACGAGGACGACGAGGACGACGAGGACGACGAGGACGAGGCCGACGAGGACGACGAGGACGACGAGGACGACGAGGACGAGGACGACGAGGACGAGGACGACGAGGACGAGGACGACGAGGACGAGGACGACGAGGACGAGGACGACGAGGACGAGGGCGACGAGGACGACGAGGACGACGAGGACGACGAGGACGACGACGAGGACGACGAGGACGACGAGTACGAGGACGACGAGGACGACGAGGACGACGAGGACGACGAGGACGAGGACGACGATGACGAGGACGACGATGACGAGGACGTCGATGACGAGGACGAAGACGACGAGGACGACGAGGACGACGAGGACGACGAGGACGAGGACGACGAGGACGAGGACGACGAGGACGAGGACAACGAGGACGAGGACGACGAGGACGAGGACGAGGACGACGAGGACGAGGACGACGAGGACGAGGACGACGAGAACGACGAGTACGAGGACGACGAGGACGGCGGGGACGAGGACGAGGAAGACGAGGACGACGAGGACGAGGACGACGAGGACGAGGACGACGAGGACGACGAGTACGAGGACGACGAGGACGACGAGGACGAGGACGACGATGACGAGGACGACGATGACGAGGACGACGATGACGAGGACGAAGACGACGAGGACGACGAGGACGACGAGGCCGACGAGGACGAGGACGACGAGGACGAGGACGACGAGGACGAGGACAACGAGGACGAGGACGACGAGGACGAGGACGAGGACGACGAGGACGAGGACGACGAGGACGAGGACGACGATGACGAGAACGACGATGACGAGTACAACGATGGCGAGGACGAGGACGACGAGGACGACGAGGACGAGGACGACGAGGACGACGAGGACGAGGACGAGGACGACGAGGACGAGGACGACGAGGACGAGGACGACGAGGACGAGGACGACGAGGACGAGGACGACGAGGACGACGAGTACGAGGACGAGGACGAGGAGGACGAGGACGAGGAAGACGAGGACGACGAGGACGAGGATGACGAGGACGACGAGGACGAGGACGACGAGGACGACGAGGACGAGGACGACGAGGACGACGAGGACGAGGACGACGAGGACGACGAGGACGAGGACGACGAGGACGAGGACGACGAGGACGAGGACGACGAGGACGACGAGGACGAGGACGACGAGGACGACGAGGACGACGAGGACGAGGACGACGAGGACGACGAGGACGAGGACGACGAGGACGAGGACGACGAGGACGAGGACGACGAGGACGACGAGGACGAGGACGACGAGGACGACGAGGACGAGGACGACGAGTACGAGGACGACGAGGACGACGAGGACGACGAGGACGACGAGGACGAGGCCGACGAGGACGACGAGGACGACGAGGACGACGAGGACGAGGACGACGAGGACGAGGACGACGAGGACGAGGACGACGAGGACGAGGGCGACGAGGACGACGAGGACGACGAGGACGACGAGGACGACGACGAGGACGACGAGGACGACGAGGACGACGAGGACGAGGACGACGAGGACGAGGACGACGAGGACGAGGACAACGAGGACGAGGACGACGAGGACGAGGACGAGGACGACGAGGACGAGGACGACGAGGACGAGGACGACGAGAACGACGAGTACGAGGACGACGAGGACGGCGGGGACGAGGACGAGGAAGACGAGGACGACGAGGACGAGGACGACGAGGACGAGGACGACGATGACGAGGACGACGATGACGAGCAAAACGATGACGAGGACGAGGACGACGAGGACGACGAGGACGAGGACGACGAGGACGACGAGGACGAGGACGAGGACGACGAGGACGAGGACGACGAGGACGAGGACGACGAGGACGACGAGGACGAGGACGAGGACGACGAGGACGAGGACGACGAGGACGAGGACGACGAGGACGAGGACGACGAGGACGAGGACGACGAGGACGAGGACGACGAGGACGACGAGTACGAGGACGAGGACGAGGAGGACGAGGACGAGGAAGACGAGGACGACGAGGACGACGAGGACGAGGACGACGAGGACGACGAGGACGAGGACGACGAGGACGAGGACGACGAGGACGACGAGGACGAGGACGACGAGGACGACGAGGACGAGGACGACGAGGACGACGAGGACGAGGACGACGAGGACGAGGACGAGGACGACGAGGACGAGGACGACGAGGACGAGGACGACGAGGACAAGGACGACGAGGACGAGGACGACGAGGACGACGAGGACGAGGACGACGAGGACGAGGACGACGAGGACGAGGACGTCGTGGACGACGAGGACGAGGACGTCGTGGACGACGAGGACGAGGACGAGGACGACGAGGACGACGAGGACGAGGACGAGGACGACGAGGACGACGAGGACGAGGACGACGAGGACGACGAGTACGAGGACGACGAGGACGACGAGGACGACGAGGACGACGAGGACGACGAGGACGACGAGGACGAGGACGACGAGGACGAGGACGACGAGGACGAGGACGACGAGGACGAGGACGACGAGGACGAGGACGACGAGGACGAGGACGACGAGGACGAGGACGACGAGGACGAGGACGACGAGGGCGAGGACGACGAGGACGAGGACGACGAGGACGAGGACGACGAGGACGAGGACGACGAGGACGAAGACGACGAGGACGAGGACGAGGACGACGAGGACGACGAGGACGAGGACGACGAGGACGACGAGTACGAGGACGACGAGGACGAGGACGACGAGGACGAGGACGACGAGGACGAGGACGACGAGGACGAGGACGACGAGGACGAGGACGACGAGGACGAGGACGACGAGGACGAGGACGACGAGGACGAGGACGACGAGGACGAGGACGACGAGGACGAGGACGACGAGGACGAAGACGACGAGGACGAGGACGACGAGGACGAGGACGACGAGGACGAGGACGACGAGGACGACGAGGACGAGGACGACGAGGACGACGAGGACGAGGACGACGAGTACGAGGACGACGAGGACGACGAGGACGAGGCCGCCGAGGACGACGAGGACGACGAGGACGAGGACGACGAGGACGAGGACGACGAGGACGAGGACGACGAGGACGAGGACGACGAGGACGAGGACGACGAGGACGAGGACGACGAGGACGAGGACGACGAGGACGAGGACGACGAGGACGAGGACGACGAGGACGAGGACGACGAGGACGAGGACGACGAGGACGACGAGGACGACGAGGACGAGGACGACGAGGACGACGAGGCCGACGAGGACGAGGACGACGAGGACGAGGACGACGAGGACGAGGACGACGAGGACGAGGACGACGAGGACGAGGACGAGGACGAGGACGACGAGGACGAGGACGACGAGGACGAGGACGACGATGACGAGGACGACGATGACGAGCACAACGATGACGAGGACGAGGACGACGAGGACGACGAGGACGAGGACGACGAGGACGACGAGGACGAGGACGAGGACGACGAGGACGAGGACGACGAGGACGAGGACGAGGAAAACGAGGACGACGAGGACGAGGACGACGAGGACGACGAGTACGAGGACGACGAGGACGACGAGGACGACGAGGACGACGAGGACGAGGACGAGGACGACGAGGACGACGAGTACGAGGACGACGAGGACGACGAGGACGAGGACGACGAGGACGAGGACGACGAGTACGAGGACGACGAGGACGACGAGGACGAGGACGACGAGGACGAGGACGACGAGGACGAGGACGACGAGGACGAGGACGACGAGGACGAGGACGACGAGGACGAAGACGACGAGGACGAGGACGAGGACGACGAGGACGACGAGGACGAGGACGACGAGGACGACGAGTACGAGGACGACGAGGACGACGAGGACGACGAGGACGACGAGGACGAGGACGAGGACGACGAGGACGACGAATACGAGGACGACGAGGACGACGAGGACGAGGACGACGAGGACGAGGACGACGAGTACGAGGACGACGAGGACGACGAGGACGAGGACGACGAGGACGAGGACGACGAGGACGAGGACGACGAGGACGAGGACGACGAGGACGAGGACGACGAGGACGAAGACGACGAGGACGAGGACGAGGACGACGAGGACGACGAGGACGAGGACGACGAGGACGACGAGTACGAGGACGACGAGGACGAGGACGACGAGGACGAGGACGACGAGGACGAGGACGACGAGGACGAGGACGACGAGGACGAGGACGACGAGGACGAGGACGACGAGGACGAGGACGACGAGGACGAGGACGACGAGGACGAGGACGACGAGGACGAGGACGACGAGGACGAGGACGACGAGGACGAGGACGACGAGGACGAGGACGACGAGGACGAGGACGACGAGGACGAGGACGACGAGGACGAGGACGACGAGGACGACGAGGACGAGGACGACGAGGACGACGAGGACGAGGACGACGAGTACGAGGACGACGAGGACGACGAGGACGAGGCCGCCGAGGACGACGAGGACGACGAGGACGAGGACGACGAGAACGAGGACGACGAGGACGAGGACGACGAGGACGAGGACGACGAGGACGAGGACGACGAGGACGAGGACGACGAGGACGAGGACGACGAGGACGAGGACGAGGACGACGAGGACGAGGACGACGAGGACGAGGACGACGAGGACGAGGACGACGAGGACGACGAGGACGACGAGGACGAGGACGACGAGGACGACGAGGCCGACGAGGACGAGGACGACGAGGACGAGGACGACGAGGACGAGGACAACGATGACGAGGACGACGAGGACGAGGACGAGGACGAGGACGACGAGGACGAGGACGACGAGGACGAGGACGACGATGACGAGGACGACGATGACGAGCACAACGATGACGAGGACGAGGACGACGAGGACGACGAGGACGAGGACGACGAGGACGACGAGGACGAGGACGAGGACGACGAGGACGAGGACGACGAGGACGAGGACGACGAGGACGAGGACGACGAGGACGAGGACGACGAGGACGAGGACGACGAGGACGACGAGTACGAGGACGAGGACGAGGAGGACGAGGACGAGGAAGACGAGGACGACGAGGACGAGGACGACGAGGACGACGAGGACGAGGACGACGAGGACGACGAGGACGAGGACGACGAGGACGAGGACGACGAGGACGAGGACGACGAGGACGAGGACGACGAGGACGAGGACGACGAGGACGAGGACGACGAGGACGAGGACGACGAGGACGAGGACGAGGACAACGAGGACGACGAGGACGAGGACGACGAGGACGACGAGTACGAGGACGACGAGGACGACGAGGACGACGAGGACGACGAGGACGAGGACGAGGACGACGAGGACGACGAGTACGAGGACGACGAGGACGACGAGGACGAGGACGACGAGTACGAGGACGACGAGGACGACGAGGACGAGGACGACGAGGACGAGGACGACGAGGACGACGAGGACGACGAGGACGAGGACGACGAGGACGACGAGGACGAGGACGACGAGGACGAGGACAAGGACGACGAGGACGAGGACGACGAGGACGACGAGGACGAGGACGACGAGGACGACGAGGACGAGGACGACGAGGACGAGGACGAGGACGACGAGGACGAGGACGACGAGGACGAGGACGACGAGGACAAGGACGACGAGGACGAGGACGACGAGGACGACGAGGACGAGGACGACGAGGACGAGGACGACGAGGACGAGGACGTCGTGGACGACGAGGACGAGGACGTCGTGGACGACGAGGACGAGGACGAGGACGACGAGGACGACGAGGACGAGGACGAGGACGACGAGGACGACGAGGACGAGGACGACGAGGACGACGAGTACGAGGACGACGAGGACGACGAGGACGACGAGGACGACGAGGACGAGGACGACGAGGACGAGGACGACGAGGACGAGGACGACGAGGACGAGGACGACGAGGACGAGGACGACGAGGACGAGGACGACGAGGACGAGGACGACGAGGACGAGGACGACGAGGACGAGGACGACGAGGACGAAGACGACGAGGACGAGGACGAGGACGACGAGGACGACGAGGACGAGGACGACGAGGACGAGGACGGCGGGGACGAGGACGAGGAAGACGAGGACGACGAGGACGAGGACGACGAGGACGACGAGGACGAGGACGACGAGGACGACGAGGACGAGGACGACGAGGACGACGAGGACGAGGACGAGGACGACGAGGACGACGAGGACGAGGACGACGAGGACGACGAGTACGAGGACGACGAG
The DNA here is from genome assembly GCA_944738655.2 of Andrena hattorfiana. Lineage (NCBI taxonomy): Eukaryota > Metazoa > Arthropoda > Insecta > Hymenoptera > Andrenidae > Andrena > Andrena hattorfiana. The sequence goes on along the minus strand of OX122893.2, from coordinate 19,535,002 downwards.
GACGACGAGGACGACGAGGACGAGGACGACGATGACGAGGACGAGGACGACGAGGACGACGAGGACGACGAGGACGAGGACGACGAGGACGAGGACGACGAGGACGAGGACGACGAGGACGACGAGGACGAGGACGACGAGGACGAGGACGAGGACGAGGACGACGAGGACGAGGACGAGGACGACGAGGACGAGGACGAGGACGACGAGGACGACGAGTACGAGGACGACGAGGACGACGAGGACGACGAGGACGACGAGTACGAGGACGACGAGGACGACGAGGACGACGAGGACGAGGACGACGATGACGAGGACGACGATGACGAGTACAACGATGACGAGGACGAGGACGACGAGGACGACGAGGACGACGAGGACGAGGACGACGAGGACGAGGACGACGAGGACGAGGACAACGAGGACGAGGACGACGAGGACGAGGACGACGAGGACGAGGACAACGAGGACGAGGACGACGAGGACGAGGACGACGAGGACGAGGACGAGGACGACGAGGACGAGGACGAGGACGACGAGGACGAGGACGAGGACGACGAGGACGAGGACGACGAGGACGAGGACGACGAGGACGAGGACGACGAGGACGACGAGTACGAGGACGACGAGTACAACGAGGACGAGGACGAGGAAGACGAAGACGACGAGGACGAGGACGACGAGGACGACGAGGACGAGGACGACGAGGACGAGGACGACGAGGACGAGGACGACGAGGACGACGAGTACGAGGACGACGAGGACGACGAGGACGAGGACGACGATGACGAGGACGACGATGACGAGGACGACGATGACGAGGACGAAGACGACGAGGACGACGAGGACGACGAGGCCGACGAGGACGAGGACGACGAGGACGAGGACGACGAGGACGAGGACAACGAGGACGAGGACGACGAGGACGAGGACGACGAGGACGACGACGACGAGGACGAGGACGACGATGACGAGGACGACGATGACGAGTACAACGATGACGAGGACGAGGACGACGAGGACGACGAGGACGAGGACGACGAGGACGACGAGGACGAGGACGAGGACGACGAGGACGAGGACGAGGACGACGAGGACGAGGACGACGAGGACGAGGACGACGAGGACGAGGACGACGAGGACGACGAGTACGAGGACGAGGACGAGGAGGACGAGGACGAGGAAGACGAGGACGACGAGGACGAGGATGACGAGGACGAGGACGACGAGGACGACGAGGACGACGAGGACGAGGACGACGAGGACGACGAGGACGAGGACGACGAGGACGAGGACGACGAGGACGAGGACAACGAGGACGAGGACGACGAGGACGAGGACGACGAGGACGAGGACGAGGACGACGAGGACGAGGACGAGGATGACGAGGACGAGGACGACGAGGACGAGGACGACGAGGACGACGAGTACGAGCACGACGAGGACGACGAGGACGACGAGTACGAGGACGACGAGGACGACGAGGACGAGGACGAGGAAGACGAGGACGACGAGGACGAGGACGAGGACGACGAGGACGAGGACGAGGACGACGAGGACGAGGACGAGGACGACGAGGACGACGACGAGGACGACGAGGACGACGAGTACGAGGACGACGAGGACGACGAGGACGACGAGGACGACGAGGACGAGGACGACGATGACGAGGACGACGATGACGAGGACGTCGATGACGAGGACGAAGACGACGAGGACGACGAGGACGACGAGGACGACGAGGACGAGGACGACGAGGACGAGGACGACGAGGACGAGGACAACGAGGACGAGGACGACGAGGACGAGGACGAGGACGACGAGGACGAGGACGACGAGGACGAGGACGACGAGAACGACGAGTACGAGGACGACGAGGACGGCGGGGACGAGGACGAGGAAGACGAGGACGACGAGGACGAGGACGACGAGGACGACGAGGACGAGGACGACGAGGACGACGAGGACGAGGACGACGAGGACGACGAGGACGAGGACGAGGACGACGAGGACGACGAGGACGAGGACGACGAGGACGACGAGTACGAGGACGACGAGGACGACGAGGACGACGAGGACGACGAGGACGACGAGGACGACGAGGACGAGGACGACGATGACGAGGACGAGGACGACGAGGACGACTAGGACGACGAGGACGAGGACGACGAGGACGAGGACGACGAGGACGAGGACGACGAGGACGAGGACGACGAGGACGAGGACGACGAGGACGAGGACGAGGACGAGGACGACGAGGACGAGGACGAGGACGACGTGGACGAGGACGACGAGGACGAGGACGAGGACGACGAGGACGAGGACGACGAGGACGAGGACGACGAGGACGAGGACGACGAGGACGACGAGTACGAGGACGACGAGGACGACGAGGACGAGGACGAGGAAGACGAGGACGACGAGGACGAGGACGACGAGGACGTGGACGACGAGGACGACGAGGACGAGGACGAGGACGACGAGGACGACGAGGACGAGGACGACGAGGACGACGAGGACGACGAGGACGAGGCCGACGAGGACGACGAAGACGACGAGGACGAGGACGACGAGGACGAGGACGACGAGGACGAGGACGACGAGGACGAGGACGACGAGGACGAGGACGACGTGGACGAGGACGACGAGGACGAGGACGACGAGGACGAGGACGACGAGGACGAGGACGACGAGGACGAGGACGAGGACGGCGAGGACGACGAGGACGAGGACGAGGACGACGAGGACGACGAGGACGAGGACGACGAGGACGACGAGTACGAGGACGACGAGGACGACGAGGACGACGAGGACGAGGACGACGATGACGAGGACGACGATGACGAGTATAACGATGACGAGGACGAGGACGACGAGGACGACGAGGACGACGAGGACGAGGACGACGAGGACGAGGACGACGAGGACGAGGACGACGAGGACGAGGACGACGAGGACGAGGACGACGAGGACGAGGACAACGAGGACGAGGACGACGAGGACGAGGACGACGAGGACGAGGACGACGAGGACGAGGACGACGAGGACGAGGACGAGGACGACGAGGACGAGGACGAGGATGACGAGGACGAGGACGACGAGGACGAGGACGACGAGGACGACGAGTACGAGCACGACGAGGACGACGAGGACGACGAGTACGAGGACGACGAGGACGACGAGGACGAGGACGAGGAAGACGAGGACGACGAGGACGAGGACGAGGACGACGAGGACGAGGACGAGGACGACGAGGACGAGGACGAGGACGACGAGGACGAGGACGAGGACGAGGACGACGAGTACGAGGACGACGAGGACGACGAGGACGAGGACGAGGAAGACGAAGACGACGAGGACGAGGACGACGAGGACGACGAGGACGAGGACGACGAGGACGAGGACGACGAGGACGACGAGTACGAGGACGACGAGGACGACGAGGACGAGGACGACGATGACGAGGACGACGATGACGAGGACGACGATGACGAGGACGAAGACGACGAGGACGACGAGGACGACGAGGACGACGAGGACGACGAGGACGAGGACGACGAGGACGAGGACAACGAGGACGAGGACGACGAGGACGAGGACGAGGACGACGAGGACGAGGACGACGAGGACGAGGACGAGGACGACGAGGACGACGAGGACGAGGACGACGAGGACGACGAGGACGAGGACGAGGACGACGAGGACGAGGACGACGAGGACGAGGACGACGAGGACGATGAGTACGAGGACGAGGACGAGGACGACGAGGACGAGGACGACGAGGACGACGAGGACGAGGACGACGAGGACGACGAGGACGAGGACGACGAGGACGAGGACGACGAGGATGAGGACGACGAGGACGAGGACGACTAGGACGAGGACGACGAGGACGAGAACGAGGACAACGAGGACGACGAGGACGAGGACGACGAGGACGACGAGTACGAGGACGACGAGGACGACGAGGACGAGGACGAGGACGACGAGGACGACGAGTACGAGGACGACGAGGACGACGAGGACGAGGACGACGAGTACGAGGACGACGAGGACGACGAGGACGAGGACGAGGAAGACGAGGACGACGAGGACGAGGACGACGAGGACGACGAGGACGAGGACGACGAGGACGACGAGGACGAGGACGACGAGGACGAGGACGACGAGGACGAGGACGACGAGGACGAGGACGACGAGGACGAGGACGACGAGGACGAGGACGACGAGGACGAGGACGAGGACGACGAGGACGAGGACGACGAGGACGACGAGGACGAGGACGACGAGGACGACGAGGACGACGAGGACGACGAGGACGACGAGGACGACGAGGACGAGGACGACGAGGACGACGAGGACGACGAGGACGACGAGGACGACGAGGACGACGAGGACGAGGACGACGAGGACGACGAGGACGAGGACGACGAGGACGACGAGGACGAGGACGACGAGGACGAGGACGAGGACGACGAGGACGACGAGGACGAGGACGACGAGGACGAGGACGACGAGGACGACGAGGACGAGGACGACGAGGACGACGAGGACGAGGACGACGAGGACGACGAGGACGAGGACGACGAGGACGACGAGGACGAGGACGACGAGGACGAGGACGACGAGGACGAGGACGACGAGGACGAGGACGACGAGGACGAGGACGTCGTGGACGACGAGGACGAGGACGTCGTGGACGACGAGGACGAGGACGAGGACGACGAGGACGACGAGGACGAGGACGAGGACGACGAGGACGACGAGGACGAGGACGACGAGGACGACGAGTACGAGGACGACGAGGACGACGAGGACGACGAGTACGAGGACGACGAGGACGACGAGGACGAGGACGACGAGGACGAGGACGACGAGGACGAGGACGACGAGGACGAGGACGACGAGGACGAGGACGACGAGGACGAGGACGACGAGGACGAGGACGACGAGGACGACGAGTACGAGGACGACGAGGACGACGAGGACGACGAGGACGAGGACGACGATGACGAGGACGACGATGACGAGTACAACGATGACGAGGACGAGGACGACGAGGACGACGAGGACGACGAGGACGAGGACGACGAGGACGAGGACGACGAGGACGAGGACGACGAGGACGAGGACGACGAGGACGAGGACGACGAGAACGACGAGTACGAGGACGACGAGGACGGCGGGGACGAGGACGAGGAAGACGAGGACGACGAGGACGAGGACGACGAGGACGACGAGGACGAGGACGACGAGGACGAGGACGACGAGGACGACGAGGACGAGGACGACGAGGACGACGAGGACGAGGACGACGAGGACGACGAGTACGAGGACGACGAGGACGACGAGGACGACGAGGACGACGAGGACGAGGACGACGAGGACGAGGACGACGAGGACGAGGACGACGAGGACGACGAGGACGAGGACGACGAGGACGAGGACGAGGACGAGGACGACGAGGACGAGGACGAGGACGACGTGGACGAGGACGACGTGAACGAGGACGACGAGGACGAGGACGAGGACGACGAGGACGAGGACGACGAGGACGAGGACGACGAGGACGAGGACGACGAGGACGAGGACGACGAGGACGACGAGTACGAGGACGACGAGGACGACGAGGACGAGGACGAGGAAGACGAGGACGACGAGGACGAGGAAGACGAGGACGACGAGGACGAGGACGACGAGGACGACGAGGACGAGGACGACGAGGACGAGGACGAGGACGACGAGGACGAGGACGACGAGGACGAGGACGACGAGGACGAGGACGACGAGGACGAGGACGACGAGGACGACGAGGACGACGAGTACGAGGACGACGAGGACGACGAGGACGAGGACGAGGACGACGAGGACGACGAGGACGACGAGGACGACGAGGACGACGAGGACGAGGACGACGATGACGAGGACGACGATGACGAGGACGAAGACGACGAGGACGACGAGGACGACGAGGACGACGAGGACGAGGACGACGAGGACGAGGACGACGAGGACGACGAGGACGAGGACGACGAGGACGACGAGGACGAGGACGACGAGGACGACGAGGACGAGGACGAGGACGACGAGGACGACGAGGACGAGGACGACGAGGACGACGAGGACGACGAGGACGAGGCCGACGAGGACGGCGAAGACGACGAGGACGAGGACGACGAGGACGAGGACGACGAGGACGAGGACGACGAGGACGAGGACGACGAGGACGAGGACGACGAGGACGAGGACGACGAGGACGAGGACGACGAGGACGAGGACGGCGAGGACGACGAGGACGAGGACGAGGACGACGAGGACGAGGACGACGAGGACGACGAGTACGAGGACGACGAGGACGACGAGGACGACGAGGACGAGGACGACGATGACGAGGACGACGATGACGAGTACAACGATGACGAGGACGAGGACGACGAGGACGACGACGACGACGAGGACGAGGAAGACGAGGACGAGGACGACGAGGACGAGGACGACGAGGACGAGGACAACGAGGACGAGGACGACGAGGACGAGGACGACGAGGACGAGGAAGACGAGGACGAGGACGACGAGGACGAGGACGACGAGGACGAGGACGAGGACGACGAGGACGAGGACGAGGATGACGAGGACGAGGACGACGAGGACGAGGACGACGAGGACGACGAGTACGAGGACGAAGAAGACGAGGACGACGAGGACGAGGACGACGAGGACGACGAGGACGAGGACGACGAGGACGACGAGGACGAGGACGACGAGGACGAGGACGACGAGGACGAGGACGACGAGGACGAGGACGACGAGGACGAGGACGACGAGGACGAGGACGACGAGGACGAGGACGACGAGGACGAGGACGAGGACAACGAGGACGAGGACGACGAGGACGACGAGTACGAGGACGACGATGACGACGAGGACGACGAGGACGACGAGGACGAGGACGACCAGTACGAGGACGACGAGGACGACGAGGACGACGAGGACGACGAGGACGACGAGGACGACGAGGCCGAGGACGAGGACGACGAGGACGACGAGTACGCGGACGACGAGGACGACGAGGACGACGAGGACGACGAGGACGAGGACGACGATGACGAGGACGACGATGACGAGGGCGACGATGACGAGGACGAAGACGACGAGGACGACGAGGACGACGAGGACGAGGACGACGAGGACGACGAGGACGAGGACGACGAGGACGAGGACGAGGACGACGAGGACGAGGACGAGGACGACGAGGACGACGAGGACGAGGACGACGAGGACGAGGACGACGAGGACGACGAGGACGAGGACGACGAGGACGACGAGGACGAGGACGACGAGGACGACTAGGACGAGGACGACGAGGACGAGGACGACGAGGACGAGGACGTCGTGGACGACGAGGACGAGGACGTCGTGGACGACGAGGACGAGGACGAGGACGACGAGGACGACGAGGACGAGGACGAGGACGACGAGGACGACGAGGACGAGGACGACGAGGACGACGAGTACGAGGACGACGAGGACGACGAGGACGAGGACGACGAGGACGAGGACGACGAGGACGAGGACGACGAGGACGCGGACGACGAGGACGAGGACGACGAGGACGAGGACAACGAGGACGACGAGTACGAGGACGACGAGGACGACGAGGACGACGAGGACGAGGACGACGATGACGAGGACGACGATGACGAGTACAACGATGACGAGGACGAGGACGACGAGGACGACGAGGACGACGAGGACGAGGACGACGAGGACGAGGACGACGAGGACGAGGACGACGAGGACGAGGACGACGAGGACGAGGACGACGAGGACGAGGACGACGAGGACGAGGACGACGAGAACGACGAGTACGAGGACGACGAGGACGGCGGGGACGAGGACGAGGAAGACGAGGACGACGAGGACGAGGACGACGAGGACGACGAGGACGAGGACGACGAGGACGAGGACGACGAGGACGACGAGGACGAGGACGACGAGGACGACGAGGACGAGGACGAGGACGACGAGGACGACGAGGACGAGGACGACGATGACGAGGACGACGATGACGAGGACGAAGACGACGAGGACGACGAGGACGACGATGACGAGGAGGACGACGAGGACGACGAGGACGACGAGGACGACGAGGACGAGGACGAGGACGACGAGGACGACGAGTACGAGGACGACGAGGACGACGAGGACGACGAGGACGACGAGGACGAGGACGACGATGACGAGGACGACGATGACGAGGACGAAGACGACGAGGACGACGAGGACGACGATGACGAGGACGACGATGACGAGGACGACGATGACGAGGACGAAGACGACGAGGACGACGAGGACGACGAGGAAGACGAGGACGAGGACGACGAGGACGAGGACGACGAGGACGACGAGGACGAGGACGACGAGGACGACGAGGACGAGGACGACGAGGACGACGAGGACGACGAGGACGAGGACGAGGACGACGAGGACGACGAGGACGAGGACGACGAGGACGACGAGGACGAGGACGACGAGGACGACGAGGACGACGAGGACGAGGCCGACGAGGACGACGAGGACGATGACGACGAGGACGACGAGGACGAGGACGACGAGGACGAGGACGACGAGGACGAGGACGACGAGGACGAGGACGACGAGGACGAGGACGACGAGGACGAGGACGAGGACGACGAGGACGAGGACGACGAGGACGAGGACGACGAGGACGAGGACGACGAGGACGACGAGGACGAGGACGAGGACGACGAGGACGACGAGGACGAGGACGACGAGGACGACGAGGACGAGGACGAGGACGACGAGGACGACGAGGACGAGGACGACGAGGACGACGAGTACGAGGACGACGAGGACGACGAGGACGACGAGGACGAGGACGACGATGACGAGGACGACGATGACGAGTACAACGATGACGAGGACGAGGACGACGAGGACGACGAGGACGACGAGGACGAGGACGACGAGGACGAGGACGACGAGGACGAGGACAACGAGGACGAGGACGACGAGGACGAGGACGACGAGGACGAGGACGAGGACGACGAGGACGAGGACGAGGACGACGAGGACGAGGACGAGGACGACGAGGACGAGGACGACGAGGACGAGGACGACGAGGACGAGGACGACGAGGACGAGGACGACGAGGACGACGAGTACGAGGACGACGAGGACGAGGACGAGGAAGACGAGGACGACGAGGACGAGGACGACGAGGACGACGAGGACGAGGACGACGAGGACGAGGACGACGAGGACGAGGACGACGAGGACGAGGACGATGAGGACGAGGACGACGAGGACGAGGACGACGAGGACGAGGACGAGGACAACGAGGACGACGAGGACGAGGACGACGAGGACGACGAGTACGAGGACGACGAGGACGACGAGGACGCCGAGCACGACGAGGACGAGGACGAGGACGACGAGGACGACGAGTACGAGGACGACGAGAACGACGAGGACGAGGACGACGATGACGAGGACGACGATGACGAGGACGACGATGACGAGGACGACGATGACGAGGACGAAGACGACGAGGACGACGAGGACGACGAGGACGACGAGGACGAGGACGACGAGGACGACGAGGACGAGGACGACGAGGACGAGGACAACGAGGACGAGGACGACGAGGACGAGGACGAGGACGACGAGGACGAGGACGACGAGGACGAGGACGACGAGGACGAGGACGACGAGGACGACGAGTACGAGGACGACGAGGACGACGAGGACGAGGACGAGGAAGACGAGGACGACGAGGACGACGAGGACGAGGACGACGAGGACGACGAGGACGAGGACGACGAGGACGACGAGGACGAGGACGAGGACGACGAGGACGACGAGGACGACGAGGACGACGAGGACGAGGACGACGAGGACGACGAGGACGACGAGGACGAGGACGACGAGGACGACGAGGACGAGGACGACGAGGACGACGAGGACGACGAGGACGAGGCCGACGAGGACGACGAGGACGACGAGGACGACGAGGACGAGGACGACGAGGACGAGGACGACGAGGACGAGGACGACGAGGACGAGGACGACGAGGACGAGGACGACGAGGACGAGGACGACGAGGACGAGGACGACGAGGACGAGGACGACGAGGACGAGGACGACGAGGACGAGGACGACGAGGACGAGGACGACGAGGACGAGGACGAGGACGACGAGGACGAGGACGACGAGGACGACGAGGACGAGGACGACGAGGACGAGGACGACGAGGACGAGGACGACGAGGACGAGGACGAGGACGACGAGGACGAGGACGACGAGGACGACGAGGACGAGGACGACGAGGACGACGAGGACGACGAGGACGAGGACGACGAGGACGAGGACGACGAGGACGAGGACGATGAGGACGAGTACGAGGACGAGGACGACGAGGACGACGAGGACGAGGACGATGAGGACGAGGACGACGAGGACGACGAGGACGAGGACGATGAGGACGAGGACGAGGACGAGGACGACGAGGACGTACGAGGACGAGGACGACGAGGACGTACGAGGACGAGGACGACGAGGACGAGGACGACGTGGACGAGGACGAGGACGACGAGGACGAGGAGGACGAGGACGACGAGGATGACGTGGACGAGGACGAGGACGACGAGGACGACGAGGGCGAGGACGAGGACGACGAGGACGAGGACGAGGACGACGAGGACGAGGACGAGGACGACGAGGACGAGGACGACGAGGACGACGAGGACGAGGACGACGAGGACGACGAGGACGAGGACGACGAGGACGACGAGGACGAGGACGAGGACGACGAGGGCGACGAGGACGAGGACGACGAGGACGACGAGGACGAGGCCGACGAGGACGAGGACGACGAGGACGAGGACGACGAGGACGAGGACGACGAGGACGAGGACGACGAGGACGAGGACGACGAGGACGAGGACGACGAGGACGAGGACGAGGACGACGAGGACGACGAGGACGAGGACGACGAGGACGAGGACGACGAGGACGAGGACGACGAGGACGACGAGGACGAGGACGAGGACGACGAGGACGACGAGGACGAGGACGACGAGGACGACGAGTACGAGGACGACGAGGACGACGAGGACGACGAGGACGAGGACGACGAGGACGAGGACGACGAGGACGAGGACGAGGACGACGAGGACGAGGACGACGAGGACGAGGACGACGAGGACGAGGACGACGAGGACGAGGACGAGGACGACGAGGACGAGGACGACGAGGACGACGAGGACGAGGACGACGAGGACGACGAGGACGAGGACGAGGACGACGAGGACGAGGACGACGAGGACGACGAGGACGAGGACGACGAGGACGACGAGGACGAGGACGAGGACGACGAGGACGACGAGGACGAGGACGACGAGGACGAGGACGACGAGGACGACGAGGACGAGGACGACGAGGACGACGAGGACGAGGACGACGAGGACGACGAGGACGACGAGGACGAGGCCGACGAGGACGAGGACGACGAGGACGAGGACGACGAGGACGAGGACGACGAGGACGAGGACGACGAGGACGAGGGCGAGGACGACGAGGACGACGAGGACGAGGACGAGGACGACGAGGACGAGGACGACGAGGACGAGGACGACGAGGACGAGGACGACGAGGACGAGGACGACGAGGACGACGAGGACGAGGACGAGGACGACGAGGACGACAAGGACGAGGACGACGAGGACGAGGACGAGGACGACGAGGACGACGAGTACGAGGACGACGAGGACGACGAGGACGAGGACGACGATGACGAGGACGACGATGACGAGGACGACGATGACGAGGACGACGATGACGAGGACGACGATGACGAGGACGAAGACGACGAGGACGACGAGGACGACGAGGACGACGAGGACGACGAGGACGACGAGGACGACGAGGACGAGGACGAGGACGACGAGGACGACGAGGACGACGAGGACGAGGACGAGGACGACGAGGACGACGAGTACGAGGACGACGAGGACGACGAGGACGACGAGGACGACGAGGACGAGGACGACGATGACGAGGACGACGATGACGAGGACGACGATGACGAGGACGAAGACGACGAGGACGACGAGGACGACGATGACGAGGACGACGATGACGAGGACGACGATGACGAGGACGAAGACGACGAGGACGACGAGGACGACGAGGAAGACGAGGACGAGGACGACGAGGACGAGGACGACGAGGACGACGAGGACGAGGACGACGAGGACGACGAGGACGAGGACGACGAGGACGACGAGGACGAGGACGAGGACGACGAGGACGACGAGGACGAGGACGACGAGGACGACGAGGACGACGAGGACGAGGCCGACGAGGACGACGAGGACGACGAGGACGAGGACGACGAGGACGAGGACGACGAGGACGAGGACGACGAGGACGAGGACGACGAGGACGAGGACGACGAGGACGAGGACGAGGACGACGAGGACGAGGACGACGAGGACGAGGATGACGAGGACGAGGACGACGAGGACGACGAGGACGAGGACGAGGACGACGAGGACGACGAGGACGAGGACGACGAGGACGACGAGGACGAGGACGAGGACGACGAGGACGACGAGGACGAGGACGACGAGGACGACGAGGACGAGGACGACGAGGACGACGAGTACGAGGACGACGAGGACGACGATGACGAGGACGACGATGACGAGTACAACGATGACGAGGACGAGGACGACGAGGACGACGAGGACGACGAGGACGAGGACGACGAGGACGAGGACGACGAGGACGAGGACAACGAGGACGAGGACGACGAGGACGAGGACGACGAGGACGAGGACGAGGACGACGAGGACGAGGACGAGGACGACGAGGACGAGGACGAGGACGACGAGGACGAGGACGACGAGGACGAGGACGACGAGGACGACGAGTACGAGGACGACGAGGACGAGGACGAGGAAGACGAGGACGACGAGGACGAGGACGACGAGGACGAGGACGAGGACGACGAGGGCGACGAGGACGAGGACGACGAGGACGACGAGGACGAGGACGACGAGGACGAGGACGACGAGGACGACGAGGACGAGGACGACGAGGACGAGGACGACGAGGACGAGGACGAGGACGACGAGGACGACGAGGACGAGGACGACGAGGACGAGGACGACGAGGACGAGGACGACGAGGACGACGAGGACGAGGACGAGGACGACGAGGACGACGAGGACGAGGACGACGAGGACGACGAGGACGACGAGTACGAGGACGACGAGGACGACGAGGACGACGAGGACGAGGACGACGAGGACGAGGACGACGAGGACGAGGACGAGGACGACGAGGACGAGGACGACGAGGACGAGGACGACGAGGACGAGGACGACGAGGACGAGGACGACGAGGACGAGGACGAGGACGAGGACGACGAGGACGAGGACGACGAGGACGACGAGGACGAGGACGACGAGGACGACGAGGACGAGGACGACGAGGACGACGAGGACGAGGACGACGAGGACGACGAGGATGACGTGGACGAGGACGAGGACGACGAGGACGACGAGGACGAGGACGAGGACGACGAGGACGAGGACGAGGACGACGAGGACTTGGACGAGGACGACGAGGACGAGGACGACGAGGACGACGAGGACGAGGACGACGAGGACGACGTGGACGAGGACGAGGACGACGAGGACGACGAGGACGAGGACGACGAGGACGAGGACGACGAGGACGACGAGGACGAGGACGACGAGGACGAGGCCGACGAGGACGAGGACGACGAGGACGAGGACGACGAGGACGAGGACGACGAGGACGAGGACGACGAGGACGAGGAGGAGGACGACGAGGACGAGGACGACGAGGACGAGGACGAGGACGACGAGGACGAGGACGACGAGGACGAGGACGACGAGGACGAGGACGACGAGGACGAGGACGACGAGGACGACGAGGACGAGGACGAGGACGACGAGGACGACGAGGACGAGGACGACGAGGACGAGGACGAGGACGACGAGGACGACGAGTACGAGGACGACGAGGACGACGAGGACGAGGACGACGATGACGAGGACGACGATGACGAGGACGACGATGACGAGGACGACGATGACGAGGACGAAGACGACGAGGACGACGAGGACGACGAGGACGACGAGGACGAGGACGACGAGGACGACGAGGACGAGGACGACGAGGACGAGGACGACGAGGACGAGGACGACGAGGACGAGGACGAGGACGACGAGGACGAGGACGACGAGGACGAGGACGACGAGGACGAGGACGACGAGGACGAGGACGAGGACGACGAGGACGAGGACGACGAGGACGACGAGGACGAGGACGACGAGGACGACGAGGACGACGAGGACGAGGACGACGAGGACGAGGACGACGAGGACGAGGACGATGAGGACGAGTACGAGGACGAGGACGACGAGGACGACGAGGACGAGGACGATGAGGACGAGGACGAGGACGAGGACGACGAGGACGTACGAGGACGAGGACGACGAGGACGTACGAGGACGAGGACGACGAGGACGAGGACGACGTGGACGAGGACGACGACGACGAGGACGAGGAGGACGAGGACGACGAGGATGACGTGGACGAGGACGAGGACGACGAGGACGACGAGGACGAGGACGAGGACGACGAGGACGAGGACGACGAGGACGACGAGGACGAGGACGACGAGGACGACGAGGACGAGGCCGACGAGGACGAGGACGACGAGGACGAGGACGACGAGGACGAGGACGACGAGGACGAGGACGACGAGGACGAGGACGACGAGGACGAGGACGACGAGGACGAGGACGAGGACGACGAGGACGAGGACGACGAGGACGAGGACGACGAGGACGAGGACGACGAGGACGAGGACGAGGACGACGAGGACGACGAGGACGAGGACGACGAGGACGACGAGTACGAGGACGACGAGGACGACGAGGACGACGAGGACGAGGACGACGATGACGAGGACGACGATGACGAGTACAACGATGACGAGGACGAGGACGACGAGGACGACGAGGACGACGAGGACGAGGACGACGAGGACGAGGACGACGAGGACGAGGACAACGAGGACGAGGACGACGAGGACGAGGACGACGAGGACGAGGACGAGGACGACGAGGACGAGGACGAGGACGAGGACGACGAGGACGAGGACGAGGACGACGAGGACGAGGACGACGAGGACGAGGACGACGAGGACGAGGACGACGAGGACGAGGACGACGAGGACGACGAGTACGAGGACGACGAGGGCGACGAGGACGAGGAAGAGGAAGACGAGGACGACGAGGACGAGGACGACGAGGACGACGAGGACGAGGACGACGAGGACGAGGACGACGAGGACGAGGACGACGAGGACGAGGACGAGGACAACGAGGACGACGAGGACGAGGACGACGAGGACGACGAGTACGAGGACGACGAGGACGAGGACGACGAGGACGACGAGGACGACGAGGACGACGAGGACGAGGACGAGGACGACGAGGACGACGAGTACGAGGACGACGAGGACGACGAGGACGAGGACGACGATGACGAGGACGACGATGACGAGGACGACGATGACGAGGACGACGATGACGAGGACGAAGACGACGAGGACGACGAGGACGACGAGGACGACGAGGACGAGGACGACGAGGACGAGGACGACGAGGACGAGGACGACGAGGACGAGGACGACGAGGACGACGAGGACGACGAGGACGAGGCCGACGAGGACGAGGACGACGAGGACGAGGACGACGAGGACGAGGACGACGAGGACGAGGACGACGAGGACGAGGACGAGGACGACGAGGACGACGAGGACGAGGACGAGGACGACGAGGACGAGGACGACGAGGACGAGGACGACGAGGACGAGGACGACGAGGACGAGGACGACGAGGACGACGAGGACGAGGACGAGGACGACTAGGACGACGAGGACGAGGACGACGAGGACGAGGACGAGGACGACGAGGACGACGAGTACGAGGACGACGAGGACGACGAGGACGAGGACGACGATGACGAGGACGACGATGACGAGGACGACGATGACGAGGACGACGATGACGAGGACGAAGACGACGAGGACGACGAGGACGACGAGGACGACGAGGACGACGAGGACGACGAGGACGACGAGGACGAGGACGAGGACGACGAGGACGACGAGTACGAGGACGACGAGGACGACGAGGACGACGAGGACGACGAGGACGTGGACGACGATGACGAGGACGACGATGACGAGGACGACGATGACGAGGACGAAGACGACGAGGACGACGAGGACGACGATGACGAGGACGACGATGACGAGGACGACGATGACGAGGACGAAGACGACGAGGACGACGAGGACGACGAGGAAGACGAGGACGAGGACGACGAGGACGAGGACGACGAGGACGACGAGGACGAGGACGACGAGGACGACGAGGACGAGGACGACGAGGACGACGAGGACGAGGACGAGGACGACGAGGACGACGAGGACGAGGACGACGAGGACGACGAGGACGACGAGGACGAGGCCGACGAGGACGACGAGGACGACGAGTACGAGGACGACGAAGACGACGAGGACGACGAGGACGAGGACGACGAGGACGAGGACGACGAGGACGAGGACGAGGACGACGAGGACGAGGACGACGAGGACGAGGACGACGAGGACGAGGACGACGAGGACGAGGACGAGGACGACGAGGACGACGACGACGAGGACGAGGACGAGGACGACGAGGACGAGGACGACGAGGACGAGGACGACGAGGACGAGGACGACGAGGACGAGGACGACGAGGACGACGAGGACGAGGACGAGGACGACGAGGACGACGAGGACGAGGACGACGAGGACGAGGACGAGGACGACGAGGACGACGAGTACGAGGACGACGAGGACGACGAGGACGAGGACGACGATGACGAGGACGACGATGACGAGGACGAAGACGACGAGGACGACGAGGACGACGAGGACGACGAGGACGAGGACGACGAGGACGACGAGGACGAGGACGACGAGGACGAGGACGACGAGGACGAGGACGACGAGGACGAGGACGACGAGGGCGAGGACGACGAGGACGAGGACGAGGACGACGAGGACGAGGACGACGAGGACGACGAGGACGAGGACGACGAGGACGACGAGGACGACGAGGACGAGGACGACGAGGACGAGGACGACGAGGACGAGGACGATGAGGACGAGTACGAGGACGAGGACGACGAGGACGACGAGGACGAGGACGATGAGGACGAGGACGAGGACGAGGACGACGAGGACGTACGAGGACGAGGACGACGAGGACGTACGAGGACGAGGACGACGAGGACGAGGACGACGTGGACGAGGACGACGACGACGAGGACGAGGAGGACGAGGACGACGAGGATGACGTGGACGAGGACGAGGACGACGAGGACGACGAGGACGAGGACGAGGACGACGAGGACGAGGACGACGAGGACGACGAGGACGAGGACGACGAGGACGACGAGGACGAGGCCGACGAGGACGAGGACGACGAGGACGAGGACGACGAGGACGAGGACGACGAGGACGAGGACGACGAGGACGAGGACGAGGACGACGAGGACGAGGACGACGAGGACGAGGACGAGGACGACGAGGACGAGGACGACGAGGACGAGGACGAGGACGACGAGGACGAGGACGACGAGGACGAGGACGACGAGGACGAGGACGACGAGGACGACGAGGACGAGGACGAGGACGACGAGGACGACGAGGACGAGGACGACGAGGACGACGAGTACGAGGACGACGAGGACGACGAGGACGACGAGGACGAGGACGACGATGACGAGGACGACGATGACGAGTACAACGATGACGAGGACGAGGACGACGAGGACGACGAGGACGACGAGGACGAGGACGACGAGGACGAGGACGACGAGGACGAGGACAACGAGGACGAGGACGACGAGGACGAGGACGACGAGGACGAGGACGAGGACGACGAGGACGAGGACGAGGACGAGGACGACGAGGACGAGGACGAGGACGACGAGGACGAGGACGACGAGGACGAGGACGACGAGGACGAGGACGACGAGTACGAGGACGACGAGGGCGACGAGGACGAGGACGAGGAAGACGAGGACGACGAGGACGAGGACGACGAGGACGACGAGGACGAGGACGACGAGGACGAGGACGACCAGGACGAGGACGACGAGGACGAGGACGACGAGGACGAGGACGAGGACAACGAGGACGACGAGGACGAGGACGACGAGGACGACGAGTACGAGGACGACGAGGACGACGAGGACGACGAGGACGACGAGGACGAGGACGACGAGGACGAGGACGAGGACGACGAGGACGAGGACGACGAGGACGAGGACGACGAGGACGACGAGTACGAGGACGACGAGGACGACGAGGACGACGAGGACGAGGAAGACGAGGACGACGAGGACGACGAGGACGAGGACGACGAGGACGAGGACGACGAGGACGAGGACGACGAGTACGAGGACGAGGACGACGAGGACGAGGACGACGAGGACGAGGACGACGAGGACGAGGACGACGAGGACGAGGACGACGAGGACGAGGACGACGAGGACGAGGACGACGAGGACGAGGACGAGGACGACGAGGACGAGGACGACGAGGACGACGAGGACGAGGACGACGAGGACGACGAGGACGACGAGGACGAGGACGACGAGGACGAGGACGACGAGGACGAGGACGATGAGGACGAGTACGAGGACGAGGACGACGAGGACGAGGACGACGAGGACGTACGAGGACGAGGACGACGAGGACGAGGACGACGAGGACGTACGAGGACGAGGACGACGAGGACGTACGAGGACGAGGACGACGAGGACGAGGACGACGTGGACGAGGACGACGACGACGAGGACGAGGAGGACGAGGACGACGAGGACGACGTGGACGAGGACGAGGACGACGAGGACGACGAGGACGAGGACGAGGACGACGAGGACGAGGAGGACGAGGACGACGAGGACGACGTGGACGAGGACGAGGACGACGAGGACGACGAGGACGAGGACGAGGACGACGAGGACGACGAGGACGAGGACGACGAGGACGACGAGTACGAGGACGACGAGGACGACGAGGACGACGAGGACGACGAGGACGACGAGGACGACGAGGACGAGGACGACGAGGACGAGGACGACGAGGACGAGGACGACGAGGACGAGGACGACGAGGACGAGGACGAGGACGAGGAGGACGAGGACGACGAGGACGACGAGGACGAGGATGACGAGGACGAGGACGACGAGGACGAGGACGATGAGGACGACGTGGACGAGGACGAGGACGACGAGGACGACGAGGACGAGGACGATGAGGACGACGAGGACGAGGACGAGGACGAGGACGACGAGGACGTACGAGGACGAGTACGACGAGGACGTACGAGGACGAGGACGACGAGGACGAGGACGACGTGGACGAGGACGACGAGGACGAGGACGAGGACGACGAGGACGAGGACGACGAGGACGACGAGGACGAGGACGACGAGGACGACGAGGACGACCAGGACGACGAGGACGAGGACGACGAGGACGACGAGGACGAGGACGACGAGGACGAGGACGACGAGGACGAGGACGACGAGGACGAGGACGACGAGGACGAGGACGACGAGGACGAGGACGACGAGGACGAGGACGAGGACGACGAGGACGAGGACGACGAGGACGACGAGGACGAGGACGACGAGGACGACGAGGACGACGAGGACGAGGATGACGAGGACGAGGACGAGGACGATGAGGACGAGTACGAGGACGAGGACGACGAGGACGACGAGGACGAGGACGATGAGGACGAGGACGAGGACGAGGACGACGAGGACGTACGAGGACGAGGACGACGAGGACGAGGACGACGAGGACGAGGACGACGAGGACGAGGACGATGAGGACGAGTACGAGGACGAGGACGACGAGGACGACGAGGACGAGGACGATGAGGACGAGGACGAGGACGAGGACGACGAGGACGTACGAGGACGAGGACGACGAGGACGAGGACGACGTGGACGAGGACGACGACGACGAGGACGAGGAGGACGAGGACGACGAGGACGACGTGGACGAGGACGAGGACGACGAGGACGACGAGGACGAGGACGAGGACGACGAGGACGAGGACGAGGACGACGAGGACGAGGACGAGGACGAGGAGGACGAGGACGACGAGGACGAGGACGACGAGGACGATGAGGACGAGGACGAGGACGACGAGGACGAGGACGACGAGGACGAGGACGAGGACGACGAGGACGAGGACGACGAGGACGAGGACGACGAGGACGAGGACGACGAGGACGAGGACGACGAGGACGAGGACGACGAGGACGAGGACGAGGACGACGAGGACGAGGACGACGAGGACGACGAGGACGAGGACGACGAGGACGACGAGGACGAGGACGACGAGGACGACGAGGACGACGAGGACGAGGACGACGAGGACGAGGACGACGAGGACGAGGACGATGAGGACGAGTACGAGGACGAGGACGACGAGGACGACGAGGACGAGGACGATGAGGACGAGGACGAGGACGAGGACGACGAGGACGTACGAGGACGAGGACGACGAGGACGTACGAGGACGAGGACGACGAGGACGTACGAGGACGAGGACGACGAGGACGAGGACGACGTGGACGAGGACGACGAGGACGAGGACGAGGAGGACGAGGACGACGAGGACGAGGACGACGAGGACGACGTGGACGAGGACGAGGACGACGAGGACGACGAGGACGAGGACGAGGACGACGAGGACGAGGACGACGAGGACGAGGACGAGGACGAGGAGGACGAGGACGACGTGGACGAGGACGAGGACGACGAGGACGACGAGGACGAGGAAGAGGACGACGAGGACGAGGACGACGATGACGAGGACGATGAGGACGAGGACGACGAGGACGACGAGTACGAGGACGACGAGGGCGACGAGGACGAGGACGAGGAAGACGAGGACGACGAGGACGAGGACGACGAGGACGACGAGGACGAGGACGACGAGGACGAGGACGACGAGGACGAGGACGACGAGGACGAGGACGACGAGGACGAGGACGACGAGGACGAGGACGAGGACAACGAGGACGACGAGGACGAGGACGACGAGGACGACGAGTACGAGGACGACGAGGACGACGAGGACGACGAGGACGACGAGGACGAGGACGAGGACGACGAGGACGACGAGTACGAGGACGACGAGGACGACGAGTACGAGGACGACGAGGACGACGAGGACGAGGACGACGATGACGAGGACGACGATGACGAGGACGACGATGACGAGGACGACGATGACGAGGACGAAGACGACGAGGACGACGAGGACGACGAGGACGACGAGGACGAGGACGACGAGGACGAGGACGACGAGGACGAGGACAACGAGGACGAGGACGACGAGGACGAGGACGAGGACGACGAGGACGAGGACGACGAGGACGAGGACGACGAGGACGACGAGTACGAGGACGACGAGGACGACGAGGACGACGAGGACGAGGAAGACGAGGACGACGAGGACGACGAGGACGAGGACGACGAGGACGACGAGGACGAGGACGACGAGGACGACGAGGACGAGGACGAGGACGACGAGGACGAGGACGACGAGGACGAGGACGAGGACGACGAGGACGAGGACGACGAGGACGAGGACGAGGACGACGAGGACGAGGACGACGAGGACGAGGACGACGAGGACGAGGACGAGGACGACGAGGACGAGGACGACGAGGACGAGGACGACGAGGACGAGGACGACGAGGACGAGGACGACGAGGACGAGGACGACGAGGACGAGGACGACGAGGACGAGGACGAGGACGACGAGGACGAGGACGACGAGGACGACGAGGACGAGGACGACGAGGACGACGAGGACGACGAGGACGAGGACGACGAGGACGAGGACGACGAGGACGAGGACGATGAGGACGAGTACGAGGACGAGGACGACGAGGACGAGGACGACGAGGACGTACGAGGACGAGGACGACGAGGACGTACGAGGACGAGGACGACGAGGACGAGGACGACGTGGACGAGGACGACGACGACGAGGACGAGGAGGACGAGGACGACGAGGACGACGTGGACGAGGACGAGGACGACGAGGACGACGAGGACGAGGACGAGGACGACGAGGACGAGGACGACGAGGACGAGGACGAGGACGAAGAGGACGAGGACGACGAGGACGACGTGGACGAGGACGAGGACGACGAGGACGACGAGGACGAGGACGAGGACGACGAGGACGACGAGGACGAGGACGACGAGGACGACGAGTGCGAGGACGACGAGGACGACGAGGACGACGAGGACGACGAGGACGACGAGGACGACGAGGACGAGGACGACGAGGACGAGGACGACGAGGACGAGGACGAGGACGACGAGGACGAGGACGACGAGGACGAGGACGAGGACGAGGAGGACGACGAGGACGACGAGGACGAGGACGACGAGGACGAGGACGACGAGGACGACGAGGACGAGGACGACGAGGACGACGAGGACGAGGACGACGAGGACGAGGACGACGAGGACGAGGACGACGAGGACGAGGACGACGAGGACGAGGACGACGAGGACGAGGACGACGAGGACGAGGACGACGAGGACGAGGACGACGAGGACGAGGAGGACGAGGACGACGAGGACGAGGACGACGAGGACGAGGACGACGAGGACGAGGACGACGAGGACGAGGACGACGAGGACGACGAGGACGAGGACGACGAGGACGACGAGGACGACGAGGACGAGGACGACGAGGACGAGGACGACGAGGACGAGGACGATGAGGACGAGTACGAGGACGAGGACGACGAGGACGACGAGGACGAGGACGATGAGGACGAGGACGAGGACGAGGACGACGAGGACGTACGAGGACGAGGACGACGAGGACGTACGAGGACGAGGACGACGAGGACGAGGACGACGTGGACGAGGACGACGAGGACGAGGACGAGGAGGACGAGGACGACGAGGACGACGTGGACGAGGACGAGGACGACGAGGACGACCAGGACGAGGACGAGGACGACGAGGACGAGGACGACGAGGACGAGGACGAGGACGAGGAGGACGAGGACGACGAGGACGACGTGGACGAGGACGAGGACGACGAGGACGACGAGGACGAGGACGAGGACGACGAGGACGACGAGGACGAGGACGACGAGGACGACGAGTACGAGGACGACGAGGACGACGAGGACGACGAGGACGACGAGGACGACGAGGACGACGAGGACGACGAGGACGAGGCCGACGAGGACGACGAGGACGAGGACGACGAGGACGACGAGGACGAGGACGACGAGGACGACGAGGACGAAGACGACGAGGACGAGGACGACGAGGACGAGGACGACGAGGACGAGGACGACGAGGACGAGGACGACGAGGACGAGGACGACGAGGATGAGGACGAGGACGACGAGGACGAGGACGACGAGGACGACGAGGACGAGGACGACGAGGACGACGAGGACGACGAGGACGAGGATGACGAGGACGAGGACGACGAGGACGAGGACGATGAGGACGAGTACGAGGACGAGGACGACGAGGACGACGAGGACGAGGACGATGAGGACGAGGACGAGGACGAGGACGACGAGGACGTACGAGGACGAGGACGACGAGGACGAGGACGACGAGGACGAGGACGACGAGGACGAGGACGACGAGGACGAGGACGATGAGGACGAGTACGAGGACGAGGACGACGAGGACGACGAGGACGAGGACGATGAGGACGAGGACGAGGACGAGGACGACGAGGACGTACGAGGACGAGGACGACGAGGACGAGGACGACGTGGACGAGGACGACGACGACGAGGACGAGGAGGACGAGGACGACGAGGACGACGTGGACGAGGACGAGGACGACGAGGACGACGAGGACGAGGACGAGGACGACGAGGACGAGGACGAGGACGACGAGGACGAGGACGAGGACGAGGAGGACGAGGACGACGAGGACGAGGACGACGAGGACGAGGACGACGAGGACGAGGACGACGAGGACGTGGACGACGAGGACGAGGACGACGAGGACGAGGACGACGAGGACGAGGACGACGAGGACGAGGACGACGAGGACGAGGACGACGAGGACGAGGACGACGAGGACGAGGACGAGGACGACGAGGACGAGGACGACGAGGACGACGAGGACGAGGACGACGAGGACGACGAGGACGACGAGGACGAGGACGACGAGGACGAGGACGACGAGGACGAGGACGATGAGGACGAGTACGAGGACGAGGACGACGAGGACGACGAGGACGAGGACGATGAGGACGAGGACGAGGACGAGGACGACGAGGACGTACGAGGACGAGGACGACGAGGACGTACGAGGACGAGGACGACGAGGACGAGGACGACGTGGACGAGGACGACGAGGACGAGGACGAGGAGGACGAGGACGACGAGGACGACGTGGACGAGGACGAGGACGACGAGGACGACGAGGACGAGGACGAGGACGACGAGGACGAGGACGACGAGGACGAGGACGAGGACGAGGAGGACGAGGACGACGTGGACGAGGACGAGGACGACGAGGACGACGAGGACGAGGACGAGGACGACGAGGACGAGGACGACGATGACGAGGACGATGAGGACGAGGACGAGGACGAGGACGACGAGGACGTACGAGGACGAGGACGACGAGGACGTACGAGGACGAGGACGACGAGGACGTACGAGGACGAGGACGACGAGGACGAGGACGAAGTGGACGAGGACGACGACGACGAGGACGAGGACAACGAGGACGAGGACGACGAGGACGAGGACGAGGACGAGGAGGACGAGGACGACGAGGACGACGTGGACGAGGACGAGGTCGACGAGGACGACGAGGACGAGGACGACGAGGACGACGTGGACGAGGACGAGGACGACGAGGACGACGAGGACGAGGACGATGAGGACGACGAGGACGAGGACGATGAGGACGAGGACGAGGACGAGGACGACGAGGACGTACGAGGACGAGGACGACGAGGACGTACGAGGACGAGGACGACGAGGACGAGGACGACGTGGACGAGGACGACGAGGACGAGGACGAGGACGACGAGGACGAGGACGACGAGGACGACGAGGACGACGAGGACGAGGACGACGAGGACGACGAGGACGAGGACGACGAGGACGAGGACGACGAGGACGACGAGGACGAGGACGACGAGGACGAGGACGACGAGGACGAGGACGACGAGGACGAGGACGACGAGGACGAGGACGACGAGGACGAGGACGACGAGGACGAGGACGACGAGGACGAGGACGACGAGGACGAGGAGGACGAGGACGACGAGGACGAGGACGACGAGGACGAGGACGACGAGGACGAGGACGACGAGGACGAGGACGACGAGGACGACGAGGACGAGGACGACGAGGACGACGAGGACGACGAGGACGAGGACGACGAGGACGAAGACGACGAGGACGAGGACGATGAGGACGAGTACGAGGACGAGGACGACGAGGACGACGAGGACGAGGACGATGAGGACGAGGACGAGGACGAGGACGACGAGGACGTACGAGGACGAGGACGACGAGGACGTACGAGGACGAGGACGACGAGGACGAGGACGACGTGGACGAGGACGACGAGGACGAGGACGAGGAGGACGAGGACGACGAGGACGACGTGGACGAGGACGAGGACGACGAGGACGACCAGGACGAGGACGAGGACGACGAGGACGAGGACGACGAGGACGAGGACGAGGACGAGGAGGACGAGGACGACGAGGACGACGTGGACGAGGACGAGGACGACGAGGACGACGAGGACGAGGACGAGGACGACGAGGACGACGAGGACGAGGACGACGAGGACGACGAGTACGAGGACGACGAGGACGACGAGGACGACGAGGACGACGAGGACGACGAGGACGACGAGGACGACGAGGACGAGGACGACGATGACGAGGACGAGGACGACGAGGACGACGAGGACGACGAGGACGACGAGGACGACGAGGACGAGGACGACGAGAACGAGGACGATGAGGACGAGGACGAGGACGAGGACGACGAGGACGTACGAGGACGAGGACGACGAGGACGTACGAGGACGAGGACGACGAGGACGAGGACGACGTGGACGAGGACGACGACGACGAGGACGAGGACAACGAGGACGAGGACGACGAGGACGAGGACGAGGACGAGGAGGACGAGGACGACGAGGACGACGTGGACGAGGACGAGGTCGACGAGGACGACGAGGACGAGGACGACGAGGACGACGTGGACGAGGACGAGGACGACGAGGACGACGAGGACGAGGACGATGAGGACGACGAGGACGAGGACGATGAGGACGAGGACGAGGACGACGAGGACGACGAGGACGAGGACGAGGACGACGAGGACGAGGACGAGGACGACGAGGACGAGGACGAGGACGACGAGGACGAGGACGAGGACGACGAGGACGAGGACGAGGACGAGGAGGACGAGGACGTACGAGGACGAGGACGACGAGGACGAGGACGACGTGGACGAGGACGACGACGACGAGGACGAGGAGGACGAGGACGACGAGGACGACGTGGACGAGGACGAGGACGACGAGGACGACGAGGACGAGGACGAGGACGACGAGGACGACGAGGACGAGGACGAGGACGACGAGGACGAGGACGAGGACGACGAGGACGAGGACGAGGACGACGAGGACGAGGACGAGGACGACGAGGACGAGGACGAGGACGAGGAGGACGAGGACGACGAGGACGAGGACGACGAGGACGAGGACGACGAGGACGAGGACGACGAGGACGAGGACGACGAGGACGAGGACGAGGACGACGAGGACGAGGACGACGAGGACGAGGACGACGAGGACGAGGACGACGAGGACGAGGACGACGAGGACGAGGACGACGAGGACGAGGACGACGAGGACGAGGACGACGAGGACGAGGACGACGAGGACGACGAGGACGAGGACGACGAGGACGACGAGGACGACGAGGACGAGGACGACGAGGACGAGGACGACGAGGACGAGGACGATGAGGACGAGTACGAGGACGAGGACGACGAGGACGACGAGGACGAGGACGATGAGGACGAGGACGAGGACGAGGACGACGAGGACGTACGAGGACGAGGACGACGAGGACGTACGAGGACGAGGACGACGAGGACGAGGACGACGTGGACGAGGACGACGAGGACGAGGACGAGGAGGACGAGGACGACGAGGACGACGTGGACGAGGACGAGGACGACGAGGACGACGAGGACGAGGACGAGGACGACGAGGACGAGGACGACGAGGACGAGGACGAGGACGAGGAGGACGAGGACGACGTGGGCGAGGACGAGGACGACGAGGACGACGAGGACGAGGACGAGGACGACGAGGACGAGGACGACGATGACGAGGACGATGAGGACGAGGACGAGGACGAGGACGACGAGGACGTACGAGGACGAGGACGACGAGGACGTACGAGGACGAGGACGACGAGGACGAGGACGACGTGGACGAGGACGACGACGACGAGGACGAGGACAACGAGGACGAGGACGACGAGGACGAGGACGAGGACGAGGAGGACGAGGACGACGAGGACGACGTGGACGAGGACGAGGTCGACGAGGACGACGAGGACGAGGACGACGAGGACGACGTGGACGAGGACGAGGACGACGAGGACGACGAGGACGAGGACGATGAGGACGACGAGGACGAGGACGATGAGGACGAGGACGAGGACGAGGACGACGAGGACGTACGAGGACGAGGACGACGAGGACGTACGAGGACGAGGACGACGAGGACGAGGACGACGTGGACGAGGACGACGAGGACGAGGACGAGGACGACGAGGACGAGGACGACGAGGACGACGAGGACGACGAGGACGAGGACGACGAGGACGACGAGGACGAGGACGACGAGGACGAGGACGACGAGGACGACGAGGACGAGGACGACGAGGACGAGGACGACGAGGACGAGGACGACGAGGACGAGGACGACGAGGACGAGGACGACGAGGACGAGGACGACGAGGACGAGGACGACGAGGACGAGGACGACGAGGACGAGGAGGACGAGGACGACGAGGACGAGGACGACGAGGACGAGGACGACGAGGACGAGGACGACGAGGACGAGGACGACGAGGACGACGAGGACGAGGACGACGAGGACGACGAGGACGACGAGGACGAGGACGACGAGGACGAAGACGACGAGGACGAGGACGATGAGGACGAGTACGAGGACGAGGACGACGAGGACGACGAGGACGAGGACGATGAGGACGAGGACGAGGACGAGGACGACGAGGACGTACGAGGACGAGGACGACGAGGACGTACGAGGACGAGGACGACGAGGACGAGGACGACGTGGACGAGGACGACGAGGACGAGGACGACGTGGACGAGGACGACGAGGACGAGGACGACGTGGACGAGGACGACGAGGACGAGGACGAGGAGGACGAGGACGACGTGGACGAGGACGAGGACGACGAGGACGACCAGGACGAGGACGAGGACGACGAGGACGAGGACGACGAGGACGAGGACGAGGACGAGGAGGACGAGGACGACGAGGACGACGTGGACGAGGACGAGGACGACGAGGACGACGAGGACGAGGACGAGGACGACGAGGACGACGAGGACGAGGACGACGAGGACGACGAGTACGAGGACGACGAGGACGACGAGGACGACGAGGACGACGAGGACGACGAGGACGACGAGGACGACGAGGACGAGGACGACGATGACGAGGACGAGGACGACGAGGACGACGAGGACGACGAGGACGACGAGGACGACGAGGACGAGGACGACGAGAACGAGGACGATGAGGACGAGGACGAGGACGAGGACGACGAGGACGTACGAGGACGAGGACGACGAGGACGTACGAGGACGAGGACGACGAGGACGAGGACGACGTGGACGAGGACGACGACGACGAGGACGAGGACAACGAGGACGAGGACGACGAGGACGAGGACGAGGACGAGGAGGACGAGGACGACGAGGACGACGTGGACGAGGACGAGGTCGACGAGGACGACGAGGACGAGGACGACGAGGACGACGTGGACGAGGACGAGGACGACGAGGACGACGAGGACGAGGACGATGAGGACGACGAGGACGAGGACGATGAGGACGAGGACGAGGACGACGAGGACGACGAGGACGAGGACGAGGACGACGAGGACGAGGACGAGGACGACGAGGACGAGGACGAGGACGACGAGGACGAGGACGAGGACGACGAGGACGAGGACGAGGACGAGGAGGACGAGGACGTACGAGGACGAGGACGACGAGGACGAGGACGACGTGGACGAGGACGACGACGACGAGGACGAGGAGGACGAGGACGACGAGGACGACGTGGACGAGGACGAGGACGACGAGGACGACGAGGACGAGGACGAGGACGACGAGGACGACGAGGACGAGGACGAGGACGACGAGGACGAGGACGAGGACGACGAGGACGAGGACGAGGACGACGAGGACGAGGACGAGGACGACGAGGACGAGGACGAGGACGAGGAGGACGAGGACGACGAGGACGAGGACGACGAGGACGAGGACGACGAGGACGAGGACGACGAGGACGAGGACGACGAGGACGAGGACGAGGACGACGAGGACGAGGACGACGAGGACGAGGACGACGAGGACGAGGACGACGAGGACGAGGACGACGAGGACGAGGACGACGAGGACGAGGACGACGAGGACGAGGGCGACGAGGACGAGGACGACGAGGACGAGGACGAGGACGACGAGGACGAGGACGACGAGGACGACGAGGACGAGGACGACGAGGACGACGAGGACGACGAAGACGAGGACGATGAGGACGAGTACGAGGACGAGGACGACGAGGACGACGAGGACGAGGACGATGAGGACGAGGACGAGGACGAGGACGACGAGGACGTACGAGGACGAGGACGACGAGGACGTACGAGGACGAGGACGACGAGGACGAGGACGACGTGGACGAGGACGACGACGACGAGGACGAGGACAACGAGGACGAGGACGACGAGGACGAGGACGAGGACGAGGAGGACGAGGACGAGGACGACGAGGACGACGTGGACGAGGACGAGGTCGACGAGGACGACGAGGACGAGGACGACGAGGACGACGTGGACGAGGACGAGGACGACGAGGACGACGAGGACGAGGACGATGAGGACGACGAGGACGAGGACGATGAGGACGAGGACGAGGACGAGGACGACGAGGACGTACGAGGACGAGGACGACGAGTACGTACGAGGACGAGGACGACGAGGACGACGAGGACGACGAGGACGAGGACGACGAGGACGAGGACGACGAGGACGACGAGGACGAGGACGACGAGGACGACGAGGACGAGGACGACGAGGACGACGAGGACGAGGACGACGAGGACGACGAGGACGAGGACGAGGACGACGAGGACGACGAGGACGACGAGGACGAAGACGACGAGGACGAGGACGACGAGGACGAGGACGACGAGGACGAGGACGACGAGGACGAGGACGACGAGGACGAGGACGACGAGGACGAGGACGACGAGGACGAGGACGAGGACGACGAGGACGAGGACGACGAGGACGACGAGGACGAGGACGACGAGGACGACGAGGACGACGAGGACGAGGATGACGAGGACGAGGACGACGAGGACGAGGACGATGAGGACGAGTACGAGGACGAGGACGACGAGGACGACGAGGACGAGGACGATGAGGACGAGGACGAGGACGAGGACGACGAGGACGTACGAGGACGAGGACGACGAGGACGTACGAGGACGAGGACGACGAGGACGAGGACGAGGACGACGAGGACGAGGACGACGTGGACGAGGACGACGACGACGAGGACGAGGAGGACGAGGACGACGAGGACGACGTGGACGAGGACGAGGACGACGAGGACGACGAGGACGAGGACGAGGACGACGAGGACGAGGACGAGGACGACGAGGACGAGGACGACGAGGACGAGGACGAGGACGACGAGGACGAGGACGAGGACGAGGAGGACGAGGACGACGAGGACGAGGACGACGAGGACGAGGACGACGAGGACGAGGACGACGAGGACGAGGACGACGAGGACGAGGACGAGGACGACGAGGACGAGGACGACGAGGACGAGGACGACGAGGACGAGGACGACGAGGACGAGGGCGACGAGGACGAGGACGACGAGGACGAGGACGAGGACGACGAGGACGAGGACGACGAGGACGACGAGGACGAGGACGACGAGGACGACGAGGACGACGAAGACGAGGACGATGAGGACGAGTACGAGGACGAGGACGACGAGGACGACGAGGACGAGGACGATGAGGACGAGGACGAGGACGAGGACGACGAGGACGTACGAGGACGAGGACGACGAGGACGTACGAGGACGAGGACGACGAGGACGAGGACGACGTGGACGAGGACGACGAGGACGAGGACGAGGAGGACGAGGACGACGAGGACGACGTGGACGAGGACGAGGACGACGAGGACGAGGACGACGAGGACGTGGACGAGGACGAGGAGGACGAGGACGACGAGGACGACGTGGACGAGGACGAGGACGACGAGGACGACGAGGACGAGGACGAGGACGACGAGGACGACGAGGACGAGGACGACGAGGACGACGAGGACGACGAGGACGACGAGGACGACGAGGACGACGAGGACGACGAGGACGAGGACGACGATGACGAGGACGAGGACGACGAGGACGACGAGGACGACGAGGACGACGAGGACGACGAGGACGAGGACGACGAGGACGAGGACGATGAGGACGAGGACGAGGACGAGGACGACGAGGACGTACGAGGACGAGGACGACGAGGACGTACGAGGACGAGGACGACGAGGACGAGGACGACGTGGACGAGGACGACGACGACGAGGACGAGGACAACGAGGACGAGGACGACGAGGACGAGGACGAGGACGAGGAGGACGAGGACGACGAGGACGACGTGGACGAGGACGAGGTCGACGAGGACGACGAGGACGAGGACGACGAGGACGACGTGGACGAGGACGAGGACGACGAGGACGACGAGGACGAGGACGATGAGGACGACGAGGACGAGGACGATGAGGACGAGGACGAGGACGAGGACGACGAGGACGTACGAGGACGAGGACGACGAG
Organism: Andrena hattorfiana; assembly: GCA_944738655.2. NCBI lineage: Eukaryota > Metazoa > Arthropoda > Insecta > Hymenoptera > Andrenidae > Andrena > Andrena hattorfiana. The sequence goes on along the minus strand of OX122893.2, from coordinate 19,502,618 downwards.
GACGAGGACGACGTGGACGAGGACGACGAGGACGAGGACGAGGACGACGAGGACGAGGACGACGAGGACGACGAGGACGAGGACGACGAGGACGACGAGGACGAGGACGACGAGGACGAGGACGACGAGGACGAGGACGACGAGGACGACGAGGACGAGGACGACGAGGACGAGGACGACGAGGACGAGGACGACGAGGACGAGGACGACGAGGACGAGGACGACGAGGACGAGGACGACGAGGACGAGGACGACGAGGACGAGGACGACGAGGACGAGGACGACGAGGACGAGGACGACGAGGACGAGGACGACGAGGACGAGGACGACGAGGACGAGGACGACGAGGACGAGGACGACGAGGACGACGAGTACGAGGACGACGAGAACGAGGACGAGGAAGACGAGGACGACGAGGACGAGGACGACGAGGACGACGAGGACGAGGACGACGAGGACGACGAGGACGTGGACGACGAGGACGACGAGGACGAGGACGACGAGGACGAGGACGACGAGGACGAGGACGACGAGGACGAGGACGACGAGGACGAGGACGACGAGGACGAGGACGACGAGGACGAGGACGACGAGGACGAGGACGACGAGGACGAGGACGACGAGGACGAGGACGAGGACGACGAGGACGACGAGTACGAGGACGACGAGGACGACGAGGACGAGGACGAGGAAGACGAGGACGACGAGGACGAGGACGACGAGGACGAGGACGACGAGGACGAGGACGAGGACGACGAGGACGTCGAGGACGAGGACGACGAGGACGAGGACGACGAGGACGAGGACGACGAGGACGAGGACGACGAGGACGAGGACGACGAGGACGAGGACGACGAGGACGAGGACGACGAGGACGAGGACGACGAGGACGAGGACGAGGACGACGAGGACGAGGACGAGGACGACGAGGACGAGGACGAGGACGACGAGGACGAGGACGAGGACGACGAGGACGAGGACGAGGACGAGGAGGACGAGGACGACGAGGACGAGGACGACGAGGACGAGGACGACGAGGACGAGGACGACGAGGACGAGGACGACGAGGACGAGGACGAGGACGACGAGGACGAGGACGACGAGGACGAGGACGACGAGGACGAGCACGACGAGGACGAGGACGACGAGGACGAGGACGACGAGGACGAGGACGACGAGGACGAGGACGAGGACGACGAGGACGAGGACGACGAGGACGAGGACGACGAGGACGAGGACGAGGACGACGAGGACGAGGACGACGAGGACGACGAGGACGAGGACGACGAGGACGACGAGGACGAGGACGAGGACGACGAGGACGAGGACGACGAGGACGACGAGGACGACGAGGACGAGGACGACGAGGACGACGAGGACGAGGACGACGAGGACGACGAGGACGACGAGGACGACGAGGACGACGAGGACGACGAGGACGAGGCCGACGAGGACGACGAGGACGAGGACGACGAGGACGACGAGGACGAGGACGACGAGGACGACGAGTACGAGGACGACGAGGACGAGGACGAGGACGACGAGGACGACGAGTACGAGGACGACGAGGACGAGGACGAGGACGACGAGGACGAGGACGACGAGGACGGGGACGACGAGGACGAGGACGACGAGGACGAGGACGACGAGGACGACGAGGACGAGGACGAGGACGACGAGGACGACGAGGACGAGGACGACGAGGACGACGAGTACGAGGACGACGAGGACGACGAGGACGACGAGGACGAGGACGACGATGACGAGGACGACGATGACGAGTACAACGATGACGAGGACGAGGACGACGAGGACGACGAGGACGACGAGGACGAGGACGACGAGGACGAGGACGAGGACGACGAGGACGAGGACGAGGACGACGAGGACGAGGACGACGAGGACGACGAGGACGAGGACGACGAGGACGAGGACGACGAGGACGACGAGTACGAGGACGACGAGGACGACGAGGACGAGGACGAGGAAGACGAGGACGACGAGGACGAGGACGACGAGGACGACGAGGACGAGGACGACGAGGACGAGGACGACGAGGACGAGGACGACGAGGACGAGGACGACGAGGACGAGGACAACGAGGACGAGGACGACGAGGACGAGGACGAGGACGACGAGGACGAGGACGACGAGGACGACGAGTACGAGGACGACGAGGACGACGAGGACGAGGACGAGGAAGACGAGGACGACGAGGACGACGAGGACGAGGACGACGAGGACGACGAGGACGACGAGGACGACGAGGACGAGGACGACGAGGACGACGAGGACGACGAGGACGAGGACGACGAGGACGACGAGGACGAGGACGAGGACGACGAGGACGACGAGGACGAGGACGACGAGGACGACGAGGACGACGAGGACGAGGACGACGAGGACGACGAGGACGAGGACGACGAGGACGACGAGGACGAGGACGACGAGGACGACGAGGACGACGAGGACGACGAGGACGAGGCCGACGAGGACGACGAGGACGAGGACGACGAGGACGACGAGGACGAGGACGACGAGGACGACGAGGACGAGGACGACGAGGACGAGGACGACGAGGACGAGGACGACGAGGACGAGGACGACGAGGACGAGGACGAGGACGACGAGGACGAGGACGACGAGGACGACGAGGACGAGGACGACGAGGACGACGAGGACGACGAGGACGAGGACGACGAGGACGAGGACGAGGACGACGAGGACGAGGACGACGAGGACGACGAGGACGAGGACGACGAGGACGACGAGGACGACGAGGACGAGGATGACGAGGACGAGGACGACGAGGACGAGGACGATGAGGACGAGTACGAGGACGAGGACGACGAGGACGACGAGGACGAGGACGATGAGGACGAGGACGAGGACGAGGACGACGAGGACGTACGAGGACGAGGACGACGAGGACGTACGAGGACGAGGACGACGAGGACGAGGACGACGTGGACGAGGACGACGACGACGAGGACGAGGAGGACGAGGACGACGAGGACGACGTGGACGAGGACGAGGACGACGAGGACGACGAGGACGAGGACGAGGACGACGAGGACGAGGACGAGGACGACGAGGACGAGGACGAGGACGAGGAGGACGAGGACGAGGAGGACGAGGATGACGAGGACGAGGACGACGAGGACGAGGACGACGAGGACGAGGACGACGAGGACGAGGACGACGAGGACGAGGACGACGAGGACGAGGACGACGAGGACGACGAGGACGAGGACGATGAGGACGAGGACGAGGACGAGGACGACGAGGACGTACGAGGACGAGGACGACGAGGACGTACGAGGACGAGGACGACGAGGACGAGGACGACGTGGACGAGGACGACGACGACGAGGACGAGGAGGACGAGGACGACGAGGACGACGTGGACGAGGACGAGGACGACGAGGACGACGAGGACGAGGACGAGGACGACGAGGACGAGGACGAGGACGACGAGGACGAGGACGAGGACGACGAGGACGAGGACGAGGACGAGGAGGACGAGGACGACGAGGACGACGTGGACGAGGACGAGGACGACGAGGACGACGAGGACGAGGACGAGGACGACGAGGACGACGAGGACGAGGACGACGAGGACGACGAGTACGAGGACGACGAGGACGACGAGGACGACGAGGACGACGAGGACGACGAGGACGACGAGGACGAGGACGACGATGACGAGGACGAGGACGACGAGGACGACGAGGACGACGAGGACGAGGACGACGAGGACGAGGACGATGAGGACGAGGACGAGGACGAGGACGACGAGGACGTACGAGGACGAGGACGACGAGGACGTACGAGGACGAGGACGACGAGGACGAGGACGACGTGGACGAGGACGACGACGACGAGGACGAGGACAACGAGGACGAGGACGACGAGGACGAGGACGAGGACGAGGAGGACGAGGACGACGAGGACGACGTGGACGAGGACGAGGTCGACGAGGACGACGAGGACGAGGACGACGAGGACGACGAGGACGACGTGGACGAGGACGAGGACGACGAGGACGACGAGGACGAGGACGATGAGGACGACGAGGACGAGGACGATGAGGACGAGGACGAGGACGAGGACGACGAGGACGTACGAGGACGAGGACGACGAGGACGTACGAGGACGAGGACGACGAGGACGAGGACGACGTGGACGAGGACGACGAGGACGAGGACGAGGACGACGAGGACGAGGACGACGAGGACGACGAGGACGAGGACGACGAGGACGACGAGGACGACGAGGACGAGGACGACGAGGACGAGGACGACGAGGACGACGAGGACGAGGACGACGATGACGAGGACGAGGACGACGAGGACGACGAGGACGACGAGGACGAGGACGACGAGGACGAGGACGATGAGGACGACGAGGACGACGAGGAGGACGAGGACGAGGACGAGGACGACGAGGACGACGAGTACGAGGACGACGAGGACGACGAGGACGACGAGGACGACGAGGACGACGAGGACGAGGACGACGAGGACGAGGACGACGAGGACGAGGACGACGAGGACGAGGACGAGGACGACGAGGACGAGGACGAGGACGACGAGGACGAGGACGACGAGGACGAGGACGACGAGGACGACGAGTACGAGGACGACGAGGACGACGAGGACGAGGACGAGGACGACGAGGACGAGGACGACGAGGACGAGGACGACGAGGACGAGGACGAGGACGACGAGGACGAGGACGACGAGGACGAGGACGACGAGGACGAGGACGATGAGGACGAGGACGAGGACGAGGACGACGAGGACGTACGAGGACGAGGACGACGAGGACGTACGAGGACGAGGACGACGAGGACGAGGACGACGTGGACGAGGACGACGACGACGAGGACGAGTACAACGAGGACGAGGACGACGAGGACGAGGACGAGGACGAGGACGAGGAGGACGAGGACGACGAGGACGACGTGGACGAGGACGAGGTCGACGAGGACGACGAGGACGAGGACGACGAGGACGACGTGGACGAGGACGAGGACGACGGGGACGACGAGGACGAGGACGATGAGGACGACGAGGACGAGGACGATGAGGACGAGGACGAGGACGAGGACGACGAGGACGTACGAGGACGAGGACGACGAGGACGTACGAGGACGAGGACGACGAGGACGAGGACGACGTGGACGAGGACGACGAGGACGAGGACGAGGACGACGAGGACGAGGACGAGGACGACGAGGACGAGGACGACGAGGACGAGGACGAGGACGAGGGCGACGAGGACGAGGACGACGAGGACGAGGACGACGAGGACGAGGACGACGAGGACGACGAGTACGAGGACGACGAGGACGAGGACGACGAGGACGAGGACGACGAGGACGAGGACGACGAGGACGAGGACGACGAGGACGAGGACGACGAGGACGAGGACGACGAGGACGAGGACGACGAGGACGAGGACGAGGACGACGAGGACGAGGACGAGGACGACGAGGACGAGGACGACGAGGACGACGAGTACGAGGACGACGAGGACGACGAGGACGAGGACGAGGAAGACGAGGACGACGAGGACGAGGACGAGGACGACGAGGACGACGAGGACGAGGACGACGAGGACGAGGACGACGAGGACGAGGACGACGAGGACGAGGACGACGAGGACGAGGACGACGAGGACGAGGACGACGAGGACGAGGACGAGGACGACGAGGACGAGGACGACGAGGACGAGGACAACGAGGACGAGGACGACGAGGACGAGGACGTCGAGGACGAGGACGACGAGGACGAGGACGACGAGGACGAGGACGACGAGGACGAGGACGAGGACGAGGACGAGGACGACGAGGACGAGGACGAGGACGACGAGGACGACGAGTACGAGGACGACGAGGACGACGAGGACGACGAGGACGACGTGGACGAGGACGAGGACGACGAGGACGACGAGGACGAGGACGAGGACGACGAGGACGAGGACGAGGACGACGAGGACGACGAGGACGAGGACGACGAGGACGACGAGTACGAGGACGACGAGGACGACGAGGACGACGAGGACGACGAGGACGAGGACGACGATGACGAGGACGAGGACGACGAGGACGACGAGGACGACGAGGACGAGGACGACGAGGACGAGGACGATGAGGACGACGAGGACGACGAGGACGACGAGGACGAGGACGAGGACGACGAGGACGACGAGTACGAGGACGACGAGGACGACGAGGACGACGAGGACGACGAGGACGAGGACGACGAGGACGAGGACGACGAGGACGAGGACGACGAGGACGACGAGGACGACGAGGACGACGAGGACGACGTGGACGAGGACGAGGACGACGAGGACGACGAGGACGAGGACGAGGACGACGAGGACGACGAGGACGACGAGGACGAGGACGACGAGGACGACGAGTACGAGGACGACGAGGACGACGAGGACGACGAGGACGACGAGGACGACGAGGACGAGGACGACGATGACGAGGACGAGGACGACGAGGACGACGAGGACGACGAGGACGAGGACGACGAGGACGAGGGCGATGAGGACGACGAGGACGACGAGGACGACGAGGACGAGGACGAGGACGACGAGGACGACGAGTACGAGGACGACGAGGACGACGAGGACGAGGACGAGGACGACGAGGACGACGAGTACGAGGACGACGAGGACGACGAGGACGAGGACGAGGACGACGAGGACGACGAGTACGAGGACGACGAGGACGACGAGGACGACGAGGACGACGAGGACGAGGACGACGAGGACGAGGACGACGAGGACGAGGACGACGAGGACGAGGACGAGGACGAGGAGGACGAGGACGACGAGGACGACGAGGACGACGAGGACGAGGACGACGAGGACGAGGACGACGAGGACGAGGACGACGAGGACGAGGACGAGGACGACGAGGACGAGGACGAGGACGACGAGGACGAGGACGACGAGGACGAGGACGACGAGGACGACGAGGACGACGAGGACGACGTGGACGAGGACGAGGACGACGAGGACGACGAGGACGAGGACGACGAGGACGACGAGTACGAGGACGACGAGGACGACGAGGACGACGAGGACGAGGACGACGATGACGAGGACGAGGACGACGAGGACGACGAGGACGACGAGGACGAGGACGACGAGGACGAGGACGACGAGGACGAGGACGACGAGGACGACGAGGACGACGAGGACGAGGACGACGAGGACGAGGACGATGAGGACGACGAGGACGACGAGGACGACGAGGACGAGGACGAGGACGACGAGGACGACGAGTACGAGGACGACGAGGACGACGAGGACGACGAGGACGACGAGGACGAGGACGACGAGGACGAGGACGACGAGGACGACGAGTACGAGGACGACGAGGACGACGAGGACGACGAGGACGACGTGGACGAGGACGAGGACGACGAGGACGACGAGGACGAGGACGAGGACGACGAGGACGACGAGGACGAGGACGACGAGGACGACGAGTACGAGGACGACGAGGACGACGAGGACGACGAGGACGACGAGGACGACGAGGACGAGGACGACGATGACGAGGACGAGGACGACGAGGACGACGAGGACGACGAGGACGAGGACGACGAGGACGAGGACGATGAGGACGACGAGGACGACGAGGACGACGAGGACGAGGACGAGGACGACGAGGACGACGAGTACGAGGACGACGAGGACGACGAGGACGACGAGGACGACGAGGACGAGGACGACGAGGACGAGGACGACGAGGACGGGGACGACGAGGACGAGGACGACGAGGACGAGGACGAGGACGAGGAGGACGACGAGGACGAGGACGACGAGGACGACGAGGACGAGGACGAGGACGACGAGGACGACGAGGACGAGGACGACGAGGACGACGAGTACGAGGACGACGAGGACGACGAGGACGACGAGGACGACGAGGACGACGAGGACGACGAGGACGAGGACGACGATGACGAGGACGAGGACGACGAGGACGACGAGGACGAGGACGACGATGACGAGGACGAGGACGACGAGGACGACGAGGACGACGAGGACGAGGACGACGAGGACGAGGACGATGAGGACGACGAGGACGACGAGGACGAGGACGATGAGGACGACGAGGACGACGAGGACGACGAGGACGAGGACGAGGACGACGAGGACGACGAGTACGAGGACGACGAGGACGACGAGGACGACGAGGACGACGAGGACGAGGACGACGAGGACGAGGACGACGAGGACGAGGACGACGAGGACGAGGACGACGAGGACGAGGACGAGGACGACGAGGACGAGGACGAGGACGACGAGGACGAGGACGACGAGGACGAGGACGACGAGGACGAGGACGACGAGGACGACGAGTACGAGGACGACGAGGACGACGAGGACGAGGACGAGGACGACGAGGACGAGGACGACGAGGACGAGGACGACGAGGACGAGGACGACGAGGACGACGAGTACGAGTACGACGAGGACGACGAGTACGAGGACGACGAGGACGACGAGGACGAGGACGAGGAAGACGAGGACGACTAGGACGAGGACGACGAGGACGACGAGGACGAGGACGACGAGGACGACGAGGACGAGGACGACGAGGACGAGGACGACGAGGACGACGAGGACGAGGACGAGGACGACGAGGACGACGAGGACGAGGACGACGAGGACGACGAGTACGAGGACGACGAGGACGACGAGGACGACGAGGACGAGGACGGCGAGGACGAGGACGACGAAGACGAGGACGACGAAGACGAGGACGACGAGGACGAGGACGACGAGGACGAGGACGACGAGAACGAGGACGATGAGGACGAGTACGAGGACGAGGACGACGAGGACGACGAGGACGAGGACGATGAGGACGAGGACGAGGACGAGGACGACGAGGACGTACGAGGACGAGGACGACGAGGACGTACGAGGACGAGGACGACGAGGACGAGGACGACGTGGACGAGGACGACGACGACGAGGACGAGGAGGACGAGGACGACGAGGACGACGTGAACGAGGACGAGGACGACGAGGACGACGAGGACGAGGACGAGGACGACGAGGACGAGGACGAGGACGACGAGGACGAGGACGAGGACGACGAGGACGAGGACGAGGACGACGAGGACGAGGACGAGGACGACGAGGACGAGGACGAGGACGAGGAGGACGAGGACGACGAGGACGACGTGGACGAGGACGAGGACGACGAGGACGACGAGGACGAGGACGAGGACGACGAGGACGACGAGGACGAGGACGACGAGGACGACGAGTACGAGGACGACGAGGACGACGAGGACGACGAGGACGACGAGGACGACGAGGACGAGGACGACGATGACGAGGACGAGGACGACGAGGACGACGAGGACGACGAGGACGAGGACGACGAGGACGAGGACGATGAGGACGAGGACGAGGACGAGGACGACGAGGACGTACGAGGACGAGGACGACGAGGACGTACGAGGACGAGGACGACGAGGACGAGGACGACGTGGACGAGGACGACGACGACGAGGACGAGGACAACGAGGACGAGGACGACGAGGACGAGGACGAGGACGAGGAGGACGAGGACGACGAGGACGACGTGGACGAGGACGAGGTCGACGAGGACGACGAGGACGAGGACGACGAGGACGACGTGGACGAGGACGAGGACGACGAGGACGACGAGGACGAGGACGATGAGGACGACGAGGACGAGGACGATGAGGACGAGGACGAGGACGAGGACGACGAGGACGTACGAGGACGAGGACGACGAGGACGTACCAGGACGAGGACGACGAGGACGAGGACGACGTGGACGAGGACGACGAGGACGAGGACGAGGACGACGAGGACGAGGACGACGAGGACGACGAGGACGAGGACGACGAGGACGACGAGGACGACGAGGACGAGGACGTACGAGGACGAGGACGACGAGGACGAGGACGACGTGGACGAGGACGACGACGACGAGGACGAGGAGGACGAGGACGACGAGGACGACGTGGACGAGGACGAGGACGACGAGGACGACGAGGACGAGGACGAGGACGACGAGGACGAGGACGAGGACGACGAGGACGAGGACGAGGACGACGAGGACGAGGACGAGGACGACGAGGACGAGGACGACGAGGACGAGGACGACGAGGACGAGGACGACGAGGACGAGGGCGACGAGGACGAGGACGACGAGGACGAGGACGAGGACGACGAGGACGAGGACGACGAGGACGACGAGGACGAGGACGACGAGGACGACGAGGACGACGAGGACGACGAGGACGAGGACGATGAGGACGAGTACGAGGACGAGGACGACGAGGACGACGAGGACGAGGACGATGAGGACGAGGACGAGGACGAGGACGACGAGGACGTACGAGGACGAGGACGACGAGGACGTACGAGGACGAGGACGACGAGGACGAGGACGACGTGGACGAGGACGACGAGGACGAGGACGAGGAGGACGAGGACGACGAGGACGACGTGGACGAGGACGAGGACGACGAGGACGACCAGGACGAGGACGAGGACGACGAGGACGAGGACGACGAGGACGTGGACGAGGACGAGGAGGACGAGGACGACGAGGACGACGTGGACGAGGACGAGGACGACGAGGACGACGAGGACGAGGACGAGGACGACGAGGACGACGAGGACGAGGACGACGAGGACGACGAGTACGAGGACGACGAGGACGACGAGGACGACGAGGACGACGAGGACGACGAGGACGACGAGGACGACGAGGACGACGAGGACGAGGACGACGATGACGAGGACGAGGACGACGAGGACGACGAGGACGACGAGGACGACGAGGACGACGAGGACGAGGACGACGAGGACGAGGACGATGAGGACGAGGACGAGGACGAGGACGACGAGGACGTACGAGGACGAGGACGACGAGGACGTACGAGGACGAGGACGACGAGGACGAGGACGACGTGGACGAGGACGACGACGACGAGGACGAGGACAACGAGGACGAGGACGACGAGGACGAGGACGAGGACGAGGAGGACGAGGACGACGAGGACGACGTGGACGAGGACGAGGTCGACGAGGACGACGAGGACGAGGACGACGAGGACGACGTGGACGAGGACGAGGACGACGAGGACGACGAGGACGAGGACGATGAGGACGACGAGGACGAGGACGATGAGGACGAGGACGACGAGGACGACGAGTACGAGGACGACGAGGACGAGGACGAGGAAGACGAGGACGACGAGGACGAGGACGACGAGGACGACGAGGACGAGGACGACGAGGACGACGAGGACGAGGACGAGGACGACGAGGACGACGAGGACGTGGACGACGAGGACGACGAGGACGAGGACGACGAGGACGAGGGCGACGAGGACGAGGACGACGAGGACGAGGACGACGAGGACGAGGACGACGAGGACGAGGACGACGAGGACGAGGACGACGAGGACGAGGACGACGAGGATGAGGACGACGAGGACGAGGACGACGAGGACGACGAGGACGAGGACGACGAGGACGACGTGGACGAGGACGAGGACGACGAGGACGACGAGGACGAGGACGATGAGGACGACGAGGACGAGGACGATGAGGACGAGGACGACGAGGACGACGAGTACGAGGACGACGAGGACGAGGACGAGGAAGACGAGGACGACGAGGACGAGGACGACGAGGACGACGAGGACGAGGACGACGAGGACGACGAGGACGAGGACGACGAGGACGAGGACGAGGACGACGAGGACGACGAGGACGTGGACGACGAGGACGACGAGGACGAGGACGACGAGGACGAGGGCGACGAGGACGAGGACGACGAGGACGAGGACGACGAGGACGAGGACGAGGACGACGAGGACGAGGACGACGAGGACGAGGACGACGAGGACGAGGACGACGAGGACGAGGACGACGAGGACGAGGACGACGAGGACGAGGACGACGAGGACGAGGACGACGAGGACGAGGACGACGAGGACGAGGACGACGAGGACGAGGACGACGAGGACGAGGACGAGGACGACGAGGACGAGGACGACGAGGACGACGAGGACGAGGACGACGAGGACGACGAGGACGAGGACGAGGACGACGAGGACGACGAGGACGAGGACGGCGAGGACGACGAGGACGAGGACGACGAGGACGACGAGGACGAGGACGACGAGGACGAGGACGACGAGGACGACGAGGACGAGGACGACGAGGACGACGAGGACGACGAGGACGACGAGGACGACGAGGACGACGAGGACGAGGCCGACGAGGACGACGAGGACGAGGACGACGAGGACGACGAGGAAGAGGACGACGAGGACGACGAGTACGAGGACGACGAGGACGAGGACGAGGACGACGAGGACGAGGACGACGAGGACGGGGACGACGAGGACGAGGACGACGAGGACGAGGACGACGAGGACGACGAGGACGAGGACGAGGACGACGAGGACGACGAGGACGAGGACGACGAGGACGACGAGTACGAGGACGACGAGGACGACGAGGACGACGAGGACGAGGACGACGATGACGAGGACGACGATGACGAGTACAACGATGACGAGGACGAGGACGACGAGGACGACGAGGACGACGAGGACGAGGACGACGAGGACGAGGACAACGAGGACGAGGACGACGAGGACGAGGACGACGAGGACGAGGACGAGGACGACGAGGACGAGGACGAGGACGACGAGGACGAGGACGAGGACGACGAGGACGAGGACGACGAGGACGACGAGGACGAGGACGACGAGGACGAGGACGACGAGGACGACGAGTACGAGGACGACGAGGACGACGAGGACGAGGACGAGGAAGACGAGGACGACGAGGACGAGGACGACGAGGACGACGAGGACGAGGACGACGAGGACGAGGACGACGAGGACGAGGACGACGAGGACGAGGACGACGAGGACGAGGACAACGAGGACGAGGACGACGAGGACGAGGACGAGGACGACGAGGACGAGGACGACGAGGACGACGAGTACGAGGACGACGAGGACGACGAGGACGAGGACGAGGAAGACGAGGACGACGAGGACGACGAGGACGAGGACGACGAGGACGACGAGGACGACGAGGACGACGAGGACGAGGACGACGAGGACGACGAGGACGAGGACGACGAGGACGACGAGGACGAGGACGAGGACGACGAGGACGACGAGGACGAGGACGACGAGGACGAGGACGACGAGGACGACGAGGACGAGGACGACGAGGACGACGAGGACGACGAGGACGACGAGGACGAGGCCGACGAGGACGACGAGGACGAGGACGACGAGGACGACGAGGACGAGGACGACGAGGACGACGAGGACGAGGACGACGAGGACGAGGACGACGAGGACGAGGACGACGAGGACGAGGACGACGAGGACGAGGACGAGGACGACGAGGACGAGGACGACGAGGACGACGAGGACGAGGACGACGAGGACGACGAGGACGACGAGGACGAGGACGACGAGGACGAGGACGAGGACGACGAGGACGAGGACGACGAGGACGACGAGGACGAGGACGACGAGGACGACGAGGACGACGAGGACGAGGATGACGAGGACGAGGACGACGAGGACGAGGACGATGAGGACGAGTACGAGGACGAGGACGACGAGGACGACGAGGACGAGGACGATGAGGACGAGGACGAGGACGAGGACGACGAGGACGTACGAGGACGAGGACGACGAGGACGTACGAGGACGAGGACGACGAGGACGAGGACGACGTGGACGAGGACGACGACGACGAGGACGAGGAGGACGAGGACGACGAGGACGACGTGGACGAGGACGAGGACGACGAGGACGACGAGGACGAGGACGAGGACGACGAGGACGAGGACGAGGACGACGAGGACGAGGACGAGGACGACGAGGACGAGGACGAGGACGAGGAGGACGAGGACGAGGAGGACGAGGATGACGAGGACGAGGACGACGAGGACGAGGACGACGAGGACGAGGACGACGAGGACGAGGACGACGAGGACGAGGACGACGAGGACGAGGACGACGAGGACGAGGACGACGAGGACGAGGACGAGGACGACGAGGACGAGGACGACGAGGACGAGGACGACGAGGACGAGGACGACGAGGACGAGGACGAGGACGACGAGGACGAGGACGACGAGGACGACGAGGACGAGGACGACGAGGACGACGAGGACGACGAGGACGAGGACGACGAGGACGAGGACGACGAGGACGAGGACGATGAGGACGAGTACGAGGACGAGGACGACGAGGACGACGAGGACGAGGACGATGAGGACGAGGACGAGGACGAGGACGACGAGGACGTACGAGGACGAGGACGACGAGGACGTACGAGGACGAGGACGACGAGGACGAGGACGACGTGGACGAGGACGACGACGACGAGGACGAGGAGGACGAGGACGACGAGGACGACGTGGACGAGGACGAGGACGACGAGGACGACGAGGACGAGGACGAGGACGACGAGGACGAGGACGAGGACGAGGAGGACGAGGACGACGAGGACGACGTGGACGAGGACGAGGACGACGAGGACGACGAGGACGAGGACGAGGACGACGAGGACGACGAGGACGAGGACGACGAGGACGACGAGTACGAGGACGACGAGGACGACGAGGACGACGAGGACGACGAGGACGACGAGGACGACGAGGACGAGGACGACGATGACGAGGACGAGGACGACGAGGACGACGAGGACGACGAGGACGAGGACGACGAGGACGAGGACGATGAGGACGAGGACGAGGACGAGGACGACGAGGACGTACGAGGACGAGGACGACGAGGACGTACGAGGACGAGGACGACGAGGACGAGGACGACGTGGACGAGGACGACGACGACGAGGACGAGGACAACGAGGACGAGGACGACGAGGACGAGGACGAGGACGAGGAGGACGAGGACGACGAGGACGACGTGGACGAGGACGAGGTCGACGAGGACGACGAGGACGAGGACGACGAGGACGACGAGGACGACGTGGACGAGGACGAGGACGACGAGGACGACGAGGACGAGGACGATGAGGACGACGAGGACGAGGACGATGAGGACGAGGACGAGGACGAGGACGACGAGGACGTACGAGGACGAGGACGACGAGGACGTACGAGGACGAGGACGACGAGGACGAGGACGACGTGGACGAGGACGACGAGGACGAGGACGAGGACGACGAGGACGAGGACGACGAGGACGACGAGGACGAGGACGACGAGGACGACGAGGACGACGAGGACGAGGACGACGAGGACGAGGACGACGAGGACGACGAGGACGAGGACGACGATGACGAGGACGAGGACGACGAGGACGACGAGGACGACGAGGACGAGGACGACGAGGACGAGGACGATGAGGACGACGAGGACGACGAGGAGGACGAGGACGAGGACGAGGACGACGAGGACGACGAGTACGAGGACGACGAGGACGACGAGGACGACGAGTACGAGGACGACGAGGACGACGAGGACGACGAGGACGACGAGGACGACGAGGACGACGAGGACGAGGACGACGAGGACGAGGACGACGAGGACGAGGACGACGAGGACGAGGACGAGGACGACGAGGACGAGGACGAGGACGACGAGGACGAGGACGACGAGGACGAGGACGACGAGGACGACGAGTACGAGGACGACGAGGACGACGAGGACGAGGACGAGGACGACGAGGACGAGGACGACGAGGACGAGGACGACGAGGACGAGGACGACGAGGACGAGGACGAGGACGACGAGGACGAGGACGACGAGGACGAGGACGACGAGGACGAGGACGATGAGGACGAGGACGAGGACGAGGACGACGAGGACGTACGAGGACGAGGACGACGAGGACGTACGAGGACGAGGACGACGAGGACGAGGACGACGTGGACGAGGACGACGACGACGAGGACGAGTACAACGAGGACGAGGACGACGAGGACGAGGACGAGGACGAGCACGAGGAGGACGAGGACGACGAGGACGACGTGGACGAGGACGAGGTCGACGAGGACGACGAGGACGAGGACGACGAGGACGACGTGGACGAGGACGAGGACGACGGGGACGACGAGGACGAGGACGATGAGGACGACGAGGACGAGGACGATGAGGACGAGGACGAGGACGAGGACGACGAGGACGTACGAGGACGAGGACGACGAGGACGTACGAGGACGAGGACGACGAGGACGAGGACGACGTGGACGAGGACGACGAGGACGAGGACGAGGACGACGAGGACGAGGACGAGGACGACGAGGACGAGGACGACGAGGACGACGAGTACGAGGACGACGAGGACGAGGACGACGAGGACGAGGACGACGAGGACGAGGACGACGAGGACGAGGACGACGAGGACGAGGACGACGAGGACGAGGACGACGAGGACGAGGACGAGGACGACGAGGACGAGGACGAGGACGACCAGGACGAGGACGACGAGGACGACGAGTACGAGGACGACGAGGACGACGAGGACGAGGACGAGGAAGACGAGGACGAGGACGAGGACGACGAGGACGACGAGTACGAGGACGACGAGGACGACGAGGACGACGAGGACGACGTGGACGAGGACGAGGACGACGAGGACGACGAGGACGAGGACGAGGACGACGAGAACGACGAGGACGAGGACGACGAGGACGACGAGTACGAGGACGACGAGGACGACGAGGACGACGAGGACGACGAGGACGAGGACGATGATGACGAGGACGAGGACGACGAGGACGACGAGGACGACGAGGACGAGGACGACGAGGACGAGGACGATGAGGACGACGAGGACGACGAGGACGACGAGGACGAGGACGAGGACGACGAGGACGACGAGTACGAGGACGACGAGGACGACGAGGACGACGAGGACGACGAGGACGAGGACGACGAGGACGAGGACGACGAGGACGAGGACGACGAGGACGACGAGGACGACGAGGACGACGAGGACGACGTGGACGAGGACGAGGACGACGAGGACGACGAGGACGAGGACGAGGACGACGAGGACGACGAGGACGAGGACGACGAGGACGACGAGTACGAGGACGACGAGGACGACGAGGACGACGAGGACGACGAGGACGACGAGGACGAGGACGACGATGACGAGGACGAGGACGACGAGGACGACGAGGACGACGAGGACGAGGACGACGAGGACGAGGACGATGAGGACGACGAGGACGACGAGGACGACGAGGACGAGGACGAGGACGACGAGGACGACGAGTACGAGGACGACGAGGACGACGAGGACGACGAGGACGACGAGGACGAGGACGACGAGGACGAGGACGACGAGGACGAGGACGACGAGGACGAGGACGAGGACGAGGAGGACGAGGACGACGAGGACGACGAGGACGACGAGGACGAGGACGACGAGGACGAGGACGACGAGGACGAGGACGACGAGGACGAGGACGAGGACGACGAGGACGAGGACGAGGACGACGAGGACGAGGACGACGAGGACGAGGACGACGATGACGACGAGGACGACGAGGACGACGTGGACGAGGACGAGGACGACGAGGACGACGAGGACGAGGACGAGGACGACGAGGACGACGAGGACGAGGACGACGAGGACGACGAGTACGAGGACGACGAGGACGACGAGGACGACGAGGACGACGAGGACGAGGACGACGATGACGAGGACGAGGACGACGAGGACGACGAGGACGACGAGGACGAGGACGACGAGGACGAGGACGACGAGGACGAGGACGACGAGGACGACGAGGACGACGAGGACGAGGACGACGAGGACGAGGACGATGAGGACGACGAGGACGACGAGGACGACGAGGACGACGAGGACGAGGACGAGGACGACGAGGACGACGAGTACGAGGACGACGAGGACGACGAGGACGACGAGGACGACGAGGACGAGGACGACGAGGACGAGGACGACGAGGACGACGAGTACGAGGACGACGAGGACGACGAGGACGACGAGGACGACGTGGACGAGGGCGAGGACGACGAGGACGACGAGGACGAGGACGAGGACGACGAGGACGACGAGGACGAGGACGACGAGGACGACGAGTACGAGGACGACGAGGACGACGAGGACGACGAGGACGACGAGGACGACGAGGACGAGGACGACGATGACGAGGACGAGGACGACGAGGACGACGAGGACGACGAGGACGAGGACGACGAGGACGAGGACGATGAGGACGACGAGGACAACGAGGACGACGAGGACGAGGACGAGGACGACGAGGACGACGAGTACGAGGACGACGAGGACGACGAGGACGACGAGGACGACGAGGACGAGGACGACGAGGACGAGGACGACGAGGACGGGGACGACGAGGACGAGGACGACGAGGACGAGGACGAGGACGAGGAGGACGAGGACGACGAGGACGACGTGGACGAGGACGAGGACGACGAGGACGACGAGGACGAGGACGACGAGGACGACGAGGACGAGGACGAGGACGACGAGGACGACGAGGACGAGGACGACGAGGACGACGAGTACGAGGACGACGAGGACGACGAGGACGACGAGGACGACGAGGACGACGAGGACGACGAGGACGACGAGGACGAGGACGACGATGACGAGGACGAGGACGACGAGGACGACGAGGACGAGGACGACGATGACGAGGACGAGGACGACGAGGACGACGAGGACGACGAGGACGAGGACGACGAGGACGAGGACGATGAGGACGACGAGGACGACGAGGACGAGGACGATGAGGACGACGAGGACGACGAGGACGACGAGGACGAGGACGAGGACGACGAGGACGACGAGTACGAGGACGACGAGGACGACGAGGACGACGAGGACGACGAGGACGAGGACGACGAGGACGAGGACGACGAGGACGAGGACGACGAGGACGACGAGGACGAGGACGAGGACGACGAGGACGACGAGGACGAGGACGACGAGGACGACGAGTACGAGGACGACGAGGACGACGAGGACGACGAGGACGACGAGGACGACGAGGACGACGAGGACGACGAGGACGAGGACGACGAGGACGACGAGGACGAGGACGACGAGGACGACGAGGACGACGTGGACGAGGACGAGGACGACGAGGACGACGAGGACGAGGACGAGGACGACGAGGACGACGAGGACGAGGACGACGAGGACGACGAGTACGAGGACGACGAGGACGACGAGGACGACGAGGACGACGAGGACGAGGACGACGATGACGAGGACGAGGACGACGAGGACGACGAGGACGACGAGGACGAGGACGACGAGGACGAGGACGATGAGGACGACGAGGACGACGAGGACGACGAGGACGAGGACGAGGACGACGAGGACGACGAGTACGAGGACGACGAGGACGACGAGGACGACGAGGACGACGAGGACGAGGACGACGAGGACGAGGACGACGAGGACGAGGACGACGAGGACGACGAGGACGACGAGGACGACGAGGACGACGTGGACGAGGACGAGGACGACGAGGACGACGAGGACGAGGACGAGGACGACGAGGACGACGAGGACGAGGACGACGAGGACGACGAGTACGAGGACGACGAGGACGACGAGGACGACGAGGACGACGAGGACGACGAGGACGAGGACGACGATGACGAGGACGAGGACGACGAGGACGACGAGGACGACGAGGACGAGGACGACGAGGACGAGGACGATGAGGACGACGAGGACGACGAGGACGACGAGGACGAGGACGAGGACGACGAGGACGACGAGTACGAGGACGACGAGGACGACGAGGACGACGAGGACGACGAGGACGAGGACGACGAGGACGAGGACGACGAGGACGAGGACGACGAGGACGAGGACGACGAGGACGAGGGCGAGGACGAGGAGGACGAGGACGACGAGGACGACGAGGACGACGAGGACGAGGACGACGAGGACGAGGACGACGAGGACGAGGACGACGAGGACGAGGACGAGGACGACGAGGACGAGGACGAGGACGACGAGGACGAGGACGACGAGGACGAGGACGACGAGGACGACGAGGACGACGAGGACGACGTGGACGAGGACGAGGACGACGAGGACGACGAGGACGAGGACGAGGACGACGAGGACGACGAGGACGAGGACGACGAGGACGACGAGTACGAGGACGACGAGGACGACGAGGACGACGAGGACGACGAGGACGAGGACGACGATGACGAGGACGAGGACGACGAGGACGACGAGGACGACGAGGACGAGGACGACGAGGACGAGGACGACGAGGACGAGGACGACGAGGACGACGAGGACGACGAGGACGAGGACGACGAGGACGAGGACGATGAGGACGACGAGGACGACGAGGACGACGAGGACGACGAGGACGAGGACGAGGACGACGAGGACGACGAGTACGAGGACGACGAGGACGACGAGGACGACGAGGACGACGAGGACGAGGACGACGAGGACGAGGACGACGAGGACGACGAGTACGAGGACGACGAGGACGACGAGGACGACGAGGACGACGTGGACGAGGGCGAGGACGACGAGGACGACGAGGACGAGGACGAGGACGACGAGGACGACGAGGACGAGGACGACGAGGACGACGAGTACGAGGACGACGAGGACGACGAGGACGACGAGGACGACGAGGACGACGAGGACGAGGACGACGATGACGAGGACGAGGACGACGAGGACGACGAGGACGACGAGGACGAGGACGACGAGGACGAGGACGATGAGGACGACGAGGACGACGAGGACGACGAGGACGAGGACGAGGACGACGAGGACGACGAGTACGAGGACGACGAGGACGACGAGGACGACGAGGACGACGAGGACGAGGACGACGAGGACGAGGACGACGAGGACGGGGACGACGAGGACGAGGACGACGAGGACGAGGACGAGGACGAGGAGGACGAGGACGACGAGGACGACGTGGACGAGGACGAGGACGACGAGGACGACGAGGACGAGGACGACGAGGACGACGAGGACGAGGACGAGGACGACGAGGACGACGAGGACGAGGACGACGAGGACGACGAGTACGAGGACGACGAGGACGACGAGGACGACGAGGACGACGAGGACGACGAGGACGACGAGGACGACGAGGACGAGGACGACGATGACGAGGACGAGGACGACGAGGACGACGAGGACGAGGACGACGATGACGAGGACGAGGACGACGAGGACGACGAGGACGACGAGGACGAGGACGACGAGGACGAGGACGATGAGGACGACGAGGACGACGAGGACGAGGACGATGAGGACGACGAGGACGACGAGGACGACGAGGACGAGGACGAGGACGACGAGGACGACGAGTACGAGGACGACGAGGACGACGAGGACGACGAGGACGACGAGGACGAGGACGACGAGGACGAGGACGACGAGGACGAGGACGACGAGGACGACGAGGACGAGGACGAGGACGACGAGGACGACGAGGACGAGGACGACGAGGACGACGAGTACGAGGACGACGAGGACGACGAGGACGACGAGGACGACGAGGACGACGAGGACGACGAGGACGACGAGGACGAGGACGACGAGGACGAGGACGACGAGGACGACGAGTACGAGGACGACGAGGACGACGAGGACGACGAGGACGACGAGGACGACGAGGACGACGAGGACGACGAGGACGAGGACGACGATGACGAGGACGAGGACGACGAGGACGACGAGGACGACGAGGACGAGGACGACGAGGACGAGGACGATGAGGACGACGAGGACGACGAGGACGACGAGGACGAGGACGAGGACGACGAGGACGACGAGTACGAGGACGACGAGGACGACGAGGACGACGAGGACGACGAGGACGAGGACGACGAGGACGAGGACGACGAGGACGAGGACGACGAGGACGAGGACGAGGACGAGGAGGACGAGGACGACGAGGACGACGAGGACGACGAGGACGAGGACGACGAGGACGAGGACGACGAGGACGAGGACGACGAGGACGAGGACGAGGACGACGAGGACGAGGACGAGGACGACGAGGACGAGGACGACGAGGACGAGGACGACGAGGACGACGAGGACGACGAGGACGACGTGGACGAGGACGAGGACGACGAGGACGACGAGGACGAGGACGACGAGGACGACGAGTACGAGGACGACGAGGACGACGAGGACGACGAGGACGACGAGGACGAGGACGACGATGACGAGGACGAGGACGACGAGGACGACGAGGACGACGAGGACGAGGACGACGAGGACGACGAGGACGACGAGGACGACGAGGACGACGAGGACGAGGACGACGAGGACGAGGACGATGAGGACGACGAGGACGACGAGGACGACGAGGACGAGGACGAGGACGACGAGGACGACGAGTACGAGGACGACGAGGACGACGAGGACGACGAGGACGACGAGGACGAGGACGACGAGGACGAGGACGACGAGGACGACGAGTACGAGGACGACGAGGACGACGAGGACGACGAGGACGACGTGGACGAGGACGAGGACGACGAGGACGACGAGGACGAGGACGAGGACGACGAGGACGACGAGGACGAGGACGACGAGGACGACGAGTACGAGGACGACGAGGACGACGAGGACGACGAGGACGACGAGGACGACGAGGACGAGGACGACGATGACGAGGACGAGGACGACGAGGACGACGAGGACGACGAGGACGAGGACGACGAGGACGAGGACGATGAGGACGACGAGGACGACGAGGACGACGAGGACGAGGACGAGGACGACGAGGACGACGAGTACGAGGACGACGAGGACGACGAGGACGACGAGGACGACGAGGACGAGGACGACGAGGACGAGGACGACGAGGACGGGGACGACGAGGACGAGGACGACGAGGACGAGGACGAGGACGAGGAGGACGAGGACGACGAGGACGACGTGGACGAGGACGAGGACGACGAGGACGACGAGGACGAGGACGACGAGGACGACGAGGACGAGGACGAGGACGACGAGGACGACGAGGACGAGGACGACGAGGACGACGAGTACGAGGACGACGAGGACGACGAGGACGACGAGGACGACGAGGACGACGAGGACGACGAGGACGAGGACGACGATGACGAGGACGAGGACGACGAGGACGACGAGGACGAGGACGACGATGACGAGGACGAGGACGACGAGGACGACGAGGACGACGAGGACGAGGACGACGAGGACGAGGACGATGAGGACGACGAGGACGACGAGGACGAGGACGATGAGGACGACGAGGACGACGAGGACGACGAGGACGAGGACGAGGACGACGAGGACGACGAGTACGAGGACGACGAGGACGAGGACGACGAGGACGAGGACGAGGACGACGAGGACGAGGACGACGAGGACGAGGACGACGAGGACGAGGACGACGAGGACGAGGACGAGGACGACGAGGACGAGGACGAGGACGACGAGGACGAGGACGACGAGGACGAGGACGACGAGGACGACGAGTACGAGGACGACGAGGACGACGAGGACGAGGACGAGGACGACGAGGACGAGGACGACGAGGACGAGGACGACGAGGACGAGGACGACGAGGACGAGGACGACGAGGACGACGAGTACGAGTACGACGAGGACGACGAGTACGAGGACGACGAGGACGACGAGGACGAGGACGAGGAAGACGAGGACGACTAGGACGAGGACGACGAGGACGACGAGGACGAGGACGACGAGGACGACGAGGACGAGGACGACGAGGACGAGGACGACGAGGACGACGAGGACGAGGACGAGGACGACGAGGACGACGAGGACGAGGACGACGAGGACGACGAGTACGAGGACGACGAGGACGACGAGGACGACGAGGACGAGGACGGCGAGGACGAGGACGACGAAGACGAGGACGACGAGGACGAGGACGGCGAGGACGAGGACGACGAAGACGAGGACGACGAGGACGAGGACGACGAGGACGAGGACGACGAGAACGAGGACGATGAGGACGAGTACGAGGACGAGGACGACGAGGACGACGAGGACGAGGACGATGAGGACGAGGACGAGGACGAGGACGACGAGGACGTACGAGGACGAGGACGACGAGGACGTACGAGGACGAGGACGACGAGGACGAGGACGACGTGGACGAGGACGACGACGACGAGGACGAGGAGGACGAGGACGACGAGGACGACGTGAACGAGGACGAGGACGACGAGGACGACGAGGACGAGGACGAGGACGACGAGGACGAGGACGAGGACGAGGAGGACGAGGACGACGAGGACGACGTGGACGAGGACGAGGACGACGAGGACGACGAGGACGAGGACGAGGACGACGAGGACGACGAGGACGAGGACGACGAGGACGACGAGGACGAGGACGACGAGGACGACGAGTACGAGGACGACGAGGACGACGAGGACGACGAGGACGACGAGGACGACGAGGACGAGGACGACGATGACGAGGACGAGGACGACGAGGACGACGAGGACGACGAGGACGAGGACGACGAGGACGAGGACGATGAGGACGAGGACGAGGACGAGGACGACGAGGACGTACGAGGACGAGGACGACGAGGACGTACGAGGACGAGGACGACGAGGACGAGGACGACGTGGACGAGGACGACGACGACGAGGACGAGGACAACGAGGACGAGGACGACGAGGACGAGGACGAGGACGAGGAGGACGAGGACGACGAGGACGACGTGGACGAGGACGAGGTCGACGAGGACGACGAGGACGAGGACGACGAGGACGACGTGGACGAGGACGAGGACGACGAGGACGACGAGGACGAGGACGATGAG
This sequence comes from Andrena hattorfiana, assembly GCA_944738655.2. Taxonomy (NCBI): domain Eukaryota; kingdom Metazoa; phylum Arthropoda; class Insecta; order Hymenoptera; family Andrenidae; genus Andrena; species Andrena hattorfiana. The sequence continues at coordinate 19,477,733 of OX122893.2, read as the reverse complement.
GACGACGAGGACGAGGACGATGAGGACGAGGACGAGGACGAGGACGACGAGGACGTACGAGGACGAGGACGACGAGGACGTACCAGGACGAGGACGACGAGGACGAGGACGACGTGGACGAGGACGACGAGGACGAGGACGAGGACGACGAGGACGAGGACGAGGACGACGAGGACGAGGACGACGAGGACGACGAGGACGAGGACGACGAGGACGACGAGGACGACGAGGACGAGGACGTACGAGGACGAGGACGACGAGGACGAGGACGACGTGGACGAGGACGACGACGACGAGGACGAGGAGGACGAGGACGACGAGGACGACGTGGACGAGGACGAGGACGACGAGGACGACGAGGACGAGGACGAGGACGACGAGGACGAGGACGAGGACGACGAGGACGAGGACGAGGACGACGAGGACGAGGACGAGGACGACGAGGACGAGGACGAGGACGACGAGGACGAGGACGAGGACGAGGAGGACGAGGACGACGAGGACGAGGACGACGAGGACGAGGACGACGAGGACGAGGACGACGAGGACGAGGACGACGAGGACGAGGACGACGAGGACGAGGACGAGGACGACGAGGACGAGGACGACGAGGACGAGGACGACGAGGACGAGGACGACGAGGACGAGGGCGACGAGGACGAGGACGACGAGGACGAGGACGAGGACGACGAGGACGAGGACGAGGACGACGAGGACGAGGACGACGAGGACGACGAGGACGAGGACGACGAGGACGACGAGGACGACGAGGACGACGAGGACGAGGACGATGAGGACGAGTACGAGGACGAGGACGACGAGGACGACGAGGACGAGGACGATGAGGACGAGGACGAGGACGAGGACGACGAGGACGTACGAGGACGAGGACGACGAGGACGTACGAGGACGAGGACGACGAGGACGAGGACGACGTGGACGAGGACGACGAGGACGAGGACGAGGAGGACGAGGACGACGAGGACGACGTGGACGAGGACGAGGACGACGAGGACGACCAGGACGAGGACGAGGACGACGAGGACGAGGACGACGAGGACGTGGACGAGGACGAGGAGGACGAGGACGACGAGGACGACGTGGACGAGGACGAGGACGACGAGGACGACGAGGACGAGGACGAGGACGACGAGGACGACGAGGACGAGGACGACGAGGACGACGAGTACGAGGACGACGAGGACGACGAGGACGACGAGGACGACGAGGACGACGAGGACGACGAGGACGAGGACGACGATGACGAGGACGAGGACGACGAGGACGACGAGGACGACGAGGACGACGAGGACGACGAGGACGAGGACGACGAGGACGAGGACGATGAGGACGAGGACGAGGACGAGGACGACGAGGACGTACGAGGACGAGGACGACGAGGACGTACGAGGACGAGGACGACGAGGACGAGGACGACGTGGACGAGGACGACGACGACGAGGACGAGGACAACGAGGACGAGGACGACGAGGACGAGGACGAGGACGAGGAGGACGAGGACGATGAGGACGAGGACGAGGACGAGGACGACGAGGACGTACGAGGACGAGGACGACGAGGACGTACGAGGACGAGGACGACGAGGACGAGGACGACGTGGACGAGGACGACGAGGACGAGGACGAGGACGACGAGGACGAGGACGACGAGGACGACGAGGACGAGGACGACGAGGACGACGAGGACGACGAGGACGAGGACGACGAGGACGAGGACGACGAGAACGAGGACGACGAGGACGACGAGGACGAGGACGACGAGGACGAGGACGACGAGGACGAGGACGACGAGGACGAGGACGACGAGGACGAGGACGACGAGGACGAGGACGACGAGGACGAGGACGACGAGGACGAGGACGACGAGGACGAGGACGACGAGGACGAGGACGACGAGGACGAGGACGACGAGGACGAGGACGACGAGGACGACGAGTACGAGGACGACGAGGACGAGGACGAGGAAGACGAGGACGACGAGGACGAGGACGACGAGGACGACGAGGACGAGGACGACGAGGACGACGAGGACGAGGACGAGGACGACGAGGACGACGAGGACGTGGACGACGAGGACGACGAGGACGAGGACGACGAGGACGAGGGCGACGAGGACGAGGACGACGAGGACGAGGACGACGAGGACGAGGACGACGAGGACGAGGACGACGAGGACGAGGACGACGAGGATGAGGACGACGAGGACGAGGACGACGAGGACGAGGACGACGAGGATGAGGACGACGAGGACGAGGACGACGAGGACGAGGACGAGGACGACGAGGACGAGGACGAGGACGACGAGGACGAGGACGACGAGGACGACGAGTACGAGGACGACGAGGACGACGAGGACGAGGACGAGGAAGACGAGGACGACGAGGACGAGGACGACGAGGACGAGGACGACGAGGACGAGGACGAGGACGACGAAGACGACGAGGACGAGGACGACGAGGACGAGGACGACGAGGACGAGGACGACGAGGACGAGGACGACGAGGACGAGGACGACGAGGACGAGGACGACGAGGACGAGGACGACGAGGACGAGGACGACGAGGACGAGGACGACGAGGACGAGGACGAGGACGACGAGGACGAGGACGAGGACGACGAGGACGAGGACGAGGACGACGAGGACGAGGACGAGGACGACGAGGACGAGGACGAGGACGAGGAGGACGAGGACGACGAGGACGAGGACGACGAGGACGAGGACGACGAGGACGAGGACGACGAGGACGAGGACGAGGAGGACGAGGACGACGAGGACGAGGACGACGAGGACGAGGACGACGAGGACGAGGACGACGAGGACGAGGACGACGAGGACGAGGACGACGAGGACGAGGACGACGAGGACGAGGACGACGAGGACGAGGACGACGAGGACGAGGACGACGAGGACGAGGACGACGAGGACGAGGACGAGGACGACGAGGACGAGGACGACGAGGACGACGAGGACGAGGACGACGAGGACGACGAGGACGAGGACGAGGACGACGAGGACGACGAGGACGAGGACGACGAGGACGACGAGGACGACGAGGACGAGGACGACGAGGACGACGAGGACGAGGACGACGAGGACGAGGACGACGAGGACGACGAGGACGAGGACGACGAGGACGACGAGGACGACGAGGACGACGAGGACGACGAGGACGACGAGGACGACGAGGACGACGAGGACGAGGCCGACGAGGACGACGAGGACGAGGACGACGAGGACGACGAGGAAGAGGACGACGAGGACGACGAGTACGAGGACGACGAGGACGAGGACGAGGACGACGAGGACGAGGACGACGAGGACGGGGACGACGAGGACGAGGACGACGAGGACGAGGACGACGAGGACGACGAGGACGAGGACGAGGACGACGAGGACGACGAGGACGAGGACGACGAGGACGACGAGTACGAGGACGACGAGGACGACGAGGACGACGAGGACGAGGACGACGATGACGAGGACGACGATGACGAGTACAACGATGACGAGGACGAGGACGACGAGGACGACGAGGACGACGAGGACGAGGACGACGAGGACGAGGACAACGAGGACGAGGACGACGAGGACGAGGACGACGAGGACGAGGACGAGGACGACGAGGACGAGGACGAGGACGACGAGGACGAGGACGAGGACGACGAGGACGAGGACGACGAGGACGACGAGGACGAGGACGACGAGGACGAGGACGACGAGGACGACGAGTACGAGGACGACGAGGACGACGAGGACGAGGACGAGGAAGACGAGGACGACGAGGACGAGGACGACGAGGACGACGAGGACGAGGACGACGAGGACGAGGACGACGAGGACGAGGACGACGAGGACGAGGACGACGAGGACGAGGACAACGAGGACGAGGACGACGAGGACGAGGACGAGGACGACGAGGACGAGGACGACGAGGACGACGAGTACGAGGACGACGAGGACGACGAGGACGAGGACGAGGAAGACGAGGACGACGAGGACGACGAGGACGAGGACGACGAGGACGACGAGGACGACGAGGACGACGAGGACGAGGACGACGAGGACGACGAGGACGACGAGGACGAGGACGACGAGGACGACGAGGACGAGGACGAGGACGACGAGGACGACGAGGACGAGGACGACGAGGACGACGAGGACGACGAGGACGAGGACGACGAGGACGACGAGGACGAGGACGACGAGGACGACGAGGACGACGAGGACGACGAGGACGAGGCCGACGAGGACGACGAGGACGAGGACGACGAGGACGACGAGGACGAGGACGACGAGGACGACGAGGACGAGGACGACGAGGACGAGGACGACGAGGACGAGGACGACGAGGACGAGGACGACGAGGACGAGGACGAGGACGACGAGGACGAGGACGACGAGGACGACGAGGACGAGGACGACGAGGACGACGAGGACGACGAGGACGAGGACGACGAGGACGAGGACGAGGACGACGAGGACGAGGACGACGAGGACGACGAGGACGAGGACGACGAGGACGACGAGGACGACGAGGACGAGGATGACGAGGACGAGGACGACGAGGACGAGGACGATGAGGACGAGTACGAGGACGAGGACGACGAGGACGACGAGGACGAGGACGATGAGGACGAGGACGAGGACGAGGACGACGAGGACGTACGAGGACGAGGACGACGAGGACGTACGAGGACGAGGACGACGAGGACGAGGACGACGTGGACGAGGACGACGACGACGAGGACGAGGAGGACGAAGACGACGAGGACGACGTGGACGAGGACGAGGACGACGAGGACGACGAGGACGAGGACGAGGACGACGAGGACGAGGACGAGGACGACGAGGACGAGGACGAGGACGACGAGGACGAGGACGAGGACGACGAGGACGAGGACGAGGACGACGAGGACGAGGACGAGGACGACGAGGACGAGGACGAGGACGACGAGGACGAGGACGAGGACGAGGAGGACGAGGACGAGGAGGACGAGGATGACGAGGACGAGGACGACGAGGACGAGGACGACGAGGACGAGGACGACGAGGACGAGGACGACGAGGACGAGGACGACGAGGACGAGGACGACGAGGACGAGGACGAGGACGACGAGGACGAGGACGACGAGGACGAGGACGACGAGGACGAGGACGACGAGGACGAGGACGAGGACGACGAGGACGAGGACGACGAGGACGACGAGGACGAGGACGACGAGGACGACGAGGACGACGAGGACGAGGACGACGCGGACGAGGACGACGAGGACGAGGACGACGTGGACGAGGACGACGACGACGAGGACGAGGACAACGAGGACGAGGACGACGAGGACGAGGACGAGGACGAGGAGGACGAGGACGACGAGGACGACGTGGACGAGGACGAGGTCGACGAGGACGACGAGGACGAGGACGACGAGGACGACGAGGACGACGTGGACGAGGACGAGGACGACGAGGACGACGAGGACGAGGACGATGAGGACGACGAGGACGAGGACGATGAGGACGAGGACGAGGACGAGGACGACGAGGACGTACGAGGACGAGGACGACGAGGACGTACGAGGACGAGGACGACGAGGACGAGGACGACGTGGACGAGGACGACGAGGACGAGGACGAGGACGACGAGGACGAGGACGACGAGGACGACGAGGACGAGGACGACGAGGACGACGAGGACGACGAGGACGAGGACGACGAGGACGAGGACGACGAGGACGACGAGGACGAGGACGACGATGACGAGGACGAGGACGACGAGGACGACGAGGACGACGAGGACGAGGACGACGAGGACGAGGACGATGAGGACGACGAGGACGACGAGGAGGACGAGGACGAGGACGAGGACGACGAGGACGACGAGTACGAGGACGACGAGGACGACGAGGACGACGAGGACGACGAGGACGACGAGGACGAGGACGACGAGGACGAGGACGACGAGGACGAGGACGACGAGGACGAGGACGAGGACGACGAGGACGAGGACGAGGACGACGAGGACGAGGACGACGAGGACGAGGACGACGAGGACGACGAGTACGAGGACGACGAGGACGACGAGGACGAGGACGAGGACGACGAGGACGAGGACGACGAGGACGAGGACGACGAGGACGAGGACGACGAGGACGAGGACGAGGACGACGAGGACGAGGACGACGAGGACGAGGACGACGAGGACGAGGACGATGAGGACGAGGACGAGGACGAGGACGACGAGGACGTACGAGGACGAGGACGACGAGGACGTACGAGGACGAGGACGACGAGGACGAGGACGACGTGGACGAGGACGACGACGACGAGGACGAGTACAACGAGGACGAGGACGACGAGGACGAGGACGAGGACGAGCACGAGGAGGACGAGGACGACGAGGACGACGTGGACGAGGACGAGGTCGACGAGGACGACGAGGACGAGGACGACGAGGACGACGTGGACGAGGACGAGGACGACGGGGACGACGAGGACGAGGACGATGAGGACGACGAGGACGAGGACGATGAGGACGAGGACGAGGACGAGGACGACGAGGACGTACGAGGACGAGGACGACGAGGACGTACGAGGACGAGGACGACGAGGACGAGGACGACGTGGACGAGGACGACGAGGACGAGGACGAGGACGACGAGGACGAGGACGAGGACGACGAGGACGAGGACGACGAGGACGAGGACGAGGACGAGGGCGACGAGGACGAGGACGACGAGGACGAGGACGACGAGGACGAGGACGACGAGGACGACGAGTACGAGGACGACGAGGACGAGGACGACGAGGACGAGGACGACGAGGACGAGGACGACGAGGACGAGGACGACGAGGACGAGGACGACGAGGACGAGGACGACGAGGACGAGGACGAGGACGACGAGGACGAGGACGAGGACGACGAGGACGAGGACGACGAGGACGACGAGTACGAGGACGACGAGGACGACGAGGACGAGGACGAGGAAGACGAGGACGAGGACGAGGACGACGAGGACGACGAGTACGAGGACGACGAGGACGACGAGGACGACGAGGACGACGTGGACGAGGACGAGGACGACGAGGACGACGAGGACGAGGACGAGGACGACGAGGACGACGAGGACGAGGACGACGAGGACGACGAGTACGAGGACGACGAGGACGACGAGGACGACGAGGACGACGAGGACGAGGACGACGATGACGAGGACGAGGACGACGAGGACGACGAGGACGACGAGGACGAGGATGACGAGGACGAGGACGATGAGGACGACGAGGACGACGAGGACGAGGACGAGGACGACGAGGACGACGAGGACGAGGACGACGAGGACGACGAGTACGAGGACGACGAGGACGACGAGGACGACGAGGACGACGAGGACGACGAGGACGAGGACGACGATGACGAGGACGAGGAGGACGAGGACGACGAGGACGACGAGGACGAGGACGACGAGGACGAGGACGATGAGGACGACGAGGACGACGAGGACGACGAGGACGAGGACGAGGACGACGAGGACGACGAGTACGAGGACGACGAGGACGACGAGGACGACGAGGACGACGAGGACGAGGACGACGAGGACGAGGACGACGAGGACGAGGACGACGAGGACGAGGACGACGAGGACGAGGACGAGGACGAGGAGGACGAGGACGACGAGGACGACGAGGACGACGAGGACGAGGACGACGAGGACGAGGACGACGAGGACGAGGACGACGAGGACGAGGACGACGAGGACGAGGACGAGGACGACGAGGACGAGGACGAGGACGACGAGGACGAGGACGACGAGGACGAGGACGACGAGGACGACGAGGACGACGAGGACGACGTGGACGAGGACGAGGACGACGAGGACGACGAGGACGAGGACGAGGACGACGAGGACGACGAGGACGAGGACGACGAGGACGACGAGTACGAGGACGACGAGGACGACGAGGACGACGAGGACGACGAGGACGAGGACGAGGACGACGATGACGAGGACGAGGACGACGAGGACGACGAGGACGACGAGGACGAGGACGACGAGGACGACGAGGACGAGGACGACGAGGACGAGGACGAGGACGACGAGGACGACGAGGACGAGGACGACGAGGACGACGAGTACGAGGACGACGAGGACGACGAGGACGACGAGGACGACGAGGACGACGAGGACGAGGACGACGATGACGAGGACGAGGACGACGAGGACGACGAGGACGACGAGGACGAGGACGACGAGGACGAGGACGATGAGGACGAGGACGAGGACGAGGACGACGAGGACGTACGAGGACGAGGACGACGAGGACGTACGAGGACGAGGACGACGAGGACGAGGACGACGTGGACGAGGACGACGACGACGAGGACGAGGACAACGAGGACGAGGACGACGAGGACGAGGACGAGGACGAGGAGGACGAGGACGACGAGGACGACGTGGACGAGGACGAGGTCGACGAGGACGACGAGGACGAGGACGACGAGGACGACGTGGTCGAGGACGAGGACGACGAGGACGACGTGGACGAGGACGACGACGACGAGGACGAGTACAACGAGGACGAGGACGACGAGGACGAGGACGAGGACGAGCACGAGGAGGACGAGGACGACGAGGACGACGTGGACGAGGACGAGGTCGACGAGGACGACGAGGACGAGGACGACGAGGACGACGTGGACGAGGACGAGGACGACGGGGACGACGAGGACGAGGACGATGAGGACGACGAGGACGAGGACGATGAGGACGAGGACGAGGACGAGGACGACGAGGACGTACGAGGACGAGGACGACGAGGACGTACGAGGACGAGGACGACGAGGACGAGGACGACGTGGACGAGGACGACGAGGACGAGGACGAGGACGACGAGGACGAGGACGAGGACGACGAGGACGAGGACGACGAGGACGAGGACGAGGACGAGGGCGACGAGGACGAGGACGACGAGGACGAGGACGACGAGGACGACGAGTACGAGGACGACGAGGACGAGGACGACGAGGACGAGGACGACGAGGACGAGGACGACGAGGACGAGGACGACGAGGACGAGGACGACGAGGACGAGGACGACGAGGACGAGGACGAGGACGACGAGGACGAGGACGAGGACGACGAGGACGAGGACGACGAGGACGACGAGTACGAGGACGACGAGGACGACGAGGACGAGGACGAGGAAGACGAGGACGAGGACGAGGACGACGAGGACGACGAGTACGAGGACGACGAGGACGACGAGGACGACGAGGACGACGTGGACGAGGACGAGGACGACGAGGACGACGAGGACGAGGACGAGGACGACGAGGACGACGAGGACGAGGACGACGAGGACGACGAGTACGAGGACGACGAGGACGACGAGGACGACGAGGACGACGAGGACGAGGACGACGATGACGAGGACGAGGACGACGAGGACGACGAGGACGACGAGGACGAGGACGACGAGGACGAGGACGATGAGGACGACGAGGACGACGAGGACGACGAGGACGAGGACGAGGACGACGAGGACGACGAGTACGAGGACGACGAGGACGACGAGGACGACGAGGACGACGAGGACGAGGACGACGAGGACGAGGACGACGAGGACGACGAGGACGACGAGGACGACGAGGACGACGTGGACGAGGACGAGGACGACGAGGACGACGAGGACGAGGACGAGGACGACGAGGACGACGAGGACGAGGACGACGAGGACGACGAGTACGAGGACGACGAGGACGACGAGGACGACGAGGACGACGAGGACGACGAGGACGAGGACGACGATGACGAGGACGAGGACGACGAGGACGACGAGGACGACGAGGACGAGGACGACGAGGACGAGGACGATGAGGACGACGAGGACGACGAGGACGACGAGGACGAGGACGAGGACGACGAGGACGACGAGTACGAGGACGACGAGGACGACGAGGACGACGAGGACGACGAGGACGAGGACGACGAGGACGAGGACGACGAGGACGAGGACGACGAGGACGAGGACGACGAGGACGAGGACGAGGACGAGGAGGACGAGGACGACGAGGACGACGAGGACGAGGACGACGAGGACGAGGACGACGAGGACGAGGTCGACGAGGACGAGGACGAGGACGACGAGGACGAGGACGAGGACGACGAGGACGAGGACGACGAGGACGAGGACGACGAGGACGACGAGGACGACGAGGACGACGTGGACGAGGACGAGGACGACGAGGACGACGAGGACGAGGACGAGGACGACGAGGACGACGAGGACGAGGACGACGAGGACGACGAGTACGAGGACGACGAGGACGACGAGGACGACGAGGACGACGAGGACGAGGACGACGATGACGAGGACGAGGACGACGAGGACGACGAGGACGACGAGGACGAGGACGACGAGGACGAGGACGACGAGGACGAGGACGACGAGGACGACGAGGACGACGAGGACGAGGACGACGAGGACGAGGACGATGAGGACGACGAGGACGACGAGGACGACGAGGACGACGAGGACGAGGACGAGGACGACGAGGACGACGAGTACGAGGACGACGAGGACGACGAGGACGACGAGGACGACGAGGACGAGGACGACGAGGACGAGGACGACGAGGACGAGGACGACGAGGACGACGAGTACGAGGACGACGAGGACGACGAGGACGACGAGGACGACGTGGACGAGGGCGAGGACGACGAGGACGACGAGGACGAGGACGAGGACGACGAGGACGACGAGGACGAGGACGACGAGGACGACGAGTACGAGGACGACGAGGACGACGAGGACGACGAGGACGACGAGGACGACGAGGACGAGGACGACGATGACGAGGACGAGGACGACGAGGACGACGAGGACGACGAGGACGAGGACGACGAGGACGAGGACGATGAGGACGACGAGGACGACGAGGACGACGAGGACGAGGACGAGGACGACGAGGACGACGAGTACGAGGACGACGAGGACGACGAGGACGACGAGGACGACGAGGACGAGGACGACGAGGACGAGGACGACGAGGACGGGGACGACGAGGACGAGGACGACGAGGACGAGGACGAGGACGAGGAGGACGAGGACGACGAGGACGACGTGGACGAGGACGAGGACGACGAGGACGACGAGGACGAGGACGACGAGGACGACGAGGACGAGGACGAGGACGACGAGGACGACGAGGACGAGGACGACGAGGACGACGAGTACGAGGACGACGAGGACGACGAGGACGACGAGGACGACGAGGACGACGAGGACGACGAGGACGACGAGGACGACGAGGACGACGAGGACGAGGACGACGATGACGAGGACGAGGACGACGAGGACGACGAGGACGAGGACGACGATGACGAGGACGAGGACGACGAGGACGACGAGGACGACGAGGACGAGGACGACGAGGACGAGGACGATGAGGACGACGAGGACGACGAGGACGAGGACGATGAGGACGACGAGGACGACGAGGACGACGAGGACGAGGACGAGGACGACGAGGACGACGAGTACGAGGACGACGAGGACGACGAGGACGACGAGGACGACGAGGACGAGGTCGACGAGGACGAGGACGACGAGGACGAGGACGACGAGGACGACGAGGACGAGGACGAGGACGACGAGGACGACGAGGACGAGGACGACGAGGACGACGAGTACGAGGACGACGAGGACGACGAGGACGACGAGGACGACGAGGACGACGAGGACGACGAGGACGACGAGGACGAGGACGACGAGGACGACGAGGACGAGGACGACGAGGACGACGAGTACGAGGACGACGAGGACGACGAGGACGACGAGGACGACGAGGACGACGAGGACGAGGACGACGATGACGAGGACGAGGACGAGGACGACGAGGACGAGGACGATGAGGACGACGAGGACGACGAGGACGACGAGGACGACGAGGACGACGAGGACGAGGACGAGGACGACGAGGACGACGAGTACGAGGACGACGAGGACGACGAGGACGACGAGGACGACGAGGACGAGGACGACGAGGACGAGGACGACGAGGACGAGGACGACGAGGACGAGGACGAGGACGAGGAGGACGAGGACGACGAGGACGACGAGGACGACGAGGACGAGGACGACGAGGACGAGGACGACGAGGACGAGGACGACGAGGACGAGGACGAGGACGACGAGGACGAGGACGAGGACGACGAGGACGAGGACGACGAGGACGAGGACGACGAGGACGACGAGGACGACGAGGACGACGTGGACGAGGACGAGGACGACGAGGACGACGAGGACGAGGACGACGAGGACGACGAGTACGAGGACGACGAGGACGACGAGGACGACGAGGACGACGAGGACGAGGACGACGATGACGAGGACGAGGACGACGAGGACGACGAGGACGACGAGGACGAGGACGACGAGGACGAGGACGACGAGGACGAGGACGACGAGGACGACGAGGACGACGAGGACGAGGACGACGAGGACGAGGACGATGAGGACGACGAGGACGACGAGGACGACGAGGACGAGGACGAGGACGACGAGGACGACGAGTACGAGGACGACGAGGACGACGAGGACGACGAGGACGACGAGGACGAGGACGACGAGGACGAGGACGACGAGGACGACGAGTACGAGGACGACGAGGACGACGAGGACGACGAGGACGACGTGGACGAGGACGAGGACGACGAGGACGACGAGGACGAGGACGAGGACGACGAGGACGACGAGGACGAGGACGACGAGGACGACGAGTACGAGGACGACGAGGACGACGAGGACGACGAGGACGACGAGGACGACGAGGACGAGGACGACGATGACGAGGACGAGGACGACGAGGACGACGAGGACGAGGACGATGAGGACGACGAGGACGACGAGGACGACGAGGACGAGGACGAGGACGACGAGGACGACGAGTACGAGGACGACGAGGACGACGAGGACGACGAGGACGACGAGGACGAGGACGACGAGGACGAGGACGACGAGGACGAGGACGAGGACGACGAGGACGAGGACGAGGACGACGAGGACGAGGACGAGGACGACGAGGACGAGGACGAGGACGACGAGGACGAGGACGAGGACGACGAGGACGAGGACGAGGACGACGAGGACGAGGACGAGGACGAGGAGGACGAGGACGAGGAGGACGAGGACGAGGACGACGAGGACGAGGACGACGAGGACGAGGACGACGAGGACGAGGACGAGGACGACGAGGACGAGGACGACGAGGACGACGAGGACGAGGACGACGAGGACGACGAGGACGACGAGGACGAGGACGACGAGGACGAGGACGAGGACGACGAGGACGAGGACGAGGACGACGAGGACGAGGACGAGGACGACGAGGACGAGGACGAGGACGACGAGGACGAGGACGAGGACGAGGAGGACGAGGACGAGGAGGACGAGGATGTCGAGGACGAGGACGACGAGGACGAGGACGACGAGGACGAGGACGACGAGGACGAGGACGACGAGGACGAGGACGACGAGGACGAGGACGACGAGGACGAGGACGAGGACGACGAGGACGAGGACGAGGACGACGAGGACGAGGACGACGAGGACGAGGACGACGAGGACGAGGACGACGAGGACGAGGACGAGGACGACGAGGACGAGGACGACGAGGACGACGAGGACGAGGAGGACGAGGACGACGAGGACGACGTGGACGAGGACGAGGACGACGAGGACGACGAGGACGAGGACGAGGACGACGAGGACGAGGACGAGGACGACGAGGACGAGGACGAGGACGACGAGGACGAGGACGAGGACGACGAGGACGAGGACGAGGACGACGAGGACGAGGACGAGGACGAGGAGGACGAGGACGAGGAGGACGAGGATGACGAGGACGAGGACGACGAGGACGAGGACGACGAGGACGAGGACGACGAGGACGAGGACGACGAGGACGAGGACGACGAGGACGAGGACGACGAGGACGAGGACGAGGACGACGAGGACGAGGACGACGAGGACGAGGACGACGAGGACGAGGACGACGAGGACGAGGACGAGGACGACGAGGACGAGGACGACGAGGACGACGAGGACGAGGACGACGAGGACGACGAGGACGACGAGGACGAGGACGACGCGGACGAGGACGACGAGGACGAGGACGACGTGGACGAGGACGACGACGACGAGGACGAGGACAACGAGGACGAGGACGACGAGGACGAGGACGAGGACGAGGAGGACGAGGACGACGAGGACGACGTGGACGAGGACGAGGTCGACGAGGACGACGAGGACGAGGACGACGAGGACGACGAGGACGACGTGGACGAGGACGAGGACGACGAGGACGACGAGGACGAGGACGATGAGGACGACGAGGACGAGGACGATGAGGACGAGGACGAGGACGAGGACGACGAGGACGTACGAGGACGAGGACGACGAGGACGTACGAGGACGAGGACGACGAGGACGAGGACGACGTGGACGAGGACGACGAGGACGAGGACGAGGACGACGAGGACGAGGACGACGAGGACGACGAGGACGAGGACGACGAGGACGACGAGGACGACGAGGACGAGGACGACGAGGACGAGGACGACGAGGACGACGAGGACGAGGACGACGATGACGAGGACGAGGACGACGAGGACGACGAGGACGACGAGGACGAGGACGACGAGGACGAGGACGATGAGGACGACGAGGACGACGAGGAGGACGAGGACGAGGACGAGGACGACGAGGACGACGAGTACGAGGACGACGAGGACGACGAGGACGACGAGGACGACGAGGACGACGAGGACGAGGACGACGAGGACGAGGACGACGAGGACGAGGACGACGAGGACGAGGACGAGGACGACGAGGACGAGGACGAGGACGACGAGGACGAGGACGACGAGGACGAGGACGACGAGGACGACGAGTACGAGGACGACGAGGACGACGAGGACGAGGACGAGGACGACGAGGACGAGGACGACGAGGACGAGGACGACGAGGACGAGGACGACGAGGACGAGGACGAGGACGACGAGGACGAGGACGACGAGGACGAGGACGACGAGGACGAGGACGATGAGGACGAGGACGAGGACGAGGACGACGAGGACGTACGAGGACGAGGACGACGAGGACGTACGAGGACGAGGACGACGAGGACGAGGACGACGTGGACGAGGACGACGACGACGAGGACGAGTACAACGAGGACGAGGACGACGAGGACGAGGACGAGGACGAGCACGAGGAGGACGAGGACGACGAGGACGACGTGGACGAGGACGAGGTCGACGAGGACGACGAGGACGAGGACGACGAGGACGACGTGGACGAGGACGAGGACGACGGGGACGACGAGGACGAGGACGATGAGGACGACGAGGACGAGGACGATGAGGACGAGGACGAGGACGAGGACGACGAGGACGTACGAGGACGAGGACGACGAGGACGTACGAGGACGAGGACGACGAGGACGAGGACGACGTGGACGAGGACGACGAGGACGAGGACGAGGACGACGAGGACGAGGACGAGGACGACGAGGACGAGGACGACGAGGACGAGGACGAGGACGAGGGCGACGAGGACGAGGACGACGAGGACGAGGACGACGAGGACGAGGACGACGAGGACGACGAGTACGAGGACGACGAGGACGAGGACGACGAGGACGAGGACGACGAGGACGAGGACGACGAGGACGAGGACGACGAGGACGAGGACGACGAGGACGAGGACGACGAGGACGAGGACGAGGACGACGAGGACGAGGACGAGGACGACGAGGACGAGGACGACGAGGACGACGAGTACGAGGACGACGAGGACGACGAGGACGAGGACGAGGAAGACGAGGACGAGGACGAGGACGACGAGGACGACGAGTACGAGGACGACGAGGACGACGAGGACGACGAGGACGACGTGGACGAGGACGAGGACGACGAGGACGACGAGGACGAGGACGAGGACGACGAGGACGACGAGGACGAGGACGACGAGGACGACGAGTACGAGGACGACGAGGACGACGAGGACGACGAGGACGACGAGGACGAGGACGACGATGACGAGGACGAGGACGACGAGGACGACGAGGACGACGAGGACGAGGACGACGAGGACGAGGACGATGAGGACGACGAGGACGACGAGGACGAGGACGAGGACGACGAGGACGACGAGGACGAGGACGACGAGGACGACGAGTACGAGGACGACGAGGACGACGAGGACGACGAGGACGACGAGGACGAGGACGACGATGACGAGGACGAGGACGACGAGGACGACGAGGACGACGAGGACGAGGACGACGAGGACGAGGACGATGAGGACGACGAGGACGACGAGGACGACGAGGACGAGGACGAGGACGACGAGGACGACGAGTACGAGGACGACGAGGACGACGAGGACGACGAGGACGACGAGGACGAGGACGACGAGGACGAGGACGACGAGGACGAGGACGACGAGGACGAGGACGACGAGGACGAGGACGAGGACGAGGAGGACGAGGACGACGAGGACGACGAGGACGACGAGGACGAGGACGACGAGGACGAGGACGACGAGGACGAGGACGACGAGGACGAGGACGAGGACGACGAGGACGAGGACGAGGACGACGAGGACGAGGACGACGAGGACGAGGACGACGAGGACGACGAGGACGACGAGGACGACGTGGACGAGGACGAGGACGACGAGGACGACGAGGACGAGGACGAGGACGACGAGGACGACGAGGACGAGGACGACGAGGACGACGAGTACGAGGACGACGAGGACGACGAGGACGACGAGGACGACGAGGACGAGGACGAGGACGACGATGACGAGGACGAGGACGACGAGGACGACGAGGACGACGAGGACGAGGACGACGAGGACGACGAGGACGAGGACGACGAGGACGAGGACGAGGACGACGAGGACGACGAGGACGAGGACGACGAGGACGACGAGTACGAGGACGACGAGGACGACGAGGACGACGAGGACGACGAGGACGACGAGGACGACGAGGACGAGGACGACGATGACGAGGACGAGGACGACGAGGACGACGAGGACGACGAGGACGAGGACGACGAGGACGAGGACGATGAGGACGAGGACGAGGACGAGGACGACGAGGACGTACGAGGACGAGGACGACGAGGACGTACGAGGACGAGGACGACGAGGACGAGGACGACGTGGACGAGGACGACGACGACGAGGACGAGGACAACGAGGACGAGGACGACGAGGACGAGGACGAGGACGAGGAGGACGAGGACGACGAGGACGACGTGGACGAGGACGAGGTCGACGAGGACGACGAGGACGAGGACGACGAGGACGACGTGGTCGAGGACGAGGACGACGAGGACGACGTGGACGAGGACGACGACGACGAGGACGAGTACAACGAGGACGAGGACGACGAGGACGAGGACGAGGACGAGCACGAGGAGGACGAGGACGACGAGGACGACGTGGACGAGGACGAGGTCGACGAGGACGACGAGGACGAGGACGACGAGGACGACGTGGACGAGGACGAGGACGACGGGGACGACGAGGACGAGGACGATGAGGACGACGAGGACGAGGACGATGAGGACGAGGACGAGGACGAGGACGACGAGGACGTACGAGGACGAGGACGACGAGGACGTACGAGGACGAGGACGACGAGGACGAGGACGACGTGGACGAGGACGACGAGGACGAGGACGAGGACGACGAGGACGAGGACGAGGACGACGAGGACGAGGACGACGAGGACGAGGACGAGGACGAGGGCGACGAGGACGAGGACGACGAGGACGAGGACGACGAGGACGAGGACGACGAGGACGACGAGTACGAGGACGACGAGGACGAGGACGACGAGGACGAGGACG
This sequence comes from Andrena hattorfiana, assembly GCA_944738655.2. Classification (NCBI taxonomy): domain Eukaryota; kingdom Metazoa; phylum Arthropoda; class Insecta; order Hymenoptera; family Andrenidae; genus Andrena; species Andrena hattorfiana. Next base: position 19,459,788 of record OX122893.2, on the reverse strand, counting down.
ACGAGGACGAGGACGACGAGGACGAGGACGACGAGGACGAGGACGACGAGGACGAGGACGACGAGGACGAGGACGAGGACGACGAGGACGAGGACGAGGACGACGAGGACGAGGACGACGAGGACGACGAGTACGAGGACGACGAGGACGACGAGGACGAGGACGAGGAAGACGAGGACGAGGACGAGGACGACGAGGACGACGAGTACGAGGACGACGAGGACGACGAGGACGACGAGGACGACGTGGACGAGGACGAGGACGACGAGGACGACGAGGACGAGGACGAGGACGACGAGGACGACGAGGACGAGGACGACGAGGACGACGAGTACGAGGACGACGAGGACGACGAGGACGACGAGGACGACGAGGACGAGGACGACGATGACGAGGACGAGGACGACGAGGACGACGAGGACGACGAGGACGACGAGGACGAGGACGACGAGGACGAGGACGATGAGGACGACGAGGACGACGAGGACGACGAGGACGAGGACGAGGACGACGAGGACGACGAGTACGAGGACGACGAGGACGACGAGGACGACGAGGACGACGAGGACGAGGACGACGAGGACGAGGACGACGAGGACGAGGACGACGAGGACGACGAGGACGACGAGGACGACGAGGACGACGTGGACGAGGACGAGGACGACGAGGACGACGAGGACGAGGACGAGGACGACGAGGACGACGAGGACGAGGACGACGAGGACGACGAGTACGAGGACGACGAGGACGACGAGGACGACGAGGACGACGAGGACGACGAGGACGAGGACGACGATGACGAGGACGAGGACGACGAGGACGACGAGGACGACGAGGACGAGGACGACGAGGACGAGGACGATGAGGACGACGAGGACGACGAGGACGACGAGGACGAGGACGAGGACGACGAGGACGACGAGTACGAGGACGACGAGGACGACGAGGACGACGAGGACGACGAGGACGAGGACGACGAGGACGAGGACGACGAGGACGAGGACGACGAGGACGAGGACGACGAGGACGAGGACGAGGACGAGGAGGACGAGGACGACGAGGACGACGAGGACGACGAGGACGAGGACGACGAGGACGAGGACGACGAGGACGAGGACGACGAGGACGAGGACGAGGACGACGAGGACGAGGACGAGGACGACGAGGACGAGGACGACGAGGACGAGGACGACGAGGACGACGAGGACGACGAGGACGACGTGGACGAGGACGAGGACGACGAGGACGACGAGGACGAGGACGAGGACGACGAGGACGACGAGGACGAGGACGACGAGGACGACGAGTACGAGGACGACGAGGACGACGAGGACGACGAGGACGACGAGGACGAGGACGACGATGACGAGGACGAGGACGACGAGGACGACGAGGACGACGAGGACGAGGACGACGAGGACGAGGACGACGAGGACGAGGACGACGAGGACGACGAGGACGACGAGGACGAGGACGACGAGGACGAGGACGATGAGGACGACGAGGACGACGAGGACGACGAGGACGACGAGGACGAGGACGAGGACGACGAGGACGACGAGTACGAGGACGACGAGGACGACGAGGACGACGAGGACGACGAGGACGAGGACGACGAGGACGAGGACGACGAGGACGACGAGTACGAGGACGACGAGGACGACGAGGACGACGAGGACGACGTGGACGAGGGCGAGGACGACGAGGACGACGAGGACGAGGACGAGGACGACGAGGACGACGAGGACGAGGACGACGAGGACGACGAGTACGAGGACGACGAGGACGACGAGGACGACGAGGACGACGAGGACGACGAGGACGAGGACGACGATGACGAGGACGAGGACGACGAGGACGACGAGGACGACGAGGACGAGGACGACGAGGACGAGGACGATGAGGACGACGAGGACGACGAGGACGACGAGGACGAGGACGAGGACGACGAGGACGACGAGTACGAGGACGACGAGGACGACGAGGACGACGAGGACGACGAGGACGAGGACGACGAGGACGAGGACGACGAGGACGGGGACGACGAGGACGAGGACGACGAGGACGAGGACGAGGACGAGGAGGACGAGGACGACGAGGACGACGTGGACGAGGACGAGGACGACGAGGACGACGAGGACGAGGACGACGAGGACGACGAGGACGAGGACGAGGACGACGAGGACGACGAGGACGAGGACGACGAGGACGACGAGTACGAGGACGACGAGGACGACGAGGACGACGAGGACGACGAGGACGACGAGGACGACGAGGACGACGAGGACGAGGACGACGATGACGAGGACGAGGACGACGAGGACGACGAGGACGAGGACGACGATGACGAGGACGAGGACGACGAGGACGACGAGGACGACGAGGACGAGGACGACGAGGACGAGGACGATGAGGACGACGAGGACGACGAGGACGAGGACGATGAGGACGACGAGGACGACGAGGACGACGAGGACGAGGACGAGGACGACGAGGACGACGAGTACGAGGACGACGAGGACGACGAGGACGACGAGGACGACGAGGACGAGGACGACGAGGACGAGGACGACGAGGACGAGGACGACGAGGACGACGAGGACGAGGACGAGGACGACGAGGACGACGAGGACGAGGACGACGAGGACGACGAGTACGAGGACGACGAGGACGACGAGGACGACGAGGACGACGAGGACGACGAGGACGACGAGGACGACGAGGACGAGGACGACGAGGACGACGAGGACGAGGACGACGAGGACGACGAGTACGAGGACGACGAGGACGACGAGGACGACGAGGACGACGAGGACGACGAGGACGAGGACGACGATGACGAGGACGAGGACGAGGACGACGAGGACGAGGACGATGAGGACGACGAGGACGACGAGGACGACGAGGACGAGGACGAGGACGACGAGGACGACGAGTACGAGGACGACGAGGACGACGAGGACGACGAGGACGACGAGGACGAGGACGACGAGGACGAGGACGACGAGGACGAGGACGACGAGGACGAGGACGAGGACGAGGAGGACGAGGACGACGAGGACGACGAGGACGACGAGGACGAGGACGACGAGGACGAGGACGACGAGGACGAGGACGACGAGGACGAGGACGACGAGGACGAGGACGACGAGGACGAGGACGAGGACGACGAGGACGAGGACGAGGACGACGAGGACGAGGACGACGAGGACGAGGACGACGAGGACGACGAGGACGACGAGGACGACGTGGACGAGGACGAGGACGACGAGGACGACGAGGACGAGGACGACGAGGACGACGAGTACGAGGACGACGAGGACGACGAGGACGACGAGGACGACGAGGACGAGGACGACGATGACGAGGACGAGGACGACGAGGACGACGAGGACGACGAGGACGAGGACGACGAGGACGAGGACGACGAGGACGAGGACGACGAGGACGACGAGGACGACGAGGACGAGGACGACGAGGACGAGGACGATGAGGACGACGAGGACGACGAGGACGACGAGGACGAGGACGAGGACGACGAGGACGACGAGTACGAGGACGACGAGGACGACGAGGACGACGAGGACGACGAGGACGAGGACGACGAGGACGAGGACGACGAGGACGACGAGTACGAGGACGACGAGGACGACGAGGACGACGAGGACGACGTGGACGAGGACGAGGACGACGAGGACGACGAGGACGAGGACGAGGACGACGAGGACGACGAGGACGAGGACGACGAGGACGACGAGTACGAGGACGACGAGGACGACGAGGACGACGAGGACGACGAGGACGACGAGGACGAGGACGACGATGACGAGGACGAGGACGACGAGGACGACGAGGACGACGAGGACGAGGACGACGAGGACGAGGACGATGAGGACGACGAGGACGACGAGGACGACGAGGACGAGGACGAGGACGACGAGGACGACGAGTACGAGGACGACGAGGACGACGAGGACGACGAGGACGACGAGGACGAGGACGACGAGGACGAGGACGACGAGGACGGGGACGACGAGGACGAGGACGACGAGGACGAGGACGAGGACGAGGAGGACGAGGACGACGAGGACGACGTGGACGAGGACGAGGACGACGAGGACGACGAGGACGAGGACGACGAGGACGACGAGGACGAGGACGAGGACGACGAGGACGACGAGGACGAGGACGACGAGGACGACGAGGACGACGAGGACGACGAGGACGACGAGGACGACGAGGACGAGGACGACGATGACGAGGACGAGGACGACGAGGACGACGAGGACGAGGACGACGATGACGAGGACGAGGACGACGAGGACGACGAGGACGACGAGGACGAGGACGACGAGGACGAGGACGATGAGGACGACGAGGACGACGAGGACGAGGACGATGAGGACGACGAGGACGACGAGGACGACGAGGACGAGGACGAGGACGACGAGGACGACGAGTACGAGGACGACGAGGACGACGAGGACGACGAGGACGACGAGGACGAGGACGACGAGGACGAGGACGACGAGGACGAGGACGACGAGGACGAGGACGACGAGGACGAGGACGAGGACGACGAGGACGAGGACGAGGACGACGAGGACGAGGACGACGAGGACGAGGACGACGAGGACGACGAGTACGAGGACGACGAGGACGACGAGGACGAGGACGAGGACGACGAGGACGAGGACGACGAGGACGAGGACGACGAGGACGAGGACGACGAGGACGACGAGTACGAGTACGACGAGGACGACGAGTACGAGGACGACGAGGACGACGAGGACGAGGACGAGGAAGACGAGGACGACTAGGACGAGGACGACGAGGACGACGAGGACGAGGACGACGAGGACGAGGACGACGAGGACGACGAGGACGAGGACGACGAGGACGAGGACGACGAGGACGACGAGGACGAGGACGAGGACGACGAGGACGACGAGGACGAGGACGACGAGGACGACGAGTACGAGGACGACGAGGACGACGAGGACGACGAGGACGAGGACGGCGAGGACGAGGACGACGAAGACGAGGACGACGAGGACGAGGACGACGAGGACGAGGACGACGAGAACGAGGACGATGAGGACGAGTACGAGGACGAGGACGACGAGGACGACGAGGACGAGGACGATGAGGACGAGGACGAGGACGAGGACGACGAGGACGTACGAGGACGAGGACGACGAGGACGTACGAGGACGAGGACGACGAGGACGAGGACGACGTGGACGAGGACGACGACGACGAGGACGAGGAGGACGAGGACGACGAGGACGACGTGAACGAGGACGAGGACGACGAGGACGACGAGGACGAGGACGAGGACGACGAGGACGAGGACGAGGACGAGGAGGACGAGGACGACGAGGACGACGTGGACGAGGACGAGGACGACGAGGACGACGAGGACGAGGACGAGGACGACGAGGACGACGAGGACGAGGACGACGAGGACGACGAGGACGAGGACGACGAGGACGACGAGTACGAGGACGACGAGGACGACGAGGACGACGAGGACGACGAGGACGACGAGGACGAGGACGACGATGACGAGGACGAGGACGACGAGGACGACGAGGACGACGAGGACGAGGACGACGAGGACGAGGACGATGAGGACGAGGACGAGGACGAGGACGACGAGGACGTACGAGGACGAGGACGACGAGGACGTACGAGGACGAGGACGACGAGGACGAGGACGACGTGGACGAGGACGACGACGACGAGGACGAGGACAACGAGGACGAGGACGACGAGGACGAGGACGAGGACGAGGAGGACGAGGACGACGAGGACGACGTGGACGAGGACGAGGTCGACGAGGACGACGAGGACGAGGACGACGAGGACGACGTGGACGAGGACGAGGACGACGAGGACGACGAGGACGAGGACGATGAGGACGACGAGGACGAGGACGATGAGGACGAGGACGAGGACGAGGACGACGAGGACGTACGAGGACGAGGACGACGAGGACGTACCAGGACGAGGACGACGAGGACGAGGACGACGTGGACGAGGACGACGAGGACGAGGACGAGGACGACGAGGACGAGGACGACGAGGACGACGAGGACGAGGACGACGAGGACGACGAGGACGACGAGGACGAGGACGTACGAGGACGAGGACGACGAGGACGAGGACGACGTGGACGAGGACGACGACGACGAGGACGAGGAGGACGAGGACGACGAGGACGACGTGGACGAGGACGAGGACGACGAGGACGACGAGGACGAGGACGAGGACGACGAGGACGAGGACGAGGACGACGAGGACGAGGACGAGGACGACGAGGACGAGGACGAGGACGACGAGGACGAGGACGAGGACGACGAGGACGAGGACGAGGACGACGAGGACGAGGACGAGGACGAGGAGGACGAGGACGACGAGGACGAGGACGACGAGGACGAGGACGACGAGGACGAGGACGACGAGGACGAGGACGACGAGGACGAGGACGAGGACGACGAGGACGAGGACGACGAGGACGAGGACGACGAGGACGAGGACGACGAGGACGAGGGCGACGAGGACGAGGACGACGAGGACGAGGACGAGGACGACGAGGACGAGGACGACGAGGACGACGAGGACGAGGACGACGAGGACGACGAGGACGACGAGGACGACGAGGACGAGGACGATGAGGACGAGTACGAGGACGAGGACGACGAGGACGACGAGGACGAGGACGATGAGGACGAGGACGAGGACGAGGACGACGAGGACGTACGAGGACGAGGACGACGAGGACGTACGAGGACGAGGACGACGAGGACGAGGACGACGTGGACGAGGACGACGAGGACGAGGACGAGGAGGACGAGGACGACGAGGACGACGTGGACGAGGACGAGGACGACGAGGACGACCAGGACGAGGACGAGGACGACGAGGACGAGGACGACGAGGACGTGGACGAGGACGAGGAGGACGAGGACGACGAGGACGACGTGGACGAGGACGAGGACGACGAGGACGACGAGGACGAGGACGAGGACGACGAGGACGACGAGGACGAGGACGACGAGGACGACGAGTACGAGGACGACGAGGACGACGAGGACGACGAGGACGACGAGGACGACGAGGACGACGAGGACGAGGACGACGATGACGAGGACGAGGACGACGAGGACGACGAGGACGACGAGGACGACGAGGACGACGAGGACGAGGACGACGAGGACGAGGACGATGAGGACGAGGACGAGGACGAGGACGACGAGGACGTACGAGGACGAGGACGACGAGGACGTACGAGGACGAGGACGACGAGGACGAGGACGACGTGGACGAGGACGACGACGACGAGGACGAGGACAACGAGGACGAGGACGACGAGGACGAGGACGAGGACGAGGAGGACGAGGACGACGAGGACGACGTGGACGAGGACGAGGTCGACGAGGACGACGAGGACGAGGACGACGAGGACGACGTGGACGAGGACGACGAGGACGACGTGGACGAGGACGAGGACGACGAGGACGACGAGGACGACGAGGACGACGAGGACGAGGACGATGAGGACGACGAGGACGAGGACGATGAGGACGAGGACGAGGACGAGGACGACGAGGACGTACGAGGACGAGGACGACGAGGACGTACGAGGACGAGGACGACGAGGACGAGGACGACGTGGACGAGGACGACGAGGACGAGGACGAGGACGACGAGGACGAGGACGACGAGGACGACGAGGACGAGGACGACGAGGACGACGAGGACGACGAGGACGAGGACGACGAGGACGAGGACGACGAGGACGAGGACGACGAGGACGACGAGGACGAGGACGACGAGGACGAGGACGACGAGGACGAGGACGACGAGGACGAGGACGACGAGGACGAGGACGACGAGGACGAGGACGACGAGGACGAGGACGACGAGGACGAGGACGACGAGGACGAGGACGACGAGGACGAGGACGACGAGGACGAGGACGACGAGGACGAGGACGACGAGGACGAGGACGACGAGGACGAGGACGACGAGGACGAGGACGACGAGGACGACGAGTACGAGGACGACGAGGACGAGGACGAGGAAGACGAGGACGACGAGGACGAGGACGACGAGGACGACGAGGACGAGGACGACGAGGACGACGAGGACGAGGACGAGGACGACGAAGACGACGAGGACGTGGACGACGAGGACGACGAGGACGAGGACGACGAGGACGAGGGCGACGAGGACGAGGACGACGAGGACGAGGACGACGAGGACGAGGACGACGAGGACGAGGACGACGAGGACGAGGACGACGAGGATGAGGACGACGAGGACGAGGACGACGAGGACGAGGACGAGGACGACGAGGACGAGGACGAGGACGACGAGGACGAGGACGACGAGGACGAGGACGACGAGGACGACGAGTACGAGGACGACGAGGACGACGAGGACGAGGACGAGGAAGACGTACGAGGACGAGGACGACGAGGACGTACCAGGACGAGGACGACGAGGACGAGGACGACGTGGACGAGGACGACGAGGACGAGGACGAGGACGACGAGGACGAGGACGACGAGGACGACGAGGACGAGGACGACGAGGACGACGAGGACGACGAGGACGAGGACGTACGAGGACGAGGACGACGAGGACGAGGACGACGTGGACGAGGACGACGACGACGAGGACGAGGAGGACGAGGACGACGAGGACGACGTGGACGAGGACGAGGACGACGAGGACGACGAGGACGAGGACGAGGACGACGAGGACGAGGACGAGGACGACGAGGACGAGGACGAGGACGACGAGGACGAGGACGAGGACGACGAGGACGAGGACGAGGACGACGAGGACGAGGACGAGGACGACGAGGACGAGGACGAGGACGAGGAGGACGAGGACGACGAGGACGAGGACGACGAGGACGAGGACGACGAGGACGAGGACGACGAGGACGAGGACGACGAGGACGAGGACGAGGACGACGAGGACGAGGACGACGAGGACGAGGACGACGAGGACGAGGACGACGAGGACGAGGGCGACGAGGACGAGGACGACGAGGACGAGGACGAGGACGACGAGGACGAGGACGACGAGGACGACGAGGACGAGGACGACGAGGACGACGAGGACGACGAGGACGACGAGGACGAGGACGATGAGGACGAGTACGAGGACGAGGACGACGAGGACGACGAGGACGAGGACGATGAGGACGAGGACGAGGACGAGGACGACGAGGACGTACGAGGACGAGGACGACGAGGACGTACGAGGACGAGGACGACGAGGACGAGCACGACGTGGACGAGGACGACGAGGACGAGGACGAGGAGGACGAGGACGACGAGGACGACGTGGACGAGGACGAGGACGACGAGGACGACCAGGACGAGGACGAGGACGACGAGGACGAGGACGACGAGGACGTGGACGAGGACGAGGAGGACGAGGACGACGAGGACGCCGTGGACGAGGACGAGGACGACGAGGACGACGAGGACGAGGACGAGGACGACGAGGACGACGAGGACGAGGACGACGAGGACGACGAGTACGAGGACGACGAGGACGACGAGGACGACGAGGACGACGAGGACGACGAGGACGACGAGGACGAGGACGACGATGACGAGGACGAGGACGACGAGGACGACGAGGACGACGAGGACGACGAGGACGACGAGGACGAGGACGACGAGGACGAGGACGATGAGGACGAGGACGAGGACGAGGACGACGAGGACGTACGAGGACGAGGACGACGAGGACGTACGAGGACGAGGACGACGAGGACGAGGACGACGTGGACGAGGACGACGACGACGAGGACGAGGACAACGAGGACGAGGACGACGAGGACGAGGACGAGGACGAGGAGGACGAGGACGACGAGGACGACGTGGACGAGGACGAGGTCGACGAGGACGACGAGGACGAGGACGACGAGGACGACGTGGACGAGGACGACGAGGACGACGTGGACGAGGACGAGGACGACGAGGACGACGAGGACGAGGACGATGAGGACGACGAGGACGAGGACGATGAGGACGAGGACGAGGACGAGGACGACGAGGACGTACGAGGACGAGGACGACGAGGACGTACGAGGACGAGGACGACGAGGACGAGGACGACGTGGACGAGGACGACGAGGACGAGGACGAGGACGACGAGGACGAGGACGACGAGGACGACGAGGACGAGGACGACGAGGACGACGAGGACGACGAGGACGAGGACGACGAGGACGAGGACGACGAGGACGAGGACGACGAGGACGAGGACGACGAGGACGACGAGGACGAGGACGACGAGGACGAGGACGACGAGGACGAGGACGACGAGGACGAGGACGACGAGGACGAGGACGACGAGGACGAGGACGACGAGGACGAGGACGACGAGGACGAGGACGACGAGGACGAGGACGACGAGGACGAGGACGACGAGGACGAGGACGACGAGGACGAGGACGACGAGGACGAGGACGACGAGGACGAGGACGACGAGGACGACGAGTACGAGGACGACGAGGACGAGGACGAGGAAGACGAGGACGACGAGGACGAGGACGACGAGGACGACGAGGACGAGGACGACGAGGACGACGAGGACGAGGACGAGGACGACGAGGACGACGAGGACGTGGACGACGAGGACGACGAGGACGAGGACGACGAGGACGAGGGCGACGAGGACGAGGACGACGAGGACGAGGACGACGAGGACGAGGACGACGAGGACGAGGACGACGAGGACGAGGACGACGAGGATGAGGACGACGAGGACGAGGACGACGAGGACGAGGACGAGGACGACGAGGACGAGGACGAGGACGACGAGGACGAGGACGACGAGGACGACGAGTACGAGGACGACGAGGACGACGAGGACGAGGACGAGGAAGACGAGGACGACGAGGACGAGGACGACGAGGACGAGGACGACGAGGACGAGGACGAGGACGACGAAGACGACGAGGACGAGGACGACGAGGACGAGGACGACGAGGACGAGGACGACGAGGACGAGGACGACGAGGACGAGGACGACGAGGACGAGGACGACGAGGACGAGGACGACGAGGACGAGGACGACGAGGACGAGGACGACGAGGACGAGGACGACGAGGACGAGGACGAGGACGACGAGGACGAGGACGAGGACGACGAGGACGAGGACGAGGACGACGAGGACGAGGACGAGGACGACGAGGACGAGGACGAGGACGAGGAGGACGAGGACGACGAGGACGAGGACGACGAGGACGAGGACGACGAGGACGAGGACGACGAGGACGAGGACGAGGAGGACGAGGACGACGAGGACGAGGACGACGAGGACGAGGACGACGAGGACGAGGACGACGAGGACGAGGACGACGAGGACGAGGACGACGAGGACGAGGACGACGAGGACGAGGACGACGAGGACGAGGACGACGAGGACGAGGACGACGAGGACGAGGACGACGAGGACGAGGACGAGGACGACGAGGACGAGGACGACGAGGACGACGAGGACGAGGACGACGAGGACGACGAGGACGAGGACGAGGACGACGAGGACGACGAGGACGAGGACGACGAGGACGACGAGGACGACGAGGACGAGGACGACGAGGACGACGAGGACGAGGACGACGAGGACGAGGACGACGAGGACGACGAGGACGAGGACGACGAGGACGACGAGGACGACGAGGACGACGAGGACGACGAGGACGACGAGGACGAGGCCGACGAGGACGACGAGGACGAGGACGACGAGGACGACGAGGAAGAGGACGACGAGGACGACGAGTACGAGGACGACGAGGACGAGGACGAGGACGACGAGGACGAGGACGACGAGGACGGGGACGACGAGGACGAGGACGACGAGGACGAGGACGACGAGGACGACGAGGACGAGGACGAGGACGACGAGGACGACGAGGACGAGGACGACGAGGACGACGAGTACGAGGACGACGAGGACGACGAGGACGACGAGGACGAGGACGACGATGACGAGGACGACGATGACGAGTACAACGATGACGAGGACGAGGACGACGAGGACGACGAGGACGACGAGGACGAGGACGACGAGGACGAGGACAACGAGGACGAGGACGACGAGGACGAGGACGACGAGGACGAGGACGAGGACGACGAGGACGAGGACGAGGACGACGAGGACGAGGACGAGGACGACGAGGACGAGGACGACGAGGACGACGAGGACGAGGACGACGAGGACGAGGACGACGAGGACGACGAGTACGAGGACGACGAGGACGACGAGGACGAGGACGAGGAAGACGAGGACGACGAGGACGAGGACGACGAGGACGACGAGGACGAGGACGACGAGGACGAGGACGACGAGGACGAGGACGACGAGGACGAGGACGACGAGGACGAGGACAACGAGGACGAGGACGACGAGGACGAGGACGAGGACGACGAGGACGAGGACGACGAGGACGACGAGTACGAGGACGACGAGGACGACGAGGACGAGGACGAGGAAGACGAGGACGACGAGGACGACGAGGACGAGGACGACGAGGACGACGAGGACGACGAGGACGACGAGGACGAGGACGACGAGGACGACGAGGACGACGAGGACGAGGACGACGAGGACGACGAGGACGAGGACGAGGACGACGAGGACGACGAGGACGAGGACGACGAGGACGACGAGGACGACGAGGACGACGAGGACGAGGACGACGAGGACGACGAGGACGAGGACGACGAGGACGACGAGGACGACGAGGACGACGAGGACGAGGCCGACGAGGACGACGAGGACGAGGACGACGAGGACGACGAGGACGAGGACGACGAGGACGACGAGGACGAGGACGACGAGGACGAGGACGACGAGGACGAGGACGACGAGGACGAGGACGACGAGGACGAGGACGAGGACGCGAAGGACGAGGACGACGAGGACGACGAGGACGAGGACGACGAGGACGACGAGGACGACGAGGACGAGGACGACGAGGACGAGGACGAGGACGACGAGGACGAGGACGACGAGGACGACGAGGACGAGGACGACGAGGACGACGAGGACGACGAGGACGAGGATGACGAGGACGAGGACGACGAGGACGAGGACGATGAGGACGAGTACGAGGACGAGGACGACGAGGACGACGAGGACGAGGACGATGAGGACGAGGACGAGGACGAGGACGACGAGGACGTACGAGGACGAGGACGACGAGGACGTACGAGGACGAGGACGACGAGGACGAGGACGACGTGGACGAGGACGACGACGACGAGGACGAGGAGGACGAGGACGACGAGGACGACGTGGACGAGGACGAGGACGACGAGGACGACGAGGACGAGGACGAGGACGACGAGGACGAGGACGAGGACGACGAGGACGAGGACGAGGACGACGAGGACGAGGACGAGGACGACGAGGACGAGGACGAGGACGACGAGGACGAGGACGAGGACGACGAGGACGAGGACGAGGACGAGGAGGACGAGGACGAGGAGGACGAGGATGACGAGGACGAGGACGACGAGGACGAGGACGACGAGGACGAGGACGACGAGGACGAGGACGACGAGGACGAGGACGACGAGGACGAGGACGACGAGGACGAGGACGACGAGGACGAGGACGAGGACGACGAGGACGAGGACGACGAGGACGAGGACGACGAGGACGAGGACGACGAGGACGAGGACGAGGACGACGAGGACGAGGACGACGAGGACGACGAGGACGAGGACGACGAGGACGACGAGGACGACGAGGACGAGGACGACGAGGACGAGGACGACGAGGACGAGGACGATGAGGACGAGTACGAGGACGAGGACGACGAGGACGACGAGGACGAGGACGATGAGGACGAGGACGAGGACGAGGACGACGAGGACGTACGAGGACGAGGACGACGAGGACGTACGAGGACGAGGACGACGAGGACGAGGACGACGTGGACGAGGACGACGACGACGAGGACGAGGAGGACGAGGACGACGAGGACGACGTGGACGAGGACGAGGACGACGAGGACGACGAGGACGAGGACGAGGACGACGAGGACGAGGACGAGGACGACGAGGACGACGAGGACGAGGACGAGGACGACGAGGACGACGAGGACGAGGACGACGAGGACGACGAGTACGAGGACGACGAGGACGACGAGGACGACGAGGACGACGAGGACGACGAGGACGACGAGGACGAGGACGACGATGACGAGGACGAGGACGACGAGGACGACGAGGACGACGAGGACGAGGACGACGAGGACGAGGACGATGAGGACGAGGACGAGGACGAGGACGACGAGGACGTACGAGGACGAGGACGACGAGGACGTACGAGGACGAGGACGACGAGGACGAGGACGACGTGGACGAGGACGAGGACGACGAGGACGTACGAGGACGAGGACGACGAGGACGTACGAGGACGAGGACGACGAGGACGAGGACGACGTGGACGAGGACGACGACGACGAGGACGAGGACAACGAGGACGAGGACGACGAGGACGAGGACGAGGACGAGGAGGACGAGGACGACGAGGACGACGTGGACGAGGACGAGGTCGACGAGGACGACGAGGACGAGGACGACGAGGACGACGAGGACGACGTGGACGAGGACGAGGACGACGAGGACGACGAGGACGAGGACGATGAGGACGACGAGGACGAGGACGATGAGGACGAGGACGAGGACGAGGACGACGAGGACGTACGAGGACGAGGACGACGAGGACGTACGAGGACGAGGACGACGAGGACGAGGACGACGTGGACGAGGACGACGAGGACGAGGACGAGGACGACGAGGACGAGGACGACGAGGACGACGAGGACGAGGACGACGAGGACGACGAGGACGACGAGGACGAGGACGACGAGGACGAGGACGACGAGGACGACGAGGACGAGGACGACGATGACGAGGACGAGGACGACGAGGACGACGAGGACGACGAGGACGAGGACGACGAGGACGAGGACGATGAGGACGACGAGGACGACGAGGAGGACGAGGACGAGGACGAGGACGACGAGGACGACGAGTACGAGGACGACGAGGACGACGAGGACGACGAGGACGACGAGGACGACGAGGACGAGGACGACGAGGACGAGGACGACGAGGACGAGGACGACGAGGACGAGGACGAGGACGACGAGGACGAGGACGAGGACGACGAGGACGAGGACGACGAGGACGAGGACGACGAGGACGACGAGTACGAGGACGACGAGGACGACGAGGACGAGGACGAGGACGACGAGGACGAGGACGACGAGGACGAGGACGACGAGGACGAGGACGACGAGGACGAGGACGAGGACGACGAGGACGAGGACGACGAGGACGAGGACGACGAGGACGAGGACGATGAGGACGAGGACGAGGACGAGGACGACGAGGACGTACGAGGACGAGGACGACGAGGACGTACGAGGACGAGGACGACGAGGACGAGGACGACGTGGACGAGGACGACGACGACGAGGACGAGTACAACGAGGACGAGGACGACGAGGACGAGGACGAGGACGAGCACGAGGAGGACGAGGACGACGAGGACGACGTGGACGAGGACGAGGTCGACGAGGACGACGAGGACGAGGACGACGAGGACGACGTGGACGAGGACGAGGACGACGGGGACGACGAGGACGAGGACGATGAGGACGACGAGGACGAGGACGATGAGGACGAGGACGAGGACGAGGACGACGAGGACGTACGAGGACGAGGACGACGAGGACGTACGAGGACGAGGACGACGAGGACGAGGACGACGTGGACGAGGACGACGAGGACGAGGACGAGGACGACGAGGACGAGGACGAGGACGACGAGGACGAGGACGACGAGGACGAGGACGAGGACGAGGGCGACGAGGACGAGGACGACGAGGACGAGGACGACGAGGACGAGGACGACGAGGACGACGAGTACGAGGACGACGAGGACGAGGACGACGAGGACGAGGACGACGAGGACGAGGACGACGAGGACGAGGACGACGAGGACGAGGACGACGAGGACGAGGACGACGAGGACGAGGACGAGGACGACGAGGACGAGGACGAGGACGACGAGGACGAGGACGAGGACGACGAGGACGAGGACGACGAGGACGACGAGTACGAGGACGACGAGGACGACGAGGACGAGGACGAGGAAGACGAGGACGAGGACGAGGACGACGAGGACGACGAGTACGAGGACGACGAGGACGACGAGGACGACGAGGACGACGTGGACGAGGACGAGGACGACGAGGACGACGAGGACGAGGACGAGGACGACGAGGACGACGAGGACGAGGACGACGAGGACGACGAGTACGAGGACGACGAGGACGACGAGGACGACGAGGACGACGAGGACGAGGACGACGATGACGAGGACGAGGACGACGAGGACGACGAGGACGACGAGGACGAGGACGACGAGGACGAGGACGATGAGGACGACGAGGACGACGAGGACGAGGACGAGGACGACGAGGACGACGAGGACGAGGACGACGAGGACGACGAGTACGAGGACGACGAGGACGACGAGGACGACGAGGACGACGAGGACGACGAGGACGAGGACGACGATGACGAGGACGAGGACGACGAGGACGACGAGGACGACGAGGACGAGGACGACGAGGACGAGGACGATGAGGACGACGAGGACGACGAGGACGACGAGGACGAGGACGAGGACGACGAGGACGACGAGTACGAGGACGACGAGGACGACGAGGACGACGAGGACGACGAGGACGAGGACGACGAGGACGAGGACGACGAGGACGAGGACGACGAGGACGAGGACGACGAGGACGAGGACGAGGACGAGGAGGACGAGGACGACGAGGACGACGAGGACGACGAGGACGAGGACGACGAGGACGAGGACGACGAGGACGAGGACGACGAGGACGAGGACGAGGACGACGAGGACGAGGACGAGGACGACGAGGACGAGGACGACGAGGACGAGGACGACGAGGACGACGAGGACGACGAGGACGACGTGGACGAGGACGAGGACGACGAGGACGACGAGGACGAGGACGAGGACGACGAGGACGACGAGGACGAGGACGACGAGGACGACGAGTACGAGGACGACGAGGACGACGAGGACGACGAGGACGACGAGGACGAGGACGAGGACGACGATGACGAGGACGAGGACGACGAGGACGACGAGGACGACGAGGACGAGGACGACGAGGACGACGAGGACGAGGACGACGAGGACGAGGACGAGGACGACGAGGACGACGAGGACGAGGACGACGAGGACGACGAGTACGAGGACGACGAGGACGACGAGGACGACGAGGACGACAAGGACGACGAGGACGAGGTGCGACGATGACGAGGACGAGGACGACGAGGACGACGAGGACGACGAGGACGAGGACGACGAGGACGAGGACGATGAGGACGAGGACGAGGACGAGGACGACGAGGACGTACGAGGACGAGGACGACGAGGACGTACGAGGACGAGGACGACGAGGACGAGGACGACGTGGACGAGGACGACGACGACGAGGACGAGGACAACGAGGACGAGGACGACGAGGACGAGGACGAGGACGAGGAGGACGAGGACGACGAGGACGACGTGGACGAGGACGAGGTCGACGAGGACGACGAGGACGAGGACGACGAGGACGACGTGGTCGAGGACGAGGACGACGAGGACGACGAGGACGAGGACGATGAGGACGACGAGGACGAGGACGATGAGGACGAGGACGAGGACGAGGACGACGAGGACGTACGAGGACGAGGACGACGAGGACGTACCAGGACGAGGACGACGAGGACGAGGACGACGTGGACGAGGACGACGAGGACGAGGACGAGGACGACGAGGACGAGGACGACGAGGACGACGAGGACGAGGACGACGAGGACGACGAGGACGACGAGGACGAGGACGACGAGGACGACGAGGACGACGAGGACGAGGACGACGAGGACGAGGACGACGAGGACGAGGACGACGAGGACGAGGACGACGAGGACGAGGACGACGAGGACGACGAGGACGACGAGGACGAGGACGACGAGGACGAGGACGACGAGGACGAGGACGACGAGGACGAGGACGACGAGGACGAGGACGACGAGGACGACGAGGACGAGGACGACGAGGACGACGAGGACGAGGACGACGATGACGAGGACGAGGACGACGAGGACGACGAGGACGACGAGGACGAGGACGACGAGGACGAGGACGATGAGGACGACGAGGACGACGAGGACGACGAGGACGAGGACGAGGACGACGAGGACGACGAGTACGAGGACGACGAGGACGACGAGGACGACGCGACGACGAGGACGAGGACGACGAGGACGAGGACGACGAGGACGAGGACGACGAGGACGAGGACGAGGACGACGAGGACGAGGACGAGGACGACGAGGACGAGGACGACGAGGACGAGGACGACGAGGACGACGAGTACGAGGACGACGAGTACGAGAACGACGAGGACGACGAGGACGAGGACGAGGACGACGAGGACGAGGACGACGAGGACGAGGACGACGAGGACGAGGACGACGAGGACGAGGACGACGAGGACGAGGACGAGGACGACGAGGACGAGGACGACGAGGACGAGGACGACGAGGACGAGGACGATGAGGACGAGGACGAGGACGAGGACGACGAGGACGTACGAGGACGAGGACGACGAGGACGTACGAGGACGAGGACGACGAGGACGAGGACGACGTGGACGAGGACGACGACGACGAGGACGAGTACAACGAGGACGAGGACGACGAGGACGAGGACGAGGACGAGGAGGACGAGGACGACGAGGACGACGTGGACGAGGACGAGGTCGACGAGGACGACGAGGACGAGGACGACGAGGACGACGTGGACGAGGACGAGGACGACGGGGACGACGAGGACGAGGACGATGAGGACGACGAGGACGAGGACGATGAGGACGAGGACGAGGACGACGAGGACGACGTGGACGAGGACGAGGACGACGAGGACGACGAGGACGACGAGGACGACGAGGACGACGAGGACGAGGACGACGATGACGAGGACGAGGACGACGAGGACGACGAGAACGACGAGGACGAGGACGAGGAGGACGAGGACGAGGACGACGAGGACGACGAGTACGAGGACGACGAGGACGACGAGGACGACGAGGACGACGAGGACGAGGACGACGAGGACGAGGACGACGAGGACGAGGACGACGAGGACGAGGACGACGAGTACGAGGACGACGAGCACGACGAGGACGAGGACGAGGACGACGAGGACGAGGACGAGGACGACGAGGACGAGGACGAGGACGAGGAGGACGAGGACGACGAGGACGACGTGGACGAGGACGAGGACGACGAGGACGACGAGGACGAGGACGAGGACGACGAGGACGACGAGGACGAGGACGACGAGGACGACGAGTACGAGGACGACGAGGACGACGGGGACGACGAGGACGACGAGGACGACGAGGACGACGAGGACGACGAGGACGACGAGGACGACGAGGACGAGGACGACGATGACGAGGACGAGGACGACGAGGACGACGAGGACGAGGACGACGATGACGAGGACGAGGACGACGAGGACGACGAGGACGACGAGGACGAGGACGACGAGGACGAGGACGACGAGGACGACGAGGACGAGGACGATGAGGACGACGAGGACGACGAGGACGACGAGGACGTGGACGAGGACGACGAGGACGACGAGTACGAGGACGACGAGGACGACGAGGACGACGAGGACGACGAGGACGAGGACGACGAGGACGACGAGGACGAGGACGAGGACGACGAGGACGAGGACGACGAGGACGAGGACGACGAGGACGACGAGTACGAGGACGACGAGGACGACGAGGACGAGGACGAGGACGACGAGGACGTGGACGAGGACGACGAGGACGAGGACGACGAGGACGAGGACGACGAGGACGACGAGTACGAGTACGACGAGGACGACGAGTACGAGGACGACGAGGACGACGAGGACGACGAGGACGAGGACGAGGAAGACGAGGACGACGAGGACGACGAGGACGAGGACGAGGACGACGAGGACGAGGACGAGGACGACGAGGACGAGGACGACGAGGACGACGAGGACGACGAGGACGAGGACGACGAGGACGAGGACGAGGACGACGAGGACGACGAGTACGAGGACGACGAGGACGACGAGGACGACGAGGACGACGAGGACGAGGACGACGAGGACGAGGACGACGAGGACGAGGACGACGAGGACGAGGACGACGAGTACGAGGACGACGAGCACGACGAGGACGAGGACGAGGACGACGAGGACGAGGACGAGGACGACGAGGACGAGGACGAGGACGAGGAGGACGAGGGCGACGAGGACGACGTGGACGAGGACGAGGACGACGAGGACGACGAGGACGAGGACGAGGACGACGAGGACGACGAGGACGAGGACGACGAGGACGACGAGTACGAGGACGACGAGGACGACGGGGACGACGAGGACGACGAGGACGACGAGGACGACGAGGACGACGAGGACGACGAGGACGAGGACGACGATGACGAGGACGAGGACGACGAGGACGACGAGGACGAGGACGACGATGACGAGGACGAGGACGACGAGGACGACGAGGACGACGAGGACGAGGACGACGAGGACGAGGACGACGAGGACGACGAGGACGAGGACGATGAGGACGACGAGGACGACGAGGACGACGAGGACGTGGACGAGGACGACGAGGACGACGAGTACGAGGACGACGAGGACGACGAGGACGACGAGGACGACGAGGACGAGGACGACGAGGACGAGGACGACGAGGACGACGAGTACGAGGACGACGAGGACGACGAGGACGAGGACGAGGACGACGAGGACGAGGACGACGAGGACGAGGACGACGAGGACGAGGACGACGAGGACGACGAGTACGAGTACGACGAGGACGACGAGTACGAGGACGACGAGGACGACGAGGACGAGGACGAGGAAGACGAGGACGACTAGGACGAGGACGACGAGGACGACGAGGACGAGGACGACGAGGACGACGAGGACGAGGACGACGAGGACGACGAGGACGAGGACGACGAGGACGACGAGGACGAGGACGAGGACGACGAGGACGACGAGGACGAGGACGACGAGGACGACGAGTACGAGGACGACGAGGACGACGAGGACGACGAGGACGAGGACGACGAGGACGAGGACGACGAGGACGAGGACGACGAGGACGAGGACGACGAGGACGACGAGGACGACGAGGACGAGGACGACGAGGACGAGGACGATGAGGACGACGAGGACGACGAGGACGACGAGGACGACGAGGACGAGGACGAGGACGACGAGGACGACGAGTACGAGGACGACGAGGACGACGAGGACGACGAGGACGACGAGGACGAGGACGACGAGGACGAGGACGACGAGGACGACGAGGACGAGGACGACGAGGACGAGGACGACGAGGACGAGGACGACGAGGACGAGGACGAGGACGACGAGGACGAGGACGAGGACGACGAGGACGAGGACGACGAGGACGAGGACGACGAGGACGACGAGGACGACGAGGACGACGTGGACGAGGACGAGGACGACGAGGACGACGAGGACGAGGACGAGGACGACGAGGACGACGAGGACGAGGACGACGAGGACGACGAGTACGAGGACGACGAGGACGACGAGGACGACGAGGACGACGAGGACGAGGACGACGATGACGAGGACGAGGACGACGAGGACGACGAGGACGACGAGGACGAGGACGACGAGGACGAGGACGACGAGGACGAGGACGACGAGGACGACGAGGACGACGAGGACGAGGACGACGAGGACGAGGACGATGAGGACGACGAGGACGACGAGGACGACGAGGACGACGAGGACGAGGACGAGGACGACGAGGACGACGAGTACGAGGACGACGAGGACGACGAGGACGACGAGGACGACGAGGACGAGGACGACGAGGACGAGGACGACGAGGACGACGAGTACGAGGACGACGAGGACGACGAGGACGACGAGGACGACGTGGACGAGGGCGAGGACGACGAGGACGACGAGGACGAGGACGAGGACGACGAGGACGACGAGGACGAGGACGACGAGGACGACGAGTACGAGGACGACGAGGACGACGAGGACGACGAGGACGACGAGGACGACGAGGACGAGGACGACGATGACGAGGACGAGGACGACGAGGACGACGAGGACGACGAGGACGAGGACGACGAGGACGAGGACGATGAGGACGACGAGGACGACGAGGACGACGAGGACGAGGACGAGGACGACGAGGACGACGAGTACGAGGACGACGAGGACGACGAGGACGACGAGGACGACGAGGACGAGGACGACGAGGACGAGGACGACGAGGACGGGGACGACGAGGACGAGGACGACGAGGACGAGGACGAGGACGAGGAGGACGAGGACGACGAGGACGACGTGGACGAGGACGAGGACGACGAGGACGACGAGGACGAGGACGACGAGGACGACGAGGACGAGGACGAGGACGACGAGGACGACGAGGACGAGGACGACGAGGACGACGAGTACGAGGACGACGAGGACGACGAGGACGACGAGGACGACGAGGACGACGAGGACGACGAGGACGACGAGGACGAGGACGACGATGACGAGGACGAGGACGACGAGGACGACGAGGACGAGGACGACGATGACGAGGACGAGGACGACGAGGACGACGAGGACGACGAGGACGAGGACGACGAGGACGAGGACGATGAGGACGACGAGGACGACGAGGACGAGGACGATGAGGACGACGAGGACGACGAGGACGACGAGGACGAGGACGAGGACGACGAGGACGACGAGTACGAGGACGACGAGGACGACGAGGACGACGAGGACGACGAGGACGAGGACGACGAGGACGAGGACGACGAGGACGAGGACGACGAGGACGACGAGGACGAGGACGAGGACGACGAGGACGACGAGGACGAGGACGACGAGGACGACGAGTACGAGGACGACGAGGACGACGAGGACGACGAGGACGACGAGGACGACGAGGACGACGAGGACGACGAGGACGAGGACGACGAGGACGACGAGGACGAGGACGACGAGGACGACGAGTACGAGGACGACGAGGACGACGAGGACGACGAGGACGACGAGGACGACGAGGACGAGGACGACGATGACGAGGACGAGGACGAGGACGACGAGGACGAGGACGATGAGGACGACGAGGACGACGAGGACGACGAGGACGAGGACGAGGACGACGAGGACGACGAGTACGAGGACGACGAGGACGACGAGGACGACGAGGACGACGAGGACGAGGACGACGAGGACGAGGACGACGAGGACGAGGACGACGAGGACGAGGACGAGGACGAGGAGGACGAGGACGACGAGGACGACGAGGACGACGAGGACGAGGACGACGAGGACGAGGACGACGAGGACGAGGACGACGAGGACGAGGACGACGAGGACGAGGACGACGAGGACGAGGACGAGGACGACGAGGACGAGGACGAGGACGACGAGGACGAGGACGACGAGGACGAGGACGACGAGGACGACGAGGACGACGAGGACGACGTGGACGAGGACGAGGACGACGAGGACGACGAGGACGAGGACGACGAGGACGACGAGTACGAGGACGACGAGGACGACGAGGACGACGAGGACGACGAGGACGAGGACGACGATGACGAGGACGAGGACGACGAGGACGACGAGGACGACGAGGACGAGGACGACGAGGACGAGGACGACGAGGACGAGGACGACGAGGACGACGAGGACGACGAGGACGAGGACGACGAGGACGAGGACGATGAGGACGACGAGGACGACGAGGACGACGAGGACGAGGACGAGGACGACGAGGACGACGAGTACGAGGACGACGAGGACGACGAGGACGACGAGGACGACGAGGACGAGGACGACGAGGACGAGGACGACGAGGACGACGAGTACGAGGACGACGAGGACGACGAGGACGACGAGGACGACGTGGACGAGGACGAGGACGACGAGGACGACGAGGACGAGGACGAGGACGACGAGGACGACGAGGACGAGGACGACGAGGACGACGAGTACGAGGACGACGAGGACGACGAGGACGACGAGGACGACGAGGACGACGAGGACGAGGACGACGATGACGAGGACGAGGACGACGAGGACGACGAGGACGACGAGGACGAGGACGACGAGGACGAGGACGATGAGGACGACGAGGACGACGAGGACGACGAGGACGAGGACGAGGACGACGAGGACGACGAGTACGAGGACGACGAGGACGACGAGGACGACGAGGACGACGAGGACGAGGACGACGAGGACGAGGACGACGAGGACGGGGACGACGAGGACGAGGACGACGAGGACGAGGACGAGGACGAGGAGGACGAGGACGACGAGGACGACGTGGACGAGGACGAGGACGACGAGGACGACGAGGACGAGGACGACGAGGACGACGAGGACGAGGACGAGGACGACGAGGACGACGAGGACGAGGACGACGAGGACGACGAGGACGACGAGGACGACGAGGACGACGAGGACGACGAGGACGAGGACGACGATGACGAGGACGAGGACGACGAGGACGACGAGGACGAGGACGACGATGACGAGGACGAGGACGACGAGGACGACGAGGACGACGAGGACGAGGACGACGAGGACGAGGACGATGAGGACGACGAGGACGACGAGGACGAGGACGATGAGGACGACGAGGACGACGAGGACGACGAGGACGAGGACGAGGACGACGAGGACGACGAGTACGAGGACGACGAGGACGACGAGGACGACGAGGACGACGAGGACGAGGACGACGAGGACGAGGACGACGAGGACGAGGACGACGAGGACGAGGACGACGAGGACGAGGACGAGGACGACGAGGACGAGGACGAGGACGACGAGGACGAGGACGACGAGGACGAGGACGACGAGGACGACGAGTACGAGGACGACGAGGACGACGAGGACGAGGACGAGGACGACGAGGACGAGGACGACGAGGACGAGGACGACGAGGACGAGGACGACGAGGACGACGAGTACGAGTACGACGAGGACGACGAGTACGAGGACGACGAGGACGACGAGGACGAGGACGAGGAAGACGAGGACGACTAGGACGAGGACGACGAGGACGACGAGGACGAGGACGACGAGGACGAGGACGACGAGGACGACGAGGACGAGGACGACGAGGACGAGGACGACGAGGACGACGAGGACGAGGACGAGGACGACGAGGACGACGAGGACGAGGACGACGAGGACGACGAGTACGAGGACGACGAGGACGACGAGGACGACGAGGACGAGGACGGCGAGGACGAGGACGACGAAGACGAGGACGACGAGGACGAGGACGACGAGGACGAGGACGACGAGAACGAGGACGATGAGGACGAGTACGAGGACGAGGACGACGAGGACGACGAGGACGAGGACGATGAGGACGAGGACGAGGACGAGGACGACGAGGACGTACGAGGACGAGGACGACGAGGACGTACGAGGACGAGGACGACGAGGACGAGGACGACGTGGACGAGGACGACGACGACGAGGACGAGGAGGACGAGGACGACGAGGACGACGTGAACGAGGACGAGGACGACGAGGACGACGAGGACGAGGACGAGGACGACGAGGACGAGGACGAGGACGAGGAGGACGAGGACGACGAGGACGACGTGGACGAGGACGAGGACGACGAGGACGACGAGGACGAGGACGAGGACGACGAGGACGACGAGGACGAGGACGACGAGGACGACGAGGACGAGGACGACGAGGACGACGAGTACGAGGACGACGAGGACGACGAGGACGACGAGGACGACGAGGACGACGAGGACGAGGACGACGATGACGAGGACGAGGACGACGAGGACGACGAGGACGACGAGGACGAGGACGACGAGGACGAGGACGATGAGGACGAGGACGAGGACGAGGACGACGAGGACGTACGAGGACGAGGACGACGAGGACGTACGAGGACGAGGACGACGAGGACGAGGACGACGTGGACGAGGACGACGACGACGAGGACGAGGACAACGAGGACGAGGACGACGAGGACGAGGACGAGGACGAGGAGGACGAGGACGACGAGGACGACGTGGACGAGGACGAGGTCGACGAGGACGACGAGGACGAGGACGACGAGGACGACGTGGACGAGGACGAGGACGACGAGGACGACGAGGACGAGGACGATGAGGACGACGAGGACGAGGACGATGAGGACGAGGACGAGGACGAGGACGACGAGGACGTACGAGGACGAGGACGACGAGGACGTACCAGGACGAGGACGACGAGGACGAGGACGACGTGGACGAGGACGACGAGGACGAGGACGAGGACGACGAGGACGAGGACGACGAGGACGACGAGGACGAGGACGACGAGGACGACGAGGACGACGAGGACGAGGACGTACGAGGACGAGGACGACGAGGACGAGGACGACGTGGACGAGGACGACGACGACGAGGACGAGGAGGACGAGGACGACGAGGACGACGTGGACGAGGACGAGGACGACGAGGACGACGAGGACGAGGACGAGGACGACGAGGACGAGGACGAGGACGACGAGGACGAGGACGAGGACGACGAGGACGAGGACGAGGACGACGAGGACGAGGACGAGGACGACGAGGACGAGGACGAGGACGACGAGGACGAGGACGAGGACGAGGAGGACGAGGACGACGAGGACGAGGACGACGAGGACGAGGACGACGAGGACGAGGACGACGAGGACGAGGACGACGAGGACGAGGACGAGGACGACGAGGACGAGGACGACGAGGACGAGGACGACGAGGACGAGGACGACGAGGACGAGGGCGACGAGGACGAGGACGACGAGGACGAGGACGAGGACGACGAGGACGAGGACGACGAGGACGACGAGGACGAGGACGACGAGGACGACGAGGACGACGAGGACGACGAGGACGAGGACGATGAGGACGAGTACGAGGACGAGGACGACGAGGACGACGAGGACGAGGACGATGAGGACGAGGACGAGGACGAGGACGACGAGGACGTACGAGGACGAGGACGACGAGGACGTACGAGGACGAGGACGACGAGGACGAGGACGACGTGGACGAGGACGACGAGGACGAGGACGAGGAGGACGAGGACGACGAGGACGACGTGGACGAGGACGAGGACGACGAGGACGACCAGGACGAGGACGAGGACGACGAGGACGAGGACGACGAGGACGTGGACGAGGACGAGGAGGACGAGGACGACGAGGACGACGTGGACGAGGACGAGGACGACGAGGACGACGAGGACGAGGACGAGGACGACGAGGACGACGAGGACGAGGACGACGAGGACGACGAGTACGAGGACGACGAGGACGACGAGGACGACGAGGACGACGAGGACGACGAGGACGACGAGGACGAGGACGACGATGACGAGGACGAGGACGACGAGGACGACGAGGACGACGAGGACGACGAGGACGACGAGGACGAGGACGACGAGGACGAGGACGATGAGGACGAGGACGAGGACGAGGACGACGAGGACGTACGAGGACGAGGACGACGAGGACGTACGAGGACGAGGACGACGAGGACGAGGACGACGTGGACGAGGACGACGACGACGAGGACGAGGACAACGAGGACGAGGACGACGAGGACGAGGACGAGGACGAGGAGGACGAGGACGACGAGGACGACGTGGACGAGGACGAGGTCGACGAGGACGACGAGGACGAGGACGACGAGGACGACGTGGACGAGGACGACGAGGACGACGTGGACGAGGACGAGGACGACGAGGACGACGAGGACGACGAGGACGACGAGGACGAGGACGATGAGGACGACGAGGACGAGGACGATGAGGACGAGGACGAGGACGAGGACGACGAGGACGTACGAGGACGAGGACGACGAGGACGTACGAGGACGAGGACGACGAGGACGAGGACGACGTGGACGAGGACGACGAGGACGAGGACGAGGACGACGAGGACGAGGACGACGAGGACGACGAGGACGAGGACGACGAGGACGACGAGGACGACGAGGACGAGGACGACGAGGACGAGGACGACGAGGACGAGGACGACGAGGACGACGAGGACGAGGACGACGAGGACGAGGACGACGAGGACGAGGACGACGAGGACGAGGACGACGAGGACGAGGACGACGAGGACGAGGACGACGAGGACGAGGACGACGAGGACGAGGACGACGAGGACGAGGACGACGAGGACGAGGACGACGAGGACGAGGACGACGAGGACGAGGACGACGAGGACGAGGACGACGAGGACGAGGACGACGAGGACGAGGACGACGAGGACGACGAGTACGAGGACGACGAGGACGAGGACGAGGAAGACGAGGACGACGAGGACGAGGACGACGAGGACGACGAGGACGAGGACGACGAGGACGACGAGGACGAGGACGAGGACGACGAGGACGACGAGGACGTGGACGACGAGGACGACGAGGACGAGGACGACGAGGACGAGGGCGACGAGGACGAGGACGACGAGGACGAGGACGACGAGGACGAGGACGACGAGGACGAGGACGACGAGGACGAGGACGACGAGGATGAGGACGACGAGGACGAGGACGACGAGGACGAGGACGAGGACGACGAGGACGAGGACGAGGACGACGAGGACGAGGACGACGAGGACGAGGACGACGAGGACGACGAGTACGAGGACGACGAGGACGACGAGGACGAGGACGAGGAAGACGTACGAGGACGAGGACGACGAGGACGTACCAGGACGAGGACGACGAGGACGAGGACGACGTGGACGAGGACGACGAGGACGAGGACGAGGACGACGAGGACGAGGACGACGAGGACGACGAGGACGAGGACGACGAGGACGACGAGGACGACGAGGACGAGGACGTACGAGGACGAGGACGACGAGGACGAGGACGACGTGGACGAGGACGACGACGACGAGGACGAGGAGGACGAGGACGACGAGGACGACGTGGACGAGGACGAGGACGACGAGGACGACGAGGACGAGGACGAGGACGACGAGGACGAGGACGAGGACGACGAGGACGAGGACGAGGACGACGAGGACGAGGACGAGGACGACGAGGACGAGGACGAGGACGACGAGGACGAGGACGAGGACGACGAGGACGAGGACGAGGACGAGGAGGACGAGGACGACGAGGACGAGGACGACGAGGACGAGGACGACGAGGACGAGGACGACGAGGACGAGGACGACGAGGACGAGGACGAGGACGACGAGGACGAGGACGACGAGGACGAGGACGACGAGGACGAGGACGACGAGGACGAGGGCGACGAGGACGAGGACGACGAGGACGAGGACGAGGACGACGAGGACGAGGACGACGAGGACGACGAGGACGAGGACGACGAGGACGACGAGGACGACGAGGACGACGAGGACGAGGACGATGAGGACGAGTACGAGGACGAGGACGACGAGGACGACGAGGACGAGGACGATGAGGACGAGGACGAGGACGAGGACGACGAGGACGTACGAGGACGAGGACGACGAGGACGTACGAGGACGAGGACGACGAGGACGAGGACGACGTGGACGAGGACGACGAGGACGAGGACGAGGAGGACGAGGACGACGAGGACGACGTGGACGAGGACGAGGACGACGAGGACGACCAGGACGAGGACGAGGACGACGAGGACGAGGACGACGAGGACGTGGACGAGGACGAGGAGGACGAGGACGACGAGGACGCCGTGGACGAGGACGAGGACGACGAGGACGACGAGGACGAGGACGAGGACGACGAGGACGACGAGGACGAGGACGACGAGGACGACGAGTACGAGGACGACGAGGACGACGAGGACGACGAGGACGACGAGGACGACGAGGACGACGAGGACGAGGACGACGATGACGAGGACGAGGACGACGAGGACGACGAGGACGACGAGGACGACGAGGACGACGAGGACGAGGACGACGAGGACGAGGACGATGAGGACGAGGACGAGGACGAGGACGACGAGGACGTACGAGGACGAGGACGACGAGGACGTACGAGGACGAGGACGACGAGGACGAGGACGACGTGGACGAGGACGACGACGACGAGGACGAGGACAACGAGGACGAGGACGACGAGGACGAGGACGAGGACGAGGAGGACGAGGACGACGAGGACGACGTGGACGAGGACGAGGTCGACGAGGACGACGAGGACGAGGACGACGAGGACGACGTGGACGAGGACGACGAGGACGACGTGGACGAGGACGAGGACGACGAGGACGACGAGGACGAGGACGATGAGGACGACGAGGACGAGGACGATGAGGACGAGGACGAGGACGAGGACGACGAGGACGTACGAGGACGAGGACGACGAGGACGTACGAGGACGAGGACGACGAGGACGAGGACGACGTGGACGAGGACGACGAGGACGAGGACGAGGACGACGAGGACGAGGACGACGAGGACGACGAGGACGAGGACGACGAGGACGACGAGGACGACGAGGACGAGGACGACGAGGACGAGGACGACGAGGACGAGGACGACGAGGACGAGGACGACGAGGACGACGAGGACGAGGACGACGAGGACGAGGACGACGAGGACGAGGACGACGAGGACGAGGACGACGAGGACGAGGACGACGAGGACGAGGACGACGAGGACGAGGACGACGAGGACGAGGACGACGAGGACGAGGACGACGAGGACGAGGACGACGAGGACGAGGACGACGAGGACGAGGACGACGAGGACGAGGACGACGAGGACGAGGACGACGAGGACGAGGACGACGAGGACGAGGACGACGAGGACGAGGACGACGAGGACGACGAGTACGAGGACGACGAGGACGAGGACGAGGAAGACGAGGACGACGAGGACGAGGACGACGAGGACGACGAGGACGAGGACGACGAGGACGACGAGGACGAGGACGAGGACGACGAGGACGACGAGGACGTGGACGACGAGGACGACGAGGACGAGGACGACGAGGACGAGGGCGACGAGGACGAGGACGACGAGGACGAGGACGACGAGGACGAGGACGACGAGGACGAGGACGACGAGGACGAGGACGACGAGGATGAGGACGACGAGGACGAGGACGACGAGGACGAGGACGAGGACGACGAGGACGAGGACGAGGACGACGAGGACGAGGACGACGAGGACGACGAGTACGAGGACGACGAGGACGACGAGGACGAGGACGAGGAAGACGAGGACGACGAGGACGAGGACGACGAGGACGAGGACGACGAGGACGAGGACGAGGACGACGAAGACGACGAGGACGAGGACGACGAGGACGAGGACGACGAGGACGAGGACGACGAGGACGAGGACGACGAGGACGAGGACGACGAGGACGAGGACGACGAGGACGAGGACGACGAGGACGAGGACGACGAGGACGAGGACGACGAGGACGAGGACGAGGACGACGAGGACGAGGACGAGGACGACGAGGACGAGGACGAGGACGAC
This sequence comes from Andrena hattorfiana, assembly GCA_944738655.2. Lineage (NCBI taxonomy): Eukaryota > Metazoa > Arthropoda > Insecta > Hymenoptera > Andrenidae > Andrena > Andrena hattorfiana. The sequence continues at coordinate 19,428,111 of OX122893.2, read as the reverse complement.
GAGGACGAGGACGAGGACGAGGAGGACGAGGACGACGAGGACGAGGACGACGAGGACGAGGACGACGAGGACGAGGACGACGAGGACGAGGACGACGAGGACGAGGACGACGAGGACGAGGACGACGAGGACGAGGACGACGAGGACGAGGACGACGAGGACGAGGACGACGAGGACGAGGACGACGAGGACGAGGACGACGAGGACGAGGACGACGAGGACGAGGACGACGAGGACGAGGACGACGAGGACGAGGACGACGAGGACGAGGACGAGGACGACGAGGACGAGGACGACGAGGACGACGAGGACGAGGACGACGAGGACGACGAGGACGAGGACGAGGACGACGAGGACGACGAGGACGAGGACGACGAGGACGACGAGGACGACGAGGACGAGGACGACGAGGACGACGAGGACGAGGACGACGAGGACGAGGACGACGAGGACGACGAGGACGAGGACGACGAGGACGACGAGGACGACGAGGACGACGAGGACGACGAGGACGACGAGGACGAGGCCGACGAGGACGACGAGGACGAGGACGACGAGGACGACGAGGAAGAGGACGACGAGGACGACGAGTACGAGGACGACGAGGACGAGGACGAGGACGACGAGGACGAGGACGACGAGGACGGGGACGACGAGGACGAGGACGACGAGGACGAGGACGACGAGGACGACGAGGACGAGGACGAGGACGACGAGGACGACGAGGACGAGGACGACGAGGACGACGAGTACGAGGACGACGAGGACGACGAGGACGACGAGGACGAGGACGACGATGACGAGGACGACGATGACGAGTACAACGATGACGAGGACGAGGACGACGAGGACGACGAGGACGACGAGGACGAGGACGACGAGGACGAGGACAACGAGGACGAGGACGACGAGGACGAGGACGACGAGGACGAGGACGAGGACGACGAGGACGAGGACGAGGACGACGAGGACGAGGACGAGGACGACGAGGACGAGGACGACGAGGACGACGAGGACGAGGACGACGAGGACGAGGACGACGAGGACGACGAGTACGAGGACGACGAGGACGACGAGGACGAGGACGAGGAAGACGAGGACGACGAGGACGAGGACGACGAGGACGACGAGGACGAGGACGACGAGGACGAGGACGACGAGGACGAGGACGACGAGGACGAGGACGACGAGGACGAGGACAACGAGGACGAGGACGACGAGGACGAGGACGAGGACGACGAGGACGAGGACGACGAGGACGACGAGTACGAGGACGACGAGGACGACGAGGACGAGGACGAGGAAGACGAGGACGACGAGGACGACGAGGACGAGGACGACGAGGACGACGAGGACGACGAGGACGACGAGGACGAGGACGACGAGGACGACGAGGACGACGAGGACGAGGACGACGAGGACGACGAGGACGAGGACGAGGACGACGAGGACGACGAGGACGAGGACGACGAGGACGACGAGGACGACGAGGACGACGAGGACGAGGACGACGAGGACGACGAGGACGAGGACGACGAGGACGACGAGGACGACGAGGACGACGAGGACGAGGCCGACGAGGACGACGAGGACGAGGACGACGAGGACGACGAGGACGAGGACGACGAGGACGACGAGGACGAGGACGACGAGGACGAGGACGACGAGGACGAGGACGACGAGGACGAGGACGACGAGGACGAGGACGACGAGGACGAGGACGAGGACGACGAGGACGAGGACGACGAGGACGACGAGGACGAGGACGACGAGGACGACGAGGACGACGAGGACGAGGACGACGAGGACGAGGACGAGGACGACGAGGACGAGGACGACGAGGACGACGAGGACGAGGACGACGAGGACGACGAGGACGACGAGGACGAGGATGACGAGGACGAGGACGACGAGGACGAGGACGATGAGGACGAGTACGAGGACGAGGACGACGAGGACGACGAGGACGAGGACGATGAGGACGAGGACGAGGACGAGGACGACGAGGACGTACGAGGACGAGGACGACGAGGACGTACGAGGACGAGGACGACGAGGACGAGGACGACGTGGACGAGGACGACGACGACGAGGACGAGGAGGACGAGGACGACGAGGACGACGTGGACGAGGACGAGGACGACGAGGACGACGAGGACGAGGACGAGGACGACGAGGACGAGGACGAGGACGACGAGGACGAGGACGAGGACGACGAGGACGAGGACGAGGACGACGAGGACGAGGACGAGGACGACGAGGACGAGGACGAGGACGACGAGGACGAGGACGAGGACGACGAGGACGAGGACGAGGACGAGGAGGACGAGGACGAGGAGGACGAGGATGACGAGGACGAGGACGACGAGGACGAGGACGACGAGGACGAGGACGACGAGGACGAGGACGACGAGGACGAGGACGACGAGGACGAGGACGACGAGGACGAGGACGACGAGGACGAGGACGAGGACGACGAGGACGAGGACGACGAGGACGAGGACGACGAGGACGAGGACGACGAGGACGAGGACGAGGACGACGAGGACGAGGACGACGAGGACGACGAGGACGAGGACGACGAGGACGACGAGGACGACGAGGACGAGGACGACGAGGACGAGGACGACGAGGACGAGGACGATGAGGACGAGTACGAGGACGAGGACGACGAGGACGACGAGGACGAGGACGATGAGGACGAGGACGAGGACGAGGACGACGAGGACGTACGAGGACGAGGACGACGAGGACGTACGAGGACGAGGACGACGAGGACGAGGACGACGTGGACGAGGACGACGACGACGAGGACGAGGAGGACGAGGACGACGAGGACGACGTGGACGAGGACGAGGACGACGAGGACGACGAGGACGAGGACGAGGACGACGAGGACGAGGACGAGGACGACGAGGACGACGAGGACGAGGACGAGGACGACGAGGACGACGAGGACGAGGACGACGAGGACGACGAGTACGAGGACGACGAGGACGACGAGGACGACGAGGACGACGAGGACGACGAGGACGACGAGGACGAGGACGACGATGACGAGGACGAGGACGACGAGGACGACGAGGACGACGAGGACGAGGACGACGAGGACGAGGACGATGAGGACGAGGACGAGGACGAGGACGACGAGGACGTACGAGGACGAGGACGACGAGGACGTACGAGGACGAGGACGACGAGGACGAGGACGACGTGGACGAGGACGAGGACGACGAGGACGTACGAGGACGAGGACGACGAGGACGTACGAGGACGAGGACGACGAGGACGAGGACGACGTGGACGAGGACGACGACGACGAGGACGAGGACAACGAGGACGAGGACGACGAGGACGAGGACGAGGACGAGGAGGACGAGGACGACGAGGACGACGTGGACGAGGACGAGGTCGACGAGGACGACGAGGACGAGGACGACGAGGACGACGAGGACGACGTGGACGAGGACGAGGACGACGAGGACGACGAGGACGAGGACGATGAGGACGACGAGGACGAGGACGATGAGGACGAGGACGAGGACGAGGACGACGAGGACGTACGAGGACGAGGACGACGAGGACGTACGAGGACGAGGACGACGAGGACGAGGACGACGTGGACGAGGACGACGAGGACGAGGACGAGGACGACGAGGACGAGGACGACGAGGACGACGAGGACGAGGACGACGAGGACGACGAGGACGACGAGGACGAGGACGACGAGGACGAGGACGACGAGGACGACGAGGACGAGGACGACGATGACGAGGACGAGGACGACGAGGACGACGAGGACGACGAGGACGAGGACGACGAGGACGAGGACGATGAGGACGACGAGGACGACGAGGAGGACGAGGACGAGGACGAGGACGACGAGGACGACGAGTACGAGGACGACGAGGACGACGAGGACGACGAGGACGACGAGGACGACGAGGACGAGGACGACGAGGACGAGGACGACGAGGACGAGGACGACGAGGACGAGGACGAGGACGACGAGGACGAGGACGAGGACGACGAGGACGAGGACGACGAGGACGAGGACGACGAGGACGACGAGTACGAGGACGACGAGGACGACGAGGACGAGGACGAGGACGACGAGGACGAGGACGACGAGGACGAGGACGACGAGGACGAGGACGACGAGGACGAGGACGAGGACGACGAGGACGAGGACGACGAGGACGAGGACGACGAGGACGAGGACGATGAGGACGAGGACGAGGACGAGGACGACGAGGACGTACGAGGACGAGGACGACGAGGACGTACGAGGACGAGGACGACGAGGACGAGGACGACGTGGACGAGGACGACGACGACGAGGACGAGTACAACGAGGACGAGGACGACGAGGACGAGGACGAGGACGAGCACGAGGAGGACGAGGACGACGAGGACGACGTGGACGAGGACGAGGTCGACGAGGACGACGAGGACGAGGACGACGAGGACGACGTGGACGAGGACGAGGACGACGGGGACGACGAGGACGAGGACGATGAGGACGACGAGGACGAGGACGATGAGGACGAGGACGAGGACGAGGACGACGAGGACGTACGAGGACGAGGACGACGAGGACGTACGAGGACGAGGACGACGAGGACGAGGACGACGTGGACGAGGACGACGAGGACGAGGACGAGGACGACGAGGACGAGGACGAGGACGACGAGGACGAGGACGACGAGGACGAGGACGAGGACGAGGGCGACGAGGACGAGGACGACGAGGACGAGGACGACGAGGACGAGGACGACGAGGACGACGAGTACGAGGACGACGAGGACGAGGACGACGAGGACGAGGACGACGAGGACGAGGACGACGAGGACGAGGACGACGAGGACGAGGACGACGAGGACGAGGACGACGAGGACGAGGACGAGGACGACGAGGACGAGGACGAGGACGACGAGGACGAGGACGAGGACGACGAGGACGAGGACGACGAGGACGACGAGTACGAGGACGACGAGGACGACGAGGACGAGGACGAGGAAGACGAGGACGAGGACGAGGACGACGAGGACGACGAGTACGAGGACGACGAGGACGACGAGGACGACGAGGACGACGTGGACGAGGACGAGGACGACGAGGACGACGAGGACGAGGACGAGGACGACGAGGACGACGAGGACGAGGACGACGAGGACGACGAGTACGAGGACGACGAGGACGACGAGGACGACGAGGACGACGAGGACGAGGACGACGATGACGAGGACGAGGACGACGAGGACGACGAGGACGACGAGGACGAGGACGACGAGGACGAGGACGATGAGGACGACGAGGACGACGAGGACGAGGACGAGGACGACGAGGACGACGAGGACGAGGACGACGAGGACGACGAGTACGAGGACGACGAGGACGACGAGGACGACGAGGACGACGAGGACGACGAGGACGAGGACGACGATGACGAGGACGAGGACGACGAGGACGACGAGGACGACGAGGACGAGGACGACGAGGACGAGGACGATGAGGACGACGAGGACGACGAGGACGACGAGGACGAGGACGAGGACGACGAGGACGACGAGTACGAGGACGACGAGGACGACGAGGACGACGAGGACGACGAGGACGAGGACGACGAGGACGAGGACGACGAGGACGAGGACGACGAGGACGAGGACGACGAGGACGAGGACGAGGACGAGGAGGACGAGGACGACGAGGACGACGAGGACGACGAGGACGAGGACGACGAGGACGAGGACGACGAGGACGAGGACGACGAGGACGAGGACGAGGACGACGAGGACGAGGACGAGGACGACGAGGACGAGGACGACGAGGACGAGGACGACGAGGACGACGAGGACGACGAGGACGACGTGGACGAGGACGAGGACGACGAGGACGACGAGGACGAGGACGAGGACGACGAGGACGACGAGGACGAGGACGACGAGGACGACGAGTACGAGGACGACGAGGACGACGAGGACGACGAGGACGACGAGGACGAGGACGAGGACGACGATGACGAGGACGAGGACGACGAGGACGACGAGGACGACGAGGACGAGGACGACGAGGACGACGAGGACGAGGACGACGAGGACGAGGACGAGGACGACGAGGACGACGAGGACGAGGACGACGAGGACGACGAGTACGAGGACGACGAGGACGACGAGGACGACGAGGACGACAAGGACGACGAGGACGAGGTGCGACGATGACGAGGACGAGGACGACGAGGACGACGAGGACGACGAGGACGAGGACGACGAGGACGAGGACGATGAGGACGAGGACGAGGACGAGGACGACGAGGACGTACGAGGACGAGGACGACGAGGACGTACGAGGACGAGGACGACGAGGACGAGGACGACGTGGACGAGGACGACGACGACGAGGACGAGGACAACGAGGACGAGGACGACGAGGACGAGGACGAGGACGAGGAGGACGAGGACGACGAGGACGACGTGGACGAGGACGAGGTCGACGAGGACGACGAGGACGAGGACGACGAGGACGACGTGGTCGAGGACGAGGACGACGAGGACGACGAGGACGAGGACGATGAGGACGACGAGGACGAGGACGATGAGGACGAGGACGAGGACGAGGACGACGAGGACGTACGAGGACGAGGACGACGAGGACGTACCAGGACGAGGACGACGAGGACGAGGACGACGTGGACGAGGACGACGAGGACGAGGACGAGGACGACGAGGACGAGGACGACGAGGACGACGAGGACGAGGACGACGAGGACGACGAGGACGACGAGGACGAGGACGACGAGGACGACGAGGACGACGAGGACGAGGACGACGAGGACGAGGACGACGAGGACGAGGACGACGAGGACGAGGACGACGAGGACGAGGACGACGAGGACGACGAGGACGACGAGGACGAGGACGACGAGGACGAGGACGACGAGGACGAGGACGACGAGGACGAGGACGACGAGGACGAGGACGACGAGGACGACGAGGACGAGGACGACGAGGACGACGAGGACGAGGACGACGATGACGAGGACGAGGACGACGAGGACGACGAGGACGACGAGGACGAGGACGACGAGGACGAGGACGATGAGGACGACGAGGACGACGAGGACGACGAGGACGAGGACGAGGACGACGAGGACGACGAGTACGAGGACGACGAGGACGACGAGGACGACGCGACGACGAGGACGAGGACGACGAGGACGAGGACGACGAGGACGAGGACGACGAGGACGAGGACGAGGACGACGAGGACGAGGACGAGGACGACGAGGACGAGGACGACGAGGACGAGGACGACGAGGACGACGAGTACGAGGACGACGAGTACGAGAACGACGAGGACGACGAGGACGAGGACGAGGACGACGAGGACGAGGACGACGAGGACGAGGACGACGAGGACGAGGACGACGAGGACGAGGACGACGAGGACGAGGACGAGGACGACGAGGACGAGGACGACGAGGACGAGGACGACGAGGACGAGGACGATGAGGACGAGGACGAGGACGAGGACGACGAGGACGTACGAGGACGAGGACGACGAGGACGTACGAGGACGAGGACGACGAGGACGAGGACGACGTGGACGAGGACGACGACGACGAGGACGAGTACAACGAGGACGAGGACGACGAGGACGAGGACGAGGACGAGGAGGACGAGGACGACGAGGACGACGTGGACGAGGACGAGGTCGACGAGGACGACGAGGACGAGGACGACGAGGACGACGTGGACGAGGACGAGGACGACGGGGACGACGAGGACGAGGACGATGAGGACGACGAGGACGAGGACGATGAGGACGAGGACGAGGACGACGAGGACGACGTGGACGAGGACGAGGACGACGAGGACGACGAGGACGACGAGGACGACGAGGACGACGAGGACGAGGACGACGATGACGAGGACGAGGACGACGAGGACGACGAGAACGACGAGGACGAGGACGAGGAGGACGAGGACGAGGACGACGAGGACGACGAGTACGAGGACGACGAGGACGACGAGGACGACGAGGACGACGAGGACGAGGACGACGAGGACGAGGACGACGAGGACGAGGACGACGAGGACGAGGACGACGAGTACGAGGACGACGAGCACGACGAGGACGAGGACGAGGACGACGAGGACGAGGACGAGGACGACGAGGACGAGGACGAGGACGAGGAGGACGAGGACGACGAGGACGACGTGGACGAGGACGAGGACGACGAGGACGACGAGGACGAGGACGAGGACGACGAGGACGACGAGGACGAGGACGACGAGGACGACGAGTACGAGGACGACGAGGACGACGGGGACGACGAGGACGACGAGGACGACGAGGACGACGAGGACGACGAGGACGACGAGGACGACGAGGACGAGGACGACGATGACGAGGACGAGGACGACGAGGACGACGAGGACGAGGACGACGATGACGAGGACGAGGACGACGAGGACGACGAGGACGACGAGGACGAGGACGACGAGGACGAGGACGACGAGGACGACGAGGACGAGGACGATGAGGACGACGAGGACGACGAGGACGACGAGGACGTGGACGAGGACGACGAGGACGACGAGTACGAGGACGACGAGGACGACGAGGACGACGAGGACGACGAGGACGAGGACGACGAGGACGACGAGGACGAGGACGAGGACGACGAGGACGAGGACGACGAGGACGAGGACGACGAGGACGACGAGTACGAGGACGACGAGGACGACGAGGACGAGGACGAGGACGACGAGGACGTGGACGAGGACGACGAGGACGAGGACGACGAGGACGAGGACGACGAGGACGACGAGTACGAGTACGACGAGGACGACGAGTACGAGGACGACGAGGACGACGAGGACGACGAGGACGAGGACGAGGAAGACGAGGACGACGAGGACGACGAGGACGAGGACGAGGACGACGAGGACGAGGACGAGGACGACGAGGACGAGGACGACGAGGACGACGAGGACGACGAGGACGAGGACGACGAGGACGAGGACGAGGACGACGAGGACGACGAGTACGAGGACGACGAGGACGACGAGGACGACGAGGACGACGAGGACGAGGACGACGAGGACGAGGACGACGAGGACGAGGACGACGAGGACGAGGACGACGAGTACGAGGACGACGAGCACGACGAGGACGAGGACGAGGACGACGAGGACGAGGACGAGGACGACGAGGACGAGGACGAGGACGAGGAGGACGAGGGCGACGAGGACGACGTGGACGAGGACGAGGACGACGAGGACGACGAGGACGAGGACGAGGACGACGAGGACGACGAGGACGAGGACGACGAGGACGACGAGTACGAGGACGACGAGGACGACGGGGACGACGAGGACGACGAGGACGACGAGGACGACGAGGACGACGAGGACGACGAGGACGAGGACGACGATGACGAGGACGAGGACGACGAGGACGACGAGGACGAGGACGACGATGACGAGGACGAGGACGACGAGGACGACGAGGACGACGAGGACGAGGACGACGAGGACGAGGACGACGAGGACGACGAGGACGAGGACGATGAGGACGACGAGGACGACGAGGACGACGAGGACGTGGACGAGGACGACGAGGACGACGAGTACGAGGACGACGAGGACGACGAGGACGACGAGGACGACGAGGACGAGGACGACGAGGACGAGGACGACGAGGACGACGAGTACGAGGACGACGAGGACGACGAGGACGAGGACGAGGACGACGAGGACGAGGACGACGAGGACGAGGACGACGAGGACGAGGACGACGAGGACGACGAGTACGAGTACGACGAGGACGACGAGTACGAGGACGACGAGGACGACGAGGACGAGGACGAGGAAGACGAGGACGACTAGGACGAGGACGACGAGGACGACGAGGACGAGGACGACGAGGACGACGAGGACGAGGACGACGAGGACGACGAGGACGAGGACGACGAGGACGACGAGGACGAGGACGAGGACGACGAGGACGACGAGGACGAGGACGACGAGGACGACGAGTACGAGGACGACGAGGACGACGAGGACGACGAGGACGAGGACGACGAGGACGAGGACGACGAGGACGAGGACGACGAGGACGAGGACGACGAGGACGACGAGGACGACGAGGACGAGGACGACGAGGACGAGGACGATGAGGACGACGAGGACGACGAGGACGACGAGGACGACGAGGACGAGGACGAGGACGACGAGGACGACGAGTACGAGGACGACGAGGACGACGAGGACGACGAGGACGACGAGGACGAGGACGACGAGGACGAGGACGACGAGGACGACGAGGACGAGGACGACGAGGACGAGGACGACGAGGACGAGGACGACGAGGACGAGGACGAGGACGACGAGGACGAGGACGAGGACGACGAGGACGAGGACGACGAGGACGAGGACGACGAGGACGACGAGGACGACGAGGACGACGTGGACGAGGACGAGGACGACGAGGACGACGAGGACGAGGACGAGGACGACGAGGACGACGAGGACGAGGACGACGAGGACGACGAGTACGAGGACGACGAGGACGACGAGGACGACGAGGACGACGAGGACGAGGACGACGATGACGAGGACGAGGACGACGAGGACGACGAGGACGACGAGGACGAGGACGACGAGGACGAGGACGACGAGGACGAGGACGACGAGGACGACGAGGACGACGAGGACGAGGACGACGAGGACGAGGACGATGAGGACGACGAGGACGACGAGGACGACGAGGACGACGAGGACGAGGACGAGGACGACGAGGACGACGAGTACGAGGACGACGAGGACGACGAGGACGACGAGGACGACGAGGACGAGGACGACGAGGACGAGGACGACGAGGACGACGAGTACGAGGACGACGAGGACGACGAGGACGACGAGGACGACGTGGACGAGGGCGAGGACGACGAGGACGACGAGGACGAGGACGAGGACGACGAGGACGACGAGGACGAGGACGACGAGGACGACGAGTACGAGGACGACGAGGACGACGAGGACGACGAGGACGACGAGGACGACGAGGACGAGGACGACGATGACGAGGACGAGGACGACGAGGACGACGAGGACGACGAGGACGAGGACGACGAGGACGAGGACGATGAGGACGACGAGGACGACGAGGACGACGAGGACGAGGACGAGGACGACGAGGACGACGAGTACGAGGACGACGAGGACGACGAGGACGACGAGGACGACGAGGACGAGGACGACGAGGACGAGGACGACGAGGACGGGGACGACGAGGACGAGGACGACGAGGACGAGGACGAGGACGAGGAGGACGAGGACGACGAGGACGACGTGGACGAGGACGAGGACGACGAGGACGACGAGGACGAGGACGACGAGGACGACGAGGACGAGGACGAGGACGACGAGGACGACGAGGACGAGGACGACGAGGACGACGAGTACGAGGACGACGAGGACGACGAGGACGACGAGGACGACGAGGACGACGAGGACGACGAGGACGACGAGGACGAGGACGACGATGACGAGGACGAGGACGACGAGGACGACGAGGACGAGGACGACGATGACGAGGACGAGGACGACGAGGACGACGAGGACGACGAGGACGAGGACGACGAGGACGAGGACGATGAGGACGACGAGGACGACGAGGACGAGGACGATGAGGACGACGAGGACGACGAGGACGACGAGGACGAGGACGAGGACGACGAGGACGACGAGTACGAGGACGACGAGGACGACGAGGACGACGAGGACGACGAGGACGAGGACGACGAGGACGAGGACGACGAGGACGAGGACGACGAGGACGACGAGGACGAGGACGAGGACGACGAGGACGACGAGGACGAGGACGACGAGGACGACGAGTACGAGGACGACGAGGACGACGAGGACGACGAGGACGACGAGGACGACGAGGACGACGAGGACGACGAGGACGAGGACGACGAGGACGACGAGGACGAGGACGACGAGGACGACGAGTACGAGGACGACGAGGACGACGAGGACGACGAGGACGACGAGGACGACGAGGACGAGGACGACGATGACGAGGACGAGGACGAGGACGACGAGGACGAGGACGATGAGGACGACGAGGACGACGAGGACGACGAGGACGAGGACGAGGACGACGAGGACGACGAGTACGAGGACGACGAGGACGACGAGGACGACGAGGACGACGAGGACGAGGACGACGAGGACGAGGACGACGAGGACGAGGACGACGAGGACGAGGACGAGGACGAGGAGGACGAGGACGACGAGGACGACGAGGACGACGAGGACGAGGACGACGAGGACGAGGACGACGAGGACGAGGACGACGAGGACGAGGACGACGAGGACGAGGACGACGAGGACGAGGACGAGGACGACGAGGACGAGGACGAGGACGACGAGGACGAGGACGACGAGGACGAGGACGACGAGGACGACGAGGACGACGAGGACGACGTGGACGAGGACGAGGACGACGAGGACGACGAGGACGAGGACGACGAGGACGACGAGTACGAGGACGACGAGGACGACGAGGACGACGAGGACGACGAGGACGAGGACGACGATGACGAGGACGAGGACGACGAGGACGACGAGGACGACGAGGACGAGGACGACGAGGACGAGGACGACGAGGACGAGGACGACGAGGACGACGAGGACGACGAGGACGAGGACGACGAGGACGAGGACGATGAGGACGACGAGGACGACGAGGACGACGAGGACGAGGACGAGGACGACGAGGACGACGAGTACGAGGACGACGAGGACGACGAGGACGACGAGGACGACGAGGACGAGGACGACGAGGACGAGGACGACGAGGACGACGAGTACGAGGACGACGAGGACGACGAGGACGACGAGGACGACGTGGACGAGGACGAGGACGACGAGGACGACGAGGACGAGGACGAGGACGACGAGGACGACGAGGACGAGGACGACGAGGACGACGAGTACGAGGACGACGAGGACGACGAGGACGACGAGGACGACGAGGACGACGAGGACGAGGACGACGATGACGAGGACGAGGACGACGAGGACGACGAGGACGACGAGGACGAGGACGACGAGGACGAGGACGATGAGGACGACGAGGACGACGAGGACGACGAGGACGAGGACGAGGACGACGAGGACGACGAGTACGAGGACGACGAGGACGACGAGGACGACGAGGACGACGAGGACGAGGACGACGAGGACGAGGACGACGAGGACGGGGACGACGAGGACGAGGACGACGAGGACGAGGACGAGGACGAGGAGGACGAGGACGACGAGGACGACGTGGACGAGGACGAGGACGACGAGGACGACGAGGACGAGGACGACGAGGACGACGAGGACGAGGACGAGGACGACGAGGACGACGAGGACGAGGACGACGAGGACGACGAGGACGACGAGGACGACGAGGACGACGAGGACGACGAGGACGAGGACGACGATGACGAGGACGAGGACGACGAGGACGACGAGGACGAGGACGACGATGACGAGGACGAGGACGACGAGGACGACGAGGACGACGAGGACGAGGACGACGAGGACGAGGACGATGAGGACGACGAGGACGACGAGGACGAGGACGATGAGGACGACGAGGACGACGAGGACGACGAGGACGAGGACGAGGACGACGAGGACGACGAGTACGAGGACGACGAGGACGACGAGGACGACGAGGACGACGAGGACGAGGACGACGAGGACGAGGACGACGAGGACGAGGACGACGAGGACGAGGACGACGAGGACGAGGACGAGGACGACGAGGACGAGGACGAGGACGACGAGGACGAGGACGACGAGGACGAGGACGACGAGGACGACGAGTACGAGGACGACGAGGACGACGAGGACGAGGACGAGGACGACGAGGACGAGGACGACGAGGACGAGGACGACGAGGACGAGGACGACGAGGACGACGAGTACGAGTACGACGAGGACGACGAGTACGAGGACGACGAGGACGACGAGGACGAGGACGAGGAAGACGAGGACGACTAGGACGAGGACGACGAGGACGACGAGGACGAGGACGACGAGGACGAGGACGACGAGGACGACGAGGACGAGGACGACGAGGACGAGGACGACGAGGACGACGAGGACGAGGACGAGGACGACGAGGACGACGAGGACGAGGACGACGAGGACGACGAGTACGAGGACGACGAGGACGACGAGGACGACGAGGACGAGGACGGCGAGGACGAGGACGACGAAGACGAGGACGACGAGGACGAGGACGACGAGGACGAGGACGACGAGAACGAGGACGATGAGGACGAGTACGAGGACGAGGACGACGAGGACGACGAGGACGAGGACGATGAGGACGAGGACGAGGACGAGGACGACGAGGACGTACGAGGACGAGGACGACGAGGACGTACGAGGACGAGGACGACGAGGACGAGGACGACGTGGACGAGGACGACGACGACGAGGACGAGGAGGACGAGGACGACGAGGACGACGTGAACGAGGACGAGGACGACGAGGACGACGAGGACGAGGACGAGGACGACGAGGACGAGGACGAGGACGAGGAGGACGAGGACGACGAGGACGACGTGGACGAGGACGAGGACGACGAGGACGACGAGGACGAGGACGAGGACGACGAGGACGACGAGGACGAGGACGACGAGGACGACGAGGACGAGGACGACGAGGACGACGAGTACGAGGACGACGAGGACGACGAGGACGACGAGGACGACGAGGACGACGAGGACGAGGACGACGATGACGAGGACGAGGACGACGAGGACGACGAGGACGACGAGGACGAGGACGACGAGGACGAGGACGATGAGGACGAGGACGAGGACGAGGACGACGAGGACGTACGAGGACGAGGACGACGAGGACGTACGAGGACGAGGACGACGAGGACGAGGACGACGTGGACGAGGACGACGACGACGAGGACGAGGACAACGAGGACGAGGACGACGAGGACGAGGACGAGGACGAGGAGGACGAGGACGACGAGGACGACGTGGACGAGGACGAGGTCGACGAGGACGACGAGGACGAGGACGACGAGGACGACGTGGACGAGGACGAGGACGACGAGGACGACGAGGACGAGGACGATGAGGACGACGAGGACGAGGACGATGAGGACGAGGACGAGGACGAGGACGACGAGGACGTACGAGGACGAGGACGACGAGGACGTACCAGGACGAGGACGACGAGGACGAGGACGACGTGGACGAGGACGACGAGGACGAGGACGAGGACGACGAGGACGAGGACGACGAGGACGACGAGGACGAGGACGACGAGGACGACGAGGACGACGAGGACGAGGACGTACGAGGACGAGGACGACGAGGACGAGGACGACGTGGACGAGGACGACGACGACGAGGACGAGGAGGACGAGGACGACGAGGACGACGTGGACGAGGACGAGGACGACGAGGACGACGAGGACGAGGACGAGGACGACGAGGACGAGGACGAGGACGACGAGGACGAGGACGAGGACGACGAGGACGAGGACGAGGACGACGAGGACGAGGACGAGGACGACGAGGACGAGGACGAGGACGACGAGGACGAGGACGAGGACGAGGAGGACGAGGACGACGAGGACGAGGACGACGAGGACGAGGACGACGAGGACGAGGACGACGAGGACGAGGACGACGAGGACGAGGACGAGGACGACGAGGACGAGGACGACGAGGACGAGGACGACGAGGACGAGGACGACGAGGACGAGGGCGACGAGGACGAGGACGACGAGGACGAGGACGAGGACGACGAGGACGAGGACGACGAGGACGACGAGGACGAGGACGACGAGGACGACGAGGACGACGAGGACGACGAGGACGAGGACGATGAGGACGAGTACGAGGACGAGGACGACGAGGACGACGAGGACGAGGACGATGAGGACGAGGACGAGGACGAGGACGACGAGGACGTACGAGGACGAGGACGACGAGGACGTACGAGGACGAGGACGACGAGGACGAGGACGACGTGGACGAGGACGACGAGGACGAGGACGAGGAGGACGAGGACGACGAGGACGACGTGGACGAGGACGAGGACGACGAGGACGACCAGGACGAGGACGAGGACGACGAGGACGAGGACGACGAGGACGTGGACGAGGACGAGGAGGACGAGGACGACGAGGACGACGTGGACGAGGACGAGGACGACGAGGACGACGAGGACGAGGACGAGGACGACGAGGACGACGAGGACGAGGACGACGAGGACGACGAGTACGAGGACGACGAGGACGACGAGGACGACGAGGACGACGAGGACGACGAGGACGACGAGGACGAGGACGACGATGACGAGGACGAGGACGACGAGGACGACGAGGACGACGAGGACGACGAGGACGACGAGGACGAGGACGACGAGGACGAGGACGATGAGGACGAGGACGAGGACGAGGACGACGAGGACGTACGAGGACGAGGACGACGAGGACGTACGAGGACGAGGACGACGAGGACGAGGACGACGTGGACGAGGACGACGACGACGAGGACGAGGACAACGAGGACGAGGACGACGAGGACGAGGACGAGGACGAGGAGGACGAGGACGACGAGGACGACGTGGACGAGGACGAGGTCGACGAGGACGACGAGGACGAGGACGACGAGGACGACGTGGACGAGGACGACGAGGACGACGTGGACGAGGACGAGGACGACGAGGACGACGAGGACGACGAGGACGACGAGGACGAGGACGATGAGGACGACGAGGACGAGGACGATGAGGACGAGGACGAGGACGAGGACGACGAGGACGTACGAGGACGAGGACGACGAGGACGTACGAGGACGAGGACGACGAGGACGAGGACGACGTGGACGAGGACGACGAGGACGAGGACGAGGACGACGAGGACGAGGACGACGAGGACGACGAGGACGAGGACGACGAGGACGACGAGGACGACGAGGACGAGGACGACGAGGACGAGGACGACGAGGACGAGGACGACGAGGACGACGAGGACGAGGACGACGAGGACGAGGACGACGAGGACGAGGACGACGAGGACGAGGACGACGAGGACGAGGACGACGAGGACGAGGACGACGAGGACGAGGACGACGAGGACGAGGACGACGAGGACGAGGACGACGAGGACGAGGACGACGAGGACGAGGACGACGAGGACGAGGACGACGAGGACGAGGACGACGAGGACGAGGACGACGAGGACGAGGACGACGAGGACGACGAGTACGAGGACGACGAGGACGAGGACGAGGAAGACGAGGACGACGAGGACGAGGACGACGAGGACGACGAGGACGAGGACGACGAGGACGACGAGGACGAGGACGAGGACGACGAGGACGACGAGGACGTGGACGACGAGGACGACGAGGACGAGGACGACGAGGACGAGGGCGACGAGGACGAGGACGACGAGGACGAGGACGACGAGGACGAGGACGACGAGGACGAGGACGACGAGGACGAGGACGACGAGGATGAGGACGACGAGGACGAGGACGACGAGGACGAGGACGAGGACGACGAGGACGAGGACGAGGACGACGAGGACGAGGACGACGAGGACGAGGACGACGAGGACGACGAGTACGAGGACGACGAGGACGACGAGGACGAGGACGAGGAAGACGTACGAGGACGAGGACGACGAGGACGTACCAGGACGAGGACGACGAGGACGAGGACGACGTGGACGAGGACGACGAGGACGAGGACGAGGACGACGAGGACGAGGACGACGAGGACGACGAGGACGAGGACGACGAGGACGACGAGGACGACGAGGACGAGGACGTACGAGGACGAGGACGACGAGGACGAGGACGACGTGGACGAGGACGACGACGACGAGGACGAGGAGGACGAGGACGACGAGGACGACGTGGACGAGGACGAGGACGACGAGGACGACGAGGACGAGGACGAGGACGACGAGGACGAGGACGAGGACGACGAGGACGAGGACGAGGACGACGAGGACGAGGACGAGGACGACGAGGACGAGGACGAGGACGACGAGGACGAGGACGAGGACGACGAGGACGAGGACGAGGACGAGGAGGACGAGGACGACGAGGACGAGGACGACGAGGACGAGGACGACGAGGACGAGGACGACGAGGACGAGGACGACGAGGACGAGGACGAGGACGACGAGGACGAGGACGACGAGGACGAGGACGACGAGGACGAGGACGACGAGGACGAGGGCGACGAGGACGAGGACGACGAGGACGAGGACGAGGACGACGAGGACGAGGACGACGAGGACGACGAGGACGAGGACGACGAGGACGACGAGGACGACGAGGACGACGAGGACGAGGACGATGAGGACGAGTACGAGGACGAGGACGACGAGGACGACGAGGACGAGGACGATGAGGACGAGGACGAGGACGAGGACGACGAGGACGTACGAGGACGAGGACGACGAGGACGTACGAGGACGAGGACGACGAGGACGAGGACGACGTGGACGAGGACGACGAGGACGAGGACGAGGAGGACGAGGACGACGAGGACGACGTGGACGAGGACGAGGACGACGAGGACGACCAGGACGAGGACGAGGACGACGAGGACGAGGACGACGAGGACGTGGACGAGGACGAGGAGGACGAGGACGACGAGGACGCCGTGGACGAGGACGAGGACGACGAGGACGACGAGGACGAGGACGAGGACGACGAGGACGACGAGGACGAGGACGACGAGGACGACGAGTACGAGGACGACGAGGACGACGAGGACGACGAGGACGACGAGGACGACGAGGACGACGAGGACGAGGACGACGATGACGAGGACGAGGACGACGAGGACGACGAGGACGACGAGGACGACGAGGACGACGAGGACGAGGACGACGAGGACGAGGACGATGAGGACGAGGACGAGGACGAGGACGACGAGGACGTACGAGGACGAGGACGACGAGGACGTACGAGGACGAGGACGACGAGGACGAGGACGACGTGGACGAGGACGACGACGACGAGGACGAGGACAACGAGGACGAGGACGACGAGGACGAGGACGAGGACGAGGAGGACGAGGACGACGAGGACGACGTGGACGAGGACGAGGTCGACGAGGACGACGAGGACGAGGACGACGAGGACGACGTGGACGAGGACGACGAGGACGACGTGGACGAGGACGAGGACGACGAGGACGACGAGGACGAGGACGATGAGGACGACGAGGACGAGGACGATGAGGACGAGGACGAGGACGAGGACGACGAGGACGTACGAGGACGAGGACGACGAGGACGTACGAGGACGAGGACGACGAGGACGAGGACGACGTGGACGAGGACGACGAGGACGAGGACGAGGACGACGAGGACGAGGACGACGAGGACGACGAGGACGAGGACGACGAGGACGACGAGGACGACGAGGACGAGGACGACGAGGACGAGGACGACGAGGACGAGGACGACGAGGACGAGGACGACGAGGACGACGAGGACGAGGACGACGAGGACGAGGACGACGAGGACGAGGACGACGAGGACGAGGACGACGAGGACGAGGACGACGAGGACGAGGACGACGAGGACGAGGACGACGAGGACGAGGACGACGAGGACGAGGACGACGAGGACGAGGACGACGAGGACGAGGACGACGAGGACGAGGACGACGAGGACGAGGACGACGAGGACGAGGACGACGAGGACGAGGACGACGAGGACGAGGACGACGAGGACGAGGACGACGAGGACGACGAGTACGAGGACGACGAGGACGAGGACGAGGAAGACGAGGACGACGAGGACGAGGACGACGAGGACGACGAGGACGAGGACGACGAGGACGACGAGGACGAGGACGAGGACGACGAGGACGACGAGGACGTGGACGACGAGGACGACGAGGACGAGGACGACGAGGACGAGGGCGACGAGGACGAGGACGACGAGGACGAGGACGACGAGGACGAGGACGACGAGGACGAGGACGACGAGGACGAGGACGACGAGGATGAGGACGACGAGGACGAGGACGACGAGGACGAGGACGAGGACGACGAGGACGAGGACGAGGACGACGAGGACGAGGACGACGAGGACGACGAGTACGAGGACGACGAGGACGACGAGGACGAGGACGAGGAAGACGAGGACGACGAGGACGAGGACGACGAGGACGAGGACGACGAGGACGAGGACGAGGACGACGAAGACGACGAGGACGAGGACGACGAGGACGAGGACGACGAGGACGAGGACGACGAGGACGAGGACGACGAGGACGAGGACGACGAGGACGAGGACGACGAGGACGAGGACGACGAGGACGAGGACGACGAGGACGAGGACGACGAGGACGAGGACGAGGACGACGAGGACGAGGACGAGGACGACGAGGACGAGGACGAGGACGACGAGGACGAGGACGAGGACGACGAGGACGAGGACGAGGACGAGGAGGACGAGGACGACGAGGACGAGGACGACGAGGACGAGGACGACGAGGACGAGGACGACGAGGACGAGGACGAGGAGGACGAGGACGACGAGGACGAGGACGACGAGGACGAGGACGACGAGGACGAGGACGACGAGGACGAGGACGACGAGGACGAGGACGACGAGGACGAGGACGACGAGGACGAGGACGACGAGGACGAGGACGACGAGGACGAGGACGACGAGGACGAGGACGACGAGGACGAGGACGAGGACGACGAGGACGAGGACGACGAGGACGACGAGGACGAGGACGACGAGGACGACGAGGACGAGGACGAGGACGACGAGGACGACGAGGACGAGGACGACGAGGACGACGAGGACGACGAGGACGAGGACGACGAGGACGACGAGGACGAGGACGACGAGGACGAGGACGACGAGGACGACGAGGACGAGGACGACGAGGACGACGAGGACGACGAGGACGACGAGGACGACGAGGACGACGAGGACGAGGCCGACGAGGACGACGAGGACGAGGACGACGAGGACGACGAGGAAGAGGACGACGAGGACGACGAGTACGAGGACGACGAGGACGAGGACGAGGACGACGAGGACGAGGACGACGAGGACGGGGACGACGAGGACGAGGACGACGAGGACGAGGACGACGAGGACGACGAGGACGAGGACGAGGACGACGAGGACGACGAGGACGAGGACGACGAGGACGACGAGTACGAGGACGACGAGGACGACGAGGACGACGAGGACGAGGACGACGATGACGAGGACGACGATGACGAGTACAACGATGACGAGGACGAGGACGACGAGGACGACGAGGACGACGAGGACGAGGACGACGAGGACGAGGACAACGAGGACGAGGACGACGAGGACGAGGACGACGAGGACGAGGACGAGGACGACGAGGACGAGGACGAGGACGACGAGGACGAGGACGAGGACGACGAGGACGAGGACGACGAGGACGACGAGGACGAGGACGACGAGGACGAGGACGACGAGGACGACGAGTACGAGGACGACGAGGACGACGAGGACGAGGACGAGGAAGACGAGGACGACGAGGACGAGGACGACGAGGACGACGAGGACGAGGACGACGAGGACGAGGACGACGAGGACGAGGACGACGAGGACGAGGACGACGAGGACGAGGACAACGAGGACGAGGACGACGAGGACGAGGACGAGGACGACGAGGACGAGGACGACGAGGACGACGAGTACGAGGACGACGAGGACGACGAGGACGAGGACGAGGAAGACGAGGACGACGAGGACGACGAGGACGAGGACGACGAGGACGACGAGGACGACGAGGACGACGAGGACGAGGACGACGAGGACGACGAGGACGACGAGGACGAGGACGACGAGGACGACGAGGACGAGGACGAGGACGACGAGGACGACGAGGACGAGGACGACGAGGACGACGAGGACGACGAGGACGACGAGGACGAGGACGACGAGGACGACGAGGACGAGGACGACGAGGACGACGAGGACGACGAGGACGACGAGGACGAGGCCGACGAGGACGACGAGGACGAGGACGACGAGGACGACGAGGACGAGGACGACGAGGACGACGAGGACGAGGACGACGAGGACGAGGACGACGAGGACGAGGACGACGAGGACGAGGACGACGAGGACGAGGACGACGAGGACGAGGACGAGGACGACGAGGACGAGGACGACGAGGACGACGAGGACGAGGACGACGAGGACGACGAGGACGACGAGGACGAGGACGACGAGGACGAGGACGAGGACGACGAGGACGAGGACGACGAGGACGACGAGGACGAGGACGACGAGGACGACGAGGACGACGAGGACGAGGATGACGAGGACGAGGACGACGAGGACGAGGACGATGAGGACGAGTACGAGGACGAGGACGACGAGGACGACGAGGACGAGGACGATGAGGACGAGGACGAGGACGAGGACGACGAGGACGTACGAGGACGAGGACGACGAGGACGTACGAGGACGAGGACGACGAGGACGAGGACGACGTGGACGAGGACGACGACGACGAGGACGAGGAGGACGAGGACGACGAGGACGACGTGGACGAGGACGAGGACGACGAGGACGACGAGGACGAGGACGAGGACGACGAGGACGAGGACGAGGACGACGAGGACGAGGACGAGGACGACGAGGACGAGGACGAGGACGACGAGGACGAGGACGAGGACGACGAGGACGAGGACGAGGACGACGAGGACGAGGACGAGGACGACGAGGACGAGGACGAGGACGAGGAGGACGAGGACGAGGAGGACGAGGATGACGAGGACGAGGACGACGAGGACGAGGACGACGAGGACGAGGACGACGAGGACGAGGACGACGAGGACGAGGACGACGAGGACGAGGACGACGAGGACGAGGACGACGAGGACGAGGACGAGGACGACGAGGACGAGGACGACGAGGACGAGGACGACGAGGACGAGGACGACGAGGACGAGGACGAGGACGACGAGGACGAGGACGACGAGGACGACGAGGACGAGGACGACGAGGACGACGAGGACGACGAGGACGAGGACGACGAGGACGAGGACGACGAGGACGAGGACGATGAGGACGAGTACGAGGACGAGGACGACGAGGACGACGAGGACGAGGACGATGAGGACGAGGACGAGGACGAGGACGACGAGGACGTACGAGGACGAGGACGACGAGGACGTACGAGGACGAGGACGACGAGGACGAGGACGACGTGGACGAGGACGACGACGACGAGGACGAGGAGGACGAGGACGACGAGGACGACGTGGACGAGGACGAGGACGACGAGGACGACGAGGACGAGGACGAGGACGACGAGGACGAGGACGAGGACGACGAGGACGACGAGGACGAGGACGAGGACGACGAGGACGACGAGGACGAGGACGACGAGGACGACGAGTACGAGGACGACGAGGACGACGAGGACGACGAGGACGACGAGGACGACGAGGACGACGAGGACGAGGACGACGATGACGAGGACGAGGACGACGAGGACGACGAGGACGACGAGGACGAGGACGACGAGGACGAGGACGATGAGGACGAGGACGAGGACGAGGACGACGAGGACGTACGAGGACGAGGACGACGAGGACGTACGAGGACGAGGACGACGAGGACGAGGACGACGTGGACGAGGACGAGGACGACGAGGACGTACGAGGACGAGGACGACGAGGACGTACGAGGACGAGGACGACGAGGACGAGGACGACGTGGACGAGGACGACGACGACGAGGACGAGGACAACGAGGACGAGGACGACGAGGACGAGGACGAGGACGAGGAGGACGAGGACGACGAGGACGACGTGGACGAGGACGAGGTCGACGAGGACGACGAGGACGAGGACGACGAGGACGACGAGGACGACGTGGACGAGGACGAGGACGACGAGGACGACGAGGACGAGGACGATGAGGACGACGAGGACGAGGACGATGAGGACGAGGACGAGGACGAGGACGACGAGGACGTACGAGGACGAGGACGACGAGGACGTACGAGGACGAGGACGACGAGGACGAGGACGACGTGGACGAGGACGACGAGGACGAGGACGAGGACGACGAGGACGAGGACGACGAGGACGACGAGGACGAGGACGACGAGGACGACGAGGACGACGAGGACGAGGACGACGAGGACGAGGACGACGAGGACGACGAGGACGAGGACGACGATGACGAGGACGAGGACGACGAGGACGACGAGGACGACGAGGACGAGGACGACGAGGACGAGGACGATGAGGACGACGAGGACGACGAGGAGGACGAGGACGAGGACGAGGACGACGAGGACGACGAGTACGAGGACGACGAGGACGACGAGGACGACGAGGACGACGAGGACGACGAGGACGAGGACGACGAGGACGAGGACGACGAGGACGAGGACGACGAGGACGAGGACGAGGACGACGAGGACGAGGACGAGGACGACGAGGACGAGGACGACGAGGACGAGGACGACGAGGACGACGAGTACGAGGACGACGAGGACGACGAGGACGAGGACGAGGACGACGAGGACGAGGACGACGAGGACGAGGACGACGAGGACGAGGACGACGAGGACGAGGACGAGGACGACGAGGACGAGGACGACGAGGACGAGGACGACGAGGACGAGGACGATGAGGACGAGGACGAGGACGAGGACGACGAGGACGTACGAGGACGAGGACGACGAGGACGTACGAGGACGAGGACGACGAGGA
Organism: Andrena hattorfiana; assembly: GCA_944738655.2. Classification (NCBI taxonomy): domain Eukaryota; kingdom Metazoa; phylum Arthropoda; class Insecta; order Hymenoptera; family Andrenidae; genus Andrena; species Andrena hattorfiana. Next base: position 19,403,296 of record OX122893.2, on the reverse strand, counting down.
CGAGGACGACGTGGACGAGGACGACGACGACGAGGACGAGTACAACGAGGACGAGGACGACGAGGACGAGGACGAGGACGAGCACGAGGAGGACGAGGACGACGAGGACGACGTGGACGAGGACGAGGTCGACGAGGACGACGAGGACGAGGACGACGAGGACGACGTGGACGAGGACGAGGACGACGGGGACGACGAGGACGAGGACGATGAGGACGACGAGGACGAGGACGATGAGGACGAGGACGAGGACGAGGACGACGAGGACGTACGAGGACGAGGACGACGAGGACGTACGAGGACGAGGACGACGAGGACGAGGACGACGTGGACGAGGACGACGAGGACGAGGACGAGGACGACGAGGACGAGGACGAGGACGACGAGGACGAGGACGACGAGGACGAGGACGAGGACGAGGGCGACGAGGACGAGGACGACGAGGACGAGGACGACGAGGACGAGGACGACGAGGACGACGAGTACGAGGACGACGAGGACGAGGACGACGAGGACGAGGACGACGAGGACGAGGACGACGAGGACGAGGACGACGAGGACGAGGACGACGAGGACGAGGACGACGAGGACGAGGACGAGGACGACGAGGACGAGGACGAGGACGACGAGGACGAGGACGAGGACGACGAGGACGAGGACGACGAGGACGACGAGTACGAGGACGACGAGGACGACGAGGACGAGGACGAGGAAGACGAGGACGAGGACGAGGACGACGAGGACGACGAGTACGAGGACGACGAGGACGACGAGGACGACGAGGACGACGTGGACGAGGACGAGGACGACGAGGACGACGAGGACGAGGACGAGGACGACGAGGACGACGAGGACGAGGACGACGAGGACGACGAGTACGAGGACGACGAGGACGACGAGGACGACGAGGACGACGAGGACGAGGACGACGATGACGAGGACGAGGACGACGAGGACGACGAGGACGACGAGGACGAGGACGACGAGGACGAGGACGATGAGGACGACGAGGACGACGAGGACGAGGACGAGGACGACGAGGACGACGAGGACGAGGACGACGAGGACGACGAGTACGAGGACGACGAGGACGACGAGGACGACGAGGACGACGAGGACGACGAGGACGAGGACGACGATGACGAGGACGAGGACGACGAGGACGACGAGGACGACGAGGACGAGGACGACGAGGACGAGGACGATGAGGACGACGAGGACGACGAGGACGACGAGGACGAGGACGAGGACGACGAGGACGACGAGTACGAGGACGACGAGGACGACGAGGACGACGAGGACGACGAGGACGAGGACGACGAGGACGAGGACGACGAGGACGAGGACGACGAGGACGAGGACGACGAGGACGAGGACGAGGACGAGGAGGACGAGGACGACGAGGACGACGAGGACGACGAGGACGAGGACGACGAGGACGAGGACGACGAGGACGAGGACGACGAGGACGAGGACGAGGACGACGAGGACGAGGACGAGGACGACGAGGACGAGGACGACGAGGACGAGGACGACGAGGACGACGAGGACGACGAGGACGACGTGGACGAGGACGAGGACGACGAGGACGACGAGGACGAGGACGAGGACGACGAGGACGACGAGGACGAGGACGACGAGGACGACGAGTACGAGGACGACGAGGACGACGAGGACGACGAGGACGACGAGGACGAGGACGAGGACGACGATGACGAGGACGAGGACGACGAGGACGACGAGGACGACGAGGACGAGGACGACGAGGACGACGAGGACGAGGACGACGAGGACGAGGACGAGGACGACGAGGACGACGAGGACGAGGACGACGAGGACGACGAGTACGAGGACGACGAGGACGACGAGGACGACGAGGACGACAAGGACGACGAGGACGAGGTGCGACGATGACGAGGACGAGGACGACGAGGACGACGAGGACGACGAGGACGAGGACGACGAGGACGAGGACGATGAGGACGAGGACGAGGACGAGGACGACGAGGACGTACGAGGACGAGGACGACGAGGACGTACGAGGACGAGGACGACGAGGACGAGGACGACGTGGACGAGGACGACGACGACGAGGACGAGGACAACGAGGACGAGGACGACGAGGACGAGGACGAGGACGAGGAGGACGAGGACGACGAGGACGACGTGGACGAGGACGAGGTCGACGAGGACGACGAGGACGAGGACGACGAGGACGACGTGGTCGAGGACGAGGACGACGAGGACGACGAGGACGAGGACGATGAGGACGACGAGGACGAGGACGATGAGGACGAGGACGAGGACGAGGACGACGAGGACGTACGAGGACGAGGACGACGAGGACGTACCAGGACGAGGACGACGAGGACGAGGACGACGTGGACGAGGACGACGAGGACGAGGACGAGGACGACGAGGACGAGGACGACGAGGACGACGAGGACGAGGACGACGAGGACGACGAGGACGACGAGGACGAGGACGACGAGGACGACGAGGACGACGAGGACGAGGACGACGAGGACGAGGACGACGAGGACGAGGACGACGAGGACGAGGACGACGAGGACGAGGACGACGAGGACGACGAGGACGACGAGGACGAGGACGACGAGGACGAGGACGACGAGGACGAGGACGACGAGGACGAGGACGACGAGGACGAGGACGACGAGGACGACGAGGACGAGGACGACGAGGACGACGAGGACGAGGACGACGATGACGAGGACGAGGACGACGAGGACGACGAGGACGACGAGGACGAGGACGACGAGGACGAGGACGATGAGGACGACGAGGACGACGAGGACGACGAGGACGAGGACGAGGACGACGAGGACGACGAGTACGAGGACGACGAGGACGACGAGGACGACGCGACGACGAGGACGAGGACGACGAGGACGAGGACGACGAGGACGAGGACGACGAGGACGAGGACGAGGACGACGAGGACGAGGACGAGGACGACGAGGACGAGGACGACGAGGACGAGGACGACGAGGACGACGAGTACGAGGACGACGAGTACGAGAACGACGAGGACGACGAGGACGAGGACGAGGACGACGAGGACGAGGACGACGAGGACGAGGACGACGAGGACGAGGACGACGAGGACGAGGACGACGAGGACGAGGACGAGGACGACGAGGACGAGGACGACGAGGACGAGGACGACGAGGACGAGGACGATGAGGACGAGGACGAGGACGAGGACGACGAGGACGTACGAGGACGAGGACGACGAGGACGTACGAGGACGAGGACGACGAGGACGAGGACGACGTGGACGAGGACGACGACGACGAGGACGAGTACAACGAGGACGAGGACGACGAGGACGAGGACGAGGACGAGGAGGACGAGGACGACGAGGACGACGTGGACGAGGACGAGGTCGACGAGGACGACGAGGACGAGGACGACGAGGACGACGTGGACGAGGACGAGGACGACGGGGACGACGAGGACGAGGACGATGAGGACGACGAGGACGAGGACGATGAGGACGAGGACGAGGACGACGAGGACGACGTGGACGAGGACGAGGACGACGAGGACGACGAGGACGACGAGGACGACGAGGACGACGAGGACGAGGACGACGATGACGAGGACGAGGACGACGAGGACGACGAGAACGACGAGGACGAGGACGAGGAGGACGAGGACGAGGACGACGAGGACGACGAGTACGAGGACGACGAGGACGACGAGGACGACGAGGACGACGAGGACGAGGACGACGAGGACGAGGACGACGAGGACGAGGACGACGAGGACGAGGACGACGAGTACGAGGACGACGAGCACGACGAGGACGAGGACGAGGACGACGAGGACGAGGACGAGGACGACGAGGACGAGGACGAGGACGAGGAGGACGAGGACGACGAGGACGACGTGGACGAGGACGAGGACGACGAGGACGACGAGGACGAGGACGAGGACGACGAGGACGACGAGGACGAGGACGACGAGGACGACGAGTACGAGGACGACGAGGACGACGGGGACGACGAGGACGACGAGGACGACGAGGACGACGAGGACGACGAGGACGACGAGGACGACGAGGACGAGGACGACGATGACGAGGACGAGGACGACGAGGACGACGAGGACGAGGACGACGATGACGAGGACGAGGACGACGAGGACGACGAGGACGACGAGGACGAGGACGACGAGGACGAGGACGACGAGGACGACGAGGACGAGGACGATGAGGACGACGAGGACGACGAGGACGACGAGGACGTGGACGAGGACGACGAGGACGACGAGTACGAGGACGACGAGGACGACGAGGACGACGAGGACGACGAGGACGAGGACGACGAGGACGACGAGGACGAGGACGAGGACGACGAGGACGAGGACGACGAGGACGAGGACGACGAGGACGACGAGTACGAGGACGACGAGGACGACGAGGACGAGGACGAGGACGACGAGGACGTGGACGAGGACGACGAGGACGAGGACGACGAGGACGAGGACGACGAGGACGACGAGTACGAGTACGACGAGGACGACGAGTACGAGGACGACGAGGACGACGAGGACGACGAGGACGAGGACGAGGAAGACGAGGACGACGAGGACGACGAGGACGAGGACGAGGACGACGAGGACGAGGACGAGGACGACGAGGACGAGGACGACGAGGACGACGAGGACGACGAGGACGAGGACGACGAGGACGAGGACGAGGACGACGAGGACGACGAGTACGAGGACGACGAGGACGACGAGGACGACGAGGACGACGAGGACGAGGACGACGAGGACGAGGACGACGAGGACGAGGACGACGAGGACGAGGACGACGAGTACGAGGACGACGAGCACGACGAGGACGAGGACGAGGACGACGAGGACGAGGACGAGGACGACGAGGACGAGGACGAGGACGAGGAGGACGAGGGCGACGAGGACGACGTGGACGAGGACGAGGACGACGAGGACGACGAGGACGAGGACGAGGACGACGAGGACGACGAGGACGAGGACGACGAGGACGACGAGTACGAGGACGACGAGGACGACGGGGACGACGAGGACGACGAGGACGACGAGGACGACGAGGACGACGAGGACGACGAGGACGAGGACGACGATGACGAGGACGAGGACGACGAGGACGACGAGGACGAGGACGACGATGACGAGGACGAGGACGACGAGGACGACGAGGACGACGAGGACGAGGACGACGAGGACGAGGACGACGAGGACGACGAGGACGAGGACGATGAGGACGACGAGGACGACGAGGACGACGAGGACGTGGACGAGGACGACGAGGACGACGAGTACGAGGACGACGAGGACGACGAGGACGACGAGGACGACGAGGACGAGGACGACGAGGACGACGAGGACGAGGACGAGGACGACGAGGACGAGGACGACGAGGACGAGGACGACGAGGACGACGAGTACGAGGACGACGAGGACGACGAGGACGAGGACGAGGACGACGAGGACGAGGACGACGAGGACGAGGACGACGAGGACGAGGACGACGAGGACGACGAGTACGAGTACGACGAGGACGACGAGTACGAGGACGACGAGGACGACGAGGACGAGGACGAGGAAGACGAGGACGACTAGGACGAGGACGACGAGGACGACGAGGACGAGGACGACGAGGACGACGAGGACGAGGACGACGAGGACGACGAGGACGAGGACGACGAGGACGACGAGGACGAGGACGAGGACGACGAGGACGACGAGGACGAGGACGACGAGGACGACGAGTACGAGGACGACGAGGACGACGAGGACGACGAGGACGAGGACGACGAGGACGAGGACGACGAAGACGAGGACGACGAGGACGACGAGGACGACGAGGACGAGGACGACGAGGACGACGAGGACGACGAGGACGAGGATGACGAGGACGACGAGGACGACGAGGACGAGGACGACGATGACGAGGACGAGGACGACGCGGACGACGAGGACGACGAGGACGAGGACGACGAGGACGAGGACAACGAGGACGAGGACGACGAGGACGAGGACGACGAGGACGAGGACGACGAGGACGAGGACGACCAGGACGAGGACGAGGACGACGAGGACGACGAGGACGAGGACGACGAGGACGAGGACGACGAGGACGAGGACGACGAGGACGAGGACGAGGACGAGGACGACGAGGACGACGAGTACGAGGACGACGAGGACGACGAGGACGAGGACGAGGACGACGAGGACGAGGACGAGGACGACGAGGACGAGGACGAGGACGAGGAGGACGAGGACGACGAGGACGACGTGGACGAGGACGAGGACGACGAGGACGACGAGGACGACGAGTACGAGGACGACGAGGACGACGAGGACGACGAGGACGACGAGGACGAGGACGACGATGACGAGGACGAGGACGACGAGGACGACGAGGACGACGAGGACGACGAGGACGAGGACGACGAGGACGAGGACGACGAGGACGAGGACGATGAGGACGACGAGGACGAGGACGATGAGGACGACGAGGACGACGAGGACGACGAGGACGAGGACGAGGACGACGAGGACGACGAGTACGAGGACGACGAGGACGACGAGGACGACGAGGACGACGAGGACGAGGACGACGAGGACGAGGACGACGAGGACGAGGACGACGAGGACGAGGACGACGAGGACGAGGACGACGAGGACGAGGACGACGAGGACGAGGACGAGGACGACGAGGACGAGGACGACGAGGACGAGGACGACGAGGACGACGAGTACGAGGACGACGAGGACGACGAGGACGAGGACGAGGACGACGAGGACGAGGACGACGAGGACGAGGACGACGAGGACGAGGACGACGAGGACGAGGACGACGAGGACGAGGACGACGAGGACGAGGACGACGAGGACGAGGACGACGAGGACGAGGACGACGAGGACGAGGACGACGAGGACGAGGACGACGAGGACGACGAGGACGAGGACGACGAGGAAGAGGACGACGAGGACGACGAGGACGAGGACGACGAGGACGAGGACGACGAGGACGACGAGGACGACGAGGACGAGGACGACGAGGACGAGGACAACGAGGACGAGGACGACGAGGACGAGGACGACGAGGACGAGGACGACGAGGACGAGGACGACGAGGACGACGAGGACGAGGACGACGAGGACGAGGACGACGAGGACGTGGACGACGAGGACGAGGACGAGGACGACGAGGACGAGGACGAGGACGACGAGGACGAGGACGAGGACGACGAGGACGAGGACGACGAGGACGACGAGTACGAGGACGACGAGGACGACGAGGACGAGGACGAGGACGACGAGGACGAGGACGAGGACGACGAGGACGAGGACGACGAGGACGACGAGGACGACGAGGACGAGGACGAGGACGACGAGGACGACGAGGACGAGGACGACGAGGACGACGAGTACGAGGACGACGAGGACGACGAGGACGACGAGGACGACGAGGACGAGGACGACGATGACGAGGACGAGGACGACGAGGACGACGAGGACGACGAGGACGAGGACGACGAGGACGAGGACGATGAGGACGACGAGGACGACGAGGACGACGAGGACGAGGACGAGGACGACGAGGACGACGAGTACGAGGACGACGAGGACGACGAGGACGACGAGGACGACGAGGACGAGGACGACGAGGACGAGGACGACGAGGACGAGGACGACGAGGACGAGGACGAGGACGACGAGGACGAGGACGAGGACGACGAGGACGAGGACGACGAGGACGAGGACGACGAGCACGACGAGTACGAGGACGACGAGGACGACGAGGACGAGGACGAGGACGACGAGGACGAGGACGACGAGGACGAGGACGACGAGGACGAGGACGACGAGGACGAGGACGAAGAGGACGAGGACGAGGACGACGAGGACGAGGACGACGAGGACGAGGACGACGAGGACGTGGACGAGGACGACGAGTACGAGGACGACGAGGACGACGAGGACGACGAGGACGAGGACGAGGAAGACGAGGACGACGAGGACGAGGACGAGGACGACGAGGACGAGGACGAGGACGACGAGGACGAGGACGAGGACGACGAGGACGACGAGTACGAGGACGACGAGGACGACGAGGACGAGGACGAGGACGACGAGGACGAGGACGAGGACGACGAGGACGAGGACGAGGACGAGGAGGACGAGGACGACGAGGACGACGTGGACGAGGACGAGGACGACGAGGACGACGAGGACGACGAGGACGAGGACGAGGACGACGAGGACGACGAGGACGACGAGGACGACGAGTACGAGGACGACGAGGACGACGAGGACGACGAGGACGACGAGGACGAGGACGACCATGACGAGGACGAGGACGACGAGGACGACGAGGACGACGAGGACGACGAAGACGAGGACGACGAGGACGAGGACGATGAGGACGACGAGGACGAGGACGATGAGGACGACGAGGACGACGAGGACGACGAGGACGAGGACGAGGACGACGAGGACGACGAGTACGAGGACGACGAGGACGACGAGGACGACGAGGACGACGAGGACGAGGACGACGAGGACGAGGACGACGAGGACGAGGACGACGAGGACGAGGACGACGAGGACGAGGACGACGAGGACGAGGACGACGAGGACGAGGACGACGAGGACGAGGACGAGGACGACGAGGACGAGGACGAGGACGACGAGGACGAGGACGACGAGGACGAGGACGACGAGGACGACGAGTACGAGGACGACGAGGACGACGAGGACGAGGACGAGGACGACGAGGACGAGGACGACGAGGACGAGGACGACGAGGACGAGGACGACGAGGACGAGGACGACGAGGACGAGGACGAGGACGACGAGGACGAGGACGACGAGGACGAGGACAACGAGGACGAGGACGACGAGGACGAGGACGACGAGGACGAGGACGACGAGGACGAGGACGACGAGGACGAGGACGACGAGGACGAGGACGAGGACGACGAGGACGAGGACGACGAGGACGACGAGGACGAGGACGACGAGGACGACGAGGACGAGGACGACGAGGACGACGAGGACGACGAGGACGAGGACGACGAGGACGAGGACAACGAGGACGAGGACGACGAGGACGAGGACGACGAGGACGAGGACGACGAGGACGAGGACGACGAGGACGAGGACGACGAGGACGAGGACGAGGACGACGAGGACGAGGACGACGAGGACGACGAGTACGAGGACGACGAGGACGACGAGGACGAGGACGAGGACGACGAGGACGAGGACGAGGACGACGAGGACGAGGACGAGGACGAGGAGGACGAGGACGACGAGGACGACGTGGACGAGGACGAGGACGACGAGGACGACGAGGACGACGAGGACGAGGACGAGGACGACGAGGACGACGAGGACGAGGACGACGAGGACGACGAGTACGAGGACGACGAGGACGACGAGGACGACGAGGACGACGAGGACGAGGACGACGATGACGAGGACGAGGACGACGAGGACGACGAGGACGACGAGGACGAGGACGACGAGGACGAGGACGATGAGGACGACGAGGACGACGAGGACGACGAGGACGAGGACGAGGACGACGAGGACGACGAGTACGAGGACGACGAGGACGACGAGGACGACGAGGACGACGAGGACGACGAGGACGACGAGGACGACGAGGACGACGAGGACGAGGACGACGAGGACGAGGACGACGAGGACGAGGACGACGAGGACGAGGACGACGAGGACGAGGACGAGGACGACGAGGACGAGGACGAGGACGACGAGGACGACGAGGACGAGGACGACGAGGACGAGGACGACGAGGACGACGAGTACGAGGACGACGAGGACGACGAGGACGAGGACGAGGACGACGAGGACGAGGACGACGAGGACGAGGACGACGAGGACGAGGACGACGAGGACGAGGACGACGAGGACGAGGACGAGGACGAGGACGACGAGGACGAGGACGACGAGGACGAGGACGACGAGGACGAGGACGACGAGGACGAGGACGACGAGGACGACGAGTACGAGGACGACGAGGACGACGAGGACGGCGAGGACGAGGACGAGGAAGACGAGGACGACGAGGACGAGGACGACGAGGACGACGAGGACGAGGACGAGGACGACGAGGACGACGAGTACGAGGACGACGAGGACGACGAGGACGACGAGGACGACGAGGACGAGGACGAGGACGACGAGGACGAGGACGACGAGGACGAGGACGACGAGGACGTGGACGAGGACGACGAGGACGTACGAGGACGAGGACGACGAGGACGTACGAGGACGAGGACGACGAGGACGAGGACGACGAGGACGAGGACGAGGACGACGAGGACGAGGACGACGAGGACGAGGACGACGAGGACGAGGACGAGGACGAGGACGACGAGGACGAGGACGACGAGGACGAGGACGACGAGGACGAGGACGACGAGGATGAGGACGACGAGGACGAGGACGACGAGGACGAGGACGAGGACGACGAGGACGAGGACGAGGACGACGAGGACGAGGACGACGAGGACGACGAGTACGAGGACGACGAGGACGACGAGGACGAGGACGAGGAAGACGAGGACGACGAGGACGAGGACGACGAGGACGAGGACGACGAGGACGAGGACGAGGACGACGAGGACGACGAGGACGAGGACGACGAGGACGAGGACGACGAGGACGAGGACGACGAGGACGAGGACGACGAGGACGAGGACGACGAGGACGAGGACGACGAGGACGAGGACGACGAGGACGAGGACGACGAGGACGAGGACGACGAGGACGAGGACGAGGACGACGAGGACGAGGACGAGGACGACGAGGACGAGGACGAGGACGACGAGGACGAGGACGAGGACGACGAGGACGAGGACGAGGACGAGGAGGACGAGGACGACGAGGACGAGGACGACGAGGACGAGGACGACGAGGACGAGGACGACGAGGACGAGGACGACGAGGACGAGGACGAGGAGGACGAGGACAACGAGGACGAGGACGACGAGGACGAGGACGACGAGGACGAGGACGACGAGGACGAGGACGACGAGGACGAGGACGACGAGGACGAGGACGACGAGGACGAGGACGACGAGGACGAGGACGACGAGGACGAGGACGACGAGGACGAGGACGACGAGGACGAGGACGACGAGGACGAGGACGACGAGGACGAGGACGAGGACGACGAGGACGAGGACGACGAGGACGACGAGGACGAGGACGACGAGGACGACGAGGACGACGAGGACGAGGACGACGAGGACGACGAGGACGACGAGGACGAGGACGACGAGGACGACGAGGACGAGGACGACGAGGACGAGGACGACGAGGACGACGAGGACGACGAGGACGACGAGGACGACGAGGACGACGAGGACGAGGCCGACGAGGACGACGAGGACGAGGACGACGAGGACGACGAGGAAGAGGACGACGAGGACGACGAGTACGAGGACGACGAGGACGAGGACGAGGACGACGAGGACGAGGACGACGAGGACGGGGACGACGAGGACGAGGACGACGAGGACGAGGACGACGAGGACGACGAGGACGAGGACGAGGACGACGAGGACGACGAGGACGAGGACGACGAGGACGACGAGTACGAGGACGACGAGGACGACGAGGACGACGAGGACGAGGACGACGATGACGAGGACGACGATGACGAGTACAACGATGACGAGGACGAGGACGACGAGGACGACGAGGACGACGAGGACGAGGACGACGAGGACGAGGACAACGAGGACGAGGACGACGAGGACGAGGACGACGAGGACGAGGACGAGGACGACGAGGACGAGGACGAGGACGACGAGGACGAGGACGAGGACGACGAGGACGAGGACGACGAGGACGACGAGGACGAGGACGACGAGGACGAGGACGACGAGGACGACGAGTACGAGGACGACGAGGACGACGAGGACGAGGACGAGGAAGACGAGGACGACGAGGACGAGGACGACGAGGACGACGAGGACGAGGACGACGAGGACGAGGACGACGAGGACGAGGACGACGAGGACGAGGACGACGAGGACGAGGACGACGAGGACGAGGACGACGAGGACGAGGACGAGGACGACGAGGACGAGGACGACGAGGACGACGAGTACGAGGACGACGAGGACGACGAGGACGAGGACGAGGAAGACGAGGACGACGAGGACGACGAGGACGAGGACGACGAGGACGACGAGGACGACGAGGACGACGAGGACGAGGACGACGAGGACGACGAGGACGACGAGGACGAGGACGACGAGGACGACGAGGACGAGGACGAGGACGACGAGGACGACGAGGACGAGGACGACGAGGACGACGAGGACGACGAGGACGAGGACGACGAGGACGACGAGGACGAGGACGACGAGGACGACGAGGACGACGAGGACGACGAGGACGAGGCCGACGAGGACGACGAGGACGAGGACGACGAGGACGACGAGGACGAGGACGACGAGGACGACGAGGACGAGGACGACGAGGACGAGGACGACGAGGACGAGGACGACGAGGACGAGGACGACGAGGACGAGGACGAGGACGACGAGGACGAGGACGACGAGGACGACGAGGACGAGGACGACGAGGACGACGAGGACGACGAGGACGAGGACGACGAGGACGAGGACGAGGACGACGAGGACGAGGACGACGAGGACGACGAGGACGAGGACGACGAGGACGACGAGGACGACGAGGACGAGGATGACGAGGACGAGGACGACGAGGACGAGGACGATGAGGACGAGTACGAGGACGAGGACGACGAGGACGACGAGGACGAGGACGATGAGGACGAGGACGAGGACGAGGACGACGAGGACGTACGAGGACGAGGACGACGAGGACGTACGAGGACGAGGACGACGAGGACGAGGACGACGTGGACGAGGACGACGACGACGAGGACGAGGAGGACGAGGACGACGAGGACGACGTGGACGAGGACGAGGACGACGAGGACGACGAGGACGAGGACGAGGACGACGAGGACGAGGACGAGGACGACGAGGACGAGGACGAGGACGACGAGGACGAGGACGAGGACGACGAGGACGAGGACGAGGACGACGAGGACGAGGACGAGGACGACGAGGACGAGGACGAGGACGAGGAGGACGAGGACGAGGAGGACGAGGATGACGAGGACGAGGACGACGAGGACGAGGACGACGAGGACGAGGACGACGAGGACGAGGACGACGAGGACGAGGACGACGAGGACGAGGACGACGAGGACGAGGACGAGGACGACGAGGACGAGGACGACGAGGACGAGGACGACGAGGACGAGGACGACGAGGACGAGGACGAGGACGACGAGGACGAGGACGACGAGGACGACGAGGACGAGGACGACGAGGACGACGAGGACGACGAGGACGAGGACGACGAGGACGAGGACGACGAGGACGAGGACGATGAGGACGAGTACGAGGACGAGGACGACGAGGACGACGAGGACGAGGACGATGAGGACGAGGACGAGGACGAGGACGAGGACGACGAGGACGTACGAGGACGAGGACGACGAGGACGTACGAGGACGAGGACGACGAGGACGAGGACGACGTGGACGAGGACGACGACGACGAGGACGACGAGGACGACGTGGACGAGGACGAGGACGACGAGGACGACGAGGACGAGGACGAGGACGACGAGCACGAGGACGAGGACGACGAGGACGAGGACGAGGACGAGGAGGACGAGGACGACGAGGACGACGTGGACGAGGACGAGGACGACGAGGACGACGAGGACGAGGACGAGGACGACGAGGACGACGAGGACGAGGACGACGAGGACGACGAGTACGAGGACGACGAGGACGACGAGGACGACGAGGACGACGAGGACGACGGGGACGACGAGGACGAGGACGACGATGACGAGGACGAGGACGACGAGGACGACGAGGACGACGAGGACGAGGACGACGAGGACGAGGACGATGAGGACGAGGACGAGGACGAGGACGACGAGGACGTATGAGGACGAGGACGACGAGGACGTACGAGGACGAGGACGACGAGGACGAGGACGACGTGGACGAGGACGACGACGACGAGGACGAGGACAACGAGGACGAGGACGACGAGGACGAGGACGAGGACGAGGAGGACGAGGACGACGAGGACGACGTGGACGAGGACGAGGTCGACGAGGACGACGAGGACGAGGACGACGAGGACGACGAGGACGACGTGGACGAGGACGAGGACGACGAGGACGACGAGGACGAGGACGATGAGGACGACGAGGACGAGGACGATGAGGACGAGGACGAGGACGAGGACGACGAGGACGTACGAGGACGAGGACGACGAGGACGTACGAGGACGAGGACGACGAGGACGAGGACGACGTGGACGAGGACGACGAGGACGAGGACGAGGACGACGAGGACGAGGACGACGAGGACGACGAGGACGAGGACGACGAGGACGACGAGGACGACGAGGACGAGGACGACGAGGACGAGGACGACGAGGACGACGAGGACGAGGACGACGATGACGAGGACGAGGACGACGAGGACGACGAGGACGACGAGGACGAGGACGACGAGGACGAGGACGATGAGGACGACGAGGACGACGAGGAGGACGAGGACGAGGACGAGGACGACGAGGACGACGAGTACGAGGACGACGAGGACGACGAGGACGACGAGGACGACGAGGACGACGAGGACGAGGACGACGAGGACGAGGACGACGAGGACGAGGACGACGAGGACGAGGACGAGGACGACGAGGACGAGGACGAGGACGACGAGGACGAGGACGACGAGGACGAGGACGACGAGGACGACGAGTACGAGGACGACGAGGACGACGAGGACGAGGACGAGGACGACGAGGACGAGGACGACGAGGACGAGGACGACGAGGACGAGGACGACGAGGACGAGGACGAGGACGACGAGGACGAGGACGACGAGGACGAGGACGACGAGGACGAGGACGATGAGGACGAGGACGAGGACGAGGACGACGAGGACGTACGAGGACGAGGACGACGAGGACGTACGAGGACGAGGACGACGAGGACGAGGACGACGTGGACGAGGACGACGACGACGAGGACGAGTACAACGAGGACGAGGACGACGAGGACGAGGACGAGGACGAGCACGAGGAGGACGAGGACGACGAGGACGACGTGGACGAGGACGAGGTCGACGAGGACGACGAGGACGAGGACGACGAGGACGACGTGGACGAGGACGAGGACGACGGGGACGACGAGGACGAGGACGATGAGGACGACGAGGACGAGGACGATGAGGACGAGGACGAGGACGAGGACGACGAGGACGTACGAGGACGAGGACGACGAGGACGTACGAGGACGAGGACGACGAGGACGAGGACGACGTGGACGAGGACGACGAGGACGAGGACGAGGACGACGAGGACGAGGACGAGGACGACGAGGACGAGGACGACGAGGACGAGGACGAGGACGAGGGCGACGAGGACGAGGACGACGAGGACGAGGACGACGAGGACGAGGACGACGAGGACGACGAGTACGAGGACGACGAGGACGAGGACGACGAGGACGAGGACGACGAGGACGAGGACGACGAGGACGAGGACGACGAGGACGAGGACGACGAGGACGAGGACGACGAGGACGAGGACGAGGACGACGAGGACGAGGACGAGGACGACGAGGACGAGGACGACGAGGACGACGAGTACGAGGACGACGAGGACGACGAGGACGAGGACGAGGAAGACGAGGACGAGGACGAGGACGACGAGGACGACGAGTACGAGGACGACGAGGACGACGAGGACGACGAGGACGACGTGGACGAGGACGAGGACGACGAGGACGACGAGGACGAGGACGAGGACGACGAGGACGACGAGGACGAGGACGACGAGGACGACGAGTACGAGGACGACGAGGACGACGAGGACGACGAGGACGACGAGGACGAGGACGACGATGACGAGGACGAGGACGACGAGGACGACGAGGACGACGAGGACGAGGACGACGAGGACGAGGACGATGAGGACGACGAGGACGACGAGGACGACGAGGACGAGGACGAGGACGACGAGGACGACGAGTACGAGGACGACGAGGACGACGAGGACGACGAGGACGACGAGGACGAGGACGACGAGGACGAGGACGACGAGGACGAGGACGACGAGGACGACGAGGACGACGAGGACGACGAGGACGACGTGGACGAGGACGAGGACGACGAGGACGACGAGGACGAGGACGAGGACGACGAGGACGACGAGGACGAGGACGACGAGGACGACGAGTACGAGGACGACGAGGACGACGAGGACGACGAGGACGACGAGGACGACGAGGACGAGGACGACGATGACGAGGACGAGGACGACGAGGACGACGAGGACGACGAGGACGAGGACGACGAGGACGAGGACGATGAGGACGACGAGGACGACGAGGACGACGAGGACGAGGACGAGGACGACGAGGACGACGAGTACGAGGACGACGAGGACGACGAGGACGACGAGGACGACGAGGACGAGGACGACGAGGACGAGGACGACGAGGACGACGAGGACGACGAGGACGACGTGGACGAGGACGAGGACGACGAGGACGACGAGGACGAGGACGAGGACGACGAGGACGACGAGGACGAGGACGACGAGGACGACGAGGACGAGGACGACGAGGACGACGAGTACGAGGACGACGAGGACGACGAGGACGACGAGGACGACGAGGACGAGGACGAGGACGACGATGACGAGGACGAGGACGACGAGGACGACGAGGACGACGAGGACGAGGACGACGAGGACGACGAGGACGAGGACGACGAGGACGAGGACGAGGACGACGAGGACGACGAGGACGAGGACGACGAGGACGACGAGTACGAGGACGACGAGGACGACGAGGACGACGAGGACGACGAGGACGACGAGGACGAGGACGACGATGACGAGGACGAGGACGACGAGGACGACGAGGACGACGAGGACGAGGACGACGAGGACGAGGACGATGAGGACGAGGACGAGGACGAGGACGACGAGGACGTACGAGGACGAGGACGACGAGGACGTACGAGGACGAGGACGACGAGGACGAGGACGACGTGGACGAGGACGACGACGACGAGGACGAGGACAACGAGGACGAGGACGAGGACGACGAGGACGAGGACGAGGACGAGGAGGACGAGGACGACGAGGACGACGTGGACGAGGACGAGGTCGACGAGGACGACGAGGACGAGGACGACGAGGACGACGTGGTCGAGGACGAGGACGACGAGGACGACGAGGACGAGGACGATGAGGACGACGAGGACGAGGACGATGAGGACGAGGACGAGGACGAGGACGACGAGGACGTACGAGGACGAGGACGACGAGGACGTACCAGGACGAGGACGACGAGGACGAGGACGACGTGGACGAGGACGACGAGGACGAGGACGAGGACGACGAGGACGAGGACGACGAGGACGACGAGGACGAGGACGACGAGGACGACGAGGACGACGAGGACGAGGACGACGAGGACGACGAGGACGACGAGGACGAGGACGACGAGGACGAGGACGACGAGGACGAGGACGACGAGGACGAGGACGACGAGGACGAGGACGACGAGGACGACGAGGACGAGGACGACGAGGACGACGAGGACGAGGACGACGATGACGAGGACGAGGACGACGAGGACGACGAGGACGACGAGGACGAGGACGACGAGGACGAGGACGATGAGGACGACGAGGACGACGAGGACGACGAGGACGAGGACGAGGACGACGAGGACGACGAGTACGAGGACGACGAGGACGACGAGGACGACGCGACGACGAGGACGAGGACGACGAGGACGAGGACGACGAGGACGAGGACGACGAGGACGAGGACGAGGACGACGAGGACGAGGACGAGGACGACGAGGACGAGGACGACGAGGACGAGGACGACGAGGACGACGAGTACGAGGACGACGAGTACGAGAACGACGAGGACGACGAGGACGAGGACGAGGACGACGAGGACGAGGACGACGAGGACGAGGACGACGAGGACGAGGACGACGAGGACGAGGACGACGAGGACGAGGACGAGGACGACGAGGACGAGGACGACGAGGACGAGGACGACGAGGACGAGGACGATGAGGACGAGGACGAGGACGAGGACGACGAGGACGTACGAGGACGAGGACGACGAGGACGTACGAGGACGAGGACGACGAGGACGAGGACGACGTGGACGAGGACGACGACGACGAGGACGAGTACAACGAGGACGAGGACGACGAGGACGAGGACGAGGACGAGGAGGACGAGGACGACGAGGACGACGTGGACGAGGACGAGGTCGACGAGGACGACGAGGACGAGGACGACGAGGACGACGTGGACGAGGACGAGGACGACGGGGACGACGAGGACGAGGACGATGAGGACGACGAGGACGAGGACGATGAGGACGAGGACGAGGACGACGAGGACGACGTGGACGAGGACGAGGACGACGAGGACGACGAGGACGACGAGGACGACGAGGACGACGAGGACGAGGACGACGATGACGAGGACGAGGACGACGAGGACGAGGACGACGAGGACGAGGACGAGGACGACGAGGACGACGAGTACGAGGACGACGAGGACGACGAGGACGACGAGGACGACGAGGACGAGGACGACGAGGACGAGGACGACGAGGACGAGGACGACGAGGACGAGGACGACGAGTACGAGGACGACGAGCACGACGAGGACGAGGACGAGGACGACGAGGACGAGGACGAGGACGACGAGGACGAGGACGAGGACGAGGAGGACGAGGACGACGAGGACGACGTGGACGAGGACGAGGACGACGAGGACGACGAGGACGAGGACGAGGACGACGAGGACGACGAGGACGAGGACGACGAGGACGACGAGTACGAGGACGACGAGGACGACGGGGACGACGAGGACGACGAGGACGACGAGGACGACGAGGACGACGAGGACGACGAGGACGACGAGGACGACGAGGACGAGGACGACGATGACGAGGACGAGGACGACGAGGACGACGAGGACGAGGACGACGATGACGAGGACGAGGACGACGAGGACGACGAGGACGACGAGGACGAGGACGACGAGGACGAGGACGACGAGGACGACGAGGACGAGGACGATGAGGACGACGAGGACGACGAGGACGACGAGGACGTGGACGAGGACGACGAGGACGACGAGTACGAGGACGACGAGGACGACGAGGACGACGAGGACGACGAGGACGAGGACGACGAGGACGACGAGGACGAGGACGAGGACGACGAGGACGAGGACGACGAGGACGAGGACGACGAGGACGACGAGTACGAGGACGACGAGGACGACGAGGACGAGGACGAGGACGACGAGGACGAGGACGAGGACGACGAGGACGAGGACGACGAGGACGAGGACGACGAGGACGAGGACGACGAGGACGACGAGTACGAGTACGACGAGGACGACGAGTACGAGGACGACGAGGACGACGAGGACGACGAGGACGAGGACGAGGAAGACGAGGACGACGAGGACGACGAGGACGAGGACGAGGACGACGAGGACGAGGACGAGGACGACGAGGACGAGGACGACGAGGACGACGAGGACGACGAGGACGAGGACGACGAGGACGACGAGTACGAGGACGACGAGGACGACGAGGACGACGAGGACGACGAGGACGAGGACGACGAGGACGAGGACGACGAGGACGAGGACGACGAGGACGAGGACGACGAGTACGAGGACGACGAGCACGACGAGGACGAGGACGAGGACGACGAGGACGAGGACGAGGACGACGAGGACGAGGACGAGGACGAGGAGGACGAGGGCGACGAGGACGACGTGGACGAGGACGAGGACGACGAGGACGACGAGGACGAGGACGAGGACGACGAGGACGACGAGGACGAGGACGACGAGGACGACGAGTACGAGGACGACGAGGACGACGGGGACGACGAGGACGACGAGGACGACGAGGACGACGAGGACGACGAGGACGACGAGGACGAGGACGACGATGACGAGGACGAGGACGACGAGGACGACGAGGACGAGGACGACGATGACGAGGACGAGGACGACGAGGACGACGAGGACGACGAGGACGAGGACGACGAGGACGAGGACGACGAGGACGACGAGGACGAGGACGATGAGGACGACGAGGACGACGAGGACGACGAGGACGTGGACGAGGACGACGAGGACGACGAGTACGAGGACGACGAGGACGACGAGGACGACGAGGACGACGAGGACGAGGACGACGAGGACGACGAGGACGAGGACGAGGACGACGAGGACGAGGACGACGAGGACGAGGACGACGAGGACGACGAGTACGAGGACGACGAGGACGACGAGGACGAGGACGAGGACGACGAGGACGAGGACGACGAGGACGAGGACGACGAGGACGAGGACGACGAGGACGACGAGTACGAGTACGACGAGGACGACGAGTACGAGGACGACGAGGACGACGAGGACGAGGACGACGAGGACGAGGACGACGAGGACGACGAGGACGAGGACGATGAGGACGACGAGGACGACGAGGACGACGAGGACGTGGACGAGGACGACGAGGACGACGAGTACGAGGACGACGAGGACGACGAGGACGACGAGGACGACGAGGACGAGGACGACGAGGACGACGAGGACGAGGACGAGGACGACGAGGACGAGGACGACGAGGACGAGGACGACGAGGACGACGAGTACGAGGACGACGAGGACGACGAGGACGAGGACGAGGACGACGAGGACGAGGACGAGGACGACGAGGACGAGGACGACGAGGACGAGGACGACGAGGACGAGGACGACGAGGACGACGAGTACGAGTACGACGAGGACGACGAGTACGAGGACGACGAGGACGACGAGGACGACGAGGACGACGAGGACGAGGACGAGGAAGACGAGGACGACGAGGACGACGAGGACGAGGACGAGGACGACGAGGACGAGGACGAGGACGACGAGGACGAGGACGACGAGGACGACGAGGACGACGAGGACGAGGACGACGAGGACGAGGACGAGGACGACGAGGACGACGAGTACGAGGACGACGAGGACGACGAGGACGACGAGGACGACGAGGACGAGGACGACGAGGACGAGGACGACGAGGACGAGGACGACGAGGACGAGGACGACGAGTACGAGGACGACGAGCACGACGAGGACGAGGACGAGGACGACGAGGACGAGGACGAGGACGACGAGGACGAGGACGAGGACGAGGAGGACGAGGGCGACGAGGACGACGTGGACGAGGACGAGGACGACGAGGACGACGAGGACGAGGACGAGGACGACGAGGACGACGAGGACGAGGACGACGAGGACGACGAGTACGAGGACGACGAGGACGACGGGGACGACGAGGACGACGAGGACGACGAGGACGACGAGGACGACGAGGACGACGAGGACGACGAGGACGAGGACGACGATGACGAGGACGAGGACGACGAGGACGACGAGGACGAGGACGACGATGACGAGGACGAGGACGACGAGGACGACGAGGACGACGAGGACGAGGACGACGAGGACGAGGACGACGAGGACGACGAGGACGAGGACGATGATTACGACGAGGACGACGAGGACGACGAGGACGTGGACGAGGACGACGAGGACGACGAGTACGAGGACGACGAGGACGACGAGGACGACGAGGACGACGAGGACGAGGACGACGAGGACGACGAGGACGAGGACGAGGACGACGAGGACGAGGACGACGAGGACGAGGACGACGAGGACGACGAGTACGAGGACGACGAGGACGACGAGGACGAGGACGAGGACGACGAGGACGAGGACGACGAGGACGAGGACGACGAGGACGAGGACGACGAGGACGACGAGTACGAGTACGACGAGGACGACGAGTACGAGGACGACGAGGACGACGAGGACGACGAGGACGAGGACGAGGAAGACGAGGACGACTAGGACGAGGACGACGAGGACGACGAGGACGAGGACGACGAGGACGACGAGGACGAGGACGACGAGGACGACGAGGACGAGGACGCGGACGACGAGGACGACGAGGACGAGGACGACGAGGACGACGAGTACGAGGACGACGAGGACGACGAGGACGACGAGGACGAGGACGACGAAGACGAGGACGACGAGGACGAGGACGACGAGGACGACGAGGACGAGGACGAGGACGACGAGGACGACGAGGACGAGGACGACGAGGACGACGAGTACGAGGACGACGAGGACGACGAGGACGACGAGGACGAGGACGACGATGACGAGGACGACGATGACGAGTACAACGATGACGAGGACGAGGACGACGAGGACGACGAGGACGACGAGGACGAGGACGACGAGGACGAGGACGACGAGGACGAGGACGACGAGGACGAGGACAACGAGGACGAGGACGACGAGGACGAGGACGACGAGGACGAGGACGACGAGGACGAGGACGACGAGGACGAGGACGACGAGGACGAGGACGACGAGGACGAGGACGAGGACGACGAGGACGAGGACGAGGACGACGAGGACGAGGACGAGGACGAGGACGACGAGGACGAGGACGACGAGGACGAGGACGACGAGGACGAGGACGACGAGGACGACGAGTACGAGGACGACGAGGACGACGAGGACGAGGACGAGGACGACGAGGACGACGAGTACGAGGACGACGAGGACGACGATGACGAGGACGACGATGACGAGGACGACGATGACGAGGACGACGATGACGAGGACGAAGACGACGAGGACGACGAGGACGACGAGGACGACGAGGACGAGGACGACGAGGACGAGGACGACGAGGACGAGGGCAACGAGGACGAGGACGACGAGGACGAGGACGAGGACGACGAGGACGAGGACGAGGACGACGAGAACGAGGACGACGAGGACGAGGACGACGAGGACGACGAGTACGAGGACGACGAGGACGAGGACGACGAGGACGACGAGGACGACGAGGACGACGAGGACGACGAGGACGAGGACGACGAGGACGAGGACGACGAGGACGAGGACAACGAGGACGAGGACGACGAGGACGAGGACGAGGACGACGAGGACGAGGACGACGAGGACGACGAGTACGAGGACGACGAGGACGACGAGGACGAGGACGAGGAAGACGAGGACGACGAGGACGAGGACGACGAGGACGAGGACGACGAGGACGACGAGGACGAGGACGAGGACGACGAGGACGACGAGGACGAGGACGACGAGGACGACGAGTACGAGGACGACGAGGACGACGAGTACGACGAGTACGAGGACGACGAGGACGACGAGTACGAGGACGACGAGGACGACGAGGACGACGAGGACGACGAGGACGAGGACGACGATGACGAGGACGAGGACGACGAGGACGACGAGGACGACGAGGACGACGAGGACGACGAGGACGACGAGGACGACGAGGACGACGAGGACGACGAGGACGACGAGGACGACGAGGACGACGAGGACGACGAGGACGACGAGGACGACGAGGACGACGAGGACGACGAGGACGACGAGGACGACGAGGACGACGAGGACGAGGACGACGAGGACGAGGACGACGAGGACGAGGACGACGAGGACGAGGACGACGAGGACGAGGACGACGAGGACGAGGACGACGAGGACGAGGACGACGAGGACGAGGACGACGAGGACGAGGACGAGGACGACGAGGACGAGGACGACGAGGACGACGAGGACGAGGACGACGAGGACGACGAGGACGAGGACGACGAGGACGACGAGGACGAGGACGACGAGGACGACGAGGACGAGGACGACGAGGACGACGAGGACGACGAGGACGAGGACGACGAGGACGACGAGGACGACGAGGACGAGGACGACGAGAACGACGAGGACGACGAGGACGAGGATGACGAGGACGACGAGGACGACGAGGACGAGGACGACGATGACGAGGACGAGGACGACGCGGACGACGAGGACGACGAGGACGAGGACGACGAGGACGAGGACAACGAGGACGAGGACGACGAGGACGAGGACGACGAGGACGAGGACGACGAGGACGAGGACGACCAGGACGAGGACGAGGACGACGAGGACGACGAGGACGAGGACGACGAGGACGAGGACGACGAGGACGAGGACGACGAGGACGAGGACGAGGACGAGGACGACGAGGACGACGAGTACGAGGACGACGAGGACGACGAGGACGAGGACGAGGACGACGAGGACGACGAGGACGAGGACGAGGACGACGAGGACGAGGACGAGGACGACGAGGACGAGGACGAGGACGAGGAGGACGAGGACGACGAGGACGACGTGGACGAGGACGAGGACGACGAGGACGACGAGGACGACGAGGACGAGGACGAGGACGACGAGGACGACGAGGACGAGGACGACGAGGACGACGAGTACGAGGACGACGAGGACGACGAGGACGACGAGGACGACGAGGACGAGGACGACGATGACGAGGACGAGGACGACGAGGACGACGAGGACGACGAGGACGACGAGGACGAGGACGACGAGGACGAGGACGACGAGGACGAGGACGATGAGGACGACGAGGACGAGGACGATGAGGACGACGAGGACGACGAGGACGACGAGGACGAGGACGAGGACGACGAGGACGACGAGTACGAGGACGACGAGGACGACGAGGACGACGAGGACGACGAGGACGAGGACGACGAGGACGAGGACGACGAGGACGAGGACGACGAGGACGAGGACGACGAGGACGAGGACGACGAGGACGAGGACGACGAGGACGAGGACGAGGACGACGAGGACGAGGACGACGAGGACGAGGACGACGAGGACGACGAGTACGAGGACGACGAGGACGACGAGGACGAGGACGAGGACGACGAGGACGAGGACGACGAGGACGAGGACGACGAGGACGAGGACGACGAGGACGAGGACGACGAGGACGAGGACGACGAGGACGAGGACGACGAGGACGAGGACGACGAGGACGAGGACGACGAGGACGAGGACGACGAGGACGAGGACGACGAGGACGACGAGGACGAGGACGACGAGGAAGAGGACGACGAGGACGACGAGGACGAGGACGACGAGGACGACGAGGACGAGGACGACGAGGACGACGAGGACGACGAGGACGAGGACGACGAGGACGAGGACAACGAGGACGAGGACGACGAGGACGAGGACGACGAGGACGAGGACGACGAGGACGAGGACGACGAGGACGACGAGGACGAGGACGACGAGGACGAGGACGACGAGGACGTGGACGACGAGGACGAGGACGAGGACGACGAGGACGAGGACGAGGACGACGAGGACGAGGACGAGGACGACGAGGACGAGGCCGACGAGGACGACGAGTACGAGGACGACGAGGACGACGAGGACGAGGACGAGGACGACGAGGACGAGGACGAGGACGACGAGGACGAGGACGACGAGGACGACGAGGACGACGAGGACGAGGACGAGGACGACGAGGACGACGAGGACGAGGACGACGAGGACGACGAGTACGAGGACGACGAGGACGACGAGGACGACGAGGACGACGAGGACGAGGACGACGATGACGAGGACGAGGACGACGAGGACGACGAGGACGACGAGGACGAGGACGACGAGGACGAGGACGATGAGGACGACGAGGACGACGAGGACGACGAGGACGAGGACGAGGACGACGAGGACGACGAGTACGAGGACGACGAGGACGACGAGGACGACGAGGACGACGAGGACGAGGACGACGAGGACGAGGACGACGAGGACGAGGACGACGAGGACGAGGACGAGGACGACGAGGACGAGGACGAGGACGACGAGGACGAGGACGACGAGGACGAGGACGACGAGCACGACGAGTACGAGGACGACGAGGACGACGAGGACGAGGACGAGGACGACGAGGACGAGGACGACGAGGACGAGGACGACGAGGACGAGGACGACGAGGACGAGGACGAGGACGACGAGGACGAGGACGACGAGGACGAGGACGACGAGGACGTGGACGAGGACGACGAGTACGAGGACGACGAGGACGACGAGGACGACGAGGACGAGGACGAGGAAGACGAGGACGACGAGGACGAGGACGAGGACGACGAGGACGAGGACGAGGACGACGAGGACGAGGACGAGGACGACGAGGACGACGAGTACGAGGACGACGAGGACGACGAGGACGAGGACGAGGACGACGAGGACGAGGACGAGGACGAGGAGGACGAGGACGACGAGGACGACGTGGACGAGGACGAGGACGACGAGGACGACGAGGACGACGAGGACGAGGACGAGGACGACGAGGACGACGAGGACGACGAGTACGAGGACGACGAGGACGACGAGGACGACGAGGACGACGAGGACGAGGACGACCATGACGAGGACGAGGACGACGAGGACGACGAGGACGACGAGGACGACGAGGACGAGGACGACGAGGACGAGGACGATGAGGACGACGAGGACGAGGACGATGAGGACGACGAGGACGACGAGGACGACGTGGACGAGGACGAGGACGACGAGGACGACGAGTACGAGGACGACGAGGACGACGAGGACGACGAGGACGACGAGGACGAGGACGACGAGGACGAGGACGACGAGGACGAGGACGACGAGGACGAGGACGACGAGGACGAGGACGACGAGGACGAGGACGACGAGGACGAGGACGACGAGGACGAGGACGACGAGGACGAGGACGAGGACGACGAGGACGAGGACGAGGACGACGAGGACGAGGACGACGAGGACGAGGACGACGAGGACGACGAGTACGAGGACGACGAGGACGACGAGGACGAGGACGAGGACGACGAGGACGAGGACGACGAGGACGAGGACGACGAGGACGAGGACGACGAGGACGAGGACGACGAGGACGAGGACGACGAGGACGAGGACGACGAGGACGAGGACGACGAGGACGAGGACGACGAGGACGAGGACGACGAGGACGAGGACGACGAGGACGAGGACGAGGACGACGAGGACGACGACGACGACGACGAGGACGACGACGACGAGGACGAGGACGACGAGGACGACGAGGACGAGGACGACGAGGACGAGGACGACGAGGACGAGGACGACGAGGACGAGGACGACGAGGACGAGGACGACGAGGACGAGGACGAGGACGACGAGGACGACGACGACGACGACGAGGACGTGGACGACGAGGACGACGAGGACGACGAGGACGAGGACGACGAGGACGACGAGGACGAGGACGACGAGGACGAGGACAACGACGACGACGAGGACGAGGACGACGAGGATGACGAGGACGAGGACGACGAGGACGACGACGACGACGAGGACGAGGACGACGAGGACGACGAGGACGACGAGGACGAGGACGACGAGGACGAGGACGACGACGACGAGGACGACGAGGACGAGGACGACGAGGACGAGGACGACGACGACGAGGACGACGACGACGAGGACGACGAGGACGAGGACGACGAGGACGAGGACGACGAGGACGAGGACGACGAGGACGAGGACGACGAGGACGAGGACGACGAGGACGAGGACGACGAGGACGAGGACGACGAGGACGAGGACGACGAGGACGAGGACGACGAGGACGAGGACGACGAGGACGAGGACGACGAGGACGAGGACGACGAGGACGAGGACGACGAGGACGAGGACGACGAGGACGAGCACGACGAGGACGAGGACGACGACGACGAGGACGACGACGACGACGAGGACGAGGACGACGAGGACGACGAGGACGACGAGGACGACGAGGACGACGAGGACGACGAGGACGACGAGGACGACGAGGACGACGAGGACGACGAGGACGACGAGGACGACGAGGACGACGAGGACGACGAGGACGACGAGGACGACGAGGACGACGAGGACGACGAGGACGACGAGGACGACGAGGACGACGAGGACGAGGACGACGAGGACGAGGACGACGAGGACGACGACGACGGGGACGAAGACGACGGGGACGGGGACGACGGGGACGTGGACGACGGGGACGGGGCCGACGGGGACGAGGACGACGAGGACGACGAGGACGACGAGGACGACGAGGACGACGAGGACGACGGGGACGACGACGACGGGGACGGGGACGACGGGGACGTGCACGACGGGGACGGGGCCGACGGGGACGAGGACGACGAGGACGACGAGGACGACGAGGACGACGAGGACGAGGACGACGAGGACGAGGACGACGAGGACGAGGACGACGAGGACGAGGACGATGAGGACGAGGACGACGAGGGCGAGGACGACGAGGACGAGGACGACGAGGACGAGGACGACGAGGACGAGGACGACGAGGACGAGGACGACGAGGACGAGGACGACGAGGACGACGAGGACGAGGACGACGACGACGAGGACGAGGACGACGAGGACGAGGACGACGAGGACGAGGACGACGAGGACGACGAGGACGAGGACGACGACGACGAGGACGAGGACCACGAGGACGACGAGGACGAGGACGACGAGGACGAGCACGATGAGGACGAGGACGACGAGGACGAGGACGACGAGGACGACGAGGACGAGGACGACGAGGACGAGAACGACGAGGACGAGGACGAGGACGACGAGGACGAGGACGAGGACGACGAGGACGAGGACGACGAGGACGAGGACGACGAGGACGAGGACGAGGACGACGAGGACGACGAGGACGAGGACGAGGACGACGAGGACGACGAGGACGAGGACGAGGACGACGAGGACGAGGACGAGGACGACGAGGACGACGAGGACGAGGACGACGATGACGAGGACGAGGACGACGAGGACGACGAGGACGAGGACGACGAGGACGAGGACGACGAGGACGAGGACGACGAGGACGAGGACGACGAGGACGACGAGGACGAGGACGACGAGGACGAGCACGATGAGGACGAGGACGACGAGGACGAGGACGACGAGGACGACGAGGACGAGGACGACGAGGACGAGGACGACGAGGACGAGGACGAGGACGACGAGGACGACGAGGACGAGGACGAGGACGACAAGGACGACGAGGACGAGGACGACGAGGACGACGAGGACGAGGACGACGAGGACGAGGACGACGAGGACGACGAGGACGAGGACGACGAGGACGACGAGGACGAGGACGACGAGGACGACGAGGACGACGAGGACGACGAGGACGAGGACGACGAGGACGACGAGGACGAGGACGACGAGGACGACGAGGACGAGGACAACGACGACGACGAGGACGAGGACGACGAGGATGACGAGGACGAGGACGACGAGGACGACGACGACGACGAGGACGAGGACGACGAGGACGACGAGGACGACGAGGACGAGGACGACGAGGACGAGGACGACGACGACGAGGACGAGGACGACGAGGACGAGGACGACGACGACGAGGACGACGACGACGAGGACGACGAGGACGAGGACGACGAGGACGAGGACGAGGACGAGGACGACGAGGACGACGAGGACGAGGACGAGGACGAGGACGACGAGGACGACGAGGACGACGAGGACGAGGACGAGGACCACGAGGACGACGAGGACGAGGACGACGAGGACGAGCACGATGAGGACGAGGACGACGAGGACGAGGACGACGAGGACGACGAGGACGAGGACGACGAGGACGAGGACGACGAGGACGAGGACGACGAGGACGAGGACGAGGACGACGAGGACGAGGACGACGAGGACGAGGACGACGAGGACGAGGACGACGAGGACGAGGACGAGGACGACGAGGACGACGAGGACGAGGACGAGGACGACGAGGACGACGAGGACGAGGACGAGGACGACGAGGACGACGAGGACGAGGACGACGATGACGAGGACGAGGACGACGAGGACGACGAGGACGAGGACGACGAGGACGAGGACGACGAGGACGAGGACGACGAGGACGACGAGGACGAGGACGACGAGGACGAGCACGATGAGGACGAGGACGACGAGGACGAGGACGACGAGGACGACGAGGACGAGGACGACGAGGACGAGGACGACGAGGACGAGGACGAGGACGACGAGGACGAGGACGACGAGGACGAGGACGAGGACGACGAGGACGAGGACGAGGACGACGAGGACGACGAGGACGAGGACGAGGACGACGAGGACGACGCGGACGAGGACGAGGACGACGAGGACGAGGACGAGGACGACGAGGACGACGAGGACGAGGACGACGAGGACGAGGACGACGAGGACGACGAGGATGAGGACGACGAGGACGACGAGGACGACGAGGACGAGGACGACGAGGACGACGAGGACGAGGACGACGAGGACGAGGACAACGACGACGACGAGGACGAGGACGACGAGGATGACGAGGACGAGGACGACGAGGACGACGACGACGACGAGGACGAGGACGACTAGGACGAGGACGACGAGGACGAGGACGACGAGGACGAGGACGAGGACGACGAGGACGACGACGACGACGACGAGGACGTGGACGACGAGGACGAGGACGACGAGGACGAGGACGAGGACGACGAGGACGAGGACGACGAGGACGAGGACGACGAGGACGAGGACGACGAGGACGAGGACGACGAGGACGAGGACGACGAGGACGAGGACGACGAGGACGAGCACGACGAGGACGAGGACGACGACGACGAGGACGACGACGACGACGAGGACGAGGACGACGAGGACGACGAGGACGACGAGGACGACGAGGACGACGAGGACGACGAGGACGACGAGGACGACGAGGACGACGAGGACGACGAGGACGACGAGGACGACGAGGACGACGAGGACGACGAGGACGACGAGGACGACGAGGACGACGAGGACGACGAGGACGACGAGGACGACGAGGACGACGAGGACGACGAGGACGACGAGGACGAGGACGACGAGGACGAGGACGACGAGGACGAGGACGACGAGGACGAGGACGACGACGACGGGGACGACGACGACGGGGACGGGGACGACGGGGACGTGGACGACGGGGACGGGGACGACGGGGACGGGGACGACGAGGACGACGAGGACGAGGACGACGAGGACGACGAGGACGACGAGGACGACGAGGACGACGAGGACGACGAGGACGACGAGGACGACGAGGACGACGACGACGACGAGGACGACGAGGACGACGAGGACGACGAGGACGAGGACGACGAGGACGAGGACGACGAGGACGAGGACGACGAGGACGAGGACGACGAGGACGACGAGGACGAGGACGAGGACGAGGACGACGAGGACGACGAGGACGACGAGGACGACGAGGACGACGAGGACGACGAGGACGAGGACGAGGACCACGAGGACGACGAGGACGAGGACGACGAGGACGAGCACGATGAGGACGAGGACGACGAGGACGATGACGACGAGGACGACGAGGACGAGGACGACGAGGACGAGGACGACGAGGACGAGGACGACGAGGACGAGGACGACGAGGACGAGGACGACGAGGACGAGGACGAGGACGACGAGGACGACGAGGACGAGGACGAGGACGACGAGGACGACGAGGACGAGGACGAGGACGACGAGGACGAGGACGAGGACGACGAGGACGACGAGGACGAGGACGACGATGACGAGGACGAGGACGACGAGGACGACGAGGACGAGGACGACGAGGACGAGGACGACGAGGACGAGGACGACGAGGACGAGGACGACGAGGACGACGAGGACGAGGACGACGAGGACGAGCACGATGAGGACGAGGACGACGAGGACGAGGACGACGAGGACGACGAGGACGAGGACGACGAGGACGAGGACGACGAGGACGAGGACGAGGACGACGAGGACGAGGACGACGAGGACGAGGACGACGAGGACGAGGACGACGAGGACGAGGACGACGAGGACGAGGACGAGGACGACGAGGACGACGAGGACGAGGACGAGGACGACGAGGACGAGGACGAGGACGACGAGGACGACGAGGACGAGGACGACGAGGACGAGGACGACGAGGACGACGAGGACGAGGACGACGAGGACGACGAGGACGACGAGGACGAGGACGACGAGGACGACGAGGACGAGGACGACGAGGACGACGAGGACGAGGACAACGACGACGACGAGGACGACGAGGACGACGACGACGACGAGGACGAGGACGACGAGGACGACGAGGACGACGAGGACGAGGACGACGAGGACGAGGACGACGACGACGAGGACGAGGACGACGAGGACGAGGACGACGACGACGAGGACGACGACGACGAGGACGACGAGGACGAGGACGACGAGGACGAGGACGACGAGGACGAGGACGACGAGGACGAGGACGACGAGGACGAGGACGACGACGACGAGGACGAGGACGACGACGACGAGGACGACGACGACGAGGACGACGAGGACGAGGACGACGAGGACGAGGACGACGAGGACGAGGACGACGAGGACGAGGACGACGAGGACGAGGACGACGAGGACGAGGACGACGAGGACGAGGACGACGAGGACGAGGACGACGAGGACGAGGACGACGAGGACGAGGACGACGAGGACGAGGACGACGAGGACGAGGACGACGAGGACGAGGACGACGAGGACGAGGACGACGAGGACGAGGACGACGAGGACGAGGACGACGAGGACGAGGACGACGAGGACGAGGACGACGAGGACGAGGACGACGAGGACGAGGACGACGAGGACGAGGACGACGAGGACGAGGACGACGAGGACGAGGACGACGAGGACGAGGACGACGAGGACGAGGACGACGAGGACGAGGACGACGAGGACGAGGACGACGAGGACGAGCACGACGAGGACGAGGACGACGACGACGAGGACGACGACGAAGACGAGGACGAGGACGACGAGGACGACGAGGACGACGAGGACGACGAGGACGACGAGGACGACGAGGACGACGAGGACGACGAGGACGACGAGGACGACGAGGACGACGAGGACGACGAGGACGACGAGGACGACGAGGACGACGAGGACGACGAGGACGACGAGGACGACGAGGACGACGAGGACGACGAGGACGACGAGGACGACGAGGACGACGAGGACGACGAGGACGACGAGGACGACGAGGACGACGAGGACGACGAGGACGACGAGGACGACGAGGACGACGAGGACGACGAGGACGACGAGGACGACGAGGACGACGAGGACGACGAGGACGACGAGGACGACGAGGACGACGAGGACGACGAGGACGACGAGGACGACGAGGACGACGAGGACGACGAGGACGACGAGGACGACGAGGACGACGAGGACGACGAGGACGACGAGGACGACGAGGACGACGAGGACGACGAGGACGACGAGGACGACGAGGACGACGAGGACGACGAGGACGACGAGGACGACGAGGACGACGAGGACGACGAGGACGACGAGGACGACGAGGACGACGAGGACGACGAGGACGACGAGGACGACGAGGACGACGAGGACGACGAGGACGACGAGGACGACGAGGACGACGAGGACGACGAGGACGACGAGGACGACGAGGACGACGAGGACGACGAGGACGACGATGACGACGAGGACGACGAGGACGACTGGGACGACGAGGACGACGAGGACGACGAGGACGACGAGGACGACGAGGACGAGGACGACGAGGACGAGGGCGACGAGGACGAGGACGACGAGGACGAGGCCGACGAGGACGAGGACGACGAGGACGAGGACGACGAGGACGAGGACGACGAGGACGAGGACGACGAGGATGAGGACGACGAGGACGACGAGGACGACGAGGACGACGAGGACGACGAGGACGACGAGGACGACGAGGACGACTGGGACGACGAGGACGACGAGGACGACGAGGACGACGAGGACGACGAGGACGAGGACGACGAGGACGAGGACGACGAGGACGAGGACGACGAGGACGAGGACGACGAGGACGAGGACGACGAGGACGAGGACGACGAGGACGAGGACGACGAGGACGAGGACGACGAGGACGAGGACGACGAGGACGAGGACGACGAGGACGAGGACGACGAGGACGAGGACGACGAGGACGAGGACGACGAGGACGACGAGGACGAGGACGACGAGGACGGGGACGACGAGGACGAGGACGACGAGGACGAGGACGACGTGGACGACGAGGACGAGGACGACGATGACGGGGACGTCGTTGACGACGAGGACGAGGACGAGGACGACGAGGACGACGAGGGCGAGGACGAGGACGACGAGGACGACGAGGACGAGGACGAGGACGGCGAGGACGACGAGGACGAGGACGACGAGGACGAGGACGACGAGGACGAGGACGACGAGGACGAGGACGACGAGGACGACGAGGACGAGGACGACGAGAACGAGGACGACGAGGACGAGGACGACGAGGACGACGAGGACGACGAGGACGAGGACGACGAGGACGACGAGGACGACGAGGACGACGAGGACGACGAGGACGACGAGGACGACGAGGACGACGAGGACGACGAGGACGACGAGGACGACGAGGACGACGAGGACGACGAGGACGACGAGGACGACGAGGACGACGAGGACGACTGGGACGACGAGGACGACGAGGACGACGAGGACGACGAGGACGACGAGGACGAGGACGACGAGGACGAGGGCGACGAGGACGAGGACGACGAGGACGAGGCCGACGAGGACGAGGACGACGAGGACGAGGACGACGAGGACGAGGACGACGAGGATGAGGACGACGAGGACGACGAGGACGACGAGGACGACTGGGACGACGAGGACGACTGGGACGACGAGGACGACGAGGACGACGAGGACGACGAGGACGACGAGGACGAGGACGACGAGGACGAGGACGACGAGGACGAGGACGACGAGGACGAGGACGACGAGGACGAGGACGACGAGGACGAGGACGACGAGGACGAGGACGACGAGGACGAGGACGAGGACGACGAGGACGACGAGGACGAGGACGACGAGGACGGGGACGACGAGGACGAGGACGGGGACGACGAGGACGAGGACGACGAGGAGGAGGACGACGAGGACGAGGACGACGTGGACGACGAGGACGAGGACGACGATGACGGGGACGTCGTGGACGACGAGGACGAGGACGAGGACGACGAGGACGACGAGGACGAGGACGAGGACGACGAGGACGACGAGGACGAGGACGAGGACGGCGAGGACGACGAGGACGAGGACGACGAGGACGAGGACGACGAGGACGAGGACGACGAGGACGAGGACGACGAGGACGAGGACGACGAGGACGAGGACGACGAGGACGAGGACGACCAGGACGAGGACGACGAGGACGAGGACGACGAGGACGAGGACGACGAGGACGAGGACGACGAGGACGAGGACGACGAGGACGAGGACGACCAGGACGAGGACGACGAGGACGAGGACGACGAGGACGAGGACGACGAGGACGAGGACGACGAGGACGAGGACGACGAGGACGAGGACGACGAGGACGAGGACGACGAGGACGAGGACGACGAGGACGAGGACGACGAGGACGAGGACGACGAGGACGAGGACGACGAGGACGAGGACGACGAGGACGAGGACGACGAGGACGAGGACGACGAGGACGAGGACGAGGACGACGAGGACGAGGACGAGGACGAGGACGACGAGGACGAGGACGAGGACAACGAGGACGAGGACGAGGACGAGGACGACGACGACGAGGACGAGGACGACGAGGACGACGAGGACGAGGACGACGAGGACGAGGACGACGAGGACGAGGACGACGAGGACGAGGACGACGAGGACGAGGACGACGAGGACGAGGACGACGAGGACGAGGACGAGGACGACGAGGACGACGACGACGACGACGAGGACGACGACGACGAGGACGAGGACGACGAGGACGACGAGGACGAGGACGACGAGGACGAGGACGACGAGGACGAGGACGACGAGGACGAGGACGACGAGGACGAGGACGACGAGGACGAGGACGAGGACGACGAGGACGACGACGACGACGACGAGGACGTGGACGACGAGGACGAGGACGACGAGGACGAGGACGAGGACGACGAGGACTACGAGGACGAGGACGAGGACGACGAGGACGAGGACGATGAGGACGGTGAGGACGAGGACGACGAGTACGACGAGGACGAGGACGACGAGGACGACGAGGACGACAAGGACGACGAGGACGACGAGGTCGAGGACGACGAGGACGAGGACGACGAGGACGAGGACGACGAGGACGAGGACGACGAGGACGAGGACGACGAGGACGACGAGGACGAGGACGACGAGGACGACGAGGACGAGGACGAGGACGACGAGGACGACGAGGACGAGGACGAGGACGAGGACGACGAGGACGACGAGGACGACGAGGACGACGAGGACGACGAGGACGACGAGGACGACGAGGACGACGAGGACGAGGACGACGAGGACGAGGACGACGAGGACGACGAGGACGAGGACGACGAGGACGAGGACGACGAGGACGAGGACGAGGACGACGAGGACGAGGACGACGAGGACGAGGACGACGAGGCCGAGGACGACGAGGACGAGGACGACGAGGACGAGGACGAGGACGACGAGGACGACGAGGACGAGGACGAGGACGACGAGGACGAGGACGAGGACGACGAGGACGACGAGGACGAGGACGACGAGGACGAGGACGACGAGGACGACGAGGACGAGGACGACGAGGACGACGAGGACGACGAGGACGACGAGGACGACGAGGACGACGAGGACGACGAGGACGAGGACGACGAGGACGAGGACGACGAGGACGAGGACGACGAGGACGAGGACGACGAGGGCGAGGACGACGAGGACGAGGACGACGAGGACGAGGACGACGAGGACGAGGACGACGAGGACGAGGACGACGAGGACGACGAGGACGAGGACGACGACGACGAGGACGAGGACGACGAGGACGAGGACGACGAGGACGAGGACGACGAGGACGACGAGGACGAGGACGACGACGACGAGGACGAGGACCACGAGGACGACGAGGACGAGGACGACGAGGACGAGCACGATGAGGACGAGGACGACGAGGACGAGGACGACGAGGACGACGAGGACGAGGACGACGAGGACGAGGACGACGAGGACGAGGACGAGGACGACGAGGACGAGGACGAGGACGACGAGGACGAGGACGACGAGGACGAGGACGAGGACGACGAGGACGAGGACGAGGACGACGAGGACGACGAGGACGAGGACGAGGACGACGAGGACGAGGACGAGGACGACGAGGACGACGAGGACGAGGACGAAGATGACGAGGACGAGGACGACGAGGACGACGAGGACGAGGACGACGAGGACGAGGACGACGAGGACGAGGACGACGAGGACGAGGACGACGAGGACGAGGACGACGAGGACGACGAGGACGAGGACGACGAGGACGAGCACGATGAGGACGAGGACGACGAGGACGAGGACGACGAGGACGACGAGGACGAGGACGACGAGGACGAGGACGACGAGGACGAGGACGAGGACGACGAGGACGACGAGGACGAGGACGAGGACGACGAGGACGACGAGGACGAGGACGAGGACGACGAGGACGAGGACGAGGACGACGAGGACGACGAGGACGAGGACGACGAGGACGAGGACGACGAGGACGACGAGGACGAGGACGACGAGGACGACGAGGACGAGGACGACGAGGACGACGAGGACGACGAGGACGACGAGGACGAGGACGACGAGGACGACGAGGACGAGGACGACGAGGACGACGAGGACGAGGACAACGACGACGACGAGGACGAGGACGACGAGGATGACGAGGACGAGGACGACGAGGACGACGACGACGACGAGGACGAGGACGACGAGGACGACGAGGACGACGAGGACGAGGACGACGAGGACGAGGACGACGACGACGAGGACGAGGACGACGAGGACGAGGACGACGACGACGAGGACGACGACGACGAGGACGACGAGGACGAGGACGACGAGGACGAGGACGAGGACGAGGACGACGAGGACGACGAGGACGAGGACGAGGACGAGGACGAGGACGACGAGGACGACGAGGACGACGAGGACGAGGACGAGGACCACGAGGACGACGAGGACGAGGACGACGAGGACGAGCACGATGAGGACGAGGACGACGAGGACGAGGACGACGAGGACGACGAGGACGAGGACGACGAGGACGAGGACGACGAGGACGAGGACGACGAGGACGAGGACGAGGACGACGAGGACGAGGACGACGAGGACGAGGACGACGAGGACGAGGACGACGAGGACGAGGACGAGGACGACGAGGACGACGAGGACGAGGACGAGGACGACGAGGACGACGAGGACGAGGACGAGGACGACGAGGACGACGAGGACGAGGACGACGATGACGAGGACGAGGACGACGAGGACGACGAGGACGAGGACGACGAGGACGAGGACGACGAGGACGAGGACGACGAGGACGACGAGGACGAGGACGACGAGGACGAGCACGATGAGGACGAGGACGACGAGGACGAGGACGACGAGGACGACGAGGACGAGGACGACCTGGACGAGGACGACGAGGACGAGGACGAGGACGACGAGGACGAGGACGACGAGGACGAGGACGAGGACGACGAGGACGAGGACGAGGACGACGAGGACGACGAGGACGAGGACGAGGACGACGAGGACGACGCGGACGAGGACGAGGACGACGAGGACGAGGACGAGGACGACGAGGACGACGAGGACGAGGACGACGAGGACGAGGACGACGAGGACGACGAGGATGAGGACGACGAGGACGACGAGGACGACGAGGACGAGGACGACGAGGACGACGAGGACGAGGACGACGAGGACGACGAGGACGAGGACGACGAGGACGACGAGGACGAGGACAACGACGACGACGAGGACGAGGACGACGAGGATGACGAGGACGAGGACGACGAGGACGACGACGACGACGAGGACGAGGACGACGAGGACGACGAGGACGACGAGGACGAGGACGACGAGGACGAGGACGACGACGACGAGGACGACGAGGACGAGGACGACGAGGACGAGGACGACGACGACGAGGACGACGACGACGAGGACGACGAGGACGAGGACGACGAGGACGAGGACGACGAGGACGAGGACGACGAGGACGAGGACGACGAGGACGAGGACGACGAGGACGAGGACGACGAGGACGAGGACGACGAGGACGAGGACGACGAGGACGAGGACGACGAGGACGAGGACGACGAGGACGAGGACGACGAGGACGAGGACGACGAGGACGAGGACGACGAGGACGAGGACGACGAGGACGAGGACGACGAGGACGAGCACGACGAGGACGAGGACGACGACGACGAGGACGACGACGACGACGAGGACGAGGACGACGAGGACGACGAGGACGACGAGGACGACGAGGACGACGAGGACGACGAGGACGACGAGGACGACGAGGACGACGAGGACGACGAGGACGACGAGGACGACGAGGACGACGAGGACGACGAGGACGACGAGGACGACGAGGACGACGAGGACGACGAGGACGACGAGGACGACGAGGACGAGGACGACGAGGACGACGACGACGGGGACGAAGACGACGGGGACGGGGACGACGGGGACGTGGACGACGGGGACGGGGCCGACGGGGACGAGGACGACGAGGACGACGAGGACGACGAGGACGACGAGGACGACGAGGACGACGGGGACGACGACGACGGGGACGGGGACGACGGGGACGTGGACGACGGGGACGGGGCCGACGGGGACGAGGACGACGAGGACGACGAGGACGAGGACGACGAGGACGACGAGGACGACGAGGACGACGAGGACGACGAGGACGACGAGGACGACGAGGACGACGAGGACGACGAGGACGACGAGGACGACGAGGACGACGAGGACGACGAGGACGAGGACGACGAGGACGAGGACGACGAGGACGAGGACGACGAGGACGAGGACGACGAGGACGAGGACGACGAGGGCGAGGACGACGAGGACGAGGACGACGAGGACGAGGACGACGAGGACGAGGACGACGAGGACGAGGACGACGAGGACGAGGACGACGAGGACGACGAGGACGAGGACGACGACGACGAGGACGAGGACGACGAGGACGAGGACGACGAGGACGAGGACGACGAGGACGACGAGGACGAGGACGACGACGACGAGGACGAGGACCACGAGGACGACGAGGACGAGGACGACGAGGACGAGCACGATGAGGACGAGGACGACGAGGACGAGGACGACGAGGACGACGAGGACGAGGACGACGAGGACGAGGACGACGAGGACGAGGACGAGGACGACGAGGACGAGGACGAGGACGACGAGGACGAGGACGACGAGGACGAGGACGACGAGGACGAGGACGAGGACGACGAGGACGACGAGGACGAGGACGAGGACGACGAGGACGACGAGGACGAGGACGAGGACGACGAGGACGAGGACGAGGACGACGAGGACGACGAGGACGAGGACGACGATGACGAGGACGAGGACGACGAGGACGACGAGGACGAGGACGACGAGGACGAGGACGACGAGGACGAGGACGACGAGGACGAGGACGACGAGGACGACGAGGACGAGGACGACGAGGACGAGCACGATGAGGACGAGGACGACGAGGACGAGGACGACGAGGACGACGAGGACGAGGACGACGAGGACGAGGACGACGAGGACGAGGACGAGGACGACGAGGACGACGAGGACGAGGACGACGAGGACGACGAGGACGAGGACGACGAGGACGAGGACGACGAGGACGAGGACGACGAGGACGAGGACGACGAGGACGAGGACGACGAGGACGAGGACGACGAGGACGAGGACGACGAGGACGAGGACGACGAGGACGAGGACGACGAGGACGAGGACGACGAGGACGAGGACGACGAGGACGAGGACGACGAGGACGAGGACGACGAGGACGAGGACGACGAGGACGAGGACGACGAGGACGAGCACGACGCGGACGAGGACGACGACGACGAGGACGACGACGACGACGAGGACGAGGACGACGAGGACGACGAGGACGACGAGGACGACGAGGACGACGAGGACGACGAGGACGACGAGGACGACGAGGACGACGAGGACGACGAGGACGACGAGGACGACGAGGACGACGAGGACGACGAGGACGACGAGGACGACGAGGACGACGAGGACGACGAGGACGACGAGGACGACGAGGACGACGAGGACGACGAGGACGACGAGGACGACGAGGACGACGAGGACGACGAGGACGAGGACGACGAGGACGACGAGGACGAGGACGACGAGGACGAGGACGAGGACGACGAGGACGAGGACGACGACGACGGGGACGACGACGACGGGGACGGGGACGACGGGGACGTGGACGACGGGGACGGGGACGACGGGGACGAGGACGACGAGGACGACGAGGACGAGGACGACGAGGACGACGAGGACGACGAGGACGACGAGGACGACGAGGACGACGAGGACGACGAGGACGACGAGGACGACGAGGACGACGAGGACGACGACGACGACGAGGACGACGAGGACGACGAGGACGACGAGGACGACGAGGACGACGAGGACGACGAGGACGACGAGGACGACGAGGACGACGAGGACGACGAGGACGACGAGGACGACGAGGACGACGAGGACGACGAGGACGACGAGGACGACTGGGACGACGAGGACGACGAGGACGACGAGGACGACTGGGACGACGAGGACGACGAGGACGACGAGGACGACGAGGACGACGAGGACGAGGGCGACGAGGACGAGGGCGACGAGGACGAGGGCGACGAGGACGAGGACGACGAGGACGAGGCCGACGAGGACGAGGACGACGAGGACGAGGACGACGAGGACGAGGACGACGAGGATGAGGACGACGAGCACGACGAGGACGACGAGGACGACGAGGACGACGAGGACGACGAGGACGACTGGGACGACGAGGACGACGAGGACGACGAGGACGACGAGGACGACGAGGACGAGGACGACGAGGACGAGGACGACGAGGACGAGGACGACGAGGATGAGGACGACGAGCACGACGAGGACGACGAGGACGACGAGGACGACGAGGACGACTGGGACGACGAGGACGACGAGGACGACGAGGACGACGAGGACGACGAGGACGAGGACGACGAGGACGAGGACGACGAGGACGAGGACGACGAGGACGACGAGGACGAGGACGACGAGGACGGGGACGACGAGGACGAGGACGACGAGGACGAGGACGACGAGGACGAGGACGACGAGGACGAGGACGACGAGGACGAGGACGACGAGGACGAGGACGAGGACGACGAGGACGACGAGGACGAGGACGACGAGGACGGGGACGACGAGGACGAGGACGACGAGGACGAGGACGACGAGGACGAGGACGACGTGGACGACGAGGACGAGGACGACGATGACGGGGACGTCGTGGACGACGAGGACGAGGACGAGGACGACGAGGACGACGAGGACGAGGACGACGACGACGAGGACGACGAGGACGAGGACGAGGACGGCGAGGACGACGAGGACGAGGACGACGAGGACGAGGACGACGAGGACGAGGACGACGAGGACGAGGACGACGAGGACGACGAGGACGAGGACGACGAGGACGAGGACGACGAGGACGAGGACGACGAGGACGAGGACGACGAGGACGAGGACGACGAGGACGAGGACGACGAGGACGGGGACGACGGGGACGACGGGGACGAGGACGACGAGGACGACGGGGACGACGGGGACGAGGACGACGAGGACGACGAGGACGAGGACGACGAGGACGACGAGGACGAGGACGACGAGGACGAGGACGACGAGGACGAGGACGACGAGGACGAGGACGACGAGGACGAGTACGACGAGGACGAGGACGACGAGGACGAGGACGACCAGGACGAGGACGACGAGGACGAGGACGACGAGGACGAGGACGACGAGGACGAGGACGACGAGGACGAGGACGACGAGGATGAGGACGACGAGCACGACGAGGACGACGAGGACGACGAGGACGACGAGGACGACTGGGACGACGAGGACGACGAGGACGACGAGGACGACGAGGACGACGAGGACGAGGACGACGAGGACGAGGACGACGAGGACGAGGACGACGAGGACGACGAGGACGAGGACGACGAGGACGGGGACGACGAGGACGAGGACGACGAGGACGAGGACGACGAGGACGAGGACGACGAGGACGAGGACGACGAGGACGAGGACGACGAGGACGAGGACGAGGACGACGAGGACGACGAGGACGAGGACGACGAGGACGGGGA
Source organism: Andrena hattorfiana (assembly GCA_944738655.2). Taxonomy (NCBI): domain Eukaryota; kingdom Metazoa; phylum Arthropoda; class Insecta; order Hymenoptera; family Andrenidae; genus Andrena; species Andrena hattorfiana. The sequence continues at coordinate 19,359,829 of OX122893.2, read as the reverse complement.
CGACGAGGACGAGGACGACGAGGACGAGGACGACGAGGACGAGGACGACGTGGACGACGAGGACGAGGACGACGATGACGGGGACGTCGTGGACGACGAGGACGAGGACGAGGACGACGAGGACGACGAGGACGAGGACGACGACGACGAGGACGACGAGGACGAGGACGAGGACGGCGAGGACGACGAGGACGAGGACGACGAGGACGAGGACGACGAGGACGAGGACGACGAGGACGAGGACGACGAGGACGACGAGGACGAGGACGACGAGGACGAGGACGACGAGGACGAGGACGACGAGGACGAGGACGACGAGGACGAGGACGACGAGGACGAGGACGACGAGGACGGGGACGACGGGGACGACGGGGACGAGGACGACGAGGACGACGGGGACGACGGGGACGAGGACGACGAGGACGACGAGGACGAGGACGACGAGGACGACGAGGACGAGGACGACGAGGACGAGGACGACGAGGACGAGGACGACGAGGACGAGGACGACGAGGACGAGTACGACGAGGACGAGGACGACGAGGACGAGGACGACCAGGACGAGGACGACGAGGACGAGGACGACGAGGACGAGGACGACGAGGACGAGGACGACGAGGACGAGGACGACGAGGACGAGGACGACGAGGACGAGGACGACGAGGACGAGGACGACGAGGACGAGGACGACGAGGACGAGGACGACGAGGACGAGGACGAGGACGAGGACGACGACGACGAGGACGAGGACGACGAGGACGACGAGGACGAGGACGACGAGGACGAGGACGACGAGGACGAGGACGACGAGGACGAGGACGACGAGGACGAGGACGACGAGGACGAGGACGACGAGGACGAGGACGACGAGGACGAGGACGACGAGGACGAGGACGACGAGGACGAGGACGACGAGGACGAGGACGACGAGGACGAGGACGACGAGGACGAGGACGACGAGGACGAGGACGACGAGGACGAGGACGACGACGACGAGGACGACGACGACGAGGACGACGACGACGACGAGGACGACGAGGACGACGAGGACGACGAGGACGACGAGGACGACGAGGACGACGAGGACGACGAGGACGACGAGGACGACGAGGACGACGAGGACGACGAGGACGACGAGGACGACGAGGACGACGAGGACGACGACGACGACGAGGACGACGAGGACGACGAGGACGACGAGGACGACGAGGACGACGAGGACGACGAGGACGACGAGGACGACGAGGACGACGAGGACGACGAGGACGACGAGGACGACGAGGACGACGAGGACGACGAGGACGACGAGGACGACGAGGACGACGAGGACGACGAGGACGACGAGGACGACGAGGACGACGAGGACGACGAGGACGACGAGGACGACGACGACGACGAGGACGAGGACGACGACGACGAGGACGAGGACGACGAGGACGAGGACGACGAGAACGAGGACGACGAGGACGAGGACGACGAGGACGAGGACGACGAGGACGAGGACGACGAGGACGAGGACGACGAGGACGAGGACGACGAGGGCGAGGACGACGAGGACGAGGACGACGAGGACGAGGACGACGAGGACGAGGACGACGAGGACGAGGACGACGAGGACGACGAGGACGAGGACGACGACGACGAGGACGAGGACGACGAGGACGAGGACGACGCGGACGAGGACGACGAGGACGAGGACGACGAGGACGAGGACGACGAGGACGAGGACGACGAGGGCGAGGACGACGAGGACGAGGACGACGAGGACGAGGACGACGAGGACGAGGACGACGAGGACGAGGACGACGAGGACGAGGACGACGAGGACGAGGACGACGAGGACGGCGAGGACGAGGACGAGGACGACGAGGACGACGAGGACGAGGACGGCGAGGAGGAGGACGACGAGGACGAGGAGGACGAGGACGGGGACGACGAGGACGAGGACGGCGAGGAGGAGGACGACGAGGACGAGGAGGACGAGGACGGGGACGACGAGGACGAGGACGACGAGGTCGAGGACGACGAGGACGAGGACGACGAGGACGAGGACGACGAGGACGAGGACGACGAGGACGAGGACGACGAGGACGAGGACGACGAGGACGAGGACGACGAGGGCGAGGACGACGAGGACGAGGACGACGAGGACGAGGACGACGAGGACGAGGACGACGAGGACGAGGACGACGAGGACCAGGACGACGAGGACGAGGACGACGAGGACGAGGACGACGAGGACGAGGACGACGAGGACGAGGACGACGACGACGACGAGGACGAGGACGACGAGGACGACGAGGACGAGGACGACGAGGACGAGGACGACGAGGACGAGGACGACGAGGACGACGAGGACGAGGACGACGAGGACGAGGACGACGAGGACGAGGACGACGAGGACGAGGACGACGAGGACGAGGACGAAGACGACGACGACGAGGACGAGGACGACGAGGACGAGGACGAGGACGACGAGGACGAGGACGGCGACGACGGTGACGGGGACGACGAGGACGAGGACGACGAGGACGAGGACGACGAGGACGAGGACGACGAGGGCGAGGACGACGAGGGCGAGGACGACGAGGGCGAGGACGACGAGGACGACGAGGACGACGAGGACGACGAGGACGACGAGGACGACGAGGACGACGAGGACGACGAGGACGACGAGGACGACGAGGACGACGAGGACGACGAGGACGACGAGGACGACGAGGACGACGAGGACGACGAGGACGACGAGGACGACGAGGACGACGAGGACGACGAGGACGACGAGGACGACGAGGACGACGAGGACGAGGGCGACGAGGACGAGGGCGAGGACGACGAGGACGAGGACGGCGACGACGGTGACGGGGACGACGAGGACGAGGACGACGAGGACGAGGACGACGAGGACGAGGACGACGAGGACGAGGACGACGAGGACGAGGACGACGAGGGCGAGGACGACGAGGGCGACGAGGACGACGAGGACGACGAGGACGACGAGGACGACGAGGACGACGAGGACGACGAGGACGACGAGGACGACGAGGACGACGAGGACGACGAGGACGACGAGGACGACGAGGACGACGAGGACGACGAGGACGACGAGGACGACGAGGACGACGAGGACGACGAGGACGACGAGGACGACGAGGACGACGAGGACGACGAGGACGACGAGGACGACGAGGACGACGAGGACGACGAGGACGACGAGGACGACGAGGACGACGAGGACGACGAGGACGACGAGGACGACGAGGACGACGAGGACGACGAGGACGACGAGGACGACGAGGACGACGAGGACGACGAGGACGACGAGGACGACGAGGACGACGAGGACGACGAGGACGACGAGGACGACGAGGACGACGAGGACGACGAGGACGACGAGGACGACGAGGACGACGAGGACGACGAGGACGACGAGGACGACGAGGACGACGAGGACGACGAGGACGACGAGGACGACGAGGACGACGAGGACGACGAGGACGACGAGGACGACGAGGACGACGAGGACGACGGGGACGACGAGGACGACTGGGACGACGAGGACGACGAGGACGACGAGGACGACGAGGACGACGAGGACGAGGGCGACGAGGACGAGGGCGACGAGGACGAGGGCGACGAGGACGAGGACGACGAGGACGAGGCCGACGAGGACGAGGACGACGAGGACGAGGACGACGAGGACGAGGACGACGAGGATGAGGACGACGAGCACGACGAGGACGACGAGGACGACGAGGACGACGAGGACGACTGGGACGACGAGGACGACGAGGACGACGAGGACGACGAGGACGACGAGGACGAGGACGACGAGGACGAGGACGACGAGGACGAGGACGACGAGGACGAGGACGACGAGGACGACGAGGACGACGAGGACGACGAGGACGACTGGGACGACGAGGACGACGAGGACGACGAGGACGACGAGGACGAGGACGACGAGGACGAGGACGACGAGGACGAGGACGACGAGGACGAGGACGACGAGGACGAGGACGACGAGGACGAGGACGAGGACGAGGACGACGACGACGAGGACGAGGACGACGAGGACGACGAGGACGAGGACGACGAGGACGAGGACGACGAGGACGAGGACGACGAGGACGAGGACGACTAGGACGAGGACGACGAGGACGAGGACGACGAGGACGAGGACGAGGACGACGAGGACGACGACAACGACGACGAGGACGTGGACGACGAGGACGAGGACGACGAGGACGAGGACGAGGACGACGAGGACGACGAGGACGAGGACGACGAGGACGACGAGGACGAGGACGAGGACGACGAGGACGAGGACGAGGACGACGAGGACGAGGACGAGGACGACGAGGACGACGAGGACGAGGACGAGGACGAGGACGACGAGGACGACGAGGACGAGGACGTCGAGGACGACGAGGACGAGGACGACGACGACGACGGGGACGAGGACGACGACGACGACGAGGACGAGGACGAGGACGACGAGGACGACGAGGACGAGGACGACGAGGACGACGAGGTCGACGAGGACGAGGACGACGAGGACGAGGACGACGAGGACGAGGACGACGAGGACGGGGACGACGAGGACGAGGACGACGAGGACGAGGACGACGAGGACGAGGACGACGTGGACGACGAGGACGAGGACGACGATGACGGGGACGTCGTGGACGACGAGGACGAGGACGAGGACGACGAGGACGACGAGGACGAGGACGAGGACGACGAGGACGACGAGGACGAGGACGAGGACGGCGAGGACGACGAGGACGAGGACGACGAGGACGACGAGGACGAGGACGACGAGGACGAGGACGACGAGGACGAGGACGACGAGGACGAGGACGACGAGGACGACGAGGACGAGGACGACGAGGACAAGGACGACGACGTCGAGGACGACGACGACGAGGACGGCGACGACGGGGACGACGATGACGGGGACGGGGACGACGGGGACGTGGACGACGGGCACGGGGACGACGGGGACGAGGACGACGAGGACGACGAGGACGAGGACGACGAGGACGACGAGGACGAGGACGACAAGGACGACGAGGACGACGAGGACGAGGACGACGAGGACGAGGACGACGAGGACGAGGACGACGAGGACGAGGACGACGAGGACGAGGACGACGAGGACGAGGACGACGAGGACGAGGACGAGCACGATGAGGACGAGGACGACGAGGACGAGGACGACGAGGACGACGAGGACGAGGACGACGAGGACGAGGACGACGAGGACGAGGACGACGAGGACGAGGACGACGAGGACGAGGACGAGGACGACGAGGACGACGAGGACGAGGACGAGGACGACGAGGACGACGAGGACGAGGACGAGGACGACGAGGACGAGGACGAGGACGACGAGGACGACGAGGACGAGGACGACGAGGACGACGAGGACGACGAGGACGAGGACGACGAGGACGACGAGGACGAGGACGACGAGGACGACGAGGACGACGAGGACGAGGACAACGACGACGACGAGGACGAGGACGACGAGGATGACGAGGACGAGGACGACGAGGACGACGACGACGACGAGGACGAGGACGACGAGGACGACGAGGACGACGAGGACGAGGACGACGAGGACGAGGACGACGACGACGAGGACGAGGACGACGAGGACGAGGACGACGACGACGAGGACGACGACGACGAGGACGACGAGGACGAGGACGACGAGGACGAGGACGACGAGGACGAGGACGACGAGGACGAGGACGACGAGGACGAGGACGACGAGGACGAGGACGACGCGGAAGAGGACGACGAGTACGAGGACGACGAGGACGAGGACGACGAGGACGAGGACGACGAGGACGAGGACGAGGACGACGAGGACGACGAGGACGAGGACGGCGAGGACGAGGACGACGAGGACGAGGAGGACGAGGACGGGGACGACGAGGACGAGGACGACGAGGTCGAGGACGACGACGACGACGACGAGGACGTGGACGACGAGGACGAGGACGACGAGGACGAGGACGACGAGGACGACGAGGACGAGGACGACCTCGACGAGGACGACGAGGACGACGAGGACGAGGACGACGAGGACGACGAGGACGACGAGGACGACGAGGACGACGAGGACGAGGACGAGGACGACGAGGACGACGAAGACGAGGACGAGGACGACGAGGACGACGAGGACGAGGACGACGAGGACGACGAGGACGAGGACGACGAGGACGACGAGGACGAGGACGACGAGGACGACGAGGACGAGGACGAGGACGACGAGGACGACGAGGACGAGGACGACGAGGACGACGAGGAGGAGGACGACGAGGATGACGAGGACGAGGACGACGAGGACGAGGACGACGAGGACGAGGACGAGGACGACGAGGACGAGGACGAGGACGACGAGGACGAGGACGACGAGGACGACGAGGACGAGGACGACGAGGACGAGGACGATGAGGACGAGGACGACGAGGACGAGGACGACGAGGACGACGAGGACGAGGACGACGAGGACGAGGACGACGAGGACGAGGAGGACGAGGACGGGGACGACGAGGACGAGGACGACGAGGTCGAGGACGACGACGACGACGACGAGGACGTGGACGACGAGGACGAGGACGACGAGGACGAGGACGACGAGGACGACGAGGACGAGGACGACGAGGACGACGAGGACGACGAGGACGAGGACGACGAGGACGACGAGGACGACGAGGACGACGAGGACGACGAGGACGAGGACGAGGACGAGGACGACGAGAACGACGAAGACGAGGACGACGAGGACGACGAGGACGAGGACGAAGACGACGAGGACGAGGACGAGGACGACGAGGACGACGAGGACGAGGACGACGAGGATGACGAGGACGAGGACGACGAGGACGACGGGGACGAGGACGACGAGGACGACGAGGACGAGGACGACGAGGACGACGAGGACGACGAGGACGACGAGGACGACGAGGAGGACGAGGACGACGAGGACGAGGACGAGGACGACGAGGACGTCGAGGACGAGGACGACGAGGACGACGAGGACGAGGACGACGAGGACGACGAGGACGAGGACGACGAGGATGACGAGGACGAGGACGACGAGGACGACGAGGACGAGGACGACGAGGACGAGGACGAGGACGACGAGGACGAGGACGACGAGGATGACGAGGACGAGGACGACGAGGACGACGAGGACGAGGACGACGAGGACGAGGACGAGGACGACGAGGACGAGGACGACGAGGACGAGGACGACGAGGACGACGAGGACGAGGACGACGAGGACGAGGACGACGAGGACGACGAGGACGAGGACGACGAGGACGACGAGGACGACGAGGACGAGGACGACGAGGACGACGAGGACGACGAGGACGACGAGGACGACGAGGACGAGGACGAGGACGACGAAGACGAGAACGACGAGGACGACGAGGACGAGGACGAGGACGACGAGGACGACGAGGACGAGGACGACGAGGATGACGAGGACGAGGATGACGAGGACGAGGACGACGAGGACGAGGACGACGAGGACGACGAGGACGACGAGGACGAGGACGACGAGGACGACGAGGACGACGAGGACGACGAGGACGACGAGGACGACGAGGACGACGAGGACGACGAGGACGACGAGGACGACGAGGACGACGAGGACGACGAGGACGACGAGGACGACGAGGACGACGAGGACGACGAGGACGACGAGGACGACGAGGACGACGAGGACGACGAGGACGACGAGGACGACGAGGACGACGAGGACGACGAGGACGACGAGGACGACGAGGACGACGAGGACGACGAGGACGAGGACGACGAGGACGACGAGGACGAGGACGACGAGGACGACGAGGACGAGGACGAGGACGACGAGGACGACGCGGACGAGGACGGCGAGGACGAGGACGACGAGGACGAGGAGGACGAGGACGGGGACGACGAGGACGAGGACGACGAGGTCGAGGACGACGAGGACGAGGACGACGAGGACGAGGACGACGAGGGCGGGGAACGACGAGGACGACGAGGACGAGGACGAGGACGACGACGACGACGACGAGGACGTGGACGACGAGGACGAGGACGACGAGGACGAGGACGACGAGGACGACGAGGACGACGAGGACGAGGACGACGAGGACGACGAGGACGAGGACGATGAGGACGACGAGGACGAGGACGACGAGGACGAGGACGACGAGGACGAGGACGACGAGGACGACGAGGACGAGGACGACGAGGACGAGGACGACGAGGACGACGAGGACGAGGACGACGAGGACGACGAGGACGACGAGGACGAGGACGACGAGGACGACGAGGACGACGAGGACGACGAGGACGACGAGGACGAGGACGAGGACGACGAAGACGAGGACGACGAGGACGACGAGGACGAGGACGAGGACGACGAGGACGAGGACGAGGACGACGAGGACGACGAGGACGAGGACGACGAGGATGACGAGGACGAGGACGACGAGGACGAGGACGACGAGGACGAGGACGACGAGTACGAGGACGACGAGGACGAGGACGACGAGGACGAGGACGACGAGGACGAGGACGACGAGGACGAGGACGGCGAGGACGAGGACGACGAGGACGAGGAGGACGAGGACGGGGACGACGAGGACGACGAGGACGAGGAGGACGAGGACGGGGACGACGAGGACGAGTACGACGAGGTCGAGGACGACGACGACGACGACGAGGACGTGGACGACGAGGACGAGGACGACGAGGACGAGGACGACGAGGACGACGAGGACGAGGACGACGAGGACGACGAGGACGAGGACGACGAGGACGACGAGGACGACGAGGACGACGAGGACGACGAGGACGAGGACGACGAGGACGACGAGGACGACGAGGACGACGAGGACGACGAGGACGAGGACGAGGACGACGAGGACGACGAAGACGAGGACGACGAGGACGACGAGGACGAGGACGAGGACGACGAGGACGAGGACGAGGACGACGAGCACGACGAGGACGAGGACGACGAGGACGACGAGGACGAGGACGACGAGGACGACGAGGACGAGGACGAGGACGACGAGGAGGAGGACGACGAGGATGACGAGGACGAGGACGACGAGGACGAGGACGACGAGGACGAGGACGAGGACGACGAGGACGAGGACGACGAGGACGACGAGGACGAGGACGACGAGGACGAGGACGACGAGGACGAGGACGACGAGGACGAGGACGACGACGACGACGAGGACGAGGACGACGAGGACGACGAGGACGAGGACGAGGAGGACGAGGACGACGAGGACGAGGACGACGAGGACGAGGACGACGAGGACGAGGACGACGAGGACGAGGACGACGACGACGGGGACGGGGACGACGGGGACGTGGACGACGGGGACGGGGACGACGGGGACGACGGGCACGAGGACGACGAGGACGACGAGGACGACGAGGACGACGAGGACGAGGACGACGAGGACGACGAGGACGACGAGGACGAGGACGACGAGGACGAGGACGACGACGAGGACGAGGACGACGAGGACGAGGACGACGAGGACGAGGACGACGAGGACGAGGACGACGAGGACGAGGACGACGAGGACGAGGACGACGAGGACGAGGACGACGAGGACGAGGACGACGAGGACGAGGACGACGAGGACGAGGACGACGACGACGGGGACGGGGACGACGGGGACGACGACGACGGGGACGGGGACGACGGGGACGTGGACGACGGGGACGGGGACGACGGGGACGACGGGGACGAGGACGACGAGGACGACGAGGAAGACGAGGACGACGAGGACGAGGACGACGAGGACGACGAGGACGACGAGGACGAGGACGACGAGGACGACGAGGACGAGGACGACGAGGACGAGGACGACGAGGACGAGGACGACGAGGACGAGGACGACGAGGACGACGAGGACGAGGACGACGAGGACGAGGACGACGAGGACGAGGACGACGAGGACGAGGACGAGGACGAGGACGACGAGGACGAGGACGACGAGGACGAGGACGACGAGGACGAGGACGACGAGGACGAGGACGACGAGGACGAGGACGACGAGGACGAGGACGTCGAGGACGAGGACGACGAGGACGAGGACGACGAGGACGAGGACGACGACGACGACGAGGACGAGGACGACGAGGACGAGGACGACGAGGACGAGGACGACGAGGACGAGGACGACGAGGACGAGGACGACGAGGACGAGGACGACGAGGACGAGGACGACGAGGACGAGGACGACAACGACGGGGACGACGGGGACGAGGACGGGGACGACGGGGACGACGGGGACGAGGACGACGAGGACGACGAGGACGAGGACGACGAGGACGACGAGGACGACGAGGACGAGGACGACGAGGACGAGGACGACGAGGACGAGGACGACGAGGACGAGGACGACGAGGACGAGGACGACGAGGACGAGGACGACGAGGACGAGGACGACGAGGACGAGGACGACGAGGACGAGGACGACGAGGACGAGGACGACGAGGACGAGGACGACGAGGACGAGGACGACGAGGACGAGGACGACGAGGACGAGGACGACGAGGACGAGGAGGACGAGGACGAGGAGGACGAGGACGAGGACGACGAGGACGAGGACGACGAGGACGAGGACGACGAGGACGAGGACGACGAGGACGAGGACGACGAGGACGAGGACGACGAGGACGAGGACGACGAGGACGACGAGGACGAGGACGAGGACGACGAGGACGAGGACGACGGGGACGAGGACGACGGGGACGAGGACGACGGGGACGAGGACGACGGGGACGAGGACGACGGGGACGAGGACGACGAGGACGAGGACGACGAGGACGAGGACGACGAAGACGACGAGGACGAGGACGACGAGGACGACGAGGACGACGAGGACGAGGACGACGAGGACGACGACGACGTCGAGGACGAGGACGACGAGGACGACGAGGACGAGGACGACGAGGACGACGAGGACGACGAGGACGAGGACGACGAGGACGACGAGGACGACGAGGACGACGAGGACGACGAGGACGACGAGGACGAGGACGAGGACGTCGAGGACGAGGACGACGAGGACGACGAGGACGAGGACGACGAGGACGAGGACGACGAGGACGAGGGCGATGAGGACGAGGACGACGAGGACGAGGACGACGAGGACGACGAGGACGAGGACGACGAGGACGACGAGGACGAGGACGAGGACGGGGACGACGAGGACGAGGACGACGAGGTCGAGGACGACGAGGACGAGGACGACGAGGACGGGGACGACGAGGGCGAGGACGACGAGGACGACGACGACGACGACGAGGACGTGGACGACGAGGACGAGGACGACGAGGACGAGGACGACGAGGACGACGAGGACGACGAGGACGACGAGGACGACGAGGACGAGGACGACGAGGACGAGGACGACGAGGACGACGAGGACGAGGACGACGAGGACGAGGACGACGAGGACGAGGACGACGAGGACGAGGACGACGAGGACGAGGACGACGAGGACGACGAGGACGAGGACGACGAGGACGAGGACGACGAGGACGAGGACGAGGACGAGGACGACGAGGACGAGGACGAGGACGACGAGGACGAGGACGAGGACGAGGACGACGAGGACGAGGACGACGAGGACGAGGACGACGAGGACGAGGAGGACGAGGACGAGGAGGACGAGGACGAGGACGACGAGGACGAGGACGACGAGGACGAGGACGACGAGGACGAGGACGACGAGGACGAGGACGACGAGGACGAGGACGACGAGGACGAGGACGACGAGGACGACGAGGACGAGGACGACGGGGACGAGGACGACGGGGACGAGGACGACGGGGACGAGGACGACGGGGACGAGGACGACGGGGACGAGGACGACGAGGACGAGGACGACGAGGACGAGGACGACGAAGACGACGAGGATGAGGACGACGAGGACGACGAGGACGACGAGGACGAGGACGACGAGGACGACGACGACGTCGAGGACGAGGACGACGAGGACGACGAGGACGAGGACGACGAGGACGACGAGGACGACGAGGACGAGGACGACGAGGACGACGAGGACGACGAGGACGACGAGGACGACGAGGACGACGAGGACGAGGACGAGGACGTCGAGGACGAGGACGACGAGGACGACGAGGACGAGGACGACGAGGACGAGGACGACGAGGACGAGGGCGATGAGGACGAGGACGACGAGGACGAGGACGACGAGGACGACGAGGACGAGGACGACGAGGACGACGAGGACGAGGACGAGGACGACGAGGACGACGAGGACGAGGACGGCGAGGACGAGGACGACGAGGACGAGCAGGACGAGGACGGGGACGACGAGGACGAGGACGACGAGGTCGAGGACGACGAGGACGAGGACGACGAGGACGGGGACGACGAGGGCGAGGACGACGAGGACGACGAGGACGAGGACGAGGACGACGACGACGACGACGAGGACGTGGACGACGAGGACGAGGACGACGAGGACGAGGACGACGAGGACGACGAGGACGACGAGGACGACGAGGACGACGAGGACGAGGACGACGAGGACGACGAGGACGAGGACGACGAGGACGACGAGGACGAGGACGACGAGGACGAGGACGACGAGGACGAGGACGACGAGGACGACGAGGACGAGGACGACGAGGACGAGGACGACGAGGACGACGAGGACGAGGACGACGAGGACGACGAGGACGACGAGGACGAGGACGACGAGGACGACGAGGACGACGAGGACGACGAGGACGAGGACGAGGACGACGAAGACGAGGACGACGAGGACGACGAGGACGAGGACGAGGACGACGAGGACGAGGACGAGGACGACGAGGACGACGAGGACGAGGACGACGAGGATGACGAGGACGAGGATGACGAGGACGAGGACGACGAGGACGACGAGGACGAGGACGACGAGGACGACGAGGACGACGAGGACGAGGACGACGAGGACGACGAGGACGACGAGGACGACGAGGACGAGGACGACGAGGACGAGGACGACGAGGACGAGGACGAGGACGAGGACGACGAGGACGAGGACGACGAGGACGAGGACGACGAGGACGAGGACGACGAGGACGAGGACGACGAGGACGAGGACGACGAGGACGAGGACGACGAGGACGAGGACGACGAGGACGAGGACGACGAGGACGAGGACGTCGAGGACGAGGACGACGAGGACGAGGACGACGAGGACGAGGACGACGACGACGACGAGGACGAGGACGACGAGGACGAGGACGACGAGGACGAGGACGACGAGGACGAGGACGACGAGGACGAGGACGACGAGGACGAGGACGACGAGGACGAGGACGACGAGGACGAGGACGACGAGGACGAGGACGACAACGACGGGGACGGGGACGACGGGGACGACGGGGACGAGGACGGGGACGACGGGGACGACGGGGACGAGGACGACGAGGACGACGAGGACGAGGACGACGAGGACGACGAGGACGACGAGGACGAGGACGACGAGGACGAGGACGACGAGGACGAGGACGACGAGGACGAGGACGACGGGGACGAGGACGACGGGGACGAGGACGACGGGGACGAGGACGACGGGGACGAGGACGACGGGGACGAGGACGACGGGGACGAGGACGACGAGGACGAGGACGACGAGGACGAGGACGACGAAGACGACGAGGACGAGGACGACGAGGACGACGAGGACGACGAGGACGACGACGAAGTCGAGGACGAGGACGACGAGGACGACGAGGACGAGGACGACGAGGACGACGAGGACGACGAGGACGACGAGGACGACGAGGACGAGGACGAGGACGTCGAGGACGAGGACGACGAGGACGACGAGGACGAGGACGACGAGGACGAGGGCGATGAGGACGAGGACGACGAGGACGAGGACGACGAGGACGACGAGGACGAGGACGACGAGGACGACGAGGACGAGGACGAGGACGACGAGGACGACGAGGACGAGGACGGCGAGGACGAGGACGACGAGGACGAGGAGGACGAGGACGGGGACGACGAGGACGAGGACGACGAGGTCGAGGACGACGAGGACGAGGACGACGAGGACGAGGACGACGAGGGCGAGGACGACGAGGACGACGAGGACGACGAGGACGAGGACGAGGACGACGACGACGACGACGAGGACGTGGACGACGAGGACGAGGACGACGAGGACGAGGACGACGAGGACGACGAGGACGACGAGGACGAGGACGACGAGGACGACGAGGACGAGGACGACGAGGACGACGAGGACGAGGACGACGAGGACGAGGACGACGAGGACGAGGACGACGAGGACGACGAGGACGAGGACGACGAGGACGAGGACGACGAGGACGACGAGGACGAGGACGACGAGGACGACGAGGACGACGAGGACGAGGACGACGAGGACGACGAGGACGACGAGGACGACGAGGACGAGGACGACGAAGACGAGGACGATGAGGACGACGAGGACGAGGACGAGGACGACGAGGACGACGAGGACGAGGACGACGAGGATGACGAGGACGAGGATGACGAGGACGAGGACGACGAGGACGACGAGGACGACGAGGACGAGGACGACGAGGACGACGAGGACGACGAGGACGACGAGGACGACGAGGACGACGAGGACGACGAGGACGACGAGGACGACGAGGACGACGAGGACGACGAGGACGACGAGGACGACGAGGACGACGAGGACGACGAGGACGACGAGGACGACGAGGACGAGGCCGACGAGGACGAGGACGACGAGGACGAGGACGACGAGGACGAGGACGACGAGGACGAGGACGACGAGGACGAGGACGACGAGGACGACGAGGACGAGGACGACGAGGACGACGAGGACGAGGACGAGGACGACGAGGACGAGGACGAGGACGACAAGGACGAGGACGAGGACGAGGATGACGAGGACGAGGACGACGAGGACGACGAGGACGAGGACGACGAGGACGAGGACGACGAGGACGACGAGGACGAGGACGACGAGGACGAGGACGACGAGGACGAGGACGACGAGGACGAGGACGACGAGGACGAGGACGACGAGGACGAGGACGACGAGGACGAGGACGACGAGGACGAGGACGACGAGGACGAGGACGACGAGGACGAGGACGACGAGGACGACGAGGACGAGGACGACGAGGACGAGGACGACGACGACGGGGACGGGGACGACGGGGACGACGGGGACGAGGACGGGGACGACGGGGACGACGGGGACGAGGACGACGAGGACGAGGACGACGAGGACGACGAGGACGACGAGGACGAGGACGACGAGGACGTGGACGACGAGGACGAGGACGACGAGGACGAGGACGACGAGGACGAGGACGACGAGGACGAGGACGACGAGGACGAGGACGACGAGGACGAGGACGACGAGGACGAGGACGACGAGGACGAGGACGACGAGGACGAGGACGACGAGGACGAGGACGACGAAGACGAGGACGACGAGGACGAGGACGACGAGGACGAGGACGGCGAGGACGAGGACGACGAGGACGACGAGGACGACGAGGACGAGGACGACGAGGACGACGAGGACGACGAGGACGACGAGGACGACGAGGACGACGAGGACGACGAGGACGACGAGGACGACGAGGACGACGAGGACGACGAGGACGACGAGGACGACGAGGACGAGGACGACGAGGACGAGGACGACGAGAACGAGGACGACGAGGACGACGAGGACGAGCACGAGGACGACGAGGACGAGGACGAGGACGACGAGGACGAGGACGAGGACGACGAGGACGAGGACGAGGACGAGGACGAGGACGACGAGGACGACGAGGAAGAGGACGACGAGGATGACGAGGACGAGGACGACGAGGACGACGAGGACGAGGACGACGAGGACGAGGACGACGAGGACGAGGACGACGAGGACGAGGACGACGAGGACGAGGACGACGAGGACGAGGACGACGAGGACGAGGACGACGAGGACGAGGACGACGAGGACGAGGACGACGAGGACGAGGACGACGAGGACGAGGACGACGAAGACGGGGACGGGGACGACGGGGACGACGGGGACGAGGACGGGGACGACGGGGACGACGGGGACGAGGACGACGAGGACGACGAGGACGAGGACGACGGGGACGAGGACGACGAGGACGACGAGGACGAGGACGACGAGGACGACGAGGACGACGAGGACGAGGACGACGAGGACGTGGACGACGAGGACGAGGACGACGAGGACGAGGACGACGAGGACGAGGACGACGAGGACGAGGACGACGAGGACGAGGACGACGAGGACGAGGACGACGAGGACGAGGACGACGAGGACGAGGACGACGAGGACGAGGACGACGAGGACGAGGACGACGAGGACGAGGACGACGAGGACGAGGACGACGAGGACGAGGACGACGAGGACGAGGACGACGAGGACGAGGACGACGAGGACGAGGACGATGAGGACGAGGACGACGAGGACGAGGACGACGAGGACGACGAGGACGAGGACGACGAGGACGACGAGGACGAGGACGAGGACGACGAGGACGACGCGGACGAGGACGGCGAGGACGAGGACGACGAGGACGAGGAGGACGAGGACGGGGACGACGAGGACGAGGACGACGAGTTCGAGGACGACGAGGACGAGGACGACGAGGACGAGGACGACGAGGGCGGGGAACGACGAGGACGACGAGGACGAGGACGAGGACGACGACGACGACGACGAGGACGTGGACGACGAGGACGAGGACGACGAGGACGAGGACGACGAGGACGACGAGGACGACGAGGACGAGGACGACGAGGACGACGAGGACGAGGACGACGAGGACGACGAGGACGAGGACGACGAGGACGACGAGGACGAGGACGACGAGGACGAGGACGACGAGGACGAGGACGACGAGGACGACGAGGACGAGGACGACGAGGACGAGGACGACGAGGACGACGAGGACGAGGACGACGAGGACGACGAGGACGACGAGGACGACGAGGACGAGGACGACGAGGACGACGAGGACGACGAGGACGACGAGGACGACGAGGACGAGGACGAGGACGACGAAGACGAGGACGACGAGGACGACGAGGACGAGGACGAGGACGACGAGGACGAGGACGAGGACGACGAGGACGACGAGGACGAGGACGACGAGGATGACGAGGACGAGGATGACGAGGACGAGTACGACGAGGACGAGGACGACGAGGACGACGAGGACGACGAGGACGACGAGGACGACGAGGACGACGAGGACGACGAGGACGACGAGGACGACGAGGACGACGAGGACGACGAGGACGACGAGGACGACGAGGACGACGAGGACGACGAGGACGACGAGGAAGACGAGGACGAGGACGACGAGGACGAGGACGACGAGGACGACGAGGACGAGGACGAGGACGAGGACGAGGACGAGGACGAGGACGACGAGGACGACGAGGACGAGGACGACGAGGATGACGAGGACGAGGACGACGAGGACGACGAGGACGAGGACGACGAGGACGAGGACGACGAGGACGAGGACGACGAGGACGAGGACGACGAGGACGAGGACGACGAGGACGAGGACGACGAGGACGAGGACGACGAGGACGAGGACGACGAGGACGAGGACGACGAGGACGAGGACGACGAGGACGAGGACGACGAGGACGAGGACGACGACGACGGGGACGGGGACGACGGGGACGACGGGGACGAGGACGGGGACGACGGGGACGACGGGGACGAGGACGACGAGGACGACGAGGACGGGGACGACGGGGACGACGGGGACGACGAGGACGAGGACGACGAGGACGTGGACGACGAGGACGAGGACGACGAGGACGAGGACGACGAGGACGAGGACGACGAGGACGAGGACGACGAGGACGAGGACGACGAGGACGAGGACGACGAGGACGAGGACGACGAGGACGAGGACGACGAGGACGAGGACGACGAGGACGAGGACGACGAGGACGAGGACGACGAGGACGAGGACGACGAGGACGAGGACGACGAGGACGAGGACGACGAGGACGAGGACGACGAGGACGAGGACGACGAGGACGAGGACGACGAGGACGAGGACGACGAGGACGAGGACGACGAGGACGAGGACGACGAGGACGAGGACGACGAGGACGAGGACGACGAGGACGAGGACGACGAGGACGAGGACGACGAGAACGAGGACGACGAGGACGAGGACGACGAGGACGAGGACGACGAGGACGAGGACGACGAGGACGAGGACGACGAGGACGAGGACGACGAGGACGAGGACGACGAGGACGAGGACGACGAGGACGAGGACGACGAGGACGAGGACGACGAGGACGAGGACGACGAGGACGAGGACGACGAGGACGACGAGGACGAGGACGACGAGGACGACGAGGACGAGGACGAGGACGACGAGGACGACGCGGACGAGGACGGCGAGGACGAGGACGACGAGGACGAGGAGGACGAGGACGGGGACGACGAGGACGAGGACGACGAGGTCGAGGACGACGAGGACGAGGACGACGAGGACGAGGACGACGAGGGCGGGGAACGACGAGGACGACGAGGACGAGGACGACGACGACGACGACGAGGACGTGGACGACGAGGACGAGGACGACGAGGACGAGGACGACGAGGACGACGAGGACGACGAGGACGAGGACGACGAGGACGACGAGGACGAGGACGACGAGGACGACGAGGACGAGGACGACGAGGACGAGGACGACGAGGACGAGGACGACGAGGACGACGAGGACGAGGACGACGAGGACGAGGACGACGAGGACGACGAGGACGAGGACGACGAGGACGACGAGGACGACGAGGACGAGGACGACGAGGACGACGAGGACGACGAGGACGACGAGGACGACGAGGACGAGGACGAGGACGACGAAGACGAGGACGACGAGGACGACGAGGACGAGGACGAGGACGACGAGGACGAGGACGAGGACGACGAGGACGACGAGGACGAGGACGACGAGGATGACGAGGACGAGGATGACGAGGACGAGTACGACGAGGACGAGGACGACGAGGACGACGAGGACGACGAGGACGACGAGGACGACGAGGACGACGAGGACGACGAGGACGACGAGGACGACGAGGACGACGAGGACGACGAGGACGACGAGGACGACGAGGACGACGAGGACGACGAGGACGACGAGGACGACGAGGAAGACGAGGACGAGGACGACGAGGACGAGGACGACGAGGACGACGAGGACGAGGACGAGGACGAGGACGAGGACGAGGACGAGGACGACGAGGACGACGAGGACGAGGACGACGAGGATGACGAGGACGAGGACGACGAGGACGAGGACGACGAGGATGACGAGGACGAGGACGACGAGGACGACGAGGACGAGGACGACGAGGACGAGGACGACGAGGACGAGGACGACGAGGACGAGGACGACGAGGACGAGGACGACGAGGACGAGGACGACGAGGACGAGGACGACGAGGACGAGGACGACGAGGACGAGGACGACGAGGACGAGGACGACGAGGACGAGGACGACGAGGACGAGGACGACGAGGACGAGGACGACGAGGACGAGGACGACGAGGACGAGGACGACGGGGACGAGGACGACGGGGACGAGGACGACGGGGACGAGGACGACGGGGACGAGGACGACGGGGACGAGGACGACGAGGACGAGGACGACGAGGACGAGGACGACGAAGACGACGAGGACGAGGACGACGAGGACGACGAGGACGACGAGGACGAGGACGACGAGGACGACGACGACGTCGAGGACGAGGACGACGAGGACGACGAGGACGAGGACGACGAGGACGACGAGGACGACGAGGACGAGGACGACGAGGATGACGAGGACGAGGATGACGAGGACGAGGACGACGAGGACGACGAGGACGACGAGGACGAGGACGACGAGGACGACGAGGACGACGAGGACGACGAGGACGACGAGGACGACGAGGACGACGAGGACGACGAGGACGACGAGGACGACGAGGACGACGAGGACGACGAGGACGACGAGGACGACGAGGACGACGAGGACGACGAGGACGACGAGGACGAGGCCGACGAGGACGAGGACGACGAGGACGAGGACGACGAGGACGAGGACGACGAGGACGAGGACGACGAGGACGAGGACGACGAGGACGACGAGGACGAGGACGACGAGGACGACGAGGACGAGGACGAGGACGACGAGGACGAGGACGAGGACGACAAGGACGAGGACGAGGACGAGGACGACGAGGACGACGAGGACGAGGACGACGAGGATGACGAGGACGAGGACGACGAGGACGACGAGGACGAGGACGACGAGGACGAGGACGACGAGGACGAGGACGACGAGGACGAGGACGACGAGGACGAGGACGACGAGGACGAGGACGACGAGGACGAGGACGACGAGGACGAGGACGACGAGGACGAGGACGACGAGGACGAGGACGACGAGGACGAGGACGACGAGGACGACGAGGACGAGGACGACGAGGACGAGGACGACGAGGACGAGGACGACGACGACGGGGACGGGGACGACGGGGACGACGGGGACGAGGACGGGGACGACGGGGACGACGGGGACGAGGACGACGAGGACGAGGACGACGAGGACGACGAGGACGACGAGGACGAGGACGACGAGGACGTGGACGACGAGGACGAGGACGACGAGGACGAGGACGACGAGGACGAGGACGACGAGGACGAGGACGACGAGGACGAGGACGACGAGGACGAGGACGACGAGGACGAGGACGACGAGGACGAGGACGACGAGGACGAGGACGACGAGGACGAGGACGACGAGGACGAGGACGACGAAGACGAGGACGACGAGGACGAGGACGACGAGGACGAGGACGGCGAGGACGAGGACGACGAGGACGACGAGGACGACG
Organism: Andrena hattorfiana; assembly: GCA_944738655.2. Classification (NCBI taxonomy): domain Eukaryota; kingdom Metazoa; phylum Arthropoda; class Insecta; order Hymenoptera; family Andrenidae; genus Andrena; species Andrena hattorfiana. Next base: position 19,338,845 of record OX122893.2, on the reverse strand, counting down.
AGGACGAGGACGACGAGGACGACGAGGACGACGAGGACGACGAGGACGACGAGGACGACGAGGACGACGAGGACGACGAGGACGACGAGGACGACGAGGACGACGAGGACGAGGACGACGAGGACGAGGACGACGAGAACGAGGACGACGAGGACGACGAGGACGAGCACGAGGACGACGAGGACGAGGACGAGGACGACGAGGACGAGGACGAGGACGAGGACGAGGACGACGAGGACGACGAGGAAGAGGACGACGAGGATGACGAGGACGAGGACGACGAGGACGACGAGGACGAGGACGACGAGGACGAGGACGACGAGGACGAGGACGACGAGGACGAGGACGACGAGGACGAGGACGACGAGGACGAGGACGACGAGGACGAGGACGACGAGGACGAGGACGACGAGGACGAGGACGACGACGACGGGGACGGGGACGACGGGGACGACGGGGACGAGGACGGGGACGACGGGGACGACGGGGACGAGGACGACGAGGACGACGAGGACGAGGACGACGGGGACGAGGACGACGAGGACGACGAGGACGAGGACGACGAGGACGACGAGGACGACGAGGACGAGGACGACGAGGACGTGGACGACGAGGACGAGGACGACGAGGACGAGGACGACGAGGACGAGGACGACGAGGACGAGGACGACGAGGACGAGGACGACGAGGACGAGGACGACGAGGACGAGGACGACGAGGACGAGGACGACGAGGACGAGGACGACGAGGACGAGGACGACGAGGACGAGGACGACGAGGACGAGGACGACGAGGACGAGGACGACGAGGACGAGGACGACGAGGACGAGGACGACGAGGACGAGGACGATGAGGACGAGGACGACGAGGACGAGGACGACGAGGACGACGAGGACGAGGACGACGAGGACGACGAGGACGAGGACGAGGACGACGAGGACGACGCGGACGAGGACGGCGAGGACGAGGACGACGAGGACGAGGAGGACGAGGACGGGGACGACGAGGACGAGGACGACGAGGTCGAGGACGACGAGGACGAGGACGACGAGGACGAGGACGACGAGGGCGGGGAACGACGAGGACGACGAGGACGAGGACGAGGACGACGACGACGACGACGAGGACGTGGACGACGAGGACGAGGACGACGAGGACGAGGACGACGAGGACGACGAGGACGACGAGGACGAGGACGACGAGGACGACGAGGACGAGGACGACGAGGACGACGAGGACGAGGACGACGAGGACGAGGACGACGAGGACGAGGACGACGAGGACGACGAGGACGAGGACGACGAGGACGAGGACGACGAGGACGACGAGGACGAGGACGACGAGGACGACGAGGACGAGGACGACGAGGACGACGAGGACGACGAGGACGACGAGGACGACGAGGACGAGGACGAGGACGACGAAGACGAGGACGACGAGGACGACGAGGACGAGGACGAGGACGACGAGGACGAGGACGAGGACGACGAGGACGACGAGGACGAGGACGACGAGGATGACGAGGACGAGGATGACGAGGACGAGTACGACGAGGACGAGGACGACGAGGACGACGAGGACGACGAGGACGACGAGGACGACGAGGACGACGAGGACGACGAGGACGACGAGGACGACGAGGACGACGAGGACGACGAGGACGACGAGGACGACGAGGACGACGAGGACGACGAGGACGACGAGGACGACGAGGACGACGAGGAAGACGAGGACGAGGACGACGAGGACGAGGACGACGAGGACGACGAGGACGAGGACGAGGACGAGGACGAGGACGAGGACGAGGACGACGAGGACGACGAGGACGAGGACGACGAGGATGACGAGGACGAGGACGACGAGGACGACGAGGACGAGGACGACGAGGACGAGGACGACGAGGACGAGGACGACGAGGACGAGGACGACGAGGACGAGGACGACGAGGACGAGGACGACGAGGACGAGGACGACGAGGACGAGGACGACGAGGACGAGGACGACGAGGACGAGGACGACGAGGACGAGGACGACGACGACGGGGACGGGGACGACGGGGACGACGGGGACGAGGACGGGGACGACGGGGACGACGGGGACGAGGACGACGAGGACGACGAGGACGGGGACGACGGGGACGACGGGGACGACGAGGACGAGGACGACGAGGACGTGGACGACGAGGACGAGGACGACGAGGACGAGGACGACGAGGACGAGGACGACGAGGACGAGGACGACGAGGACGAGGACGACGAGGACGAGGACGACGAGGACGAGGACGACGAGGACGAGGACGACGAGGACGAGGACGACGAGGACGAGGACGACGAGGACGAGGACGACGAGGACGAGGACGACGAGGACGAGGACGACGAGGACGAGGACGACGAGGACGAGGACGACGAGGACGAGGACGACGAGGACGAGGACGACGAGGACGAGGACGACGAGGACGAGGACGACGAGGACGAGGACGACGAGGACGAGGACGACGAGGACGAGGACGACGAGGACGAGGACGACGAGGACGAGGACGACGAGGACGAGGACGATGAGGACGAGGACGACGAGGACGAGGACGACGAGGACGACGAGGACGAGGACGACGAGGACGACGAGGACGAGGACGAGGACGACGAGGACGACGCGGACGAGGACGGCGAGGACGAGGACGACGAGGACGAGGAGGACGAGGACGGGGACGACGAGGACGAGGACGACGAGGTCGAGGACGACGAGGACGAGGACGACGAGGACGAGGACGACGAGGGCGGGGAACGACGAGGACGACGAGGACGAGGACGACGACGACGACGACGGGGACGGGGACGACGGGGACGACGGGGACGACGAGGACGAGGACGACGAGGACGACGAGGACGACGAGGACGAGGACGACGAGGACGACGAGGACGAGGACGACGAGGACGACGAGGACGAGGACGACGAGGACGAGGACGACGAGGACGAGGACGACGAGGACGACGAGGACGAGGACGACGAGGACGAGGACGACGAGGACGACGAGGACGAGGACGACGAGGACGACGAGGACGACGGGGACGAGGACGACGAGGACGACGAGGACGAGGACGACGAGGACGACGAGGACGACGAGGACGAGGACGACGAGGACGAGGACGACGAGGACGAGGACGACGAGGACGAGGACGACGAGGACGAGGACGACGAGGACGAGGACGACGAGGACGAGGACGACGAGGACGAGGACGACGGGGACGAGGACGGGGACGACGAGGACGAGTACGACGAGGTCGAGGACGACGACGACGACGACGAGGACGTGGACGACGAGGACGAGGACGACGAGGACGAGGACGACGAGGACGACGAGGACGAGGACGACGAGGACGACGAGGACGAGGACGACGAGGACGACGAGGACGACGAGGACGACGAGGACGACGAGGACGAGGACGACGAGGACGACGAGGACGACGAGGACGACGAGGACGACGAGGACGAGGACGAGGACGACGAGGACGACGAAGACGAGGACGACGAGGACGACGAGGACGAGGACGAGGACGACGAGGACGAGGACGAGGACGACGAGGACGAGGACGAGGACGACGAGCACGACGAGGACGAGGACGACGAGGACGACGAGGACGAGGACGACGAGGACGACGAGGACGAGGACGAGGACGACGAGGAGGAGGACGACGAGGATGACGAGGACGAGGACGACGAGGACGAGGACGACGAGGACGAGGACGAGGACGACGAGGACGAGGACGACGAGGACGACGAGGACGAGGACGACGAGGACGACGAGGACGAGGACGACGAGGACGACGAGGACGAGGACGACGAGGACGAGGACGACGAGGACGAGGACGACGAGGACGAGGACGACGACGACGACGAGGACGAGGACGACGAGGACGACGAGGACGAGGACGAGGAGGACGAGGACGACGAGGACGAGGACGACGAGGACGAGGACGACGAGGACGAGGACGACGAGGACGAGGACGACGACGACGGGGACGGGGACGACGGGGACGTGGACGACGGGGACGGGGACGACGGGGACGACGGGCACGAGGACGACGAGGACGACGAGGACGACGAGGACGACGAGGACGAGGACGACGAGGACGACGAGGACGACGAGGACGAGGACGACGAGGACGAGGACGACGACGAGGACGAGGACGACGAGGACGAGGACGACGAGGACGAGGACGACGAGGACGAGGACGACGAGGACGAGGACGACGAGGACGAGGACGACGAGGACGAGGACGACGAGGACGAGGACGACGACGACGGGGACGGGGACGACGGGGACGTGGACGACGGGGACGGGGACGACGGGGACGACGGGGACGAGGACGACGAGGACGACGAGGACGACGAGGACGAGGACGACGAGGACGACGAGGACGACGAGGACGAGGACGACGAGGACGAGGACGATGAGGACGAGGACGACGAGGACGAGGACGACGAGGACGAGGACGACGAGGACGAGGACGACGAGGACGAGGACGACGAGGACGAGGACGACGAGGACGAGGACGACGAGGACGAGGACGAGGACGACGAGGACGAGGACGACGAGGACGAGGACGACGAGGACCAGGACGACGAGGACCAGGACGACGAGGACGCGGACGACGAGGACGACGAGGACGAGGACGACGAGGACGAGGACGATGAGGACGAGGACGACGAGGACGAGGACGACGAGGACGACGAGGACGAGGACGAGGACGACGAGGACGACGAGGACGAGGACGGCGAGGACGAGGACGACGAGGACGAGGAGGACGAGGACGGGGACGACGAGGACGACGAGGACGAGGAGGACGAGGACGGGGACGACGAGGACGAGGACGACGAGGTCGAGGACGACGAGGACGAGGACGACGAGGACGACGAGGACGAGGACGACGAGGACGACGAGGACGACGAGGACGACGAGGACGAGGACGAGGACAACGAAGACGAGGACGACGAGGACGACGAGGACGAGGACGAGGACGACGAGGACGAGGACGAGGACGACGAGGACGACGAGGACGAGGACGACGAGGATGACGAGGACGAGGATGACGAGGACGAGGACGACGAGGACGAGGACGACGAGGTCGACGAGGACGACGAGGACGAGGACGACGAGGACGAGGACGACGAGGACGACGAGGACGACGAGGACGAGGACGACGAGGACGAGGACGACGAGGACGAGGACGACGAGGACGAGGACGACGAGGACGAGGACGACGAGGACGAGGACGAGGACGACGAGGACGAGGACGACGAGGACGAGGACGACGAGGACGAGGACGACGAGGACGAGGACGACGAGGACGAGGACGACGAGGACGAGGACGACGAGGACGAGGACGACGAGGACGAGGACGACGAGGACGAGGACGACGAGGACGAGGACGTCGAGGACGAGGACGACGAGGACGAGGACGACGAGGACGAGGACGACGACGACGACGAGGACGAGGACGACGAGGACGAGGACGACGAGGACGAGGACGACGAGGACGAGGACGACGAGGACGAGGACGACAACGACGGGGACGGGGACGACGGGGACGACGGGGACGAGGACGGGGACGACGGGGACGACGGGGACGAGGACGACGAGGACGACGAGGACGAGGACGACGAGGACGACGAGGACGACGAGGACGAGGACGACGAGGACGAGGACGACGAGGACGAGGACGACGAGGACGAGGACGACGGGGACGAGGACGACGGGGACGAGGACGACGGGGACGAGGACGACGGGGACGAGGACGACGGGGACGAGGACGACGGGGACGAGGACGACGAGGACGAGGACGACGAGGACGAGGACGACGAAGACGACGAGGACGAGGACGACGAGGACGACGAGGACGACGAGGACGAGGACGACGAGGACGACGACGACGTCGAGGACGAGGACGACGAGGACGACGAGGACGAGGACGACGAGGACGACGAGGACGACGAGGACGACGAGGACGACGAGGACGAGGACGACGAGGACGACGAGGACGAGGACGACGAGGACGACGAGGACGACGAGGACGACGAGGACGAGGACGACGAGGACGACGAGGACGAGGACGACGAGGACGACGAGGACGAGGACGACGAGGACGAGGACGACGAGGACGAGGACGACGAGGACGACGAGGACGAGGACGACGAGGACGAGGACGACGAGGACGACGAGGACGAGGACGACGAGGACGACGAGGACGACGAGGACGAGGACGACGAGGACGACGAGGACGACGAGGACGACGAGGACGACGAGGACGAGGACGAGGACGACGAAGACGAGGACGACGAGGACGACGAGGACGAGGACGAGGACGACGAGGACGACGAGGACGAGGACGACGAGGATGACGAGGACGAGGATGACGAGGACGAGGACGACGAGGACGAGGACGACGAGGACGACGAGGACGACGAGGACGAGGACGACGAGGACGACGAGGACGACGAGGACGACGAGGACGACGAGGACGACGAGGACGACGAGGACGACGAGGACGACGAGGACGACGAGGACGACGAGGACGACGAGGACGACGAGGACGACGAGGACGACGAGGACGACGAGGACGACGAGGACGACGAGGACGAGGCCGACGAGGACGAGGACGACGAGGACGAGGACGACGAGGACGAGGACGACGAGGACGAGGACGACGAGGACGAGGACGACGAGGACGACGAGGACGAGGACGACGAGGACGACGAGGACGAGGACGAGGACGACGAGGACGACGCGGACGAGGACGGCGAGGACGAGGACGACGAGGACGAGGAGGACGAGGACGGGGACGACGAGGACGAGGACGACGAGGTCGAGGACGACGAGGACGAGGACGACGAGGACGAGGACGACGAGGGCGGGGAACGACGAGGACGACGAGGACGAGGACGAGGACGACGACGACGACGACGAGGACGTGGACGACGAGGACGAGGACGACGAGGACGAGGACGACGAGGACGACGAGGACGACGAGGACGAGGACGACGAGGACGACGAGGACGAGGACGATGAGGACGACGAGGACGAGGACGACGAGGACGAGGACGACGAGGACGAGGACGACGAGGACGACGAGGACGAGGACGAGGACGACGAGGACGACGAGGACGAGGACGACGAGGAGGACGAGGACGGGGACGACGAGGACGAGGACGACGAGGACGAGGAGAACGAGGACGGGGACGACGAGGACGAGGACGACGAGGTCGAGGACGACGAGGACGAGGACGACGAGGGCGAGGACGACGAGGACGACGAGGACGAGGACGACGAGGGCGAGGACGACGAGGACGACGAGGACGAGGACGGGGACGACGACGACGACGACGAGGACGTGGACGAGGACGACGAGGACGAGGACGACGAGGACGACGAGGACGAGGACGACGAGGACGACGAGGACGAGGACGACGAGGACGACGAGGACGACGAGGACGACGAGGACGACGAGGACGACGAGGACGACGAGGACGACGAGGACGACGAGGACGACGAGGACGACGAGGACGAGGACGAGGACGACGAGGACGACGAGGACGAGGACGACGAGGACGACGAGGACGAGGACGAGGACGACGAGGACGAGGACGAGGACGACGAGTATGACGGGGACGAGGACGAGGACGACGAGGATGACGAGGACGAAGACGACGAGGACGACGAGGACGAGGACGACGAGGACGAGGCCGAGGACGACGAGGACGAGGACGACGAGGACGACGAGGGCGAGGACGACGAGGACGAGGACGACGAGGACGAGGACGACGAGGACGACGAGGACGAGGACGACGAGGACGAGGACGACGAGGACGAGGACGACGAGGACCAGGACGACGAGGACGCGGACGACGAGGACGACGAGGACGAGGACCACGAGGACGAGGACGATGAGGACGAGGACGACGAGGACGAGGACGACGAGGACGACGAGGACGAGGACGAGGACGACGAGGACGACGAGGACGAGGACGGCGAGGACGAGGACGACGAGGACGAGGAGGACGAGGACGGGGACGACGAGGACGAGGACGACGAGGTCGAGGACGACGACGACGACGACGAGGACGTGGACGACGAGGACGAGGACGACGAGGACGAGGACGACGAGGACGACGAGGACGAGGACGACGAGGACGACGAGGACGACGAGGACGAGGACGACGAGGACGACGAGGACGACGAGGACGACGAGGACGACGAGGACGAGGACGAGGACGACGAGGACGACGAAGACGAGGACGACGAGGACGACGAGGACGAGGACGAGTACGACGAGTACGAGGACGAGGACGACGAGGACGACGAGGACGAGGACGACGAGGACGACGAGGACGAGGACGACGAGGACGACGAGGACGAGGACGAGGACGACGAGGACGACGAGGAGGAGGACGACGAGGATGACGAGGACGAGGACGACGAGGACGAGGACGACGAGGACGAGGACGAGGACGACGAGGACGACGAGGACGACGAGGACGACGAGGACGAGGACGACGAGGACGAGGACGACGAGGACGAGGACGACGAGGACCAGGACGACGAGGACGAGGACGACGAGGACGAGGACGACGAGGACGAGGACGACGAGGACGAGGACGACGAGGACGAGGACGACGACGACGACGAGGACGAGGACGACGAGGACGACGAGGACGAGGACGACGAGGACGAGGACGACGAGGACGAGGACGACGAGGACGAGGACGACGAGGACGAGGACGACGAGGACGAGGACGACGAGGACGAGGACGACGAGGACGAGGACGACGACGACGGGGACGGGGACGACGGGGACGTGGACGACGGGGACGGGGACGACGGGGACGACGGGGACGAGGACGACGAGGACGACGAGGACGACGAGGACGAGGACGACGAGGACGACGAGGACGACGAGGACGAGGACGACGAGGACGAGGACGATGAGGACGATGAGGACGAGGACGACGAGGACGAGGACGACGAGGACGAGGACGACGAGGACGAGGACGACGAGGACGAGGACGACGAGGACGAGGACGACGAGGACGAGGACGAGGACGACGAGGACGAGGACGACGAGGACGAGGACGACGAGGACCAGGACGACGAGGACCAGGACGACGAGGACGCGGACGACGAGGACGACGAGGACGAGGACGACGAGGACGAGGACGATGAGGACGAGGACGACGAGGACGAGGACGACGAGGACGACGAGGACGAGGACGAGGACGACGAGGACGACGAGGACGAGGACGGCGAGGACGAGGACGACGAGGACGAGGAGGACGAGGACGGGGACGACGAGGACGACGAGGACGAGGAGGACTAGGACGGGGACGACGAGGACGAGGACGACGAGGTCGAGGACGACGAGGACGAGGACGACGAGGACGACGAGGACGAGGACGACGAGGACGACGAGGACGACGAGGACGACGAGGACGAGGACGAGGACGACGAAGACGAGGACGACGAGGACGACGAGGACGAGGACGAGGACGACGAGGACGAGGACGAGGACGACGAGGACGACGAGGACGAGGACGACGAGGATGACGAGGACGAGGATGACGAGGACGAGGACGACGAGGACGAGGACGACGAGGTCGACGAGGACGACGAGGACGAGGACGACGAGGACGAGGACGACGAGGACGACGAGGACGACGAGGACGAGGACGACGAGGACGAGGACGACGAGGACGAGGACGACGAGGACGAGGACGACGAGGACGAGGACGAGGACGACGAGGACGAGGACGACGAGGACGAGGACGACGAGGACGAGGACGACGAGGACGAGGACGACGAGGACGAGGACGACGAGGACGAGGACGACGAGGACGAGGACGACGAGGACGAGGACGACGAGGACGAGGACGACGAGGACGAGGACGTCGAGGACGAGGACGACGAGGACGAGGACGACGAGGACGAGGACGACGACGACGACGAGGACGAGGACGACGAGGACGAGGACGACGAGGACGAGGACGACGAGGACGAGGACGACGAGGACGAGGACGACAACGACGGGGACGGGGACGACGGGGACGACGGGGACGAGGACGGGGACGACGGGGACGACGGGGACGAGGACGACGAGGACGACGAGGACGAGGACGACGAGGACGACGAGGACGACGAGGACGAGGACGACGAGGACGAGGACGACGAGGACGAGGACGACGAGGACGAGGACGACGGGGACGAGGACGACGGGGACGAGGACGACGGGGACGAGGACGACGGGGACGAGGACGACGGGGACGAGGACGACGGGGACGAGGACGACGAGGACGAGGACGACGAGGACGAGGACGACGAAGACGACGAGGACGAGGACGACGAGGACGACGAGGACGACGAGGACGAGGACGACGAGGACGACGACGACGTCGAGGACGAGGACGACGAGGACGACGAGGACGAGGACGACGAGGACGACGAGGACGACGAGGACGACGAGGACGACGAGGACGACGAGGACGAGGACGACGAGGACGAGGACGACGAGGACGACGAGGACGAGGACGACGAGGACGACGAGGACGACGAGGACGACGAGGACGAGGACGACGAGGACGACGAGGACGAGGACGACGAGGACGACGAGGACGAGGACGACGAGGACGAGGACGACGAGGACGAGGACGACGAGGACGACGAGGACGAGGACGACGAGGACGAGGACGACGAGGACGACGAGGACGAGGACGACGAGGACGACGAGGACGACGAGGACGACGAGGACGAGGACGACGAGGACGACGAGGACGACGAGGACGACGAGGACGACGAGGACGAGGACGAGGACGACGAAGACGAGGACGACGAGGACGACGAGGACGAGGACGAGGACGACGAGGACGACGAGGACGAGGACGACGAGGATGACGAGGACGAGGATGACGAGGACGAGGACGACGAGGACGAGGACGACGAGGACGACGAGGACGACGAGGACGAGGACGACGAGGACGACGAGGACGACGAGGACGACGAGGACGACGAGGACGACGAGGACGACGAGGACGACGAGGACGACGAGGACGACGAGGACGACGAGGACGACGAGGACGACGAGGACGACGAGGACGACGAGGACGACGAGGACGACGAGGACGACGAGGACGAGGCCGACGAGGACGAGGACGACGAGGACGAGGACGACGAGGACGAGGACGATGAGGACGAGGACGACGAGGACGAGGACGACGAGGACGACGAGGACGAGGACGACGAGGACGACGAGGACGAGGACGAGGACGACGAGGACGACGCGGACGAGGACGGCGAGGACGAGGACGACGAGGACGAGGAGGACGAGGACGGGGACGACGAGGACGAGGACGACGAGGTCGAGGACGACGAGGACGAGGACGACGAGGACGAGGACGACGAGGGCGGGGAACGACGAGGACGACGAGGACGAGGACGAGGACGACGACGACGACGACGAGGACGTGGACGACGAGGACGAGGACGACGAGGACGAGGACGACGAGGACGACGAGGACGACGAGGACGAGGACGACGAGGACGACGAGGACGAGGACGATGAGGACGACGAGGACGAGGACGACGAGGACGAGGACGACGAGGACGAGGACGACGAGGACGACGAGGACGAGGACGACGAGGACGAGGACGACGAGGACGACGAGGACGAGGACGACGAGGACGACGAGGACGACGAGGACGAGGACGACGAGGACGACGAGGACGACGAGGACGACGAGGACGACGAGGACGAGGACGAGGACGACGAAGACGAGGACGACGAGGACCACGAGGACGAGGACGAGGACGACGAGGACGAGGACGAGGACGACGAGGACGACGAGGACGAGGACGACGAGGATGACGAGGACGAGGACGACGAGGACGAGGACGACGAGGACGAGGACGACGAGTACGAGGACGACGAGGACGAGGACGACGAGGACGAGGACGACGAGGACGAGGACGACGAGGACGAGGACGGCGAGGACGAGGACGACGAGGACGAGGAGGACGAGGACGGGGACGACGAGGACGACGAGGACGAGGAGGACGAGGACGGGGACGACGAGGACGAGTACGACGAGGTCGAGGACGACGACGACGACGACGAGGACGTGGACGACGAGGACGAGGACGACGAGGACGAGGACGACGAGGACGACGAGGACGAGGACGACGAGGACGACGAGGACGAGGACGACGAGGACGACGAGGACGACGAGGACGACGAGGACGACGAGGACGAGGACGACGAGGACGACGAGGACGACGAGGACGACGAGGACGACGAGGACGAGGACGAGGACGACGAGGACGACGAAGACGAGGACGACGAGGACGACGAGGACGAGGACGAGGACGACGAGGACGAGGACGAGGACGACGAGCACGACGAGGACGAGGACGACGAGGACGACGAGGACGAGGACGACGAGGACGACGAGGACGAGGACGAGGACGACGAGGAGGAGGACGACGAGGATGACGAGGACGAGGACGACGAGGACGAGGACGACGAGGACGAGGACGAGGACGACGAGGACGAGGACGACGAGGACGACGAGGACGAGGACGACGAGGACGAGGACGACGAGGACGAGGACGACGAGGACGAGGACGACGACGACGACGAGGACGAGGACGACGAGGACGACGAGGACGAGGACGAGGAGGACGAGGACGACGAGGACGAGGACGACGAGGACGAGGACGACGAGGACGAGGACGACGAGGACGAGGACGACGACGACGGGGACGGGGACGACGGGGACGTGGACGACGGGGACGGGGACGACGGGGACGACGGGCACGAGGACGACGAGGACGACGAGGACGACGAGGACGACGAGGACGAGGACGACGAGGACGACGAGGACGACGAGGACGAGGACGACGAGGACGAGGACGACGACGAGGACGAGGACGACGAGGACGAGGACGACGAGGACGAGGACGACGAGGACGAGGACGACGAGGACGAGGACGACGAGGACGAGGACGACGAGGACGAGGACGACGAGGACGAGGACGACGAGGACGAGGACGACGAGGACGAGGACGACGAGGACGAGGACGACGACGACGGGGACGGGGACGACGGGGACGACGACGACGGGGACGGGGACGACGGGGACGTGGACGACGGGGACGGGGACGACGGGGACGACGGGGACGAGGACGACGAGGACGACGAGGAAGACGAGGACGACGAGGACGAGGACGACGAGGACGACGAGGACGACGAGGACGAGGACGACGAGGACGACGAGGACGAGGACGACGAGGACGAGGACGACGAGGACGAGGACGACGAGGACGAGGACGACGAGGACGACGAGGACGAGGACGACGAGGACGAGGACGACGAGGACGAGGACGAGGACGAGGACGACGAGGACGAGGACGACGAGGACGAGGACGACGAGGACGAGGACGACGAGGACGAGGACGACGAGGACGAGGACGACGAGGACGAGGACGTCGAGGACGAGGACGACGAGGACGAGGACGACGAGGACGAGGACGACGACGACGACGAGGACGAGGACGACGAGGACGAGGACGACGAGGACGAGGACGACGAGGACGAGGACGACGAGGACGAGGACGACGAGGACGAGGACGACGAGGACGAGGACGACGAGGACGAGGACGACAACGACGGGGACGACGGGGACGAGGACGGGGACGACGGGGACGACGGGGACGAGGACGACGAGGACGACGAGGACGAGGACGACGAGGACGACGAGGACGACGAGGACGAGGACGACGAGGACGAGGACGACGAGGACGAGGACGACGAGGACGAGGACGACGAGGACGAGGACGACGAGGACGAGGACGACGAGGACGAGGACGACGAGGACGAGGACGACGAGGACGAGGACGACGAGGACGAGGACGACGAGGACGAGGACGACGAGGACGAGGACGACGAGGACGAGGACGACGAGGACGAGGACGACGAGGACGAGGACGACGAGGACGAGGAGGACGAGGACGAGGAGGACGAGGACGAGGACGACGAGGACGAGGACGACGAGGACGAGGACGACGAGGACGAGGACGACGAGGACGAGGACGACGAGGACGAGGACGACGAGGACGAGGACGAGGACGACGAGGACGAGGACGACGGGGACGAGGACGACGGGGACGAGGACGACGGGGACGAGGACGACGGGGACGAGGACGACGGGGACGAGGACGACGAGGACGAGGACGACGAGGACGAGGACGACGAAGACGACGAGGACGAGGACGACGAGGACGACGAGGACGACGAGGACGAGGACGACGAGGACGACGACGACGTCGAGGACGAGGACGACGAGGACGACGAGGACGAGGACGACGAGGACGACGAGGACGACGAGGACGAGGACGACGAGGACGACGAGGACGACGAGGACGACGAGGACGACGAGGACGACGAGGACGAGGACGAGGACGTCGAGGACGAGGACGACGAGGACGACGAGGACGAGGACGACGAGGACGAGGACGACGAGGACGAGGGCGATGAGGACGAGGACGACGAGGACGAGGACGACGAGGACGACGAGGACGAGGACGACGAGGACGACGAGGACGAGGACGAGGACGGGGACGACGAGGACGAGGACGACGAGGTCGAGGACGACGAGGACGAGGACGACGAGGACGGGGACGACGAGGGCGAGGACGACGAGGACGACGACGACGACGACGAGGACGTGGACGACGAGGACGAGGACGACGAGGACGAGGACGACGAGGACGACGAGGACGACGAGGACGACGAGGACGACGAGGACGAGGACGACGAGGACGAGGACGACGAGGACGACGAGGACGAGGACGACGAGGACGAGGACGACGAGGACGAGGACGACGAGGACGAGGACGACGAGGACGAGGACGACGAGGACGACGAGGACGAGGACGACGAGGACGAGGACGACGAGGACGAGGACGAGGACGAGGACGACGAGGACGAGGACGACGAGGACGAGGACGAGGACGAGGACGACGAGGACGAGGACGACGAGGACGAGGACGACGAGGACGAGGAGGACGAGGACGAGGAGGACGAGGACGAGGACGACGAGGACGAGGACGACGAGGACGAGGACGACGAGGACGAGGACGACGAGGACGAGGACGACGAGGACGAGGACGACGAGGACGAGGACGACGAGGACGACGAGGACGAGGACGAGGACGACGAGGACGAGGACGACGGGGACGAGGACGACGGGGACGAGGACGACGGGGACGAGGACGACGGGGACGAGGACGACGGGGACGAGGACGACGAGGACGAGGACGACGAGGACGAGGACGACGAAGACGACGAGGATGAGGACGACGAGGACGACGAGGACGACGAGGACGAGGACGACGAGGACGACGACGACGTCGAGGACGAGGACGACGAGGACGACGAGGACGAGGACGACGAGGACGACGAGGACGACGAGGACGAGGACGACGAGGACGACGAGGACGACGAGGACGACGAGGACGACGAGGACGACGAGGACGAGGACGAGGACGTCGAGGACGAGGACGACGAGGACGACGAGGACGAGGACGACGAGGACGAGGACGACGAGGACGAGGACGACGAGGACGAGGGCGATGAGGACGAGGACGACGAGGACGAGGACGACGAGGACGACGAGGACGAGGACGACGAGGACGACGAGGACGAGGACGAGGACGACGAGGACGACGAGGACGAGGACGGCGAGGACGAGGACGACGAGGACGAGCAGGACGAGGACGGGGACGACGAGGACGAGGACGACGAGGTCGAGGACGACGAGGACGAGGACGACGAGGACGGGGACGACGAGGGCGAGGACGACGAGGACGACGAGGACGAGGACGAGGACGACGACGACGACGACGAGGACGTGGACGACGAGGACGAGGACGACGAGGACGAGGACGACGAGGACGACGAGGACGACGAGGACGACGAGGACGACGAGGACGAGGACGACGAGGACGACGAGGACGAGGACGACGAGGACGACGAGGACGAGGACGACGAGGACGAGGACGACGAGGACGAGGACGACGAGGACGACGAGGACGAGGACGACGAGGACGAGGACGACGAGGACGACGAGGACGAGGACGACGAGGACGACGAGGACGACGAGAACGAGGACGACGAGGACGACGAGGACGACGAGGACGACGAGGACGAGGACGAGGACGACGAAGACGAGGACGACGAGGACGACGAGGACGAGGACGAGGACGACGAGGACGAGGACGAGGACGACGAGGACGACGAGGACGAGGACGACGAGGATGACGAGGACGAGGATGACGAGGACGAGGACGACGAGGACGACGAGGACGAGGACGACGAGGACGACGAGGACGACGAGGACGAGGACGACGAGGACGACGAGGACGACGAGGACGAGGACGACGAGGACGAGGACGACGAGGACGAGGACGAGGACGAGGACGACGCGGACGAGGACGACGAGGACGAGGACGACGAGGACGAGGACGACGAGGACGAGGACGACGAGGACGAGGACGACGAGGACGAGGACGACGAGGACGAGGACGTCGAGGACGAGGACGACGAGGACGAGGACGACGAGGACGAGGACGACGACGACGACGAGGACGAGGACGACGAGGACGAGGACGACGAGGACGAGGACGACGAGGACGAGGACGACGAGGACGAGGACGACGAGGACGAGGACGACGAGGACGAGGACGACGAGGACGAGGACGACGAGGACGAGGACGACAACGACGGGGACGGGGACGACGGGGACGACGGGGACGAGGACGGGGACGACGGGGACGACGGGGACGAGGACGACGAGGACGACGAGGACGAGGACGACGAGGACGACGAGGACGACGAGGACGAGGACGACGAGGACGAGGACGACGAGGACGAGGACGACGAGGACGAGGACGACGGGGACGAGGACGACGGGGACGAGGACGACGGGGATGAGGACGACGGGGACGAGGACGACGGGGACGAGGACGACGGGGACGAGGACGACGAGGACGAGGACGACGAGGACGAGGACGACGAAGACGACGAGGACGAGGACGACGAGGACGACGAGGACGACGAGGACGACGACGAAGTCGAGGACGAGGACGACGAGGACGACGAGGACGAGGACGACGAGGACGACGAGGACGACGAGGACGACGAGGACGACGAGGACGAGGACGAGGACGTCGAGGACGAGGACGACGAGGACGACGAGGACGAGGACGACGAGGACGAGGGCGATGAGGACGAGGACGACGAGGACGAGGACGACGAGGACGACGAGGACGAGGACGACGAGGACGACGAGGACGAGGACGAGGACGACGAGGACGACGAGGACGACGAGGACGAGGACGGCGAGGACGAGGACGAGGAGGACGAGGACGGGGACGACGAGGACGAGGACGACGAGGTCGAGGACGACGAGGACGAGGACGACGAGGACGAGGACGACGAGGGCGAGGACGACGAGGACGACGAGGACGACGAGGACGAGGACGAGGACGACGACGACGACGACGAGGACGTGGACGACGAGGACGAGGACGACGAGGACGAGGACGACGAGGACGACGAGGACGACGAGGACGAGGACGACGAGGACGACGAGGACGAGGACGACGAGGACGACGAGGACGAGGACGACGAGGACGAGGACGACGAGGACGAGGACGACGAGGACGACGAGGACGAGGACGACGAGGACGAGGACGACGAGGACGACGAGGACGAGGACGACGAGGACGACGAGGACGACGAGGACGAGGACGACGAGGACGACGAGGACGACGAGGACGACGAGGACGAGGACGACGAAGACGAGGACGATGAGGACGACGAGGACGAGGACGAGGACGACGAGGACGACGAGGACGAGGACGACGAGGATGACGAGGACGAGGATGACGAGGACGAGGACGACGAGGACGACGAGGACGACGAGGACGAGGACGACGAGGACGACGAGGACGACGAGGACGAGGACGACGAGGACGACGAGGACGACGAGGACGACGAGGACGACGAGGACGACGAGGACGACGAGGACGACGAGGACGACGAGGACGACGAGGACGACGAGGACGACGAGGACGACGAGGACGACGAGGACGACGAGGACGACGAGGACGAGGCCGACGAGGACGAGGACGACGAGGACGAGGACGACGAGGACGAGGACGACGAGGACGAGGACGACGAGGACGAGGACGACGAGGACGACGAGGACGAGGACGACGAGGACGACGAGGACGAGGACGAGGACGACGAGGACGAGGACGAGGACGACAAGGACGAGGACGAGGACGAGGATGACGAGGACGAGGACGACGAGGACGACGAGGACGAGGACGACGAGGACGAGGACGACGAGGACGACGAGGACGAGGACGACGAGGACGAGGACGACGAGGACGAGGACGACGAGGACGAGGACGACGAGGACGAGGACGACGAGGACGAGGACGACGAGGACGAGGACGACGAGGACGAGGACGACGAGGACGAGGACGACGAGGACGACGAGGACGAGGACGACGAGGACGAGGACGACGAGGACGAGGACGACGAGGACGAGGACGACGACGACGGGGACGGGGACGACGGGGACGACGGGGACGAGGACGGGGACGACGGGGACGACGGGGACGAGGACGACGAGGACGAGGACGACGAGGACGACGAGGACGACGAGGACGAGGACGACGAGGACGTGGACGACGAGGACGAGGACGACGAGGACGAGGACGACGAGGACGAGGACGACGAGGACGAGGACGACGAGGACGAGGACGACGAGGACGAGGACGACGAGGACGAGGACGACGAGGACGAGGACGACGAGGACGAGGACGACGAGGACGAGGACGACGAGGACGAGGACGACGAAGACGAGGACGACGAGGACGAGGACGACGAGGACGAGGACGGCGAGGACGAGGACGACGAGGACGACGAGGACGACGAGGACGAGGACGACGAGGACGACGAGGACGACGAGGACGACGAGGACGACGAGGACGACGAGGACGACGAGGACGACGAGGACGACGAGGACGACGAGGACGACGAGGACGACGAGGACGACGAGGACGACGAGGACGACGAGGACGACGAGGACGAGGACGACGAGGACGAGGACGACGAGAACGAGGACGACGAGGACGACGAGGACGAGCACGAGGACGACGAGGACGAGGACGAGGACGACGAGGACGAGGACGAGGACGAGGACGAGGACGACGAGGACGACGAGGAAGAGGACGACGAGGATGACGAGGACGAGGACGACGAGGACGACGAGGACGAGGACGACGAGGACGAGGACGACGAGGACGAGGACGACGAGGACGAGGACGACGAGGACGAGGACGACGAGGACGAGGACGACGAGGACGAGGACGACGAGGACGAGGACGACGAGGACGAGGACGACGAGGACGAGGACGACGAGGACGAGGACGACGAAGACGGGGACGGGGACGACGGGGACGACGGGGACGAGGACGGGGACGACGGGGACGACGGGGACGAGGACGACGAGGACGACGAGGACGAGGACGACGGGGACGAGGACGACGAGGACGACGAGGACGAGGACGACGAGGACGACGAGGACGACGAGGACGAGGACGACGAGGACGTGGACGACGAGGACGAGGACGACGAGGACGAGGACGACGAGGACGAGGACGACGAGGACGAGGACGACGAGGACGAGGACGACGAGGACGAGGACGACGAGGACGAGGACGACGAGGACGAGGACGACGAGGACGAGGACGACGAGGACGAGGACGACGAGGACGAGGACGACGAGGACGAGGACGACGAGGACGAGGACGACGAGGACGAGGACGACGAGGACGAGGACGACGAGGACGAGGACGATGAGGACGAGGACGACGAGGACGAGGACGACGAGGACGACGAGGACGAGGACGACGAGGACGACGAGGACGAGGACGAGGACGACGAGGACGACGCGGACGAGGACGGCGAGGACGAGGACGACGAGGACGAGGAGGACGAGGACGGGGACGACGAGGACGAGGACGACGAGGTCGAGGACGACGAGGACGAGGACGACGAGGACGAGGACGACGAGGGCGGGGAACGACGAGGACGACGAGGACGAGGACGAGGACGACGACGACGACGACGAGGACGTGGACGACGAGGACGAGGACGACGAGGACGAGGACGACGAGGACGACGAGGACGACGAGGACGAGGACGACGAGGACGACGAGGACGAGGACGACGAGGACGACGAGGACGAGGACGACGAGGACGACGAGGACGAGGACGACGAGGACGAGGACGAGGACGACGAGGACGACGAGGACGAGGACGACGAGGACGAGGACGACGAGGACGACGAGGACGAGGACGACGAGGACGACGAGGACGACGAGGACGACGAGGACGAGGACGACGAGGACGACGAGGACGACGAGGACGACGAGGACGACGAGGACGAGGACGAGGACGACGAAGACGAGGACGACGAGGACGACGAGGACGAGGACGAGGACGACGAGGACGAGGACGAGGACGACGAGGACGACGAGGACGAGGACGACGAGGATGACGAGGACGAGGATGACGAGGACGAGTACGACGAGGACGAGGACGACGAGGACGACGAGGACGACGAGGACGACGAGGACGACGAGGACGACGAGGACGACGAGGACGACGAGGACGACGAGGACGACGAGGACGACGAGGACGACGAGGACGACGAGGACGACGAGGACGACGAGGACGACGAGGAAGACGAGGACGAGGACGACGAGGACGAGGACGACGAGGACGACGAGGACGAGGACGAGGACGAGGACGAGGACGAGGACGAGGACGACGAGGACGACGAGGACGAGGACGACGAGGATGACGAGGACGAGGACGACGAGGACGACGAGGACGAGGACGACGAGGACGAGGACGACGAGGACGAGGACGACGAGGACGAGGACGACGAGGACGAGGACGACGAGGACGAGGACGACGAGGACGAGGACGACGAGGACGAGGACGACGAGGACGAGGACGACGAGGACGAGGACGACGAGGACGAGGACGACGAGGACGAGGACGACGAGGACGAGGACGACGACGACGGGGACGGGGACGACGGGGACGACGGGGACGAGGACGGGGACGACGGGGACGACGGGGACGAGGACGACGAGGACGACGAGGACGGAGACGACGGGGACGACGGGGACGACGAGGACGAGGACGACGAGGACGTGGACGACGAGGACGAGGACGACGAGGACGAGGACGACGAGGACGAGGACGACGAGGACGAGGACGACGAGGACGAGGACGACGAGGACGAGGACGACGAGGACGAGGACGACGAGGACGAGGACGACGAGGACGAGGACGACGAGGACGAGGACGACGAGGACGAGGACGACGAGGACGAGGACGACGAGGACGAGGACGACGAGGACGAGGACGACGAGGACGAGGACGACGAGGACGACGAGGACGAGGACGACGAGGACGAGGACGACGAGGACGAGGACGACGAGGACGACGAGGACGAGGACGACGAGGACGAGGACGACGAGGACGACGAGGACGAGGACGACGAGGACGACGAGGACGACGAGGACGAGGACGACGAGGACGACGAGGACGACGAGGACGACGAGGACGACGAGGACGAGGACGAGGACGACGAAGACGAGGACGACGAGGACGACGAGGACGAGGACGAGGACGACGAGGACGAGGACGAGGACGACGAGGACGACGAGGACGAGGACGACGAGGATGACGAGGACGAGGATGACGAGGACGAGTACGACGAGGACGAGGACGACGAGGACGACGAGGACGACGAGGACGACGAGGACGACGAGGACGACGAGGACGACGAGGACGACGAGGACGACGAGGACGACGAGGACGACGAGGACGACGAGGACGACGAGGACGACGAGGACGACGAGGACGACGAGGACGACGAGGACGACGAGGACGACGAGGAAGACGAGGACGAGGACGACGAGGACGAGGACGACGAGGACGACGAGGACGAGGACGAGGACGAGGACGAGGACGAGGACGAGGACGACGAGGACGACGAGGACGAGGACGACGAGGATGACGAGGACGAGGACGACGAGGACGACGAGGACGAGGACGACGAGGACGAGGACGACGAGGACGAGGACGACGAGGACGAGGACGACGAGGACGAGGACGACGAGGACGAGGACGACGAGGACGAGGACGACGAGGACGAGGACGACGAGGACGAGGACGACGAGGACGAGGACGACGACGACGGGGACGGGGACGACGGGGACGACGGGGACGAGGACGGGGACGACGGGGACGACGGGGACGAGGACGACGAGGACGACGAGGACGGGGACGACGGGGACGACGGGGACGACGAGGACGAGGACGACGAGGACGAGGACGACGAGGACGAGGACGACGAGGACGAGGACGACGAGGACGAGGACGACAACGACGGGGACGACGGGGACGAGGACGGGGACGACGGGGACGACGGGGACGAGGACGACGAGGACGACGAGGACGAGGACGACGAGGACGACGAGGACGACGAGGACGAGGACGACGAGGACGAGGACGACGAGGACGAGGACGACGAGGACGAGGACGACGAGGACGAGGACGACGAGGACGAGGACGACGAGGACGAGGACGACGAGGACGAGGACGACGGGGACGAGGACGGGGACGACGAGGACGAGTACGACGAGGTCGAGGACGACGACGACGACGACGAGGACGTGGACGACGAGGACGAGGACGACGAGGACGAGGACGACGAGGACGACGAGGACGAGGACGACGAGGACGACGAGGACGAGGACGACGAGGACGACGAGGACGACGAGGACGACGAGGACGACGAGGACGAGGACGACGAGGACGACGAGGACGACGAGGACGACGAGGACGACGAGGACGAGGACGAGGACGACGAGGACGACGAAGACGAGGACGACGAGGACGACGAGGACGAGGAAGAGGACGACGAGGACGAGGACGAGGACGACGAGGACGAGGACGAGGACGACGAGCACGACGAGGACGAGGACGACGAGGACGACGAGGACGAGGACGACGAGGACGACGAGGACGAGGACGAGGACGACGAGGAGGAGGACGACGAGGATGACGAGGACGAGGACGACGAGGACGAGGACGACGAGGACGAGGACGAGGACGACGAGGACGAGGACGACGAGGACGACGAGGACGAGGACGACGAGGACGAGGACGACGAGGACGAGGACGACGAGGACGAGGACGACGACGACGACGAGGACGAGGACGACGAGGACGACGAGGACGAGGACGAGGAGGACGAGGACGACGAGGACGAGGACGACGAGGACGAGGACGACGAGGACGAGGACGACGAGGACGAGGACGACGACGACGGGGACGGGGACGACGGGGACGTGGACGACGGGGACGGGGACGACGGGGACGACGGGCACGAGGACGACGAGGACGACGAGGACGACGAGGACGACGAGGACGAGGACGACGAGGACGACGAGGACGACGAGGACGAGGACGACGAGGACGAGGACGACGACGAGGACGAGGACGACGAGGACGAGGACGACGAGGACGAGGACGACGAGGACGAGGACGACGAGGACGAGGACGACGAGGACGAGGACGACGAGGACGAGGACGACGAGGACGAGGACGACGACGACGGGGACGGGGACGACGGGGACGACGACGACGGGGACGGGGACGACGGGGACGTGGACGACGGGGACGGGGACGACGGGGACGACGGGGACGAGGACGACGAGGACGACGAGGAAGACGAGGACGACGAGGACGAGGACGACGAGGACGACGAGGACGACGAGGACGAGGACGACGAGGACGAGGACGACGAGGACGAGGACGACGAGGACGAGGACGACGAGGACGAGGACGACGAGGACGAGGACGACGAGGACGAGGACGACGAGGACGACGAGGACGAGGACGACGAGGACGAGGACGACGAGGACGAGGACGAGGACGAGGACGACGAGGACGAGGACGACGAGGACGAGGACGACGAGGACGAGGACGACGAGGACGAGGACGACGAGGACGAGGACGACGAGGACGAGGACGTCGAGGACGAGGACGACGAGGACGAGGACGACGAGGACGAGGACGACGACGACGACGAGGACGAGGACGACGAGGACGAGGACGACGAGGACGAGGACGACGAGGACGAGGACGACGAGGACGAGGACGACGAGGACGAGGACGACGAGGACGAGGACGACGAGGACGAGGACGACAACGACGGGGACGACGGGGACGAGGACGGGGACGACGGGGACGACGGGGACGAGGACGACGAGGACGACGAGGACGAGGACGACGAGGACGACGAGGACGACGAGGACGAGGACGACGAGGACGAGGACGACGAGGACGAGGACGACGAGGACGAGGACGACGAGGACGAGGACGACGAGGACGAGGACGACGAGGACGAGGACGACGAGGACGAGGACGACGAGGACGAGGACGACGAGGACGAGGACGACGAGGACGAGGACGACGAGGACGAGGACGACGAGGACGAGGACGACGAGGACGAGGACGAGGACGACGAGGACGAGGACGACGAGGACGAGGACGACGAGGACGAGGACGACGAGGACGAGGACGACGAGGACGAGGACGACGAGGACGAGGACGACGAGGACGACGAGGACGAGGACGAGGACGACGAGGACGAGGACGACGGGGACGAGGACGACGGGGACGAGGACGACGGGGACGAGGACGACGGGGACGAGGACGACGGGGACGAGGACGACGAGGACGAGGACGACGAGGACGAGGACGACGAAGACGACGAGGACGAGGACGACGAGGACGACGAGGACGACGAGGACGAGGACGACGAGGACGACGACGACGTCGAGGACGAGGACGACGAGGACGACGAGGACGAGGACGACGAGGACGACGAGGACGACGAGGACGAGGACGACGAGGATGACGAGGACGAGGATGACGAGGACGAGGACGACGAGGACGACGAGGACGACGAGGACGAGGACGACGAGGACGACGAGGACGACGAGGACGACGAGGACGACGAGGACGACGAGGACGACGAGGACGACGAGGACGACGAGGACGACGAGGACGACGAGGACGACGAGGACGACGAGGACGACGAGGACGACGAGGACGACGAGGACGACGAGGACGAGGCCGACGAGGACGAGGACGACGAGGACGAGGACGACGAGGACGAGGACGACGAGGACGAGGACGACGAGGACGAGGACGACGAGGACGACGAGGACGAGGACGACGAGGACGACGAGGACGAGGACGAGGACGACGAGGACGAGGACGAGGACGACAAGGACGAGGACGAGGACGAGGACGACGAGGACGACGAGGACGAGGACGACGAGGATGACGAGGACGAGGACGACGAGGACGACGAGGACGAGGACGACGAGGACGAGGACGACGAGGACGAGGACGACGAGGACGAGGACGACGAGGACGAGGACGACGAGGACGAGGACGACGAGGACGAGGACGACGAGGACGAGGACGACGAGGACGAGGACGACGAGGACGAGGACGACGAGGACGAGGACGACGAGGACGACGAGGACGAGGACGACGAGGACGAGGACGACGAGGACGAGGACGACGACGACGGGGACGGGGACGACGGGGACGACGGGGACGAGGACGGGGACGACGGGGACGACGGGGACGAGGACGACGAGGACGAGGACGACGAGGACGACGAGGACGACGAGGACGAGGACGACGAGGACGACGAGGACGACGAGGACGAGGACGACGAGGACGTGGACGACGAGGACGAGGACGACGAGGACGAGGACGACGAGGACGAGGACGACGAGGACGAGGACGACGAGGACGAGGACGACGAGGACGAGGACGACGAGGACGAGGACGACGAGGACGAGGACGACGAGGACGAGGACGACGAGGACGAGGACGACGAGGACGAGGACGACGAGGACGAGGACGACGAGGACGAGGACGGCGAGGACGAGGACGTCGAGGACGACGAGGACGACGAGGACGAGGACGACGAGGACGACGAGGACGACGAGGACGACGAGGACGACGAGGACGACGAGGACGACGAGGACGACGAGGACGACGAGGACGACGAGGACGACGAGGACGACGAGGACGACGAGGACGACGAGGACGACGAGGACGACGAGGACGAGGACGACGAGGACGAGGACGACGAGAACGAGGACGACGAGGACGACGAGGACGAGCACGAGGACGACGAGGACGAGGACGAGGACGACGAGGACGAGGACGAGGACGAGGACGAGGACGACGAGGACGACGAGGAAGAGGACGACGAGGATGACGAGGACGAGGACGACGAGGACGACGAGGACGAGGACGACGAGGACGAGGACGACGAGGACGAGGACGACGAGGACGAGGACGACGAGGACGAGGACGACGAGGACGAGGACGACGAGGACGAGGACGACGAGGACGAGGACGACGACGACGGGGACGGGGACGACGGGGACGACGGGGACGAGGACGGGGACGACGGGGACGACGGGGACGAGGACGACGAGGACGACGAGGACGAGGACGACGGGGACGAGGACGACGTGGACGACGAGGACGAGGACGACGAGGACGACGAGGACGACGAGGACGAGGACGACGAGGACGTGGACGACGAGGACGAGGACGACGAGGACGAGGACGACGAGGACGAGGACGACGAGGACGAGGACGACGAGGACGAGGACGACGAGGACGAGGACGACGAGGACGAGGACGACGAGGACGAGGACGACGAGGACGAGGACGACGAGGACGAGGACGACGAGGACGAGGACGGCGAGGACGAGGACGACGAGGACGAGGACGACGAGGACGAGGACGACGAGGACGAGGACGACGAGGACGAGGACGATGAGGACGAGGACGACGAGGACGAGGACGACGAGGACGACGAGGACGAGGACGACGAGGACGACGAGGACGAGGACGAGGACGACGAGGACGACGCGGACGAGGACGGCGAGGACGAGGACGACGAGGACGAGGAGGACGAGGACGGGGACGACGAGGACGAGGACGACGAGGTCGAGGACGACGAGGACGAGGACGACGAGGACGAGGACGACGAGGGCGGGGAACGACGAGGACGACGAGGACGAGGACGAGGACGACGACGACGACGACGAGGACGTGGACGACGAGGACGAGGACGACGAGGACGAGGACGACGAGGACGACGAGGACGACGAGGACGAGGACGACGAGGACGACGAGGACGAGGACGACGAGGACGACGAGGACGAGGACGACGAGGACGAGGACGACGAGGACGAGGACGACGAGGACGACGAGGACGAGGACGACGAGGACGAGGACGACGAGGACGACGAGGACGAGGACGACGAGGACGACGAGGACAACGAGGACGACGAGGACGAGGACGACGAGGACGACGAGGACGACGAGGACGACGAGGACGACGAGGACGAGGACGAGGACGACGAAGACGAGGACGACGAGGACGACGAGGACGAGGACGAGGACGACGAGGACGAGGACGAGGACGACGAGGACGACGAGGACGAGGACGACGAGGATGACGAGGACGAGGATGACGAGGACGAGTACGACGAGGACGAGGACGACGAGGACGACGAGGACGACGAGGACGACGAGGACGACGAGGACGACGAGGACGACGAGGACGACGAGGACGACGAGGACGACGAGGACGACGAGGACGACGAGGACGACGAGGACGACGAGGACGACGAGGACGACGAGGACGACGAGGAAGACGAGGACGAGGACGACGAGGACGAGGACGACGAGGACGACGAGGACGAGGACGAGGACGAGGACGAGGACGAGGACGAGGACGACGAGGACGACGAGGACGAGGACGACGAGGATGACGAGGACGAGGACGACGAGGACGACGAGGACGAGGACGACGAGGACGAGGACGACGAGGACGAGGACGACGAGGACGAGGACGACGAGGACGAGGACGACGAGGACGAGGACGACGAGGACGAGGACGACGAGGACGAGGACGACGAGGACGAGGACGACGAGGACGAGGACGACGAGGACGAGGACGACGAGGACGAGGACGACGAGGACGAGGACGACGAGGACGAGGACGACGACGACGGGGACGGGGACGACGGGGACGACGGGGACGAGGACGGGGACGACGGGGACGACGGGGACGAGGACGACGAGGACGACGAGGACGGGGACGACGGGGACGACGGGGACGACGAGGACGAGGACGACGAGGACGTGGACGACGAGGACGAGGACGACGAGGACGAGGACGACGAGGACGAGGACGACGAGGACGAGGACGACGAGGACGAGGACGACGAGGACGAGGACGACGAGGACGAGGACGACGAGGACGAGGACGACGAGGACGAGGACGACGAGGACGAGGACGACGAGGACGAGGACGACGAGGACGAGGACGACGAGGACGAGGACGACGAGGACGAGGACGACGAGGACGAGGACGACGAGGACGAGGACGACGAGGACGAGGACGACGAGGACGAGGACGACGAGAACGAGGACGACGAGGACGAGGACGACGAGGACGAGGACGACGAGGACGAGGACGACGAGGACGAGGACGACGAGGACGAGGACGACGAGGACGAGGACGACGAGGACGAGGACGACGAGGACGAGGACGATGAGGACGAGGACGACGAGGACGAGGACGACGAGGACGACGAGGACGAGGACGACGAGGACGACGAGGACGAGGACGAGGACGACGAGGACGACGCGGACGAGGACGGCGAGGACGAGGACGACGAGGACGAGGAGGACGAGGACGGGGACGACGAGGACGAGGACGACGAGGTCGAGGACGACGAGGACGAGGACGACGAGGACGAGGACGACGAGGGCGGGGAACGACGAGGACGACGAGGACGAGGAAGACGACGACGACGACGAGGACGTGGACGACGAGGACGAGGACGACGAGGACGAGGACGACGAGGACGACGAGGACGACGAGGACGAGGACGACGAGGACGACGAGGACGAGGACGACGAGGACGACGAGGACGAGGACGACGAGGACGAGGACGACGAGGACGAGGACGACGAGGACGACGAGGACGAGGACGACGAGGACGAGGACGACGAGGACGACGAGGACGAGGACGACGAGGACGACGAGGACGACGAGGACGAGGACGACGAGGACGACGAGGACGACGAGGACGACGAGGACGACGAGGACGAGGACGAGGACGACGAAGACGAGGACGACGAGGACGACGAGGACGAGGACGAGGACGACGAGGACGAGGACGAGGACGACGAGGACGACGAGGACGAGGACGACGAGGATGACGAGGACGAGGATGACGAGGACGAGTACGACGAGGACGAGGACGACGAGGACGACGAGGACGACGAGGACGACGAGGACGACGAGGACGACGAGGACGACGAGGACGACGAGGACGACGAGGACGACGAGGACGACGAGGACGACGAGGACGACGAGGACGACGAGGACGACGAGGACGACGAGGACGACGAGGAAGACGAGGACGAGGACGACGAGGACGAGGACGACGAGGACGACGAGGACGAGGACGAGGACGAGGACGAGGACGAGGACGAGGACGACGAGGACGACGAGGACGAGGACGACGAGGATGACGAGGACGAGGACGACGAGGACGACGAGGACGAGGACGACGAGGACGAGGACGACGAGGACGAGGACGACGAGGACGAGGACGACGAGGACGAGGACGACGAGGACGAGGACGACGAGGACGAGGACGACGAGGACGAGGACGACGAGGACGAGGACGACGAGGACGAGGACGACGAGGACGAGGACGACGAAGACGAGGACGACGAGGACGAGGACGACGAGGACGAGGACGACGAGGACGAGGACGACGACGACGGGGACGGGGACGACGGGGACGACGGGGACGAGGACGGGGACGACGGGGACGACGGGGACGAGGACGACGAGGACGACGAGGACGGGGACGACGGGGACGACGGGGACGACGAGGACGAGGACGACGAGGACGAGGACGACGAGGACGAGGACGACGAGGACGAGGACGACGAGGACGAGGACGACAACGACGGGGACGACGGGGACGAGGACGGGGACGACGGGGACGACGGGGACGAGGACGACGAGGACGACGAGGACGAGGACGACGAGGACGACGAGGACGACGAGGACGAGGACGACGAGGACGAGGACGACGAGGACGAGGACGACGAGGACAAGGACGACGAGGACGAGGACGACGAGGACGAGGACGACGAGGACGAGGACGACGAGGACGAGGACGACGGGGACGAGGACGGGGACGACGAGGACGAGTACGACGAGGTCGAGGACGACGACGACGACGACGAGGACGTGGACGACGAGGACGAGGACGACGAGGACGAGGACGACGAGGACGACGAGGACGAGGACGACGAGGACGACGAGGACGAGGACGACGAGGACGACGAGGACGACGAGGACGACGAGGACGACGAGGACGAGGACGACGAGGACGACGAGGACGACGAGGACGACGAGGACGACGAGGACGAGGACGAGGACGACGAGGACGACGAAGACGAGGACGACGAGGACGACGAGGACGAGGACGAGGACGACGAGGACGAGGACGAGGACGACGAGGACGAGGACGAGGACGACGAGCACGACGAGGACGAGGACGACGAGGACGACGAGGACGAGGACGACGAGGACGACGAGGACGAGGACGAGGACGACGAGGAGGAGGACGACGAGGATGACGAGGACGAGGACGACGAGGACGAGGACGACGAGGACGAGGACGAGGACGACGAGGACGAGGACGACGAGGACGACGAGGACGAGGACGACGAGGACGAGGACGACGAGGACGAGGACGACGAGGACGAGGACGACGACGACGACGAGGACGAGGACGACGAGGACGACGAGGACGAGGACGAGGAGGACGAGGACGACGAGGACGAGGACGACGAGGACGAGGACGACGAGGACGAGGACGACGAGGACGAGGACGACGACGACGGGGACGGGGACGACGGGGACGTGGACGACGGGGACGGGGACGACGGGGACGACGGGCACGAGGACGACGAGGACGACGAGGACGACGAGGACGACGAGGACGAGGACGACGAGGACGACGAGGACGACGAGGACGAGGACGACGAGGACGAGGACGACGACGAGGACGAGGACGACGAGGACGAGGACGACGAGGACGAGGACGACGAGGACGAGGACGACGAGGACGAGGACGACGAGGACGAGGACGACGAGGACGAGGACGACGAGGACGAGGACGACGACGACGGGGACGGGGACGACGGGGACGACGACGACGGGGACGGGGACGACGGGGACGTGGACGACGGGGACGGGGACGACGGGGACGACGGGGACGAGGACGACGAGGACGACGAGGAAGACGAGGACGACGAGGACGAGGACGACGAGGACGACGAGGACGACGAGGACGAGGACGACGAGGACGAGGACGACGAGGACGAGGACGACGAGGACGAGGACGACGAGGACGAGGACGACGAGGACGAGGACGACGAGGACGACGAGGACGAGGACGACGAGGACGAGGACGACGAGGACGAGGACGAGGACGAGGACGACGAGGACGAGGACGACGAGGACGAGGACGACGAGGACGAGGACGACGAGGACGAGGACGACGAGGACGAGGACGACGAGGACGAGGACGTCGAGGACGAGGACGACGAGGACGAGGACGACGAGGACGAGGACGACGACGACGACGAGGACGAGGACGACGAGGACGAGGACGACGAGGACGAGGACGACGAGGACGAGGACGACGAGGACGAGGACGACGAGGACGAGGACGACGAGGACGAGGACGACGAGGACGAGGACGACGAGGACGAGGACGACAACGACGGGGACGACGGGGACGAGGACGGGGACGACGGGGACGACGGGGACGAGGACGACGAGGACGACGAGGACGAGGACGACGAGGACGACGAGGACGACGAGGACGAGGACGACGAGGACGAGGACGACGAGGACGAGGACGACGAGGACGAGGACGACGAGGACGAGGACGACGAGGACGAGGACGACGAGGACGAGGACGACGAGGACGAGGACGACGAGGACGAGGACGACGAGGACGAGGACGACGAGAACGAGGACGACGAGGACGAGGACGACGAGGACGAGGAGGACGAGGACGAGGACGAGGACGACGAGGACGAGGACGACGAGGACGAGGACGACGAGGACGAGGACGACGAGGACGAGGACGACGAGGACGAGGACGACGAGGACGAGGACGACGAGGACGAGGACGACGAGGACGACGAGGACGAGGACGAGGACGACGAGGACGAGGACGACGGGGACGAGGACGACGGGGACGAGGACGACGGGGACGAGGACGACGGGGACGAGGACGACGGGGACGAGGACGACGAGGACGAGGACGACGAGGACGAGGACGACGAAGACGACGAGGACGAGGACGACGAGGACGACGAGGACGACGAGGACGAGGACGACGAGGACGACGACGACGTCGAGGACGAGGACGACGAGGACGACGAGGACGAGGACGACGAGGACGACGAGGACGACGAGGACGAGGACGACGAGGACGACGAGGACGACGAGGACGACGAGGACGACGAGGACGCGGACGAGGACGTCGAGGACGAGGACGACGAGGACGACGAGGACGAGGACGACGAGGACGAGGACGACGAGGACGAGGGCGATGAGGACGAGGACGACGAGGACGAGGACGACGAGGACGACGAGGACGAGGACGACGAGGACGACGAGGACGAGGACGAGGACGACGAGGACGACGAGGACGAGGACGGCGAGGACGAGGACGACGAGGACGAGGAGGACGAGGACGGGGACGACGAGGACGAGGACGACGAGGTCGAGGACGACGAGGACGAGGACGACGAGGACGGGGACGACGAGGGCGAGGACGACGAGGACGACGACGACGACGACGAGGACGTGGACGACGAGGACGAGGACGACGAGGACGAGGACGACGAGGACGACGAGGACGACGAGGACGACGAGGACGACGAGGACGAGGACGACGAGGACGACGAGGACGAGGACGACGAGGACGACGAGGACGAGGACGACGAGGACGAGGACGACGAGGACGAGGACGACGAGGACGAGGACGACGAGGACGAGGACGACGAGGACGACGAGGACGAGGACGACGAGGACGAGGACGACGAGGACGAGGACGAGGACGAGGACGACGAGGACGAGGACGACGAGGACGAGGACGACGAGGACGAGGACGACGAGGACGAGGACGACGAGGACGAGGACGACGAGGACGAGGACGTCGAGGACGAGGACGACGAGGACGAGGACGACGAGGACGAGGACGAGGACGACGACGACGACGAGGACGAGGACGACGAGGACGAGGACGACGAGGACGAGGACGACGAGGACGAGGACGACGAGGACGAGGACGACGAGGACGAGGACGACGAGGACGAGGACGACAACGACGGGGACGGGGACGACGGGGACGACGGGGACGAGGACGGGGACGACGGGGACGACGGGGACGAGGACGACGAGGACGACGAGGACGAGGACGACGAGGACGACGAGGACGACGAGGACGAGGACGACGAGGACGAGGACGACGAGGACGAGGACGACGAGGACGAGGACGACGAGGACGAGGACGACGAGGACGAGGACGACGAGGACGAGGACGACGAGGACGAGGAGGACGAGGACGAGGAGGACGAGGACGAGGACGACGAGGACGAGGGCGACGAGGACGAGGACGACGAGGACGAGGACGACGAGGACGAGGACGACGAGGACGAGGACGACGAGGACGAGGAGGACGAGGACGAGGAGGACGAGGACGAGGACGACGAGGACGAGGACGACGAGGACGAGGACGACGAGGACGAGGACGACGAGGACGAGGACGACGAGGACGAGGACGACGAGGACGAGGACGACGAGGACGAGGACGACGAGGACGACGAGGACGAGGACGAGGACGACGAGGACGAGGACGACGGGGACGAGGACGACGGGGACGAGGACGACGGGGACGAGGACGACGGGGACGAGGACGACGGGGACGAGGACGACGAGGACGAGGACGACGAGGACGAGGACGACGAAGACGACGAGGATGAGGACGACGAGGACGACGAGGACGACGAGGACGAGGACGACGAGGACGACGACGACGTCGAGGACGAGGACGACGAGGACGACGAGGACGAGGACGACGAGGACGACGAGGACGAGGACGACGAGGACGACGAGGACGACGAGGACGAGGACGACGAGGACGACGAGGACGACGAGGACGACGAGGACGACGAGGACGACGAGGACGAGGACGAGGACGTCGAGGACGAGGACGACGAGGACGACGAGGACGAGGACGACGAGGACGAGGACGACGAGGACGAGGGCGATGAGGACGAGGACGACGAGGACGAGGACGACGAGGACGACGAGGACGAGGACGACGAGGACGACGAGGACGAGGACGAGGACGACGAGGACGACGAGGACGAGGACGGCGAGGACGAGGACGACGAGGACGAGCAGGACGAGGACGGGGACGACGAGGACGAGGACGACGAGGTCGAGGACGACGAGGACGAGGACGACGAGGACGGGGACGACGAGGGCGAGGACGACGAGGACGACGAGGACGAGGACGAGGACGACGACGACGACGACGAGGACGTGGACGTGGACGACGAGGACGAGGACGACGAGGACGAGGACGACGAGGACGACGAGGACGACGAGGACGACGAGGACGACGAGGACGACGAGGACGACGAGGACGAGGACGACGAGGACGACGAGGACGAGGACGACGAGGACGACGAGGACGAGGACGACGAGGACGAGGACGACGAGGACGAGGACGACGAGGACGACGAGGACGAGGACGACGAGGACGACGAGGACGAGGACGACGAGGACGACGAGGACGACGAGGACGAGGACGACGAGGACGACGAGGACGACGAGGACGACGAAGACGAGGACGAGGACGACGAAGACGAGGACGACGAGGACGACGAGGACGAGGACGAGGACGACGAGGACGAGGACGAGGACGACGAGGACGACGAGGACGAGGACGACGAGGATGACGAGGACGAGGATGACGAGGACGAGGACGACGAGGACGAGGACGACGAGGACGACGAGGACGACGAGGACGAGGACGACGAGGACGACGAGGACGACGAGGACGAGGACGACGAGGACGAGGACGACGAGGACGAGGACGACGAGGACGACGACGAGGACGACGAGGACGAGGACGACGAGGACGAGGACGACGAGGACGAGGACGACGAGGACGAGGACGACGAGGACGAGGACGACGAGGACGAGGACGACGAGGACGAGGACGACGAGGACGAGGACGACGAGGACGAGGACGACGAGGACGAGGACGTCGAGGACGAGGACGACGAGGACGAGGACGACGAGGACGAGGACGACGACGACGACGAGGACGAGGACGACGAGGACGAGGACGACGAGGACGAGGACGACGAGGACGAGGACGACGAGGACGAGGACGACGAGGACGAGGACGACGAGGACGAGGACGACGAGGACGAGGACGACGAGGACGAGGACGACAACGACGGGGACGGGGACGACGGGCACGACGGGGACGAGGACGGGGACGACGGGGACGACGGGGACGAGGACGACGAGGACGACGAGGACGAGGACGACGAGGACGACGAGGACGACGAGGACGAGGACGACGAGGACGACGAGGACGACGAGGACGAGGACGACGAGGACGAGGACGACGAGGACGAGGACGACGAGGACGAGGACGACGGGGACGAGGACGACGGGGACGAGGACGACGGGGACGAGGACGACGGGGACGAGGACGACGGGGACGAGGACGACGGGGACGAGGACGACGAGGACGAGGACGACGAGGACGAGGACGACGAAGACGACGAGGACGAGGACGACGAGGACGACGAGGACGACGAGGACGACGACGAAGTCGAGGACGAGGACGACGAGGACGACGAGGACGAGGACGACGAGGACGAGGACGACGAGGACGACGAGGACGACGAGGACGACGAGGACGACGAGGACGACGAGGACGAGGACGAGGACGTCGAGGACGAGGACGACGAGGACGACGAGGACGAGGACGACGAGGACGAGGGCGATGAGGACGAGGACGACGAGGACGAGGACGACGAGGACGACGAGGACGAGGACGACGAGGACGACGAGGACGAGGACGAGGACGACGAGGACGACGAGGACGAGGACGGCGAGGACGAGGACGACGAGGACGAGGAGGACGAGGACGGGGACGACGAGGACGAGGACGACGAGGTCGAGGACGACGAGGACGAGGACGACGAGGACGAGGACGACGAGGGCGAGGACGACGAGGACGACGAGGACGACGAGGACGAGGACGAGGACGACGACGACGACGACGAGGACGTGGACGACGAGGACGAGGACGACGAGGACGAGGACGACGAGGACGACGAGGACGACGAGGACGAGGACGACGAGGACGACGAGGACGAGGACGACGAGGACGACGAGGACGAGGACGACGAGGACGAGGACGACGAGGACGAGGACGACGAGGACGACGAGGACGAGGACGACGAGGACGAGGACGACGAGGACGACGAGGACGAGGACGACGAGGACGACGAGGACGACGAGGACGAGGACGACGAGGACGACGAGGACGACGAGGACGACGAGGACGAGGACGACGAAGACGAGGACGACGAGGACGACGAGGACGAGGACGACGAGGATGACGAGGACGAGGATGACGAGGACGAGGACGACGAGGACGACGAGGACGACGAGGACGAGGACGACGAGGACGACGAGGACGACGAGGACGACGAGGACGACGAGGACGACGAGGACGAGGACGACGAGGACGACGAGGACGAGGACGACGAGGACGACGAGGACGACGAGGACGAGGACGACGAGGACGACGAGGACGACGAGGACGACGAAGACGAGGACGAGGACGACGAAGACGAGGACGACGAGGACGACGAGGACGAGGACGAGGACGACGAGGACGAGGACGAGGACGACGAGGACGACGAGGACGAGGACGACGAGGATGACGAGGACGAGGATGACGAGGACGAGGACGACGAGGACGAGGACGACGAGGACGACGAGGACGACGAGGACGAGGACGACGAGGACGACGAGGACGACGAGGACGAGGACGACGAGGACGAGGACGACGAGGACGAGGACGACGAGGACGAGGAGGACGAGGACGAGGAGGACGAGGACGAGGACGACGAGGACGAGGACGACGAGGACGAGGACGACGAGGACGAGGACGACGAGGACGAGGACGACGAGGACGAGGACGACGAGGACGAGGACGACGAGGACGAGGACGACGAGGACGACGAGGACGAGGACGAGGACGACGAGGACGAGGACGACGGGGACGAGGACGACGGGGACGAGGACGACGGGGACGAGGACGACGGGGACGAGGACGACGGGGACGAGGACGACGAGGACGAGGACGACGAGGACGAGGACGACGAAGACGACGAGGATGAGGACGACGAGGACGACGAGGACGACGAGGACGAGGACGACGAGGACGACGACGACGTCGAGGACGAGGACGACGAGGACGACGAGGACGAGGACGACGAGGACGACGAGGACGAGGACGACGAGGACGACGAGGACGACGAGGACGAGGACGACGAGGACGACGAGGACGACGAGGACGACGAGGACGACGAGGACGACGAGGACGAGGACGAGGACGTCGAGGACGAGGACGACGAGGACGACGAGGACGAGGACGACGAGGACGAGGACGACGAGGACGAGGGCGATGAGGACGAGGACGACGAGGACGAGGACGACGAGGACGACGAGGACGAGGACGACGAGGACGACGAGGACGAGGACGAGGACGACGAGGACGACGAGGACGAGGACGGCGAGGACGAGGACGACGAGGACGAGCAGGACGAGGACGGGGACGACGAGGACGAGGACGACGAGGTCGAGGACGACGAGGACGAGGACGACGAGGACGGGGACGACGAGGGCGAGGACGACGAGGACGACGAGGACGAGGACGAGGACGACGACGACGACGACGAGGACGTGGACGTGGACGACGAGGACGAGGACGACGAGGACGAGGACGACGAGGACGACGAGGACGACGAGGACGACGAGGACGACGAGGACGACGAGGACGACGAGGACGAGGACGACGAGGACGACGAGGACGAGGACGACGAGGACGACGAGGACGAGGACGACGAGGACGAGGACGACGAGGACGAGGACGACGAGGACGACGAGGACGAGGACGACGAGGACGACGAGGACGAGGACGACGAGGACGACGAGGACGACGAGGACGAGGACGACGAGGACGACGAGGACGACGAGGACGACGAAGACGAGGACGAGGACGACGAAGACGAGGACGACGAGGACGACGAGGACGAGGACGAGGACGACGAGGACGAGGACGAGGACGACGAGGACGACGAGGACGAGGACGACGAGGATGACGAGGACGAGGATGACGAGGACGAGGACGACGAGGACGAGGACGACGAGGACGACGAGGACGACGAGGACGAGGACGACGAGGACGACGAGGACGACGAGGACGAGGACGACGAGGACGAGGACGACGAGGACGAGGACGACGAGGACGAGGACGAGGACGACGAGGACGAGGACGACGAGGACGAGGACGACGAGGACGAGGACGACGAGGACGAGGACGACGAGGACGAGGACGACGAGGACGAGGACGACGAGGACGAGGACGACGAGGACGAGGACGACGAGGACGAGGACGACGAGGACGAGGACGTCGAGGACGAGGACGACGAGGACGAGGACGACGAGGACGAGGACGACGACGACGACGAGGACGAGGACGACGAGGACGAGGACGACGAGGACGAGGACGACGAGGACGAGGACGACGAGGACGAGGACGACGAGGACGAGGACGACGAGGACGAGGACGACAACGACGGGGACGGGGACGACGGGCACGACGGGGACGAGGACGGGGACGACGGGGACGACGGGGACGAGGACGACGAGGACGACGAGGACGAGGACGACGAGGACGACGAGGACGACGAGGACGAGGACGACGAGGACGACGAGGACGACGAGGACGAGGACGACGAGGACGAGGACGACGAGGACGAGGACGACGAGGACGAGGACGACGGGGACGAGGACGACGGGGACGAGGACGACGGGGACGAGGACGACGGGGACGAGGACGACGGGGACGAGGACGACGGGGACGAGGACGACGAGGACGAGGACGACGAGGACGAGGACGACGAAGACGACGAGGACGAGGACGACGAGGACGACGAGGACGACGAGGACGACGACGAAGTCGAGGACGAGGACGACGAGGACGACGAGGACGAGGACGACGAGGACGAGGACGACGAGGACGACGAGGACGACGAGGACGACGAGGACGACGAGGACGACGAGGACGAGGACGAGGACGTCGAGGACGAGGACGACGAGGACGACGAGGACGAGGACGACGAGGACGAGGGCGATGAGGACGAGGACGACGAGGACGAGGACGACGAGGACGACGAGGACGAGGACGACGAGGACGACGAGGACGAGGACGAGGACGACGAGGACGACGAGGACGAGGACGGCGAGGACGAGGACGACGAGGACGAGGAGGACGAGGACGGGGACGACGAGGACGAGGACGACGAGGTCGAGGACGACGAGGACGAGGACGACGAGGACGAGGACGACGAGGGCGAGGACGACGAGGACGACGAGGACGACGAGGACGAGGACGAGGACGACGACGACGACGACGAGGACGTGGACGACGAGGACGAGGACGACGAGGACGAGGACGACGAGGACGACGAGGACGACGAGGACGAGGACGACGAGGACGACGAGGACGAGGACGACGAGGACGACGAGGACGAGGACGACGAGGACGAGGACGACGAGGACGAGGACGACGAGGACGACGAGGACGAGGACGACGAGGACGAGGACGACGAGGACGACGAGGACGAGGACGACGAGGACGACGAGGACGACGAGGACGAGGACGACGAGGACGACGAGGACGACGAGGACGACGAGGACGAGGACGACGAAGACGAGGACGACGAGGACGACGAGGACGAGGACGACGAGGATGACGAGGACGAGGATGACGAGGACGAGGACGACGAGGACGACGAGGACGACGAGGACGAGGACGACGAGGACGACGAGGACGACGAGGACGACGAGGACGACGAGGACGACGAGGACGACGAGGACGACGAGGACGACGAGGACGACGAGGACGACGAGGACGACGAGGACGACGAGGACGACGAGGACGACGAGGACGACGAGGACGACGAGGACGAGGCCGACGAGGACGAGGACGACGAGGACGAGGACGACGAGGACGAGGACGACGAGGACGAGGACGACGAGGACGACGAGGACGAGGACGACGAGGACGACGAGGACGAGGACGAGGACGACGAGGACGAGGACGAGGACGACAAGGACGAGGACGAGGACGAGGACGACGAGGACGACGAGGACGAGGACGACGAGGATGACGAGGACGAGGACGACGAGGACGACGAGGACGAGGACGACGAGGACGAGGACGACGAGGACGAGGACGACGAGGACGAGGACGACGAGGACGAGGACGACGAGGACGAGGACGACGAGGACGAGGACGACGAGGACGAGGACGACGAGGACGAGGACGACGAGGACGAGGACGACGAGGACGAGGACGACGAGGACGACGAGGACGAGGACGACGAGGACGAGGACGACGAGGACGAGGACGACGAGGACGAGGACGACGACGACGGGGACGGGGACGACGGGGACGACGGGGACGAGGACGGGGACGACGGGGACGACGGGGACGAGGACGACGAGGACGAGGACGACGAGGACGACGAGGACGACGAGGACGAGGACGACGAGGACGTGGACGACGAGGACGAGGACGACGAGGACGAGGACGACGAGGACGAGGACGACGAGGACGAGGACGACGAGGACGAGGACGACGAGGACGAGGACGACGAGGACGAGGACGACGAGGACGAGGACGACGAGGACGAGGACGACGAGGACGAGGACGACGAAGACGAGGACGACGAGGACGAGGACGACGAGGACGAGGACGGCGAGGACGAGGACGACGAGGACGACGAGGACGACGAGGACGAGGACGACGAGGACGACGAGGACGACGAGGACGACGAGGACGACGAGGACGACGAGGACGACGAGGACGACGAGGACGACGAGGACGACGAGGACGACGAGGACGACGAGGACGACGAGGACGACGAGGACGAGGACGACGAGGACGAGGACGACGAGAACGAGGACGACGAGGACGACGAGGACGAGCACGAGGACGACGAGGACGAGGACGAGGACGACGAGGACGAGGACGAGGACGAGGACGAGGACGACGAGGACGACGAGGAAGAGGACGACGAGGATGACGAGGACGAGGACGACGAGGACGACGAGGACGAGGACGACGAGGACGAGGACGACGAGGACGAGGACGACGAGGACGAGGACGACGAGGACGAGGACGACGAGGACGAGGACGACGAGGACGAGGACGACGAGGACGAGGACGACGAGGACGAGGACGACGAGGACGAGGACGACGAGGACGAGGACGACGACGACGGGGACGGGGACGACGGGGACGACGGGGACGAGGACGGGGACGACGGGGACGACGGGGACGAGGACGACGAGGACGACGAGGACGAGGACGACGGGGACGAGGACGACGAGGACGACGAGGACGAGGACGACGAGGACGACGAGGACGACGAGGACGAGGACGACGAGGACGTGGACGACGAGGACGAGGACGACGAGGACGAGGACGACGAGGACGAGGACGACGAGGACGAGGACGACGAGGACGAGGACGACGAGGACGAGGACGACGAGGACGAGGACGACGAGGACGAGGACGACGAGGACGAGGACGACGAGGACGAGGACGACGAGGACGAGGACGACGAGGACGAGGACGACGAGGACGAGGACGACGAGGACGAGGACGACGAGGACGAGGACGACGAGGACGAGGACGACGAGGACGAGGACGACGAGGACGAGGACGACGAGGACGAGGACGACGAGGACGAGGACGACGAGGACGACGAGGACGAGGACGACGAGGACGACGAGGACGAGGACGAGGACGACGAGGACGAGGACGAGGACGACGAGGACGACGCGGACGAGGACGGCGAGGACGAGGACGACGAGGACGAGGAGGACGAGGACGGGGACGACGAGGACGAGGACGACGAGGTCGAGGACGACGAGGACGAGGACGACGAGGACGAGGACGACGAGGGCGGGGAACGACGAGGACGACGAGGACGAGGACGAGGACGACGACGACGACGACGAGGACGTGGACGACGAGGACGAGGACGACGAGGACGAGGACGACGAGGACGACGAGGACGACGAGGACGAGGACGACGAGGACGACGAGGACGAGGACGACGAGGACGACGAGGACGAGGACGACGAGGACGAGGACGACGAGGACGAGGACGACGAGGACGAGGACGACGAGGACGACGAGGACGAGGACGACGAGGACGAGGACGACGAGGACGACGAGGACGAGGACGACGAGGACGACGAGGACGACGAGGACGACGAGGACGAGGACGACGAGGACGACGAGGACGACGAGGACGACGAGGACGACGAGGACGAGGACGAGGACGACGAAGACGAGGACGACGAGGACGACGAGGACGACGAGGACGACGAGGACGACGAGGACGACGAGGACGACGAGGACGACGAGGACGACGAGGACGACGAGGACGACGAGGACGACGAGGACGACGAGGACGACGAGGAAGACGAGGACGAGGACGACGAGGACGAGGACGACGAGGACGAGGACGAGGACGAGGACGACGAGGACGACGAGGACGAGGACGACGAGGATGACGAGGACGAGGACGACGAGGACGACGAGGACGAGGACGACGAGGACGACGAGGACGAGGACGACGAGGACGAGGACGACGAGGACGAGGACGAGGACGACGAGGACGACGAGGACGAGGACGACGAGGATGACGAGGACGAGGATGACGAGGACGAGTACGACGAGGACGAGCACGACGAGGACGACGAGGACGACGAGGACGACGAGGACGACGAGGACGACGAGGACGACGAGGACGACGAGGACGACGAGGACGACGAGGACGACGAGGACGACGAGGACGACGAGGACGACGAGGACGACGAGGACGACGAGGACGACGAGGACGACGAGGACGACGAGGAAGACGAGGACGAGGACGACGAGGACGAGGACGACGAGGACGACGAGGACGAGGACGAGGACGAGGACGAGGACGAGGACGAGGACGACGAGGACGACGAGGACGAGGACGACGAGGATGACGAGGACGAGGACGACGAGGACGACGAGGACGAGGACGACGAGGACGACGA
The DNA here is from genome assembly GCA_944738655.2 of Andrena hattorfiana. Lineage (NCBI taxonomy): Eukaryota > Metazoa > Arthropoda > Insecta > Hymenoptera > Andrenidae > Andrena > Andrena hattorfiana. The sequence goes on along the minus strand of OX122893.2, from coordinate 19,294,994 downwards.
GGACGAGGACGACGAGGACGAGGACGACGAGGACGAGGACGACGAGGACGAGGACGACGAGGACGAGGACGACGAGGACGAGGACGACGAGGACGAGGACGACGAGGACGAGGACGACGAGGACGAGGACGACGAGGACGAGGACGACGAGGACGAGGACGACGAGGACGAGGACGACGAGGACGAGGACGACGAGGACGAGGACGACGACGACGGGGACGGGGACGACGGGGACGACGGGGACGAGGACGGGGACGACGGGGACGACGGGGACGAGGACGACGAGGACGACGAGGACGGGGACGACGGGGACGAGGGGGACGACGAGGACGAGGACGACGAGGACGTGGACGACGAGGACGAGGACGACGAGGACGAGGACGACGAGGACGAGGACGACGAGGACGAGGACGACGAGGACGAGGACGACGAGGACGAGGACGACGAGGACGAGGACGACGAGGACGAGGACGACGAGGACGAGGACGACGAGGACGAGGACGACGAGGACGAGGACGACGAGGACGAGGACGACGAGGACGAGGACGACGAGGACGAGGACGACGAGGACGAGGACGACGAGGACGAGGACGACGAGGACGAGGACGACGAGGACGAGGACGACGAGGACGAGGACGACGAGGACGAGGACGACGAGGACGAGGACGACGAGGACGAGGACGACGAGGACGAGGACGACGAGGACGAGGACGACGAGGACGAGGACGACGAGGACGAGGACGACGAGGACGAGGACGACGAGGACGAGGACGACGAGGACGAGGACGACGAGGACGAGGACGACGAGGACGAGGACGACGAGGACGAGGACGACGAGGACGAGGACGACGAGGACGAGGACGACGAGGACGAGGACGACGAGGACGAGGACGACGAGGACGAGGACGACGAGGACGAGGACGACGAGGACGAGGACGACGAGGACGAGGACGACGAGGACGAGGACGACGAGGACGAGGACGATGAGGACGAGGACGACGAGGACGAGGACGACGAGGACGACGAGGACGAGGACGACGAGGACGACGAGGACGAGGACGAGGACGACGAGGACGACGCGGACGAGGACGGCGAGGACGAGGACGACGAGGACGAGGAGGACGAGGACGGGGACGACGAGGACGAGGACGACGAGGTCGAGGACGACGAGGACGAGGACGACGAGGACGAGGACGACGAGGGCGGGGAACGACGAGGACGACGAGGACGAGGACGACGACGACGACGACGAGGACGTGGACGACGAGGACGAGGACGACGAGGACGAGGACGACGAGGACGACGAGGACGACGAGGACGAGGACGACGAGGACGACGAGGACGAGGACGACGAGGACGACGAGGACGAGGACGACGAGGACGAGGACGACGAGGACGAGGACGACGAGGACGACGAGGACGAGGACGACGAGGACGAGGACGACGAGGACGACGAGGACGAGGACGACGAGGACGACGAGGACGACGAGGACGAGGACGACGAGGACGACGAGGACGACGAGGACGACGAGGACGACGAGGACGAGGACGAGGACGACGAAGACGAGGACGACGAGGACGACGAGGACGAGGACGAGGACGACGAGGACGAGGACGAGGACGACGAGGACGACGAGGACGAGGACGACGAGGATGACGAGGACGAGGATGACGAGGACGAGTACGACGAGGACGAGGACGACGAGGACGACGAGGACGACGAGGACGACGAGGACGACGAGGACGACGAGGACGACGAGGACGACGAGGACGACGAGGACGACGAGGACGACGAGGACGACGAGGACGACGAGGACGACGAGGACGACGAGGACGACGAGGACGACGAGGAAGACGAGGACGAGGACGACGAGGACGAGGACGACGAGGACGACGAGGACGAGGACGAGGACGAGGACGAGGACGACGAGGACGAGGACGAGGACGAGGACGAGGACGAGGACGAGGACGACGAGGACGACGAGGACGAGGACGACGAGGATGACGAGGACGAGGACGACGAGGACGACGAGGACGAGGACGACGAGGACGAGGACGACGAGGACGAGGACGACGAGGACGAGGACGACGAGGACGAGGACGACGAGGACGAGGACGACGAGGACGAGGACGACGACGACGGGGACGGGGACGACGGGGACGACGGGGACGAGGACGGGGACGACGGGGACGACGGGGACGAGGACGACGAGGACGACGAGGACGGGGACGACGGGGACGACGGGGACGACGAGGACGAGGACGACGAGGACGTGGACGACGAGGACGAGGACGACGAGGACGAGGACGACGAGGACGAGGACGACGAGGACGAGGACGACGAGGACGAGGACGACGAGGACGAGGACGACGAGGACGAGGACGACGAGGACGAGGACGACGAGGACGAGGACGACGAGGACGAGGACGACGAGGACGAGGACGACGAGGACGAGGACGACGAGGACGAGGACGACGAGGACGAGGACGACGAGGACGAGGACGACGAGGACGAGGACGACGAGGACGAGGACGACGAGGACGAGGACGACGAGAACGAGGACGACGAGGACGAGGACGACGAGGACGAGGACGACGAGAACGAGGACGACGAGGACGAGGACGACGAGGACGAGGACGACGAGGACGAGGACGACGAGGATGAGGACGACGAGGACGAGGACGACGAGGACGACGAGGACGACGAGGACGAGGACGAGGACGACGAGGACGAGGACGACGGGGACGAGGACGACGGGGACGAGGACGACGGGGACGAGGACGACGGGGACGAGGACGACGGGGACGAGGACGACGAGGACGAGGACGACGAGGACGAGGACGACGAAGACGACGAGGACGACGAGGACGACGAGGACGACGAGGACGAGGACGACGAGGACGACGAGGACGACGACGACGTCGAGGACGAGGACGACGAGGACGACGAGGACGACGAGGACGAGGACGAGGACGTCGAGGACGAGGACGACGAGGACGACGAGGACGAGGACGACGAGGACGAGGACGATGAGGACGAGGACGACGAGGACGAGGACGACGACGACGGGGACGGGGACGACGGGGACGTGGACGACGGGGACGGGGACGACGGGGACGACGGGCACGAGGACGACGAGGACGACGAGGACGACGAGGACGACGAGGACGAGGACGACGAGGACGACGAGGACGACGAGGACGAGGACGACGAGGACGAGGACGACGACGAGGACGACGAGGACGAGGACGACGAGGACGAGGACGACGAGGACGAGGACGACGAGGACGAGGACGACGAGGACGAGGACGACGAGGACGAGGACGACGACGACGGGGACGGGGACGACGGGGACGACGACGACGGGGACGGGGACGACGGGGACGTGGACGACGGGGACGGGGACGACGGGGACGACGGGGACGAGGACGACGAGGACGACGAGGAAGACGAGGACGACGAGGACGAGGACGACGAGGACGACGAGGACGACGAGGACGAGGACGACGAGGACGAGGACGACGAGGACGAGAACGACGAGGACGAGGACGACGAGGACGAGGACGACGAGGACGAGGACGACGAGGACGAGGACGACGAGGACGACGAGGACGAGGACGACGAGGACGAGGACGACGAGGACGAGGACGACGAGGACGAGGACGACGAGGACGACGAGGACGAGGACGACGAGGACGAGGGCGACGAGGACGAGGGCGACGAGGACGAGGACGACGAGGACGAGGACGACGAGAACGAGGACGACGAGGACGACGAGGACGAGGACGACGAGGACGAGGACGACGAGGACGAGGACGACGAGGACGAGGACGACGAGGACGACGAGGACGAGGACGAGGACGAGGACGACGAGGACGACGAGGACGAGGACGGCGAGGACGAGGACGACGAGGACGAGGAGGACGAGGACGGGGACGACGAGGACGACGAGGTCGAGGACGACGACGACGACGACGAGGACGACGAGGTCGAGGACGACGACGACGACGACGAGGACGTGGACGACGAGGACGAGGACGACGAGGACGAGGACGACGAGGACGACGAGGACGAGGACGACGAGGACGACGAGGACGACGAGGACGAGGACGACGAGGACGACGAGGACGACGAGGACGACGAGGACGACGAGGACGAGGACGAGGACGACGAGGACGACGAAGACGAGGACGACGAGGACGACGAGGACGAGGACGAGGACGACGAGGACGAGGACGAGGACGACGAGGACGACGAGGACGAGGACGACGAGGATGACGAGGACGAGGACGACGAGGACGACGAGGACGAGGACGACGAGGACGAGGACGACGAGGACGAGGACGACGAGGACGACGAGGACGAGGACGGCGAGGACGAGGACGACGAGGACGACGAGGACGAGGACGACGAGGACGAGGACCACGAGGACGACGAGGACGACGAGGACGACGAGGACGAGGACGACGAGGACGACGAGGACGACGAGGACGACGAGGACGACGAGGACGACGAGGACGAGGACGACGAGGACGACGAGGACGAGGACGACGAGGACGACGAGGACGAGGACGACGAGGACGACGAGGACGAGGACGACGAGGACGACGAGGACGAGGACGAGGACGACGAGGACGAGGACGAGGACGACGAGGACGAGGACGACGAGGACGAGGACGACGAGGACGAGGACGACAACGACGGGGACGGGGACGACGGGGACGACGGGGACGAGGACGGGGACGACGGGGACGACGGGGACGAGGACGACGAGGACGACGAGGACGAGGACGACGAGGACGACGAGGACGACGAGGACGAGGACGACGAGGACGAGGACGACGAGGACGAGGACGACGAGGACGAGGACGACGAGGACGAGGACGACGAGGACGAGGACGACGAGGACGAGGACGACGAGGACGAGGACGACGAGGACGAGGACGAGGACGACGAGGACGAGGACGACGAGGACGAGGACGACGAGGACGAGGACGACGAGGACGAGGACGACGAGGACGACGAGGACGAGGACGAGGACGACGAGGACGAGGACGACGGGGACGAGGACGACGGGGACGAGGACGACGGGGACGAGGACGACGGGGACGAGGACGACGAGGACGAGGACGACGAAGACGACGAGGACGAGGACGACGAGGACGACGAGGACGACGAGGACGAGGACGACGAGGACGACGACGACGTCGAGGACGAGGACGACGAGGACGACGAGGACGAGGACGACGAGGACGACGAGGACGACGAGGATGAGGACGACGAGGACGACGAGGACGACGAGGACGACGAGGACGACGAGGACGACGAGGACGAGGACGAGGACGTCGAGGACGAGGACGACGAGGACGACGAGGACGAGGACGACGAGGACGAGGACGACGAGGACGAGGGCGATGAGGACGAGGACGACGAGGACGAGGACGACGAGGACGACGAGGACGAGGACGACGAGGACGACGAGGACGAGGACGAGGACGACGAGGACGACGAGGACGAGGACGGCGAGGACGAGGACGACGAGGACGAGGAGGACGAGGACGGGGACGACGAGGACGAGGACGACGAGGTCGAGGACGACGAGGACGAGGACGGGGACGACGAGGGCGAGGACGACGAGGACGACGAGGACGAGGACGAGGACGACGACGACGACGACGAGGACGTGGACGACGAGGACGAGGACGACGAGGACGAGGACGACGAGGACGACGAGGACGACGAGGACGAGGACGACGAGGACGACGAGGACGAGGACGACGAGGACGACGAGGACGAGGACGACGAGGACGAGGACGACGAGGACGAGGACGACGAGGACGACGAGGACGAGGACGACGAGGACGAGGACGACGAGGACGACGAGGACGAGGACGACGAGGACGACGAGGACGACGAGGACGAGGACGACGAGGACGATGAGGACGACGAGGACGACGAGGACGACGAGGACGAGGACGAGGACGACGAAGACGAGGACGACGAGGACGACGAGGACGAGGACGAGGACGACGAGGACGAGGACGAGGACGACGAGGACGACGAGGACGAGGACGACGAGGATGACGAGGACGAGGATGACGAGGACGAGGACGACGAGGACGAGGACGACGAGGACGACGAGGACGACGAGGACGAGGACGACGAGGACGACGAGGACGACGAGGACGAGGACGACGAGGACGAGGACGACGAGGACGAGGACGACGAGGACGAGGACGACGAGGACGAGGACGACGAGGACGAGGACGTCGAGGACGAGGACGACGAGGACGAGGACGACGAGGACGAGGACGACGACGACGACGAGGACGAGGACGACGAGGACGAGGACGACGAGGACGAGGACGACGAGGACGAGGACGACGAGGACGAGGACGACGAGGACGAGGACGACGAGGACGAGGACGACGAGGACGAGGACGACGAGGACGAGGACGACAACGACGGGGACGGGGACGACGGGGACGACGGGGACGAGGACGGGGACGACGGGGACGACGGGGACGAGGACGACGAGGACGACGAGGACGAGGACGACGAGGACGACGAGGACGACGAGGACGAGGACGACGAGGACGAGGACGACGAGGACGAGGACGACGAGGACGAGGACGACGGGGACGAGGACGACGGGGACGAGGACGACGGGGACGAGGACGACGGGGACGAGGACGACGGGGACGAGGACGACGGGGACGAGGACGAGGACGACGAAGACGACGAGGACGAGGACGACGAGGACGACGAGGACGACGAGGACGAGGACGACGAGGACGACGACGACGTCGAGGACGAGGACGACGAGGACGACGAGGACGAGGACGACGAGGACGACGAGGACGACGAGGACGACGAGGACGACGAGGACGACGAGGACGAGGACGAGGACGTCGAGGACGAGGACGACGAGGACGACGAGGACGAGGACGACGAGGACGAGGGCGATGAGGACGAGGACGACGAGGACGAGGACGACGAGGACGACGAGGACGAGGACGACGAGGACGACGAGGACGAGGACAAGGACGACGAGGACGACGAGGACGAGGACGACGAGGATGACGAGGACGAGGATGACGAGGACGAGGACGACGAGGACGAGGACGACGAGGACGACGAGGACGACGAGGACGAGGACGACGAGGACGACGAGGACGACGAGGACGACGAGGACGACGAGGACGACGAGGACGAGGACGACGAGGACGACGAGGACGAGGACGACGAGGACGAGGGCGACGAGGACGAGGGCGACGAGGACGAGGACGACGAGGACGAGGGCGACGAGGACGAGGGCGACGAGGACGAGGACGACGAGGACGAGGACGACGAGAACGAGGACGACGAGGACGACGAGGACGAGGACGACGAGGACGAGGACGACGAGGACGAGGACGACGAGGACGAGGACGACGAGGACGACGAGGACGAGGACGAGGACGAGGACGACGAGGACGACGAGGACGAGGACGGCGAGGACGAGGACGACGAGGACGAGGAGGACGAGGACGGGGACGACGAGGACGACGAGGTCGAGGACGACGACGACGACGACGAGGACGACGAGGTCGAGGACGACGACGACGACGACGAGGACGTGGACGACGAGGACGAGGACGACGAGGACGAGGACGACGAGGACGACGAGGACGAGGACGGCGAGGACGAGGACGACGAGGACGACGAGGACGAGGACGACGAGGACGAGGACGACGAGGACGACGAGGACGACGAGGACGACGAGGACGAGGACGACGAGGACGACGAGGACGACGAGGACGACGAGGACGACGAGGACGACGAGGACGACGAGGACGAGGACGACGAGGACGACGAGGACGAGGACGACGAGGACGACGAGGACGAGGACGACGAGGACGACGAGGACGAGGACGACGAGGACGACGAGGACGAGGACGAGGACGACGAGGACGAGGACGAGGACGACGAGGACGAGGACGAGGACGACGAGGACGAGGACGAGGACGACGAGGACGACGAGGACGAGGACGACGAGGATGACGAGGACGAGGACGACGAGGACGACGAGGACGAGGACGACGAGGACGAGGACGACGAGGACGAGGACGAGGACGACGAGGACGAGGACGACGAGGACGAGGACGACGAGGACGAGGACGACGAGGACGAGGACGACGAGGACGAGGACGACGAGGACGAGGACGACGAGGACGAGGACGACGAGGACGAGGACGACGAGGACGAGGACGACGAGGACGAGGACGACGAGGACGAGGACGACGAGGACGAGGACGACGAGGACGAGGACGTCGAGGACGAGGACGACGAGGACGAGGACGACGAGGACGAGGACGACGACGACGACGAGGACGAGGACGACGAGGACGAGGACGACGAGGACGAGGACGACGAGGACGAGGACGACGAGGACGAGGACGACAACGACGGGGACGGGGACGACGGGGACGACGGGGACGAGGACGGGGACGACGGGGACGACGGGGACGAGGACGACGAGGACGACGAGGACGAGGACGACGAGGACGACGAGGACGACGAGGACGAGGACGACGAGGACGAGGACGACGAGGACGAGGACGACGAGGACGAGGACGACGAGGACGAGGACGACGAGGACGAGGACGACGAGGACGAGGACGACGAGGACGAGGACGACGAGGACGAGGACGACGAGGACGAGGACGAGGACGACGAGGACGAGGACGACGAGGACGAGGACGACGAGGACGAGGACGACGAGGACGAGGACGACGAGGACGACGAGGACGAGGACGAGGACGACGAGGACGAGGACGACGGGGACGAGGACGACGGGGACGAGGACGACGGGGACGAGGACGACGGGGACGAGGACGACGAGGACGAGGACGACGAAGACGACGAGGACGAGGACGACGAGGACGACGAGGACGACGAGGACGAGGACGACGAGGACGACGACGACGTCGAGGACGAGGACGACGAGGACGACGAGGACGAGGACGACGAGGACGACGAGGACGACGAGGACGAGGACGACGAGGACGACGAGGACGACGAGGACGACGAGGACGACGAGGACGACGAGGACGAGGACGAGGACGTCGAGGACGAGGACGACGAGGACGACGAGGACGAGGACGACGAGGACGAGGACGACGAGGACGAGGGCGATGAGGACGAGGACGACGAGGACGAGGACGACGAGGACGACGAGGACGAGGACGACGAGGACGACGAGGACGAGGACGAGGACGACGAGGACGACGAGGACGAGGACGGCGAGGACGAGGACGACGAGGACGAGGAGGACGAGGACGGGGACGACGAGGACGAGGACGACGAGGTCGAGGACGACGAGGACGAGGACGGGGACGACGAGGGCGAGGACGACGAGGACGACGAGGACGAGGACGAGGACGACGACGACGACGACGAGGACGTGGACGACGAGGACGAGGACGACGAGGACGAGGACGACGAGGACGACGAGGACGACGAGGACGAGGACGACGAGGACGACGAGGACGAGGACGACGAGGACGACGAGGACGAGGACGACGAGGACGAGGACGACGAGGACGAGGACGACGAGGACGACGAGGACGAGGACGACGAGGACGAGGACGACGAGGACGACGAGGACGAGGACGACGAGGACGACGAGGACGACGAGGACGAGGACGACGAGGACGATGAGGACGACGAGGACGACGAGGACGACGAGGACGAGGACGAGGACGACGAAGACGAGGACGACGAGGACGACGAGGACGAGGACGAGGACGACGAGGACGAGGACGAGGACGACGAGGACGACGAGGACGAGGACGACGAGGATGACGAGGACGAGGATGACGAGGACGAGGACGACGAGGACGAGGACGACGAGGACGACGAGGACGACGAGGACGAGGACGACGAGGACGACGAGGACGACGAGGACGAGGACGACGAGGACGACGACGACGTCGAGGACGAGGACGACGAGGACGACGAGGACGAGGACGACGAGGACGACGAGGACGACGAGGACGACGAGGACGACGAGGACGACGAGGACGAGGACGAGGACGTCGAGGACGAGGACGACGAGGACGACGAGGACGAGGACGACGAGGACGAGGGCGATGAGGACGAGGACGACGAGGACGAGGACGACGAGGACGACGAGGACGAGGACGACGAGGACGACGAGGACGAGGACAAGGACGACGAGGACGACGAGGACGAGGACGGCGAGGACGAGGACGACGAGGACGAGGAGGACGAGGACGGGGACGACGAGGACGAGGACGACGAGGTCGAGGACGACGAGGACGAGGACGACGAGGACGAGGACGACGAGGGCGAGGACGACGAGGACGACGAGGACGAGGACGAGGACGACGACGACGACGACGAGGACGTGGACGACGAGGACGAGGACGACGAGGACGAGGACGACGAGGACGACGAGGACGACGAGGACGAGGACGACGAGGACGACGAGGACGAGGACGACGAGGACGACGAGGACGAGGACGACGAGGACGAGGACGACGAGGACGAGGACGACGAGGACGACGAGGACGAGGACGAGGACGACGAGGACGACGAGGACGAGGACGACGAGGACGACGAGGACGACGAGGACGAGGACGACGAGGACGACGAGGACGACGAGGACGACGAGGACGACGAGGACGAGGACGAGGACGACGAAGACGAGGACGACGAGGACGACGAGGACGAGGACGAGGACGACGAGGACGACGAGGACGAGGACGACGAGGATGACGAGGACGAGGATGACGAGGACGAGGACGACGAGGACGAGGACGACGAGGACGACGAGGACGACGAGGACGAGGACGACGAGGACGACGAGGACGACGAGGACGACGAGGACGACGAGGACGACGAGGACGACGAGGACGACGAGGACGACGAGGACGACGAGGACGACGAGGACGACGAGGACGACGAGGACGACGAGGACGACGAGGACGACGAGGACGACGAGGACGACGAGGACGACGAGGACGACGAGGACGACGAGGACGACGAGGACGACGAATACGACGAGGACGAGGCCGACGAGGACGAGGACGACGAGGACGAGGACGACGAGGACGAGGACGACGAGGACGAGGACGACGAGGACGACGAGGACGAGGACGACGAGGACGACGAGGACGAGGACGAGGACGACGAGGACGAGGACGAGGACGACAAGGACGAGGACGAGGACGAGGACGACGAGGACGACGAGGACGAGGACGACGAGGATGACGAGGACGAGGACGACGAGGACGACGAGGACGAGGACGACGAGGACGAGGACGACGAGGACGAGGACGACGAGGACGAGGACGACGAGGACGAGGACGACGAGGACGAGGACGACGAGGACGAGGACGACGAGGACGAGGACGACGAGGACGAGGACGACGAGGACGAGGACGACGACGACGGGGACGGGGACGACGGGGACGACGGGGACGAGGACGGGGACGACGGGGACGACGGGGACGAGGACGACGAGGACGAGGACGACGAGGACGACGAGGACGACGAGGACGAGGACGACGAGGACGTGGACGACGAGGACGAGGACGACGAGGACGAGGACGACGAGGACGAGGACGACGAGGACGAGGACGACGAGGACGAGGACGACGAGGACGAGGACGACGAGGACGAGGACGACGAGGACGAGGACGACGAGGACGAGGACGACGAGGACGAGGACGACGAGGACGAGGACGACGAGGACGAGGACGACGAGGACGAGGACGACGAGGACGAGGACGGCGAGGACGAGGACGACGAGGACGACGAGGACGACGAGGACGAGGACGACGAGGACGACGAGGACGACGAGGACGACGAGGACGACGAGGACGACGAGGACGACGAGGACGACGAGGACGACGAGGACGACGAGGACGACGAGGACGACGAGGACGACGAGGACGACGAGGACGACGAGGACGACGAGGACGAGAACGACGAGGACGAGGACGACGAGAACGAGGACGACGAGGACGACGAGGACGAGGACGAGGACGACGAGGACGAGGACGAGGACGACGAGGACGAGGACGAGGACGAGGACGAGGACGACGAGGACGACGAGGACGAGGACGAGGACGACGAGGACGACGAGGACGAGGACGACGAGGATGACGAGGACGAGGACGACGAGGACGACGAGGACGAGGACGACGAGGACGAGGACGACGAGGACGAGGACGACGAGGACGAGGACGACGAGGACGAGGACGACGAGGACGAGGACGACGAGGGCGAGGACGACGAGGACGAGGACGACGAGGACGAGGACGACGAGGACGAGGACGACGAGGACGAGGACGACGACGACGGGGACGGGGACGACGGGGACGACGGGGACGAGGACGGGGACGACGGGGACGACGGGGACGAGGACGACGAGGACGACGAGGACGAGGACGACGGGGACGAGGACGACGAGGACGAGGACGACGAGGACGACGAGGACGACGAGGACGAGGACGACGAGGACGTGGACGACGAGGACGAGGACGACGAGGACGAGGACGACGAGGACGAGGACGACGAGGACGAGGACGACGAGGACGAGGACGACGAGGACGAGGACGACGAGGACGAGGACGACGAGGACGAGGACGAGGACGACGAGGACGACGCGGACGAGGACGGCGAGGACGAGGACGACGAGGACGAGGAGGACGAGGAGGACGAGGACGGGGACGACGAGGACGAGGACGACGAAGTCGAGGACGACGAGGACGAGGACGACGAGGACGTGGACGACGAGGGCGGGGAACGACGAGGACGACGAGGACGAGGACGAGGACGACGACGACGACGACGAGGACGTGGACGACGAGGACGAGGACGACGAGGACGAGGACGACGAGGACGACGAGGACGACGAGGACGACGAGGACGAGGACGACGAGGACGACGAGGACGACGAGGACGACGAGGACGACGAGGACGAGGACGAGGACGACGAAGACGAGGACGACGAGGACGACGAGGACGAGGACGAGGACGACGAGTACGAGGACGAGGACGACGAGGACGACGAGGACGAGGACGACGAGGATGACGAGGACGAGGATGACGAGGACGAGGACGACGAGGACGAGGACGACGAGGACGACGAGGACGACGAGGACGACGAGGACGAGGACGACGAGGACGACGAGGACGACGAGGATGACGAGGACGACGAGGACGACGAGGACGACGAGGACGACGAGGACGACGAGGACGACGAGGACGACGAGGACGACGAGGACGACGAGGACGACGAGGACGACGAGGACGACGAGGACGACGAGGACGACGAGGACGACGAGGACGACGAGGACGACGAGGACGACGAGGACGACGAGGACGACGAGGACGACGAGGACGACGAGGACGACGAGGACGACGAGGACGACGAGGACGACGAGGACGACGAGGACGACGAGGACGAGGACGACGAGGACGAGGACGACGAGGACGAGGACGACGAGGACGACGAGGACGAGGACGAGGACGACGAGGACGAGGACGAGGACTAGGACGAGGACGAGGACGACGAGGACGACGAGGACGACGAGGACGAGGACGACGAGGATGACGAGGACGAGGACGACGAGGACGACGAGGACGAGGACGACGAGGACGAGGACGACGAGGACGAGGACGACGAGGACGAGGACGACGAGGACGAGGACGACGAGGACGAGGACGACGAGGACGAGGACGACGACGACGGGGACGGGGACGACGGGGACGACGGGGACGAGGACGGGGACGACGGGGACGACGGGGACGAGGACGACGACGACGGGGACGGGGACGACGGGGACGACGGGGACGAGGACGGGGACGACGGGGACGACGGGGACGAGGACGACGAGGACGACGAGGACGAGGACGACGAGGACGACGAGGACGACGAGGACGAGGACGACGAGGACGTGGACGACGAGGACGAGGACGACGAGGACGAGGACGACGAGGACGAGGACGACGAGGACGAGGACGACGAGGACGAGGACGACGAGGACGAGGACGACGAGGACGACGAGGACGACGAGGACGACGAGGACGACGAGGACGACGAGGACGACGAGGACGACGAGGACGACGAGGACGACGAGGACGACGAGGACGACGAGGACGACGAGGACGACGAGGACGACGAGGACGACGAGGACGACGAGGACGACGAGGACGACGAGGACGACGAGGACGACGAGGACGACGAGGACGACGAGGACGACGAGGACGACGAGGACGACGAGGACGACGAGGACGACGAGGACGAGGACGACGAGGACGAGGACGAGGACGACGAGGACGAGGACGAGGACGAGGACGAGGACGAGGACGACGAGGACGACGAGGACGAGGACGACGAGGATGACGAGGACGAGGACGACGAGGACGACGAGGACGAGGACGACGAGGACGAGGACGACGAGGACGAGGACGACGAGGACGAGGACGACGAGGACGAGGACGACGAGGACGAGGACGACGAGGACGAGGACGACGAGGACGAGGACGACGAGGACGAGGACGACGAGGACGAGGACGACGAGGACGACGAGGACGACGAGGACGACGAGGACGACGAGGACGACGAGGACGACGAGGACGACGAGGACGACGAGGACGAGGACGACGAGGACGAGGACGACGAGGACGAGGACGACGAGGACGACGAGGACGAGGACGAGGACGACGAGGACGAGGACGAGGACTAGGACGAGGACGAGGACGACGAGGACGACGAGGACGACGAGGACGAGGACGACGAGGATGACGAGGACGAGGACGACGAGGACGACGAGGACGAGGACGACGAGGACGAGGACGACGAGGACGAGGACGACGAGGACGAGGACGACGAGGACGAGGACGACGAGGACGAGGACGACGAGGACGAGGACGACGACGACGGGGACGGGGACGACGGGGACGACGGGGACGAGGACGGGGACGACGGGGACGACGGGGACGAGGACGACGACGACGGGGACGGGGACGACGGGGACGACGGGGACGAGGACGGGGACGACGGGGACGACGGGGACGAGGACGACGAGGACGACGAGGACGAGGACGACGAGGACGACGAGGACGACGAGGACGAGGACGACGAGGACGTGGACGACGAGGACGAGGACGACGAGGACGAGGACGACGAGGACGAGGACGACGAGGACGAGGACGACGAGGACGAGGACGACGAGGACGACGAGGACGACGAGGACGACGAGGACGACGAGGACGACGAGGACGACGAGGACGACGAGGACGACGAGGACGACGAGGACGACGAGGACGACGAGGACGACGAGGACGACGAGGACGACGAGGACGACGAGGACGACGAGGACGACGAGGACGACGAGGACGACGAGGACGACGAGGACGACGAGGACGACGAGGACGACGAGGACGACGAGGACGACGAGGACGAGGACGACGAGGACGAGGACGACGAGGACGAGGACGACGAGGACGAGGACGACGAGGACGAGGAGGACGAGGACGACGAGGACGAGGACGACGAGGACGAGGACGACGAGGTCGAGGACGACGAGGACGAGTACGACGAGGACGAGGACGACGAGGACGAGGACGACGAGGACGAGGACGACGAGGACGAGGACGACGAGGACGAGGACGAGGACGACGAGGACGAGGACGAGGACGAGGACGAGGACGAGGACGACGAGGACGACGAGGACGACGAGGACGAGGAGGACGAGGACGGGGACGACGAGGACGAGGACGACGAGGTCGAGGACGACGACGACGACGACGAGGACGACGAGGATGACGAGGACGAGGACGACGAGGACGACGAGGACGAGGACGACGAGGACGAGGACGAGGACGACGAGGACGAGGACGACGAGGACGAGGACGACGAGGACGAGGACGACGAGGACGAGGACGACGAGGACGAGGACGACGAGGACGACGAGGACGAGGACGGCGAGGACGAGGACGACGAGGACGACGAGGACGAGGACGACGAGGACGAGGACGACGAGGACGACGAGGACGACGAGGACGACGAGGACGAGGACGACGAGGACGACGAGGACGACGAGGACGACGAGGACGACGAGGACGACGAGGACGACGAGGACGAGGACGACGAGGACGACGAGGACGAGGACGACGAGGACGACGAGGACGAGGACGACGAGGACGACGAGGACGAGGACGACGAGGACGACGAGGACGAGGACGAGGACGACGAGGACGAGGACGAGGACGACGAGGACGAGGACGAGGACGACGAGGACGAGGACGAGGACGACGAGGACGACGAGGACGAGGACGACGAGGATGACGAGGACGAGGACGACGAGGACGACGAGGACGAGGACGACGAGGACGAGGACGACGAGGACGAGGACGAGGACGACGAGGACGAGGACGACGAGGACGAGGACGACGAGGACGAGGACGACGAGGACGAGGACGACGAGGACGAGGACGACGAGGACGAGGACGACGAGGACGAGGACGACGAGGACGAGGACGACGAGGACGAGGACGACGAGGACGAGGACGACGAGGACGAGGACGACGAGGACGAGGACGTCGAGGACGAGGACGACGAGGACGAGGACGACGAGGACGAGGACGACGACGACGACGAGGACGAGGACGACGAGGACGAGGACGACGAGGACGAGGACGACGAGGACGAGGACGACGAGGACGAGGACGACAACGACGGGGACGGGGACGACGGGGACGACGGGGACGAGGACGGGGACGACGGGGACGACGGGGACGAGGACGACGAGGACGACGAGGACGAGGACGACGAGGACGACGAGGACGACGAGGACGAGGACGACGAGGACGAGGACGACGAGGACGAGGACGACGAGGACGAGGACGACGAGGACGAGGACGACGAGGACGAGGACGACGAGGACGAGGACGACGAGGACGAGGACGACGAGGACGAGGACGAGGACGACGAGGACGAGGACGACGAGGACGAGGACGACGAGGACGAGGACGACGAGGACGACGAGGACGAGGACGAGGACGACGAGGACGAGGACGACGGGGACGAGGACGACGGGGACGAGGACGACGGGGACGAGGACGACGGGGACGAGGACGACGAGGACGAGGACGACGAAGACGACGAGGACGAGGACGACGAGGACGACGAGGACGACGAGGACGAGGACGACGAGGACGACGACGACGTCGAGGACGAGGACGACGAGGACGACGAGGACGAGGACGACGAGGACGACGAGGACGACGAGGACGAGGACGACGAGGACGACGAGGACGACGAGGACGACGAGGACGACGAGGACGACGAGGACGAGGACGAGGACGTCGAGGACGAGGACGACGAGGACGACGAGGACGAGGACGACGAGGACGAGGACGACGAGGACGAGGGCGATGAGGACGAGGACGACGAGGACGAGGACGACGAGGACGACGAGGACGAGGACGACGAGGACGACGAGGACGAGGACGAGGACGACGAGGACGACGAGGACGAGGACGGCGAGGACGAGGACGACGAGGACGAGGAGGACGAGGACGGGGACGACGAGGACGAGGACGACGAGGTCGAGGACGACGAGGACGAGGACGGGGACGACGAGGGCGAGGACGACGAGGACGACGAGGACGAGGACGAGGACGACGACGACGACGACGAGGACGTGGACGACGAGGACGAGGACGACGAGGACGAGGACGACGAGGACGACGAGGACGACGAGGACGAGGACGACGAGGACGACGAGGACGAGGACGACGAGGACGACGAGGACGAGGACGACGAGGACGAGGACGACGAGGACGAGGACGACGAGGACGACGAGGACGAGGACGACGAGGACGAGGACGACGAGGACGACGAGGACGAGGACGACGAGGACGACGAGGACGACGAGGACGACGAGGACGACGAGGACGAGGACGACGAGGACGATGAGGACGACGAGGACGACGAGGACGACGAGGACGAGGACGAGGACGACGAAGACGAGGACGACGAGGACGACGAGGACGAGGACGAGGACGACGAGGACGAGGACGAGGACGACGAGGACGACGAGGACGAGGACGACGAGGATGACGAGGACGAGGATGACGAGGACGAGGACGACGAGGACGAGGACGACGAGGACGACGAGGACGACGAGGACGACGAGGACGACGAGGACGACGAGGACGAGGACGACGAGGACGAGGACGACGAGGACGAGGACGACGAGGACGAGGACGACGAGGACGAGGACGACGAGGACGAGGACGTCGAGGACGAGGACGACGAGGACGAGGACGACGAGGACGAGGACGACGACGACGACGAGGACGAGGACGACGAGGACGAGGACGACGAGGACGAGGACGACGAGGACGAGGACGACGAGGACGAGGACGACGAGGACGAGGACGACGAGGACGAGGACGACGAGGACGAGGACGACAACGACGGGGACGGGGACGACGGGGACGACGGGGACGAGGACGGGGACGACGGGGACGACGGGGACGAGGACGACGAGGACGACGAGGACGAGGACGACGAGGACGACGAGGACGACGAGGACGAGGACGACGAGGACGAGGACGACGAGGACGAGGACGACGAGGACGAGGACGACGGGGACGAGGACGACGGGGACGAGGACGACGGGGACGAGGACGACGGGTACGAGGACGACGGGGACGAGGACGACGGGGACGAGGACGACGAGGACGAGGACGACGAGGACGAGGACGACGAAGACGACGAGGACGAGGACGACGAGGACGACGAGGACGACGAGGACGAGGACGACGAGGACGACGACGACGTCGAGGACGAGGACGACGAGGACGACGAGGACGAGGACGACGAGGACGACGAGGACGACGAGGACGACGAGGACGACGAGGACGACGAGGACGAGGACGAGGACGTCGAGGACGAGGACGACGAGGACGACGAGGACGAGGACGACGAGGACGAGGGCGATGAGGACGAGGACGACGAGGACGAGGACGACGAGGACGACGAGGACGAGGACGAGGACGACGACGACGAGGACGTGGACGACGAGGACGAGGACGACGAGGACGAGGACGACGAGGACGACGAGGACGACGAGGACGAGGACGACGAGGACGACGAGGACGAGGACGACGAGGACGACGAGGACGAGGACGACGAGGACGAGGACGACGAGGACGAGGACGACGAGGACGACGAGGACGAGGACGAGGACGACGAGGACGACGAGGACGAGGACGACGAGGACGACGAGGACAAGGACGACGAGGACGACGAGGACGAGGACGGCGAGGACGAGGACGACGAGGACGAGGAGGACGAGGACGGGGACGACGAGGACGAGGACGACGAGGTCGAGGACGACGAGGACGACGAGGACGAGGACGAGGACGACGACGACGAGGACGTGGACGACGAGGACGAGGACGACGAGGACGAGGACGACGAGGACGACGAGGACGACGAGGACGAGGACGACGAGGACGACGAGGACGAGGACGACGAGGACGACGAGGACGAGGACGACGAGGACGAGGACGACGAGGACGAGGACGACGAGGACGACGAGGACGAGGACGAGGACGACGAGGACGACGAGGACGAGGACGACGAGGACGACGAGGACGACGAGGACGAGGACGACGAGGACGACGAGGACGACGAGGACGACGAGGACGACGAGGACGAGGACGAGGACGACGAAGACGAGGACGACGAGGACGACGAGGACGAGGACGAGGACGACGAGGACGACGAGGACGAGGACGACGAGGATGACGAGGACGAGGATGACGAGGACGAGGACGACGAGGACGAGGACGACGAGGACGACGAGGACGACGAGGACGAGGACGACGAGGACGACGAGGACGACGAGGACGACGAGGACGACGAGGACGACGAGGACGACGAGGACGACGAGGACGACGAGGACGACGAGGACGACGAGGACGACGAGGACGACGAGGACGACGAGGACGACGAGGACGACGAGGACGACGAGGACGAGGACGACGAGGACGAGGACGACGAGGACGAGGACGACGAGGACGAGGACGTCGAGGACGAGGACGACGAGGACGAGGACGACGAGGACGAGGACGACGACGACGACGAGGACGAGGACGACGAGGACGAGGACGACGAGGACGAGGACGACGAGGACGAGGACGACGAGGACGAGGACGACGAGGACGAGGACGACGAGGACGAGGACGACGAGGACGAGGACGACGAGGACGAGGACGACGAGGACGAGGACGACAACGACGGGGACGGGGACGACGGGGACGACGGGGACGAGGACGGGGACGACGGGGACGACGGGGACGAGGACGACGAGGACGACGAGGACGAGGACGACGAGGACGACGAGGACGACGAGGACGAGGACGACGAGGACGAGGACGACGAGGACGAGGACGACGAGGACGAGGACGACGGGGACGAGGACGACGGGGACGAGGACGACGGGGACGAGGACGACGGGGACGAGGACGACGGGGACGAGGACGACGGGGACGAGGACGAGGACGACGAAGACGACGAGGACGAGGACGACGAGGACGACGAGGACGACGAGGACGAGGACGACGAGGACGACGACGACGTCGAGGACGAGGACGACGAGGACGACGAGGACGAGGACGACGAGGACGACGAGGACGACGAGGACGACGAGGACGACGAGGACGACGAGGACGAGGACGAGGACGTCGAGGACGAGGACGACGAGGACGACGAGGACGAGGACGACGAGGACGAGGGCGATGAGGACGAGGACGACGAGGACGAGGACGACGAGGACGACGAGGACGAGGACGACGAGGACGACGAGGACGAGGACAAGGACGACGAGGACGACGAGGACGAGGACGACGAGGATGACGAGGACGAGGATGACGAGGACGAGGACGACGAGGACGAGGACGACGAGGACGACGAGGACGACGAGGACGAGGACGACGAGGACGACGAGGACGACGAGGACGACGAGGACGACGAGGACGACGAGGACGAGGACGACGAGGACGACGAGGACGAGGACGACGAGGACGAGGGCGACGAGGAC
Source organism: Andrena hattorfiana (assembly GCA_944738655.2). Classification (NCBI taxonomy): domain Eukaryota; kingdom Metazoa; phylum Arthropoda; class Insecta; order Hymenoptera; family Andrenidae; genus Andrena; species Andrena hattorfiana. The sequence continues at coordinate 19,273,859 of OX122893.2, read as the reverse complement.
GAGGGCGACGAGGACGAGGACGACGAGGACGAGGGCGACGAGGACGAGGGCGACGAGGACGAGGACGACGAGGACGAGGACGACGAGAACGAGGACGACGAGGACGACGAGGACGAGGACGACGAGGACGAGGACGACGAGGACGAGGACGACGAGGACGAGGACGACGAGGACGACGAGGACGAGGACGAGGACGAGGACGACGAGGACGACGAGGACGAGGACGGCGAGGACGAGGACGACGAGGACGAGGAGGACGAGGACGGGGACGACGAGGACGACGAGGTCGAGGACGACGACGACGACGACGAGGACGACGAGGTCGAGGACGACGACGACGACGACGAGGACGTGGACGACGAGGACGAGGACGACGAGGACGAGGACGACGAGGACGACGAGGACGAGGACGGCGAGGACGAGGACGACGAGGACGACGAGGACGAGGACGACGAGGACGAGGACGACGAGGACGACGAGGACGACGAGGACGACGAGGACGAGGACGACGAGGACGACGAGGACGACGAGGACGACGAGGACGACGAGGACGACGAGGACGACGAGGACGAGGACGACGAGGACGACGAGGACGAGGACGACGAGGACGACGAGGACGAGGACGACGAGGACGACGAGGACGAGGACGACGAGGACGACGAGGACGAGGACGAGGACGACGAGGACGAGGACGAGGACGACGAGGACGAGGACGAGGACGACGAGGACGAGGACGAGGACGACGAGGACGACGAGGACGAGGACGACGAGGATGACGAGGACGAGGACGACGAGGACGACGAGGACGAGGACGACGAGGACGAGGACGACGAGGACGAGGACGAGGACGACGAGGACGAGGACGACGAGGACGAGGACGACGAGGACGAGGACGACGAGGACGAGGACGACGAGGACGAGGACGACGAGGACGAGGACGACGAGGACGAGGACGACGAGGACGAGGACGACGAGGACGAGGACGACGAGGACGAGGACGACGAGGACGAGGACGACGAGGACGAGGACGACGAGGACGAGGACGTCGAGGACGAGGACGACGAGGACGAGGACGACGAGGACGAGGACGACGACGACGACGAGGACGAGGACGACGAGGACGAGGACGACGAGGACGAGGACGACGAGGACGAGGACGACGAGGACGAGGACGACAACGACGGGGACGGGGACGACGGGGACGACGGGGACGAGGACGGGGACGACGGGGACGACGGGGACGAGGACGACGAGGACGACGAGGACGAGGACGACGAGGACGACGAGGACGACGAGGACGAGGACGACGAGGACGAGGACGACGAGGACGAGGACGACGAGGACGAGGACGACGAGGACGAGGACGACGAGGACGAGGACGACGAGGACGAGGACGACGAGGACGAGGACGACGAGGACGAGGACGACGAGGACGAGGACGAGGACGACGAGGACGAGGACGACGAGGACGAGGACGACGAGGACGAGGACGACGAGGACGAGGACGACGAGGACGAGGACGACGAGGACGACGAGGACGAGGACGAGGACGACGAGGACGAGGACGACGGGGACGAGGACGACGGGGACGAGGACGACGGGGACGAGGACGACGGGGACGAGGACGACGAGGACGAGGACGACGAAGACGACGAGGACGAGGACGACGAGGACGACGAGGACGACGAGGACGAGGACGACGAGGACGACGACGACGTCGAGGACGAGGACGACGAGGACGACGAGGACGAGGACGACGAGGACGACGAGGACGACGAGGACGAGGACGACGAGGACGACGAGGACGACGAGGACGACGAGGACGACGAGGACGACGAGGACGAGGACGAGGACGTCGAGGACGAGGACGACGAGGACGACGAGGACGAGGACGACGAGGACGAGGACGACGAGGACGAGGGCGATGAGGACGAGGACGACGAGGACGAGGACGACGAGGACGACGAGGACGAGGACGACGAGGACGACGAGGACGAGGACGAGGACGACGAGGACGACGAGGACGAGGACGGCGAGGACGAGGACGACGAGGACGAGGAGGACGAGGACGGGGACGACGAGGACGAGGACGACGAGGTCGAGGACGACGAGGACGAGGACGGGGACGACGAGGGCGAGGACGACGAGGACGACGAGGACGAGGACGAGGACGACGACGACGACGACGAGGACGTGGACGACGAGGACGAGGACGACGAGGACGAGGACGACGAGGACGACGAGGACGACGAGGACGAGGACGACGAGGACGACGAGGACGAGGACGACGAGGACGACGAGGACGAGGACGACGAGGACGAGGACGACGAGGACGAGGACGACGAGGACGACGAGGACGAGGACGACGAGGACGAGGACGACGAGGACGACGAGGACGAGGACGACGAGGACGACGAGGACGACGAGGACGAGGACGACGAGGACGATGAGGACGACGAGGACGACGAGGACGACGAGGACGAGGACGAGGACGACGAAGACGAGGACGACGAGGACGACGAGGACGAGGACGAGGACGACGAGGACGAGGACGAGGACGACGAGGACGACGAGGACGAGGACGACGAGGATGACGAGGACGAGGATGACGAGGACGAGGACGACGAGGACGAGGACGACGAGGACGACGAGGACGACGAGGACGAGGACGACGAGGACGACGAGGACGACGAGGACGAGGACGACGAGGACGAGGACGACGAGGACGAGGACGACGAGGACGAGGACGACGAGGACGAGGACGACGAGGACGAGGACGACGAGGACGAGGACGTCGAGGACGAGGACGACGAGGACGAGGACGACGAGGACGAGGACGACGACGACGACGAGGACGAGGACGACGAGGACGAGGACGACGAGGACGAGGACGACGAGGACGAGGACGACGAGGACGAGGACGACGAGGACGAGGACGACGAGGACGAGGACGACGAGGACGAGGACGACGAGGACGAGGACGACAACGACGGGGACGGGGACGACGGGGACGACGGGGACGAGGACGGGGACGACGGGGACGACGGGGACGAGGACGACGAGGACGACGAGGACGAGGACGACGAGGACGACGAGGACGACGAGGACGAGGACGACGAGGACGAGGACGACGAGGACGAGGACGACGAGGACGAGGACGACGGGGACGAGGACGACGGGGACGAGGACGACGGGGACGAGGACGACGGGGACGAGGACGACGGGGACGAGGACGACGGGGACGAGGACGACGAGGACGAGGACGACGAGGACGAGGACGACGAAGACGACGAGGACGAGGACGACGAGGACGACGAGGACGACGAGGACGAGGACGACGAGGACGACGACGACGTCGAGGACGAGGACGACGAGGACGACGAGGACGAGGACGACGAGGACGACGAGGACGACGAGGACGACGAGGACGACGAGGACGACGAGGACGAGGACGAGGACGTCGAGGACGAGGACGACGAGGACGACGAGGACGAGGACGACGAGGACGAGGGCGATGAGGACGAGGACGACGAGGACGAGGACGACGAGGACGACGAGGACGAGGACGACGAGGACGACGAGGACGAGGACAAGGACGACGAGGACGACGAGGACGAGGACGGCGAGGACGAGGACGACGAGGACGAGGAGGACGAGGACGGGGACGACGAGGACGAGGACGACGAGGTCGAGGACGACGAGGACGAGGACGACGAGGACGAGGACGACGAGGGCGAGGACGACGAGGACGACGAGGACGAGGACGAGGACGACGACGACGACGACGAGGACGTGGACGACGAGGACGAGGACGACGAGGACGAGGACGACGAGGACGACGAGGACGACGAGGACGAGGACGACGAGGACGACGAGGACGAGGACGACGAGGACGACGAGGACGAGGACGACGAGGACGAGGACGACGAGGACGAGGACGACGAGGACGACGAGGACGAGGACGAGGACGACGAGGACGACGAGGACGAGGACGACGAGGACGACGAGGACGACGAGGACGAGGACGACGAGGACGACGAGGACGACGAGGACGACGAGGACGACGAGGACGAGGACGAGGACGACGAAGACGAGGACGACGAGGACGACGAGGACGAGGACGAGGACGACGAGGACGACGAGGACGAGGACGACGAGGATGACGAGGACGAGGATGACGAGGACGAGGACGACGAGGACGAGGACGACGAGGACGACGAGGACGACGAGGACGAGGACGACGAGGACGACGAGGACGACGAGGACGACGAGGACGACGAGGACGACGAGGACGACGAGGACGACGAGGACGACGAGGACGACGAGGACGACGAGGACGACGAGGACGACGAGGACGACGAGGACGACGAGGACGACGAGGACGACGAGGACGACGAGGACGACGAGGACGACGAGGACGACGAATACGACGAGGACGAGGCCGACGAGGACGAGGACGACGAGGACGAGGACGACGAGGACGAGGACGACGAGGACGAGGACGACGAGGACGACGAGGACGAGGACGACGAGGACGACGAGGACGAGGACGAGGACGACGAGGACGAGGACGAGGACGACAAGGACGAGGACGAGGACGAGGACGACGAGGACGACGAGGACGAGGACGACGAGGATGACGAGGACGAGGACGACGAGGACGACGAGGACGAGGACGACGAGGACGAGGACGACGAGGACGAGGACGACGAGGACGAGGACGACGAGGACGAGGACGACGAGGACGAGGACGACGAGGACGAGGACGACGAGGACGAGGACGACGAGGACGAGGACGACGAGGACGAGGACGACGAGGACGAGGACGACGACGACGGGGACGGGGACGACGGGGACGACGGGGACGAGGACGGGGACGACGGGGACGACGGGGACGAGGACGACGAGGACGAGGACGACGAGGACGACGAGGACGACGAGGACGAGGACGACGAGGACGTGGACGACGAGGACGAGGACGACGAGGACGAGGACGACGAGGACGAGGACGACGAGGACGAGGACGACGAGGACGAGGACGACGAGGACGAGGACGACGAGGACGAGGACGACGAGGACGAGGACGACGAGGACGAGGACGACGAGGACGAGGACGACGAGGACGAGGACGACGAGGACGAGGACGACGAGGACGAGGACGGCGAGGACGAGGACGACGAGGACGACGAGGACGACGAGGACGAGGACGACGAGGACGACGAGGACGACGAGGACGACGAGGACGACGAGGACGACGAGGACGACGAGGACGACGAGGACGACGAGGACGACGAGGACGACGAGGACGACGAGGACGACGAGGACGACGAGGACGACGAGGACGACGAGGACGAGAACGACGAGGACGAGGACGACGAGAACGAGGACGACGAGGACGACGAGGACGAGGACGAGGACGACGAGGACGAGGACGAGGACGACGAGGACGAGGACGAGGACGAGGACGAGGACGACGAGGACGACGAGGACGAGGACGAGGACGACGAGGACGACGAGGACGAGGACGACGAGGATGACGAGGACGAGGACGACGAGGACGACGAGGACGAGGACGACGAGGACGAGGACGACGAGGACGAGGACGACGAGGACGAGGACGACGAGGACGAGGACGACGAGGACGAGGACGACGAGGGCGAGGACGACGAGGACGAGGACGACGAGGACGAGGACGACGAGGACGAGGACGACGAGGACGAGGACGACGACGACGGGGACGGGGACGACGGGGACGACGGGGACGAGGACGGGGACGACGGGGACGACGGGGACGAGGACGACGAGGACGACGAGGACGAGGACGACGGGGACGAGGACGACGAGGACGAGGACGACGAGGACGACGAGGACGACGAGGACGAGGACGACGAGGACGTGGACGACGAGGACGAGGACGACGAGGACGAGGACGACGAGGACGAGGACGACGAGGACGAGGACGACGAGGACGAGGACGACGAGGACGAGGACGACGAGGACGAGGACGACGAGGACGAGGACGAGGACGACGAGGACGACGCGGACGAGGACGGCGAGGACGAGGACGACGAGGACGAGGAGGACGAGGAGGACGAGGACGGGGACGACGAGGACGAGGACGACGAAGTCGAGGACGACGAGGACGAGGACGACGAGGACGTGGACGACGAGGGCGGGGAACGACGAGGACGACGAGGACGAGGACGAGGACGACGACGACGACGACGAGGACGTGGACGACGAGGACGAGGACGACGAGGACGAGGACGACGAGGACGACGAGGACGACGAGGACGACGAGGACGAGGACGACGAGGACGACGAGGACGACGAGGACGACGAGGACGACGAGGACGAGGACGAGGACGACGAAGACGAGGACGACGAGGACGACGAGGACGAGGACGAGGACGACGAGTACGAGGACGAGGACGACGAGGACGACGAGGACGAGGACGACGAGGATGACGAGGACGAGGATGACGAGGACGAGGACGACGAGGACGAGGACGACGAGGACGACGAGGACGACGAGGACGACGAGGACGAGGACGACGAGGACGACGAGGACGACGAGGATGACGAGGACGACGAGGACGACGAGGACGACGAGGACGACGAGGACGACGAGGACGACGAGGACGACGAGGACGACGAGGACGACGAGGACGACGAGGACGACGAGGACGACGAGGACGACGAGGACGACGAGGACGACGAGGACGACGAGGACGACGAGGACGACGAGGACGACGAGGACGACGAGGACGACGAGGACGACGAGGACGACGAGGACGACGAGGACGACGAGGACGACGAGGACGACGAGGACGACGAGGACGAGGACGACGAGGACGAGGACGACGAGGACGAGGACGACGAGGACGACGAGGACGAGGACGAGGACGACGAGGACGAGGACGAGGACTAGGACGAGGACGAGGACGACGAGGACGACGAGGACGACGAGGACGAGGACGACGAGGATGACGAGGACGAGGACGACGAGGACGACGAGGACGAGGACGACGAGGACGAGGACGACGAGGACGAGGACGACGAGGACGAGGACGACGAGGACGAGGACGACGAGGACGAGGACGACGAGGACGAGGACGACGACGACGGGGACGGGGACGACGGGGACGACGGGGACGAGGACGGGGACGACGGGGACGACGGGGACGAGGACGACGACGACGGGGACGGGGACGACGGGGACGACGGGGACGAGGACGGGGACGACGGGGACGACGGGGACGAGGACGACGAGGACGACGAGGACGAGGACGACGAGGACGACGAGGACGACGAGGACGAGGACGACGAGGACGTGGACGACGAGGACGAGGACGACGAGGACGAGGACGACGAGGACGAGGACGACGAGGACGAGGACGACGAGGACGAGGACGACGAGGACGAGGACGACGAGGACGACGAGGACGACGAGGACGACGAGGACGACGAGGACGACGAGGACGACGAGGACGACGAGGACGACGAGGACGACGAGGACGACGAGGACGACGAGGACGACGAGGACGACGAGGACGACGAGGACGACGAGGACGACGAGGACGACGAGGACGACGAGGACGACGAGGACGACGAGGACGACGAGGACGACGAGGACGACGAGGACGACGAGGACGACGAGGACGACGAGGACGACGAGGACGAGGACGACGAGGACGAGGACGAGGACGACGAGGACGAGGACGAGGACGAGGACGAGGACGAGGACGACGAGGACGACGAGGACGAGGACGACGAGGATGACGAGGACGAGGACGACGAGGACGACGAGGACGAGGACGACGAGGACGAGGACGACGAGGACGAGGACGACGAGGACGAGGACGACGAGGACGAGGACGACGAGGACGAGGACGACGAGGACGAGGACGACGAGGACGAGGACGACGAGGACGAGGACGACGAGGACGAGGACGACGAGGACGACGAGGACGACGAGGACGACGAGGACGACGAGGACGACGAGGACGACGAGGACGACGAGGACGACGAGGACGAGGACGACGAGGACGAGGACGACGAGGACGAGGACGACGAGGACGACGAGGACGAGGACGAGGACGACGAGGACGAGGACGAGGACTAGGACGAGGACGAGGACGACGAGGACGACGAGGACGACGAGGACGAGGACGACGAGGATGACGAGGACGAGGACGACGAGGACGACGAGGACGAGGACGACGAGGACGAGGACGACGAGGACGAGGACGACGAGGACGAGGACGACGAGGACGAGGACGACGAGGACGAGGACGACGAGGACGAGGACGACGACGACGGGGACGGGGACGACGGGGACGACGGGGACGAGGACGGGGACGACGGGGACGACGGGGACGAGGACGACGACGACGGGGACGGGGACGACGGGGACGACGGGGACGAGGACGGGGACGACGGGGACGACGGGGACGAGGACGACGAGGACGACGAGGACGAGGACGACGAGGACGACGAGGACGACGAGGACGAGGACGACGAGGACGTGGACGACGAGGACGAGGACGACGAGGACGAGGACGACGAGGACGAGGACGACGAGGACGAGGACGACGAGGACGAGGACGACGAGGACGAGGACGACGAGGACGACGAGGACGACGAGGACGACGAGGACGACGAGGACGACGAGGACGACGAGGACGACGAGGACGACGAGGACGACGAGGACGACGAGGACGACGAGGACGACGAGGACGACGAGGACGACGAGGACGACGAGGACGACGAGGACGACGAGGACGACGAGGACGACGAGGACGACGAGGACGACGAGGACGACGAGGACGACGAGGACGACGAGGACGACGAGGACGACGAGGACGACGAGGACGAGGACGACGAGGACGAGGACGAGGACGACGAGGACGAGGACGAGGACGAGGACGAGGACGAGGACGACGAGGACGACGAGGACGAGGACGACGAGGATGACGAGGACGAGGACGACGAGGACGACGAGGACGAGGACGACGAGGACGAGGACGACGAGGACGAGGACGACGAGGACGAGGACGACGAGGACGAGGACGACGAGGACGAGGACGACGAGGACGAGGACGACGAGGACGAGGACGACGAGGACGAGGACGACGAGGACGAGGACGACGAGGACGACGAGGACGACGAGGACGACGAGGACGACGAGGACGACGAGGACGACGAGGACGACGAGGACGACGAGGACGACGAGGACGACGAGGACGACGAGGACGACGAGGACGACGAGGACGACGAGGACGACGAGGACGACGAGGACGACGAGGACGACGAGGACGACGAGGACGACGAGGACGACGAGGACGACGAGGACGACGAGGACGACGAGGACGACGAGGACGACGAGGACGACGAGGACGACGAGGACGACGAGGACGACGAGGACGACGAGGACGACGAGGACGACGAGGACGACGAGGACGACGAGGACGACGAGGACGACGAGGACGACGAGGACGACGAGGACGACGAGGACGACGAGGACGAGGACGACGAGGACGAGGACGACGAGGACGAGGACGACGAGGACGAGGACGACGAGGACGAGGACGACGAGGACGAGGACGACGAGGACGAGGACGACGAGGACGACGAGGACGAGGACGACGAGGACGAGGACGACGAGGACGAGGACGACGAGGTCGAGGACGACGAGGACGAGTACGACGAGGACGAGGACGACGAGGACGAGGACGACGAGGACGAGGACGACGAGGACGAGGACGACGAGGACGAGGACGAGGACGACGAGGACGAGGACGAGGACGAGGACGAGGACGAGGACGACGAGGACGACGAGGACGACGAGGACGAGGAGGACGAGGACGGGGACGACGAGGACGAGGACGACGAGGTCGAGGACGACGACGACGACGACGAGGACGACGAGGATGACGAGGACGAGGACGACGAGGACGACGAGGACGAGGACGACGAGGACGAGGACGAGGACGACGAGGACGAGGACGACGAGGACGAGGACGACGAGGACGAGGACGACGAGGACGAGGACGACGAGGACGAGGACGACGAGGACGACGAGGACGAGGACGGCGAGGACGAGGACGACGAGGACGACGAGGACGAGGACGACGAGGACGAGGACGACGAGGACGACGAGGACGACGAGGACGACGAGGACGAGGACGACGAGGACGACGAGGACGACGAGGACGACGAGGACGACGAGGACGACGAGGACGACGAGGACGAGGACGACGAGGACGACGAGGACGAGGACGACGAGGACGACGAGGACGAGGACGACGAGGACGACGAGGACGAGGACGACGAGGACGACGAGGACGAGGACGAGGACGACGAGGACGAGGACGAGGACGACGAGGACGAGGACGAGGACGACGAGGACGAGGACGAGGACGACGAGGACGACGAGGACGAGGACGACGAGGATGACGAGGACGAGGACGACGAGGACGACGAGGACGAGGACGACGAGGACGAGGACGACGAGGACGAGGACGAGGACGACGAGGACGAGGACGACGAGGACGAGGACGACGAGGACGAGGACGACGAGGACGAGGACGACGAGGACGAGGACGACGAGGACGAGGACGACGAGGACGAGGACGACGAGGACGAGGACGACGAGGACGAGGACGACGAGGACGAGGACGACGAGGACGAGGACGACGAGGACGAGGACGTCGAGGACGAGGACGACGAGGACGAGGACGACGAGGACGAGGACGACGACGACGACGAGGACGAGGACGACGAGGACGAGGACGACGAGGACGAGGACGACGAGGACGAGGACGACGAGGACGAGGACGACAACGACGGGGACGGGGACGACGGGGACGACGGGGACGAGGACGGGGACGACGGGGACGACGGGGACGAGGACGACGAGGACGACGAGGACGAGGACGACGAGGACGACGAGGACGACGAGGACGAGGACGACGAGGACGAGGACGACGAGGACGAGGACGACGAGGACGAGGACGACGAGGACGAGGACGACGAGGACGAGGACGACGAGGACGAGGACGACGAGGACGAGGACGACGAGGACGAGGACGACGAGGACGAGGACGACGAGGACGAGGACGACGAGGACGAGGACGAGGACGACGAGGACGAGGACGACGAGGACGAGGACGACGAGGACGAGGACGACGAGGACGACGAGGACGAGGACGAGGACGACGAGGACGAGGACGACGGGGACGAGGACGACGGGGACGAGGACGACGGGGACGAGGACGACGGGGACGAGGACGACGAGGACGAGGACGACGAAGACGACGAGGACGAGGACGACGAGGACGACGAGGACGACGAGGACGAGGACGACGAGGACGACGACGACGTCGAGGACGAGGACGACGAGGACGACGAGGACGAGGACGACGAGGACGACGAGGACGACGAGGACGAGGACGACGAGGACGACGAGGACGACGAGGACGACGAGGACGACGAGGACGAGGACGAGGACGTCGAGGACGAGGACGACGAGGACGACGAGGACGAGGACGACGAGGACGAGGACGACGAGGACGAGGGCGATGAGGACGAGGACGACGAGGACGAGGACGACGAGGACGACGAGGACGAGGACGACGAGGACGACGAGGACGAGGACGAGGACGACGAGGACGACGAGGACGAGGACGGCGAGGACGAGGACGACGAGGACGAGGAGGACGAGGACGGGGACGACGAGGACGAGGACGACGAGGTCGAGGACGACGAGGACGAGGACGGGGACGACGAGGGCGAGGACGACGAGGACGCCGAGGACGAGGACGAGGACGACGACGACGACGACGAGGACGTGGACGACGAGGACGAGGACGACGAGGACGAGGACGACGAGGACGACGAGGACGACGAGGACGAGGACGACGAGGACGACGAGGACGAGGACGACGAGGACGACGAGGACGAGGACGACGAGGACGAGGACGACGAGGACGAGGACGACGAGGACGACGAGGACGAGGACGACGAGGACGAGGACGACGAGGACGACGAGGACGAGGACGACGAGGACGACGAGGACGACGAGGACGACGAGGACGACGAGGACGAGGACGACGAGGACGATGAGGACGACGAGGACGACGAGGACGACGAGGACGAGGACGAGGACGACGAAGACGAGGACGACGAGGACGACGAGGACGAGGACGAGGACGACGAGGACGAGGACGAGGACGACGAGGACGACGAGGACGAGGACGACGAGGATGACGAGGACGAGGATGACGAGGACGAGGACGACGAGGACGAGGACGACGAGGACGACGAGGACGACGAGGACGACGAGGACGACGAGGACGACGAGGACGAGGACGACGAGGACGAGGACGACGAGGACGAGGACGACGAGGACGAGGACGACGAGGACGAGGACGACGAGGACGAGGACGTCGAGGACGAGGACGACGAGGACGAGGACGACGAGGACGAGGACGACGACGACGACGAGGACGAGGACGACGAGGACGAGGACGACGAGGACGAGGACGACGAGGACGAGGACGACGAGGACGAGGACGACGAGGACGAGGACGACGAGGACGAGGACGACGAGGACGAGGACGACAACGACGGGGACGGGGACGACGGGGACGACGGGGACGAGGACGGGGACGACGGGGACGACGGGGACGAGGACGACGAGGACGACGAGGACGAGGACGACGAGGACGACGAGGACGACGAGGACGAGGACGACGAGGACGAGGACGACGAGGACGAGGACGACGAGGACGAGGACGACGGGGACGAGGACGACGGGGACGAGGACGACGGGGACGAGGACGACGGGTACGAGGACGACGGGGACGAGGACGACGGGGACGAGGACGACGAGGACGAGGACGACGAGGACGAGGACGACGAAGACGACGAGGACGAGGACGACGAGGACGACGAGGACGACGAGGACGAGGACGACGAGGACGACGACGACGTCGAGGACGAGGACGACGAGGACGACGAGGACGAGGACGACGAGGACGACGAGGACGACGAGGACGACGAGGACGACGAGGACGACGAGGACGAGGACGAGGACGTCGAGGACGAGGACGACGAGGACGACGAGGACGAGGACGACGAGGACGAGGGCGATGAGGACGAGGACGACGAGGACGAGGACGACGAGGACGACGAGGACGAGGACGAGGACGACGACGACGAGGACGTGGACGACGAGGACGAGGACGACGAGGACGAGGACGACGAGGACGACGAGGACGACGAGGACGAGGACGACGAGGACGACGAGGACGAGGACGACGAGGACGACGAGGACGAGGACGACGAGGACGAGGACGACGAGGACGAGGACGACGAGGACGACGAGGACGAGGACGAGGACGACGAGGACGACGAGGACGAGGACGACGAGGACGACGAGGACAAGGACGACGAGGACGACGAGGACGAGGACGGCGAGGACGAGGACGACGAGGACGAGGAGGACGAGGACGGGGACGACGAGGACGAGGACGACGAGGTCGAGGACGACGAGGACGACGAGGACGAGGACGAGGACGACGACGACGAGGACGTGGACGACGAGGACGAGGACGACGAGGACGAGGACGACGAGGACGACGAGGACGACGAGGACGAGGACGACGAGGACGACGAGGACGAGGACGACGAGGACGACGAGGACGAGGACGACGAGGACGAGGACGACGAGGACGAGGACGACGAGGACGACGAGGACGAGGACGAGGACGACGAGGACGACGAGGACGAGGACGACGAGGACGACGAGGACGACGAGGACGAGGACGACGAGGACGACGAGGACGACGAGGACGACGAGGACGACGAGGACGAGGACGAGGACGACGAAGACGAGGACGACGAGGACGACGAGGACGAGGACGAGGACGACGAGGACGACGAGGACGAGGACGACGAGGATGACGAGGACGAGGATGACGAGGACGAGGACGACGAGGACGAGGACGACGAGGACGACGAGGACGACGAGGACGAGGACGACGAGGACGACGAGGACGACGAGGACGACGAGGACGACGAGGACGACGAGGACGACGAGGACGACGAGGACGACGAGGACGACGAGGACGACGAGGACGACGAGGACGACGAGGACGACGAGGACGACGAGGACGACGAGGACGACGAGGACGACGAGGACGACGAATACGACGAGGACGAGGCCGACGAGGACGAGGACGACGAGGACGAGGACGACGAGGACGAGGACGACGAGGACGAGGACGACGAGGACGACGAGGACGAGGACGACGAGGACGACGAGGACGAGGACGAGGACGACGAGGACGAGGACGAGGACGACAAGGACGAGGACGAGGACGAGGACGACGAGGACGACGAGGACGAGGACGACGAGGATGACGAGGACGAGGACGACGAGGACGACGAGGACGAGGACGACGAGGACGAGGACGACGAGGACGAGGACGACGAGGACGAGGACGACGAGGACGAGGACGACGAGGACGAGGACGACGAGGACGAGGACGACGAGGACGAGGACGACGAGGACGAGGACGACGAGGACGAGGACGACGAGGACGAGGACGACGACGACGGGGACGGGGACGACGGGGACGACGGGGACGAGGACGGGGACGACGGGGACGACGGGGACGAGGACGACGAGGACGAGGACGACGAGGACGACGAGGACGACGAGGACGAGGACGACGAGGACGTGGACGACGAGGACGAGGACGACGAGGACGAGGACGACGAGGACGAGGACGACGAGGACGAGGACGACGAGGACGAGGACGACGAGGACGAGGACGACGAGGACGAGGACGACGAGGACGAGGACGACGAGGACGAGGACGACGAGGACGAGGACGACGAGGACGAGGACGACGAGGACGAGGACGACGAGGACGAGGACGACGAGGACGAGGACGGCGAGGACGAGGACGACGAGGACGACGAGGACGACGAGGACGAGGACGACGAGGACGACGAGGACGACGAGGACGACGAGGACGACGAGGACGACGAGGACGACGAGGACGACGAGGACGACGAGGACGACGAGGACGACGAGGACGACGAGGACGACGAGGACGACGAGGACGAGAACGACGAGGACGAGGACGACGAGAACGAGGACGACGAGGACGACGAGGACGAGGACGAGGACGACGAGGACGAGGACGAGGACGACGAGGACGAGGACGAGGACGAGGACGAGGACGACGAGGACGACGAGGACGAGGACGAGGACGACGAGGACGACGAGGACGAGGACGACGAGGATGACGAGGACGAGGACGACGAGGACGACGAGGACGAGGACGACGAGGACGAGGACGACGAGGACGAGGACGACGAGGACGAGGACGACGAGGACGAGGACGACGAGGACGAGGACGACGAGGGCGAGGACGACGAGGACGAGGACGACGAGGACGAGGACGACGAGGACGAGGACGACGAGGACGAGGACGACGACGACGGGGACGGGGACGACGGGGACGACGGGGACGAGGACGGGGACGACGGGGACGACGGGGACGAGGACGACGAGGACGACGAGGACGAGGACGACGGGGACGAGGACGACGAGGACGAGGACGACGAGGACGACGAGGACGACGAGGACGAGGACGACGAGGACGTGGACGACGAGGACGAGGACGACGAGGACGAGGACGACGAGGACGAGGACGACGAGGACGAGGACGACGAGGACGAGGACGACGAGGACGAGGACGACGAGGACGAGGACGACGAGGACGAGGACGAGGACGACGAGGACGACGCGGACGAGGACGGCGAGGACGAGGACGACGAGGACGAGGAGGACGAGGAGGACGAGGACGGGGACGACGAGGACGAGGACGACGAAGTCGAGGACGACGAGGACGAGGACGACGAGGACGTGGACGACGAGGGCGGGGAACGACGAGGACGACGAGGACGAGGACGAGGACGACGACGACGACGACGAGGACGTGGACGACGAGGACGAGGACGACGAGGACGAGGACGACGAGGACGACGAGGACGACGAGGACGACGAGGACGAGGACGACGAGGACGACGAGGACGACGAGGACGACGAGGACGACGAGGACGAGGACGAGGACGACGAAGACGAGGACGACGAGGACGACGAGGACGAGGACGAGGACGACGAGTACGAGGACGAGGACGACGAGGACGACGAGGACGAGGACGACGAGGATGACGAGGACGAGGATGACGAGGACGAGGACGACGAGGACGAGGACGACGAGGACGACGAGGACGACGAGGACGACGAGGACGAGGACGACGAGGACGACGAGGACGACGAGGATGACGAGGACGACGAGGACGACGAGGACGACGAGGACGACGAGGACGACGAGGACGACGAGGACGACGAGGACGACGAGGACGACGAGGACGACGAGGACGACGAGGACGACGAGGACGACGAGGACGACGAGGACGACGAGGACGACGAGGACGACGAGGACGACGAGGACGACGAGGACGACGAGGACGACGAGGACGACGAGGACGACGAGGACGACGAGGACGACGAGGACGACGAGGACGACGAGGACGACGAGGACGAGGACGACGAGGACGAGGACGACGAGGACGACGAGGACGAGGACGAGGACGACGAGGACGAGGACGAGGACCAGGACGAGGACGAGGACGACGAGGACGACGAGGACGACGAGGACGAGGACGACGAGGATGACGAGGACGAGGACGACGAGGACGACGAGGACGAGGACGACGAGGACGAGGACGACGAGGACGAGGACGACGAGGACGAGGACGACGAGGACGAGGACGACGAGGACGAGGACGACGAGGACGAGGACGACGACGACGGGGACGGGGACGACGGGGACGACGGGGACGAGGACGGGGACGACGGGGACGACGGGGACGAGGACGACGACGACGGGGACGGGGACGACGGGGACGACGGGGACGAGGACGGGGACGACGGGGACGACGGGGACGAGGACGACGAGGACGACGAGGACGAGGACGACGAGGACGACGAGGACGACGAGGACGAGGACGACGAGGACGTGGACGACGAGGACGAGGACGACGAGGACGAGGACGACGAGGACGAGGACGACGAGGACGAGGACGACGAGGACGAGGACGACGAGGACGAGGACGACGAGGACGACGAGGACGACGAGGACGACGAGGACGACGAGGACGACGAGGACGACGAGGACGACGAGGACGACGAGGACGACGAGGACGACGAGGACGACGAGGACGACGAGGACGACGAGGACGACGAGGACGACGAGGACGACGAGGACGACGAGGACGACGAGGACGACGAGGACGACGAGGACGACGAGGACGACGAGGACGACGAGGACGACGAGGACGACGAGGACGACGAGGACGACGAGGACGAGGACGACGAGGACGAGGACGAGGACGACGAGGACGAGGACGAGGACGAGGACGAGGACGAGGACGACGAGGACGACGAGGACGAGGACGACGAGGATGACGAGGACGAGGACGACGAGGACGACGAGGACGAGGACGACGAGGACGAGGACGACGAGGACGAGGACGACGAGGACGAGGACGACGAGGACGAGGACGACGAGGACGAGGACGACGAGGACGACGAGGACGACGAGGACGACGAGGACGACGAGGACGACGAGGACGACGAGGACGACGAGGACGACGAGGACGACGAGGACGACGAGGACGACGAGGACGACGAGGACGACGAGGACGACGAGGACGACGAGGACGACGAGGACGACGAGGACGACGAGGACGACGAGGACGACGAGGACGACGAGGACGACGAGGACGACGAGGACGACGAGGACGACGAGGACGACGAGGACGACGAGGACGACGAGGACGACGAGGACGACGAGGACGACGAGGACGACGAGGACGACGAGGACGACGAGGACGACGAGGACGACGAGGACGACGAGGACGACGAGGACGAGGACGACGAGGACGAGGACGACGAGGACGAGGACGACGAGGACGAGGACGACGAGGACGACGAGGACGAGGACGACGAGGACGAGGACGACGAGGACGAGGACGACGAGGACGAGGACGACGAGGTCGAGGACGACGAGAACGAGGACGACGAGGACGAGGACGACGAGGACGAGTACGACGAGGACGAGGACGACGAGGACGAGGACGACGAGGACGAGGACGACGAGGACGAGGACGACGAGGACGAGGACGAGGACGACGAGGACGAGGACGAGGACGAGGACGAGGACGAGGACGACGAGGACGACGAGGACGACGAGGACGAGGAGGACGAGGACGGGGACGACGAGGACGAGGACGACGAGGTCGAGGACGACGACGACGACGACGAGGACGTGGACGACGAGGACGAGGACGACGAGGACGAGGACGACGAGGACGACGAGGACGAGGACGACGAGGACGAGGACGACGAGGACGACGAGGACGACGAGGACGACGAGGACGACGAGGACGACGAGGACGAGGACGAGGACGACGAGGACGACGAAGACGAGGACGACGAGGACGACGAGGACGAGGACGAGGACGACGAGGACGAGGACGAGGACGACGAGGACGAGGACGAGGACGACGAGGACGACGAGGACGAGGACGACGAGGATGACGAGGACGAGGACGACGAGGACGACGAGGACGAGGACGACGAGGACGACGAGGACGAGGACGACGAGGACGACGAGGACGACGAGGACGAGGACGACGAGGACGACGAGGACGACGAGGACGACGAGGACGACGAGGACGACGAGGACGACGAGGACGACGAGGACGAGGACGAGGACGACGACGACGACGACGAGGACCTGGACGACGAGGACGAGGACGACGAGGGCGAGGACGACAAGGACGACGAGGACGAGGACGAGGACGACGACGACGACGACGAGGACCTGGACGACGAGGACGAGGACGACGAGGACGAGGACGACGAGGACGACGAGGACGAGGAAGACGAGGACGACGAGGACGACGAGGACGAGGACGAGGACGACGAGAACGACGAGGACGAGGACGACGAGGACGACGAGGACGAGGACGAGGACGACGAGGACGAGGACGAGGACGACGAGGACGAGGACGAGGACGACGAGGACGAGGACGACGAGGATGACGAGGACGAGGATGACGAGGACGAGGACGACGAGGACGACGAGGACGAGGACGACGAGGACGACGAGGACGAGGACGACGAGGACGAGGACGACGAGGACGACGAGGACGAGGACGACGAGGACGACGAGGACGAGGACGACGAGGACGAGGACGACGAGGACGAGGACGAGGACGACGAGGACGACGAGGACGAGGACGACGAGGACGAGGACGACGAGGACGAGGACGACGAGGACGAGGACGACGAGGACGAGGACGACGAGGACGACGAGGACGACGAGGACGACGAGGACGAGGACGACGAGGACGACGAGGACGACGAGGACGACGAGGACGACGAGGACGAGGACGAGGACGACGAAGACGAGGACGACGAGGACGACGAGGACGAGGACGAGGACGACGAGTACGAGGACGAGGACGACGAGGACGACGAGGACGAGGACGACGAGGACGACGAGGACGAGGACGACGAGGATGACGAGGACGAGGATGACGAGGACGAGGACGACGAGGACGAGGACGACGAGGACGACGAGGACGACGAGGACGACGAGGACGAGGACGACGAGGACGACGAGGACGACGAGGATGACGAGGACGACGAGGACGACGAGGACGACGAGGACGACGAGGACGACGAGGACGACGAGGACGACGAGGACGACGAGGACGACGAGGACGACGAGGACGACGAGGACGACGAGGACGACGAGGACGACGAGGACGACGAGGACGACGAGGACGACGAGGACGACGAGGACGACGAGGACGACGAGGACGACGAGGACGACGAGGACGACGAGGACGACGAGGACGACGAGGACGACGAGGACGACGAGGACGACGAGGACGAGGACGACGAGGACGAGGACGACGAGGACGACGAGGACGAGGACGAGGACGACGAGGACGAGGACGAGGACTAGGACGAGGACGAGGACGACGAGGACGACGAGGACGACGAGGACGAGGACGACGAGGATGACGAGGACGAGGACGACGAGGACGACGAGGACGAGGACGACGAGGACGAGGACGACGAGGACGAGGACGACGAGGACGAGGACGACGAGGACGAGGACGACGAGGACGAGGACGACGAGGACGAGGACGACGACGACGGGGACGGGGACGACGGGGACGACGGGGACGAGGACGGGGACGACGGGGACGACGGGGACGAGGACGACGACGACGGGGACGGGGACGACGGGGACGACGGGGACGAGGACGGGGACGACGGGGACGACGGGGACGAGGACGACGAGGACGACGAGGACGAGGACGACGAGGACGACGAGGACGACGAGGACGAGGACGACGAGGACGTGGACGACGAGGACGAGGACGACGAGGACGAGGACGACGAGGACGAGGACGACGAGGACGAGGACGACGAGGACGAGGACGACGAGGACGAGGACGACGAGGACGACGAGGACGACGAGGACGACGAGGACGACGAGGACGACGAGGACGACGAGGACGACGAGGACGACGAGGACGACGAGGACGACGAGGACGACGAGGACGACGAGGACGACGAGGACGACGAGGACGACGAGGACGACGAGGACGACGAGGACGACGAGGACGACGAGGACGACGAGGACGACGAGGACGACGAGGACGACGAGGACGACGAGGACGACGAGGACGACGAGGACGACGAGGACGACGAGGACGACGAGGACGAGGACGACGAGGACGAGGACGACGAGGACGAGGACGACGAGGACGAGGACGACGAGGACGAGGACGACGAGGACGACGAGGACGAGGACGACGAGGACGAGGACGACGAGGACGAGGACGACGAGGTCGAGGACGACGAGAACGAGGACGACGAGGACGAGGACGACGAGGACGAGTACGACGAGGACGAGGACGACGAGGACGAGGACGACGAGGACGAGGACGACGAGGACGACGAGGACGAGGACGAGGACGACGAGGACGAGGACGACGGGGACGAGGACGACGGGGACGAGGACGACGGGGACGAGGACGACGGGGACGAGGACGACGGGGACGAGGACGACGGGGACGAGGACGACGAGGACGAGGACGACGAGGACGAGGACGACGAAAACGACGAGGACGAGGACGACGAGGACGACGAGGACGACGAGGACGAGGACGACGAGGACGACGAGGACGACGACGACGTCGAGGACGAGGACGACGAGGACGACGAGGACGACGAGGACGAGGACGAGGACGTCGAGGACGAGGACGACGAGGACGACGAGGACGAGGACGACGAGGACGAGGACGATGAGGACGAGGACGACGAGGACGAGGACGACGAGGACGACGAGGACGAGGACGACGAGGATGACGAGGACGAGGACGACGAGGACGACGAGGACGAGGACGACGAGGACGACGAGGACGAGGACGAGGACGAGGACGGCGAGGACGAGGATGACGAGGACGAGGAGGACGAGGACGGGGACGACGACGACGACGACGAGGACCTGGACGACGAGGACGAGGACGACGAGGACGAGGACGACGAGGACGACGAGGACGAGGACGACGAGGACGACGAGGACGACGAGGACGACGAGGACGAGGACGAGGACGACGAGAACGACGAGGACGAGGACGACGAGGACGACGAGGACGAGGACGAGGACGACGAGGACGAGGACGAGGACGACGAGGACGAGGACGACGAGGATGACGAGGACGAGGATGACGAGGACGAGGACGACGAGGACGACGAGGACGAGGACGACGAGGACGACGAGGACGAGGACGACGAGGACGAGGACGACGAGGACGACGAGGACGAGGACGACGAGGACGACGAGGACGAGGACGACGAGGACGACGAGGACGACGAGGACGAGGACGACGAGGACGACGAGGACGACGAGGACGAGGACGACGAGGACGACGAGGACGACGAGGACGAGGACGACGAGGACGAGGACGACGAGGACGAGGACGACGAGGACGAGGACGACGAGGACGAGGACGACGAGGACGAGGACGACGAGGACGAGGACGACGAGGACGAGGACGACGAGGACGAGGACGACGAGGACCAGGACGACGAGGACGACGAGGACGAGGACGACGAGGACGACGAGGACGACGAGGACGACGAGGACGACGAGGACGAGGACGACGAGAACGACGAGGACGAGGACGACGAGGACGACGAGGACGAGGACGAGGACGACGAGGACGAGGACGAGGACGAGGACGACGAGGACGAGGACGAGGACGACGAGGACGAGGACGAGGACGACGAGGACGAGGACGACGAGGATGACGAGGACGAGGACGACGAGGACGACGAGGACGAGGACGACGAGGACGACGAGGACGAGGACGAGGACGAGGACGGCGAGGACGAGGATGACGAGGACGAGGAGGACGAGGACGGGGACGACGAGGACGAGGACGACGAGGACGAGGACGAGGACGACGAGGATGACGAGGACGAGGATGACGAGGACGAGGACGACGAGGACGACGAGGACGAGGACGACGAGGACGACGAGGACGAGGACGACGAGGACGAGGACGACGAGGACGACGAGGACGAGGACGACGAGGACGACGAGGACGAGGACGACGAGGACGACGAGGACGACGAGGACGAGGACGACGAGGACGACGAGGACGACGAGGACGAGGACGACGAGGACGACGAGGACGACGAGGACGACGAGGACGACGAGGACGACGAGGACGACGAGGACGACGAGGACGACGAGGACGAGGACGAGGACGGCGAGAACGACGAGGACGAGGACGACGAGGACGACGAGGACGAGGACGAGGACGACGAAGACGAGGACGAGGACGAGGACGGCGAGGACGAGGATGACGAGGACGAGGAGGACGAGGACGGGGACGACGAGGACGAGGACGACGAGGTCGAGGACGACGAGGACGAGGACGACGAGGACGAGGACGACGAGGACGAGGACGACGAGGACGAGGACGACGAGGGCGAGGACGACGAGGACGACGAGGACGAGGACGACGAGGACGAGGACGACGAGGACGAGGACGACGAGGACGACGAGGACGAGGACGACGAGGACGACGAGGACGAGGACGAGGGCGACGAGGACGACGAGGACGAGGACGACGAGGGCGAGGACGACGAGGACGACGAGGACGAGGACGAGGACGACGACGACGACGACGAGGACCTGGACGACGAGGACGAGGACGACGAGGGCGAGGACGACGAGGACGACGAGGACGAGGACGAGGACGACGACGACGACGACGAGGACCTGGACGACGAGGACGAGGACGACGAGGACGAGGACGACGAGGACGACGAGGACGAGGACGACGAGGACGACGAGGACGACGAGGACGACGAGGACGAGGACGAGGACGACGAGAACGACGAGGACGAGGACGACGAGGACGACGAGGACGAGGACGAGGACGACGAGGACGAGGACGAGGACGACGAGGACGAGGACGACGAGGATGACGAGGACGAGGATGACGAGGACGAGGACGACGAGGACGACGAGGACGAGGACGACGAGGACGACGAGGACGAGGACGACGAGGACGAGGACGACGAGGACGACGAGGACGAGGACGACGAGGACGACGAGGACGAGGACGACGAGGACGACGAGGACGACGAGGACGAGGACGACGAGGACGACGAGGACGACGAGGACGAGGACGACGAGGACGACGAGGACGACGAGGACGACGAGGACGACGAGGACGACGAGGACGACGAGGACGACGAGGACGACGAGGACGAGGACGAGGACGGCGAGAACGACGAGGACGAGGACGACGAGGACGACGAGGACGAGGACGAGGACGACGAAGACGAGGACGAGGACGACGAGGACGAGGACGAGGACGACGAGGACGAGGACGACGAGGATGACGAGGACGAGGACGACGAGGACGACGAGGACGAGGACGACGAGGACGAGGACGAGGACGACGAGGACGACGAGGACGAGGACGACGAGGACGAGGACGACGAGGACGAGGACGACGAGGACGAGGACGACGAGGACGAGGACGACGAGGACGAGGACGACGAGGACGAGGACGACGAGGACGAGGACGACGAGGACGACGAGGACGAGGAAGACGAGGACGAGGACGACGAGGACGAGGACGACGAGGACGAGGACGACGAGGACGAGGACGACGAGGACGACGAGGACGAGGACGAGGACGACGAGGACGACGAGGACGAGGACGGCGAGGACGAGGACGACGAGGACGAGGAGGACGAGGACGGGGACGACGAGGACGAGGACGACGAGGTCGAGGACGACGACGACGACGACGAGGACGTGGACGACGAGGACGAGGACGACGAGGACGAGGACGACGAGGACGACGAGGACGAGGACGACGAGGACGAGGACGACGAGGACGACGAGGACGACGAGGACGACGAGGACGACGAGGACGACGAGGACGAGGACGAGGACGACGAGGACGACGAAGACGAGGACGACGAGGACGACGAGGACGAGGACGAGGACGACGAGGACGAGGACGAGGACGACGAGGACGAGGACGAGGACGACGAGGACGACGAGGACGAGGACGACGAGGATGACGAGGACGAGGACGACGAGGACGACGAGGACGAGGACGACGAGGACGACGAGGACGAGGACGACGAGGACGACGAGGACGACGAGGACGAGGACGACGAGGACGACGAGGACGACGAGGACGACGAGGACGACGAGGACGACGAGGACGACGAGGACGACGAGGACGAGGACGAGGACGACGACGACGACGACGAGGACCTGGACGACGAGGACGAGGACGACGAGGGCGAGGACGACAAGGACGACGAGGACGAGGACGAGGACGACGACGACGACGACGAGGACCTGGACGACGAGGACGAGGACGACGAGGACGAGGACGACGAGGACGACGAGGACGAGGAAGACGAGGACGACGAGGACGACGAGGACGAGGACGAGGACGACGAGAACGACGAGGACGAGGACGACGAGGACGACGAGGACGAGGACGAGGACGACGAGGACGAGGACGAGGACGACGAGGACGAGGACGAGGACGACGAGGACGAGGACGACGAGGATGACGAGGACGAGGATGACGAGGACGAGGACGACGAGGACGACGAGGACGAGGACGACGAGGACGACGAGGACGAGGACGACGAGGACGAGGACGACGAGGACGACGAGGACGAGGACGACGAGGACGACGAGGACGAGGACGACGAGGACGAGGACGACGAGGACGAGGACGAGGACGACGAGGACGACGAGGACGAGGACGACGAGGACGAGGACGACGAGGACGAGGACGACGAGGACGAGGACGACGAGGACGAGGACGACGAGGACGAGGACGACGAGGACGAGGACGACGAGGACGAGGACGACGAGGACGACGAGGACGAGGACGACGAGGACGAGGACGACGAGGACGAGGACGACGAGGACGAGGACGACGAGGACGAGGACGACGAGGACGACGAGGACGAGGACGAGGACGACGAGGACGACGAGGACGAGGACGGCGAGGACGAGGACGACGAGGACGAGGAGGACGAGGACGGGGACGACGGGGACGAGGACGACGAGGTCGAGGACGACGACGACGACGACGAGGACGTGGACGACGAGGACGAGGACGACGAGGACGACGAGGACGACGAGGACGACGAGGACGACGAGGACGAGGACGACGAGGACGACGAAGACGAGGACGACGAGGACGATGAGGACGAGGACGAGGACGACGAGGACGACGAGGACGAGGACGACGAGGATGACGAGGACGAGGACGACGAGGACGACGAGGACGAGGACGACGAGGACGACGAGGACGAGGACGACGAGGACGACGAGGACGACGAGGACGAGGACGACGAGGACGACGAGGACGACGAGGACGACGAGGACGACGAGGACGACGAGGACGACGAGGACGAGGACGAGGACGACGAGAACGGCGAGGACGAGGACGACGAGGACGACGAGGACGAGGACGAGGACGACGAGGACGAGGACGAGGACGACGAGGACGAGGACGAGGACGACGAGGACGAGGACGAGGACGACGAGGACGAGGACGAGGACGACGAGGACGAGGACGAGGACGACGAGGACGAGGACGACGAGGATGACGAGGACGAGGACGACGAGGACGACGAGGACGAGGACGACGAGGACGAGGACGAGGACGAGGACGGCGAGGACGAGGATGACGAGGACGAGGAGGACGAGGACGGGGACGACGAGGACGAGGACGACGAGGTCGAGGACGACGAGGACGAGGACGACGAGGTCGAGGACGACGAGGACGAGGACGACGAGGACGAGGTCGACGAGGACGAGAACGACGAGGACGAGGACGACGTGGGCGAGGACGACGAGGACGACGAGGAGGAGGACGACGAGGACGAGGACGACGAGGACGACGAGGACGAGGACGACGAGGACGACGAGGACGAGGACGAGGACGACGAGGACGACGAGGACGAGGACGGCGAGGACGAGGACGGCGAGGACGAGGACGACGAGGACGAGGAGGACGAGGACGGGGACGACGAGGACGAGGACGACGAGGTCGAGGACGACGAGGACGAGGACGACGAGGACGAGGACGACGAGGGCGAGGACGACGAGGACGAGGACGACGAGGACGAGGACGACGAGGGCGAGGACGACGAGGACGAGGACGACGAGGACGAGGACGACGAGGACGAGGAGGACGAGGACGAGGACGACGAGGACGAGGACGACGAGGACGAGGACGACGAGGACGAGGACGACGAGGACGAGGACGACGAGGACGAGGACGACGAGGACGAGGACGACGAGGACGAGGACGACGAGGACGAGGACGACGAGGACGAGGACGACGAGGACGAGGACGACGAGGACGAGGACGACGAGGACGAGGACGACGAGGACGACGAGGACGAGGACGAGGACGACGAGGACGAGGACGACGGGGACGAGGACGACGGGGACGAGGACGACGGGGACGAGGACGACGGGGACGAGGACGACGGGGACGAGGACGACGGGGACGAGGACGACGGGGACGAGGACGACGAGGACGAGGACGACGAGGACGAGGACGACGAAGACGACGAGGACGAGGACGACGAGGACGACGAGGACGACGAGGACGAGGACGACGAGGACGACGACGACGTCGAGGACGAGGACGACGAGGACGACGAGGACGAGGACGACGAGGACGACGAGGACGACGAGGACGACGAGGACGACGAGGACGACGAGGACGAGGACGAGGACGTCGAGGACGAGGACGACGAGGACGACGAGGACGAGGACGACGAGGACGAGGGCGATGAGGACGAGGACGACGAGGACGAGGACGACGAGGACGACGAGGACGAGGACGACGAGGACGACGAGGACGAGGACGAGGACGACGAGGACGACGAGGACGAGGACGGCGAGGACGAGGACGACGAGGACGAGGAGGACGAGGACGGGGACGACGAGGACGAGGACGACGAGGTCGAGGACTACGAGGACGAGGACGACGAGGACGAGGACGACGAGGACGAGGACGACGAGGGCGAGGACGACGAGGACGACGAGGACGAGGACGAGGACGACGACGACGACGACGAGGACGTGGACGACGAGGACGAGGACGACGAGGACGAGGACGACGAGGACGACGAGGACGACGAGGACGAGGACGACGAGGACGACGAGGACGAGGACGACGAGGACGACGAGGACGAGGACGACGAGGACGAGGACGACGAGGACGAGGACGACGAGGACGACGAGGACGAGGACGACGAGGACGAGGACGACGAGGACGACGAGGACGAGGACGACGAGGACGACGAGGACGACGAGGACGAGGACGACGAGGACGAGGACGAGGACGACGAAGACGAGGACGACGAGGACGACGAGGACGAGGACGAGGACGACGAGGACGAGGACGACGAGGACGACGAGGACGAGGACGACGAGGACGAGGACGACGAGGACGAGGACGACGAGGACGAGGACGACGAGGACGAGGACGACGAGGACGAGGACGACGAGGACGAGGACGACGAGGACGAGGACGACGAGGACGAGGACGACGAGGACGAGGACGACGAGGACGAGGACGACGAGGACGAGGACGACGAGGACGAGGACGACGACGACGGGGACGGGGACGACGGGGACGACGGGGACGAGGACGGGGACGACGGGGACGACGGGGACGAGGACGACGAGGACGACGAGGACGAGGACGACGAGGACGACGAGGACGACGAGGACGAGGACGACGAGGACGTGGACGACGAGGACGAGGACGACGAGGACGAGGACGACGAGGACGAGGACGACGAGGACGAGGACGACGAGGACGAGGACGACGAGGACGAGGACGACGAGGACGACGAGGACGACGAGGACGACGAGGACGACGAGGACGACGAGGACGACGAGGACGACGAGGACGACGAGGACGACGAGGACGACGAGGACGACGAGGACGAGGACGACGAGAACGAGGACGACGAGGACGACGAGGACGACGAGGACGAGGACGACGAGGACGACGAGGACGACGAGGACGACGAGGACGACGAGGACGACGAGGACGACGAGGACGACGAGGACGACGAGGACGACGAGGACGACGAGGACGACGAGGACGACGAGGACGACGAGGACGACGAGGACGACGAGGACGACGAGGACGACGAGGACGACGAGGACGACGAGGACGACGAGGACGACGAGGACGACGAGGACGACGAGGACGAGGACGACGAGAACGAGGACGACGAGGACGACGAGGACGAGGACGAGGACGACGAGGACGACGAGAACGAGGACGACGAGGACGACGAGGACGAGGACGAGGACGACGAGGACGAGGACGAAGACGACGAGGACGAGGACGAGGACGACGAGGACGAGGACGAGGACGAGGACGACGAGGACGACGAGGACGAGGACGACGAGGACGACGAGGACGAGGACGACGAGGATGACGAGGACGAGGACGACGAGGACGACGAGGACGAGGACGACGAGGACGAGGACGACGAGGACGAGGACGACGACGACGGGGACGGGGACGACGGGGACGACGGGGACGAGGACGACGAGGACGACGGGGACGACGGGGACGAGGACGGGGACGACGGGGACGACGGGGACGAGGACGACGAGGACGACGAGGACGAGGACGACGAGGACGACGAGGACGACGAGGACGAGGACGACGAGGACGTGGACGACGAGGACGAGGACGACGAGGACGAGGACGACGAGGACGAGGACGACGAGGACGAGGACGACGAGGACGAGGACGACGAGGACGAGGACGAGGACGACGAGGACGAGGACGAGGACGAGGACGACGAGGACGACGAGGACGAGGACGACGAGGATGACGAGGACGAGGACGGCGAGGACGACGAGGACGAGGACGAAGAGGACGAGGACGACGAGGACGAGGACGACGAGGACGAGGACGACGAGGACGAGGACGACGAGGACGAGGACGACGAGGACGAGGACGACGACGACGGGGACGGGGACGACGGGGACGACGGGGACGAGGACGGGGACGACGGGGACGACGGGGACGAGGACGACGAGGACGACGGGGACGACGGGGACGAGGACGGGGACGACGGGGACGACGGGGACGAGGACGACGAGGACGACGAGGACGAGGACGACGAGGACGACGAGGACGACGAGGACGACGAGGACGACGAGGACGTGGACGACGAGGACGAGGACGACGAGGACGAGGACGACGAGGACGAGGACGACGAGGACGAGGACGACGAGGACGAGGACGAGGACGACGAGGACGACGAGGACGACGAGGACGAGGACGAGGACGACGAGGACGACGAGAACGAGGACGACGAGGACGACGAGGACGAGGACGAGGACGACGAGGACGAGGACGAGGACGACGAGGACGAGGACGAGGACGACGAGGACGAGGACGAGGACGAGGACGACGAGGACGACGAGGACGAGGACGACGAGGACGACGAGGACGAGGACGACGAGGATGACGAGGACGAGGACGACGAGGACGACGAGGACGAGGACGACGAGGACGAGGACGACGAGGACGAGGACGACGACGACGGGGACGGGGACGACGGGGACGACGGGGACGAGGACGGGGACGACGGGGACGACGGGGACGAGGACGACGAGGACGACGGGGACGACGGGGACGAGGACGGGGACGACGGGGACGACGGGGACGAGGACGACGAGGACGACGAGGACGAGGACGACGAGGACGTGGACGACGAGGACGAGGACGACGAGGACGACGAGGACGAGGACGAGGACGAGGACGACGAGGACGACGAGGACGAGGACGACGAGGATGACGAGGACGAGGACGACGAGGACGACGAGGACGAGGACGAAGAGGACGAGGACGACGAGGACGAGGACGACGAGGACGAGGACGACGAGGACGAGGACGACGAGGACGAGGACGACGAGGACGAGGACGACGACGACGGGGACGGGGACGACGGGGACGACGGGGACGAGGACGGGGACGACGGGGACGACGGGGACGAGGACGACGAGGACGACGGGGACGACGGGGACGAGGACGGGGACGACGGGGACGACGGGGACGAGGACGACGAGGACGACGAGGACGAGGACGACGAGGACGACGAGGACGACGAGGACGAGGACGACGAGGACGTGGACGACGAGGACGAGGACGACGAGGACGAGGACGACGAGGACGAGGACGACGAGGACGAGGACGACGAGGACGAGGACGACGAGGACGAGGACGACGAGGACGAGGACGACGAGGACGAGGACGACGAGGACGAGGACGACGAGGACGAGGACGACGAGGACGAGGACGACGAGGACGACGAGGACGAGGACGAGGACGACGAGGACGAGGACGACGAGGGCGGGGAACGACGAGGACGAGGACGAGGACGACGACGACGACGACGAGGACGTGGACGACGAGGACGAGGACGAGGACGACGAGGACGAGGACGACGAAGACGACGAGGACGAGGACGACGAGGACGACGAGGACGACGAGGACGAGGACGACGAGGACGACGAGGACGACGACGACGTCGAGGACGAGGACGACGAGGACGACGAGGACGACGAGGACGAGGACGAGGACGTCGAGGACGAGGACGACGAGGACGACGAGGACGAGGACGACGAGGACGAGGAGGACGAGGACGACGAGGACGACGAGGACGACGAGGACGACGAGGACGACGAGGACGAGGACGAGGACGACGAAGACGAGGACGACGAGGACGACGAGGACGAGGACGAGGACGACGAGGACGAGGACGAGGACGACGAGGACGACGAGGACGAGGACGACGAGGATGACGAGGACGAGGATGACGAGGACGAGGACGACGAGGACGAGGACGACGAGGACGACGAGGACGACGAGGACGACGAGGACGAGGACGGCGAGGACGACGAGGACGACGAGGACGACGAGGACGACGAGGACGACGAGGACGACGAGGACGACGAGGACGACGAGGACGACGAGGACGACGAGGACGACGAGGACGACGAGGACGACGAGGACGACGAGGACGACGAGGACGACTAGGACGACGAGGACGACGAGGACGACGAGGACGACGAGGACGACGAGGACGACGAGGACGACGAGGACGACGAGGACGACGAGGACGACGAGGACGACGAGGACGACGAGGACGACGAGGACGACGAGGACGACGGGGACGAGGACGACGGGGACGAGGACGACGGGGACGAGGACGACGAGGACGAGGACGACGAGGACGAGGACGACGAAGACGACGAGGACGAGGACGACGAGGACGACGAGGACGGCGAGGACGAGGACGACGAGGACGACGAGGACGACGACGACGTCGAGGACGAGGACGACGAGGACGACGAGGACGACGAGGACGAGGACGAGGACGTCGAGGACGAGGACGACGAGGACGACGAGGTCGAGGACGACGAGGACGAGGACGATGAGGACGAGGACGACGAGGACGAGGACGACGAGGACGACGAGGACGAGGACGACGAGGACGACGAGGACGACGAGGACGAGGACGACGAAGACGACGAGGACGACGAGGACGAGGACGAGGACGACGAGGACGAGGACGAGGACGACGAGGACGAGGACGACGAGGATGACGAGGACGAGGACGACGAGGACGACGATGACGAGGACGACGAGGACGAGGACGAGGACGACGAGGACGAGGACGAGGACGACGAGGACGAGGACGACGAGGACGACGAGGACGAGGACGACGAGGACGAGGACGACGAGGACGAGGACGACGAGGACGAGGACGACGAGGACGAGGACGACGAGGACGAGGACGACGAGGACGAGGACGACGAGGACGAGGACGACGAGGACGAGGACGACGAGGACCAGGACGACGAGGACGACGAGGACGACGAGGACGACGAGGACGACGAGGACGAGGACGAGGACGACGAGAACGACGAGGACGAGGACGACGAGGACGACGAGGACGAGGACGAGGACGACGAGGACGAGGACGAGGACGACGAGGACGAGGACGAGGACGACGAGGACGAGGACGAGGACGACGAGGACGAGGACGAGGACGACGAGGACGAGGACGAGGACGACGAGGACGAGGACGAGGACGACGAGGACGAGGACGACGAGGACGACGAGGACGACGAGGACGAGGACGACGAAGACGACGAGGACGACGAGGACGAGGACGAGGACGACGAGGACGAGGACGAGGACGACGAGGACGAGGACGACGAGGACGACGAGGACGAGGACGACGAGGACGACGAGGACGAGGACGAGGACGAGGACGGCGAGGACGAGGATGACGAGGACGAGGAGGACGAGGACGGGGACGACGAGGACGAGGACGACGAGGTCGAGGACGACGAGGACGAGGACGACGAGGACGAGGACGACGAGGACGAGGACGACGAGGACGAGGACGACGAGGACGAGGACGACGAGGGCGAGGACGACGAGGACGACGAGGACGAGGACGACGAGGACGAGGACGACGAGGACGACGAGGACGAGGACGACGAGGACGACGAGGACGAGGACGAGGACGAGGACGACGAGGACGACGAGGACGAGGACGGCGAGGACGAGGACGGCGAGGACGAGGACGACGAGGACGAGGAGGACGAGGACGGGGACGACGAGGACGAGGACGACGAGGTCGAGGACGACGAGGACGAGGACGACGAGGACGAGGACGACGAGGGCGAGGACGACGAGGACGACGAGGACGAGGACGAGGACGACG
This sequence comes from Andrena hattorfiana, assembly GCA_944738655.2. Classification (NCBI taxonomy): domain Eukaryota; kingdom Metazoa; phylum Arthropoda; class Insecta; order Hymenoptera; family Andrenidae; genus Andrena; species Andrena hattorfiana. Next base: position 19,240,333 of record OX122893.2, on the reverse strand, counting down.
ACGACGACGACGAGGACCTGGACGACGAGGACGAGGACGACGAGGACGAGGACGACGAGGACGACGAGGACGAGGACGACGAGGACGACGAGGACGAGGACGACGAGGACGACGAGGACGAGGACGACGAGGACGACGAGGACGAGGACGACGAGGACGACGAGGACGACGAGGACGAGGACGACGAGGACGACGAGGACGACGAGGACGACGAGGACGAGGACGAGGACGACGAGAACGACGAGGACGAGGACGACGAGGACGACGAGGACGAGGACGAGGACGACGAGGACGAGGACGAGGACGACGAGGACGAGGACGAGGACGACGAGGACGAGGACGACGAGGACGAGGACGACGAGGATGACGAGGACGAGGATGACGAGGACGAGGACGACGAGGACGACGAGGACGAGGACGACGAGGACGACGAGGACGAGGACGACGAGGACGAGGACGACGAGGACGACGAGGACGAGGACGACGAGGACGACGAGGACGAGGACGACGAGGACGACGAGGACGACGAGGACGAGGACGACGAGGACGACGAGGACGACGAGGACGACGAGGACGACGAGGACGACGAGGACGACGAGGACGACGAGGACGAGGACGAGGACGACGAGAACGACGAGGACGAGGACGACGAGGACGAGGACGACGAGGACGAGGACGAGAACGACGAGGACGAGGACGACGAGGACGAGGACGACGAGGACGAGGACGACGAGGACGAGGACGACGAGGACGAGGACGACGAGGACGAGGACGACGAGGACGAGGACGACGAGGACGAGGACGACGAGGACGAGGACGACGACGACGGGGACGGGGACGACGGGGACGACGGGGACGAGGACGGGGACGACGGGGACGACGGGGACGAGGACGACGAGGACGACGAGGACGAGGACGACGAGGACGACGAGGACGACGAGGACGAGGACGACGAGGACGACGAGGACGACGAGGACGAGGACGACGAGGACGAGGACGACGAGGACGACGAGGACGAGGACGACGAGGACGACGAGGACGAGGACGACGAGGACGACGAGGACGAGGACGACGAGGACGAGGACGACGGGGACGACGAGGACGAGGACGACGAGGACGAGGACGACGAGGACGAGGACGACGAGGACGAGGACGACGAGGACGACGAGGACGAGGACGACGAGGACGAGGACGAGGACGACGAGGACGACGAGGACGAGGACGGCGAGGACGAGGACGACGAGGACGAGGAGGACGAGGACGGGGACGACGAGGACGAGGACGACGAGGTCGAGGACGACGACGACGACGACGAGGACGTGGACGACGAGGACGAGGACGACGAGGACGAGGACGACGAGGACGACGAGGACGAGGACGACGAGGACGAGGACGACGAGGACGACGAGGACGACGAGGACGACGAGGACGACGAGGACGAGGACGAGGACGACGAGGACGACGAAGACGAGGACGACGAGGACGACGAGGACGAGGACGAGGACGAGGACGACGAGGACGACGAGGACGAGGACGACGAGGATGACGAGGACGAGGACGACGAGGACGACGAGGACGAGGACGACGAGGACGACGAGGACGAGGACGACGAGGACGACGAGGACGACGAGGACGAGGACGACGAGGACGACGAGGACGACGAGGACGACGAGGACGACGAGGACGAGGACGAGGACGACGAGGACGACGAGGACGAGGACGACGAGGACGAGGACGAGGACGACGATGACGAGGACGAGGACGACGAGGACGAGGACGAGGACGACGAGGACGAGGACGAGGACGACGAGGACGACGAGGACGAGGACGACGAGGACGACGAGGACGAGGACGACGAGGACGACGAGGACGAGGACGACGAGGACGAGGACGAGAACGACGAGGACGAGGACGACGAGGACGAGGACGACGAGGACGAGGACGACGAGGACGAGGACGACGAGGACGAGGACGACGAGGACGAGGAGGACGACGAGGACGACGAGGACGACGAGGACGACGAGGACGACGAGGACGAGGACGAGGACGACGAGGACGACGAGGACGAGGACGACGAGGACGACGAGGACGAGGACGAGGACGACGATGACGAGGACGAGGACGACGAGGACGAGGACGAGGACGACGAGGACGAGGACGACGAGGACGACGAGGACGAGGACGACGAGGACGAGGACGAGAACGACGAGGACGAGGACGACGAGGACGAGGACGACGAGGACGAGGACGACGAGGACGAGGACGACGAGGACGAGGACGACGAGGACGAGGAGGACGACGAGGACGACGAGGACGACGAGGACGAGGACGAGGACGACGAGGACGACGAGGACGAGGACGACGAGGACGACGAGGACGAGGACGAGGACGACGATGACGAGGACGAGGACGAGGACGACGAGGACGAGGACGAGGACGACGAGGACGAGGACGAGGACGACGAGGACGACGAGGACGAGGACGACGAGGACGACGAGGACGAGGACGACGAGGACGACGAGGACGAGGACGACGAGGACGAGGACGAGAACGACGAGGACGAGGACGACGAGGACGAGGACGACGAGGACGAGGACGACGAGGACGAGGACGACGAGGACGAGGACGACGAGGACGAGGACGACGAGGACGAGGACGACGAGGACGAGGACGACGAGGACGAGGACGACGAGGACGAGGACGACGAGGACGAGGACGACGACGACGGGGACGGGGACGGCGGGGACGACGGGGACGAGGACGGGGACGACGGGGACGACGGGGACGAGGACGACGAGGACGACGAGGACGAGGACGACGAGGACGACGAGGACGACGAGGACGAGGACGACGAGGACGAGGACGACGAGGACGAGGACGACGAGGACGAGGACGACGAGGACGAGGACGACGAGGACGAGGACGACGAGGACGAGGACGACGAGGACGAGGACGACGAGGACGAGGACGACGAGGACGAGGACGACGAGGACGAGGACGACGAGGACGAGGACGACGAGGACGAGGACGACGAGGACGAGGACGACGAGGACGAGGACGACGAGGACGAGGACGAGGACGTCGAGGACGAGGACGACGAGGACGACGAGGACGAGGACGACGAGGACGAGGACGATGAGGACGAGGACGACGAGGACGAGGACGACGCGGACGACGAGGACGACGAGGACGAGGACGACGAGGACGAGGACGGCGAGGACGAGGACGACGAGGACGAGGAGGACGAGGACGGGGACGACGAGGACGAGGACGACGAGGTCGAGGACGACGAGGACGAGGACGACGAGGACGAGGACGACGAGGGCGAGGACGACGAGGACGACGAGGACGAGGACGAGGACGACGACGACGATGACGAGGACGTGGACGACGAGGACGAGGACGACGAGGACGAGGACGACGAGGACGACGAGGACGAGGACGACGAGGACGAGGACGACGAGGACGACGAGGACGAGGACGACGAGGACGACGAGGACGAGGACGACGAGGACGACGAGGACGACGAGGACGAGGACGACGAGGACGACGAGGACGATGAGGACGACGAGGACGACGAGGACGACGAGGACGACGAGGACGAGGACGAGGACGACGAGAACGACGAGGACGAGGACGACGAGGACGACGAGGACGAGGACGAGGACGACGAGGACGAGGACGAGGACGACGAGGACGAGGACGACGAGGATGACGAGGACGAGGACGACGAGGACGACGAGGACGAGGACGACGAGGACGAGGACGAGGACGACGAGGACGAGGACGACGAGGACGACGAGGACGAGGACGACGAGGACGAGGACGACGAGGACGAGGACGACGAGGACGAGGACGACGAGGACGAGGACGACGAGGACGAGGACGACGAGGACGAGGACGACGAGGACGAGGACGACGAGGACGAGGACGACGAGGACGAGGACGACGAGGACCAGGACGACGAGGACGACGAGGACGAGGACGACGAGGACGACGAGGACGACGAGGACGACGAGGACGACGAGGACGAGGACGAGGACGACGAGAACGACGAGGACGAGGACGACGAGGACGACGAGGACGAGGACGAGGACGACGAGGACGAGGACGAGGACGACGAGGACGAGGACGAGGACGACGAGGACGAGGACGAGGACGACGAGGACGAGGACGAGGACGACGAGGACGAGGACGAGGACGACGAGGACGAGGACGAGGACGACGAGGACGAGGACGACGAGGATGACGAGGACGAGGACGACGAGGACGACGAGGACGACGAGGACGAGGACGAGGACGAGGACGGCGAGGACGAGGATGACGAGGACGAGGAGGACGAGGACGGGGACGACGAGGACGAGGACGACGAGGTCGAGGACGACGAGGACGAGGACGACGAGGACGAGGACGACGAGGACGAGGACGACGAGGACGAGGACGACGAGGGCGAGGACGACGAGGACGACGAGGACGAGGACGACGAGGACGAGGACGACGAGGACGACGAGGACGAGGACGACGAGGACGACGAGGACGAGGACGAGGACGACGAGGACGACGAGGACGAGGCCGGCGAGGACGAGGACGGCGAGGACGAGGACGACGAGGACGAGGACGACGAGGACGAGGACGACGAGGACGACGAGGACGACGAGGACGACGAGGACGAGGACGACGAGGACGACGAGGACGACGAGGACGACGAGGACGACGAGGACGACGAGGACGACGAGGACGACGAGGACGACGAGGACGACGAGGACGACGAGGACGACGAGGACGACGAGGACGACGAGGACGACGAGGACGACGAGGACGACGAGGACGACGAGGACGACGAGGACGACGAGGACGACGAGGACGACGAGGACGACGAGGACGACGAGGACGACGAGGACGACGAGGACGACGAGGACGACGAGGACGAGGACGAGGACGACGAGGACGACGAGGACGAGGACGACGAGGACGACGAGGACGAGGACGAGGACGACGATGACGAGGACGAGGACGAGGACGACGAGGACGAGGACGAGGACGACGAGGACGAGGACGAGGACGACGAGGACGACGAGGACGAGGACGACGAGGACGACGAGGACGAGGACGACGAGGACGACGAGGACGAGGACGACGAGGACGAGGACGAGAACGACGAGGACGAGGACGACGAGGACGAGGACGACGAGGACGAGGACGACGAGGACGAGGACGACGAGGACGAGGACGACGAGGACGAGGACGACGAGGACGAGGACGACGAGGACGAGGACGACGAGGACGAGGACGACGAGGACGAGGACGACGAGGACGAGGACGACGACGACGGGGACGGGGACGGCGGGGACGACGGGGACGAGGACGGGGACGACGGGGACGACGGGGACGAGGACGACGAGGACGACGAGGACGAGGACGACGAGGACGACGAGGACGACGAGGACGAGGACGACGAGGACGAGGACGACGAGGACGAGGACGACGAGGACGAGGACGACGAGGACGAGGACGACGAGGACGAGGACGACGAGGACGAGGACGACGAGGACGAGGACGACGAGGACGAGGACGACGAGGACGAGGACGACGAGGACGAGGACGACGAGGACGAGGACGACGAGGACGAGGACGACGAGGACGAGGACGACGAGGACGAGGACGAGGACGTCGAGGACGAGGACGACGAGGACGACGAGGACGAGGACGACGAGGACGAGGACGATGAGGACGAGGACGACGAGGACGAGGACGACGCGGACGACGAGGACGACGAGGACGAGGACGACGAGGACGAGGACGGCGAGGACGAGGACGACGAGGACGAGGAGGACGAGGACGGGGACGACGAGGACGAGGACGACGAGGTCGAGGACGACGAGGACGAGGACGACGAGGACGAGGACGACGAGGGCGAGGACGACGAGGACGACGAGGACGAGGACGAGGACGACGACGACGATGACGAGGACGTGGACGACGAGGACGAGGACGACGAGGACGAGGACGACGAGGACGACGAGGACGAGGACGACGAGGACGAGGACGACGAGGACGACGAGGACGAGGACGACGAGGACGACGAGGACGAGGACGACGAGGACGACGAGGACGACGAGGACGAGGACGACGAGGACGACGAGGACGATGAGGACGACGAGGACGACGAGGACGACGAGGACGACGAGGACGAGGACGAGGACGACGAGAACGACGAGGACGAGGACGACGAGGACGACGAGGACGAGGACGAGGACGACGAGGACGAGGACGAGGACGACGAGGACGAGGACGACGAGGATGACGAGGACGAGGACGACGAGGACGACGAGGACGAGGACGACGAGGACGAGGACGAGGACGACGAGGACGAGGACGACGAGGACGACGAGGACGAGGACGACGAGGACGAGGACGACGAGGACGAGGACGACGAGGACGAGGACGACGAGGACGAGGACGACGAGGACGAGGACGACGAGGACGAGGACGACGAGGACGAGGACGACGAGGACGAGGACGACGAGGACCAGGACGACGAGGACGACGAGGACGAGGACGACGAGGACGACGAGGACGACGAGGACGACGAGGACGACGAGGACGAGGACGAGGACGACGAGAACGACGAGGACGAGGACGACGAGGACGACGAGGACGAGGACGAGGACGACGAGGACGAGGACGAGGACGACGAGGACGAGGACGAGGACGACGAGGACGAGGACGAGGACGACGAGGACGAGGACGAGGACGACGAGGACGAGGACGAGGACGACGAGGACGAGGACGACGAGGATGACGAGGACGAGGACGACGAGGACGACGAGGACGACGAGGACGAGGACGAGGACGAGGACGGCGAGGACGAGGATGACGAGGACGAGGAGGACGAGGACGGGGACGACGAGGACGAGGACGACGAGGTCGAGGACGACGAGGACGAGGACGACGAGGACGAGGACGACGAGGACGAGGACGACGAGGACGAGGACGACGAGGGCGAGGACGACGAGGACGACGAGGACGAGGACGACGAGGACGAGGACGACGAGGACGACGAGGACGAGGACGACGAGGACGACGAGGACGAGGACGAGGACGACGAGGACGACGAGGACGAGGCCGGCGAGGACGAGGACGGCGAGGACGAGGACGACGAGGACGAGGACGACGAGGACGAGGACGACGAGGACGACGAGGACGACGAGGACGACGAGGACGAGGACGACGAGGACGACGAGGACGACGAGGACGACGAGGACGACGAGGACGACGAGGACGACGAGGACGACGAGGACGACGAGGACGACGAGGACGACGAGGACGACGAGGACGACGAGGACGACGAGGACGACGAGGACGACGAGGACGACGAGGACGACGAGGACGACGAGGACGACGAGGACGACGAGGACGACGAGGACGACGAGGACGACGAGGACGACGAGGACGACGAGGACGACGAGGACGACGAGGACGACGAGGACGACGAGGACGACGAGGACGACGAGGACGACGAGGACGACGAGGACGAGGACGAGGACGACGAGAACGACGAGGACGAGGACGACGAGGACGACGAGGACGAGGACGAGGACGACGAAGACGAGGACGAGGACGACGAGGACGAGGACGAGGACGACGAGGACGAGGACGAGGACGACGAGGACGAGGACGACGAGGATGACGAGGACGAGGACGACGAGGACGACGAGGACGAGGACGACGAGGACGAGGACGAGGACGACGAGGACGACGAGGACGAGGACGACGAGGACGACGAGGACGAGGACGACGAGGACGAGGACGACGAGGACGAGGACGACGAGGACGAGGACGACGAGGACGAGGACGACGAGGACGACGAGGACGAGGACGACGAGGACGAGGACGACGAGGACGAGGACGACGAGGACGAGGACGACGAGGACGACGAGGACGAGGACGAGGACGACGAGGACGACGAGGACGAGGACGGCGAGGACGAGGACGACGAGGACGAGGACGACGAGGACGAGGAGGACGAGGACGGGGACGACGAGGACGAGGACGACGAGGTCGAGGACGACGACGACGACGACGAGGACGTGGACGACGAGGACGAGGACGACGAGGACGAGGACGACGAGGACGAGGACGAGAACGACGAGGACGAGGACGACGAGGACGAGGACGACGAGGACGAGGACGACGAGGACGAGGACGACGAGGACGAGGACGACGAGGACGAGGACGACGAGGACGAGGACGACGAGGACGAGGACGACGACGACGGGGACGGGGACGACGGGGACGACGGGGACGAGGACGGGGACGACGGGGACGACGGGGACGAGGACGACGAGGACGACGAGGACGAGGACGACGAGGACGACGAGGACGACGAGGACGAGGACGACGAGGACGACGAGGACGACGAGGACGACGAGGACGAGGACGACGATGACGAGGACGACGAGGACGAGGACGACGAGGACGAGGACGACGAGGACGAGGACGACGAGGACGACGAGGACGAGGAAGACGAGGACGAGGACGACGAGGACGACGAGGACGAGGACGAGGACGACGAGCACGACGAGGACGACGAGGACGAGGACGACGAGGACGAGGACGACGAGGACGAGCACGACGAGGACGAGGACGACGAGGACGAGGACGACGAGGACGACGAGTACGAGGACGACGAGGACGACGAGGACGAGGACGAGGACGACGAGGACGAGGACGAGGACGACGAGGACGAGGACGAGGACGACGAGGACGACGAGGACGAGGACGACGAGGATGACGAGGACGAGGACGACGAGGACGACGAGGACGAGGACGACGAGGACGACGAGGACGAGGACGACGAGGACGACGAGGACGACGAGGACGAGGACGACGAGGACGACGAGGACGACGAGGACGACGAGGACGATGAGGCCGACGAGGACGACGAGGACGACGAGGACGAGGACGAGGACGACGAGGACGACGAGGACGAGGACGACGAGGACGAGGACGAGGACGACGATGACGAGGACGAGGACGACGAGGACGAGGACGAGGACGACGAGGACGAGGACGAGGACGACGAGGACGACGAGGACGAGGACGACGAGGACGACGAGGACGAGGACGACGAGGACGACGAGGACGAGGACGAGAACGACGAGGACGAGGACGACGAGGACGACGAGGACGACGACGACGTCGAGGACGAGGACGACGAGGACGACGAGGACGAGGACGACGAGGACGAGGAGGACGACGAGGACGACGAGGATGACGAGGACGAGGACGAGGACGACGAGGACGACGAGGACGAGGACGACGAGGACGACGAGGACGAGGACGACGAAGACGACGAGGACGAGGACGACGAGGACGACGAGGACGACGAGGACGAGGACGACGAGGACGACGAGGACGAGGACGACGAGGACGACGAGGACGACGAGGACGAGGACGACGAGGACGACGAGGACGACGACGACGTCGAGGACGAGGACGACGAGGACGAGGACGAGGACGACGAGGACGAGGACGACGAGGACGAGGACGACGAGGACGAGGACGACGAGGACGAGGACGACGAGGACGAGGACGACGACGACGGGGACGGGGACGACGGGGACGACGGGGACGAGGACGGGGACGACGGGGACGACGGGGACGAGGACGACGAGGACGACGAGGACGAGGACGACGAGGACGACGAGGACGACGAGGACGAGGACGACGAGGACGACGAGGACGACGAGGACGAGGACGACGAGGACGAGGACGACGAGGACGAGGACGACGAGGACGAGGACGACGAGGACGAGGACGACGAGGACGACGAGGACGAGGAAGACGAGGACGAGGACGACGAGGACGACGAGGACGAGGACGAGGACGACGAGCACGACGAGGACGACGAGGACGAGGACGACGAGGACGAGGACGACGAGGACGAGCACGACGAGGACGAGGACGACGAGGACGAGGACGACGAGGACGACGAGTACGAGGACGACGAGGACGACGAGGACGAGGACGAGGACGACGAGGACGAGGACGAGGACGACGAGGACGAGGACGAGGACGACGAGGACGACGAGGACGAGGACGACGAGGATGACGAGGACGAGGACGACGAGGACGACGAGGACGAGGACGACGAGGACGACGAGGACGAGGACGACGAGGACGACGAGGACGACGAGGACGAGGACGACGAGGACGACGAGGACGACGAGGACGACGAGGACGATGAGGCCGACGAGGACGACGAGGACGACGAGGACGAGGACGAGGACGACGAGGACGACGAGGACGAGGACGACGAGGACGAGGACGAGGACGACGATGACGAGGACGAGGACGACGAGGACGAGGACGAGGACGACGAGGACGAGGACGAGGACGACGAGGACGACGAGGACGAGGACGACGAGGACGACGAGGACGAGGACGACGAGGACGACGAGGACGAGGACGAGAACGACGAGGACGAGGACGACGAGGACGACGAGGACGACGACGACGTCGAGGACGAGGACGACGAGGACGACGAGGACGAGGACGACGAGGACGAGGAGGACGACGAGGACGACGAGGATGACGAGGACGAGGACGAGGACGACGAGGACGACGAGGACGAGGACGACGAGGACGACGAGGACGAGGACGACGAAGACGACGAGGACGAGGACGACGAGGACGACGAGGACGACGAGGACGAGGACGACGAGGACGACGAGGACGAGGACGACGAGGACGACGAGGACGACGAGGACGAGGACGACGAGGACGACGAGGACGACGACGACGTCGAGGACGAGGACGACGAGGACGAGGACGAGGACGACGAGGACGAGGACGACGAGGACGAGGACGACGAGGACGAGGACGACGAGGACGAGGACGACGACGACGGGGACGGGGACGACGGGGACGTGGACGACGGGGACGGGGACGACGGGGACGACGGGGACGAGGACGACGAGGACGAGGACGACGAGGACGACGAGGACGACGAGGACGAGGACGACGAGGACGACGAGGACGACGAGGACGAGGACGACGAGGACGACGAGGACGACGAGGACGAGGACGACGAGGACGAGGACGACGAGGACGAGGACGACGAGGACGAGGACGACGAGGACGAGGACGACGAGGACGACGAGGACGAGGAAGACGAGGACGAGGACGACGAGGACGACGAGGACGAGGACGAGGACGACGAGCACGACGAGGACGACGAGGACGAGGACGACGAGGACGAGGACGACGAGGACGAGCACGACGAGGACGAGGACGACGAGGACGAGGACGACGAGGACGACGAGTACGAGGACGACGAGGACGAGGACGAGGACGACGAGGACGAGGACGACGAGGACCAGGACGACGAGGACGAGGACGACGGGGACGAGGACGACGGGGACGAGGACGACGAGGACGAGGACGACGAGGACGAGGACGACGAGGACGAGGACGACGACGACGACGAGGACGAGGACGACGAGGACGACGAGGACGAGGACGACGAGGACGACGAGGACGAGGACGACGAGGACGAGGACGACGAGGACGAGGACGACGAGGACGAGGAAGAGGACGACGAGGACGAGGACGACGAGGACGACGAGGACGAGGACGACGAGGACGAGGACGACGAGGACGAGGACGACGAGGACGAGGACGAGGACGACGAGGACGAGGACGAGGACGTCGAGGACGAGGACGACGAGGACGACGAGGACGAGGACGACGAGGACGAGGACGATGAGGACGAGGACGACGAGGACGAGGACGACGAGGACGACGAGGACGACGAGGACGAGGACGACGAGGACGAGGACGACGAGGACGAGGACGGCGAGGACGAGGACGACGAGGACGAGGAGGACGAGGACGGGGACGACGAGGACGAGGACGACGAGGTCGAGGACGACGAGGTCGAGGACGACGAGGACGAGGACGACGAGGGCGAGGACGACGAGGACGACGAGGACGAGGACGACGAGGACGAGGACGACGAGGACGACGAGGACGAGGACGACGAGGACGACGAGGACGAGGACGAGGACGACGAGGACGACGAGGACGAGGCCGGCGAGGACGAGGACGGCGAGGACGAGGACGACGAGGACGAGGAGGACGAGGACGAGGACGGGGACGACGAGGACGAGGACGACGAGGTCGAGGACGACGAGGACGAGGACGACGAGGACGAGGACGACGAGGGCGAGGACGACGAGGACGACGAGGACGAGGACGAGGACGACGACGACGACGACGAGGACCTGGACGACGTGGACGAGGACGACGAGGACGAGGACGACGAGGACGACGAGGACGAGGACGACGAGGACGACGAGGACGAGGACGACGAGGACGACGAGGACGACGAGGACGAGGACGACGAGGACGACGAGGACGACGAGGACGACGAGGACGACGAGGACGAGGACGAGGACGACGAAGACGAGGACGACGAGGACGACGAGGACGAGGACGAGGACGACGAGTACGAGGACGAGGACGACGAGGACGACGAGGACGAGGACGACGAGGATGACGAGGACGAGGATGACGACGAGGACGACGAGGACGACGAGGACGACGAGGACGACGAGGACGACGAGGACGACGAGGACGACGAGGACGACGAGGACGACGAGGACGACGAGGACGACGAGGACGACGAGGACGACGAGGACGACGAGGACGAGGACGAGGACGACGAGAACGACGAGGACGAGGACGACGAGGACGACGAGGACGAGGACGAGGACGACGAAGACGAGGACGAGGACGACGAGGACGAGGACGAGGACGACGAGGACGAGGACGAGGACGACGAGGACGAGGACGACGAGGATGACGAGGACGAGGACGACGAGGACGACGAGGACGAGGACGACGAGGACGAGGACGAGGACGACGAGGACGACGAGGACGAGGACGACGAGGACGACGAGGACGAGGACGACGAGGACGAGGACGACGAGGACGAGGACGACGAGGACGAGGACGACGAGGACGAGGACGACGAGGACGACGAGGACGAGGACGACGAGGACGAGGACGACGAGGACGAGGACGACGAGGACGAGGACGACGAGGACGACGAGGACGAGGACGAGGACGACGAGGACGACGAGGACGAGGACGGCGAGGACGAGGACGACGAGGACGAGGAGGACGAGGACGGGGACGACGAGGACGAGGACGACGAGGTCGAGGACGACGACGACGACGACGAGGACGTGGACGACGAGGACGAGGACGACGAGGACGAGGACGACGAGGACGAGGACGAGGACGACGAGGACGAGGACGACGAGGACGAGGACGACGAGGACGAGGACGACGAGGACGAGGACGACGAGGACGAGGACGACGAGGACGAGGACGACGAGGACGAGGACGACGAGGACGAGGACGACGACGACGGGGACGGGGACGACGGGGACGACGGGGACGAGGACGGGGACGACGGGGACGACGGGCACGAGGACGACGAGGACGACGAGGACGAGGACGACGAGGACGACGAGGACGACGAGGACGAGGACGACGAGGACGACGAGGACGACGAGGACGAGGACGGGGACGACGAGGACGAGGACGACGAGGTCGAGGACGACGACGACGACGACGAGGACGTGGACGACGAGGACGAGGACGACGAGGACGAGGACGACGAGGACGAGGACGACGAGGACGAGGACGAGAACGACGAGGACGAGGACGACGAGGACGAGGACGACGAGGACGAGGACGACGAGGACGAGGACGACGAGGACGAGGACGACGAGGACGAGGACGACGAGGACGAGGACGACGAGGACGAGGACGACGAGGACGAGGACGACGAGGACGAGGACGACGAGGAAGAGGACGACGAGGACGAGGACGACGAGGACGAGGACGACGAGGACGACGAGGACGAGGACGACGAGGACGATGACGACGAGGACGACGAGGACGAGGACGAGGACGACGAGGACGAGGACGACGGGGACGAGGACGACGGGGACGAGGACGACGGGGACGAGGACGACGGGGACGACGAGGACGAGGACGAGGACGACGAGGACGACGAAGACGAGGACGACGAAGACGACGAGGACGAGGACGAGGACGACGAGGACGAGGACGAGGACGACGAGGACGAGGACGAGGACGACGAGGACGAGGACGAGGACGACGAGGACGACGAGGACGAGGACGACGAGGATGACGAGGACGAGGACGACGAGGACGACGAGGACGAGGACGACGAGGACGACGAGGACGAGGACGACGAGGACGACGAGGACGACGAGGACGAGGACGACGAGGACGACGAGGACGACGAGGACGACGAGGACGATGAGGCCGACGAGGACGACGAGGACGACGAGGACGAGGACGAGGACGACGAGGACGACGAGGACGAGGACGACGAGGACGAGGACGAGGACGACGATGACGAGGACGAGGACGACGAGGACGAGGACGAGGACGACGAGGACGAGGACGAGGACGACGAGGACGACGAGGACGAGGACGACGAGGACGACGAGGACGAGGACGACGAGGACGACGAGGACGAGGACGAGAACGACGAGGACGAGGACGACGAGGACGAGGACGACGAGGACGAGGACGACGAGGACGAGGACGACGAGGACGAGGACGACGAGGACGAGGAGGACGACGAGGACGACGAGGACGAGGACGACGAGGACGAGGACGACGAGGACGAGGAGGACGACGAGGACGACGAGGACGACGAGGACGAGGACGAGGACGACGAGGACGACGAGGACGAGGACGACGAGGACGACGAGGACGACGACGAGGACGACGATGACGAGGACGAGGACGACGAGGACGAGGACGAGGACGACGAGGACGAGGACGAGGACGACGAGGACGACGAGGACGAGGACGACGAGGACGACGAGGACGAGGACGACGAGGACGAGGACGAGAACGACGAGGACGAGGACGACGAGGACGAGGACGACGAGGACGAGGACGACGAGGACGAGGACGACGAGGACGAGGACGACGAGGACGAGGACGACGAGGACGAGGACGACGACGACGGGGACGGGGACGACGGGGACGACGGGGACGAGGACGGGGACGACGGGGACGACGGGGACGAGGACGACGAGGACGACGAGGACGAGGACGACGAGGACGACGAGGACGACGAGGACGAGGACGACGAGGACGACGAGGACGACGAGGACGAGGACGACGAGGACGACGAGGACGACGAGGACGAGGACGACGAGGACGAGGACGACGAGGACGAGGACGACGAGGACGAGGACGACGAGGACGAGGACGACGAGGACGAGGACGACGAGGACGAGGACGACGAGGACGAGGACGACGAGGACGAGGACGACGAGGACGAGGACGACGAGGAAGAGGACGACGAGGACGAGGACGACGAGGACGAGGACGACGAGGACGACGAGGACGAGGACGACGAGGACGATGACGACGAGGACGACGAGGACGAGGACGAGGACGACGAGGACGAGGACGACGGGGACGAGGACGACGGGGACGAGGACGACGGGGACGAGGACGACGGGGACGAGGACGACGGGGACGAGGACGACGGGGACGAGGACGACGAGAACGAGGACGAGGACGACGAAGACGACGAGGACGAGGACGACGAGGACGACGAGGACGACGAGGACGAGGACGACGAGGACGACGAGGACGACGAGGACGAGGACGACGAGGACGACGAGGACGACGACGACGTCGAGGACGAGGACGACGAGGACGACGAGGACGACGAGGACGAGGACGACGAGGACGAGGACGATGAGGACGAGGACGACGAGGACGAGGACGACGAGGACGACGAGGACGACGAGGACGACGAGGACGAGGACGAGGACGACGAAGACGACGAGGACGAGGACGACGAGGACGACGAGGACGACGAGGACGAGGACGACGAGGACGACGTGGACGAGGACGACGAGGACGACGAGGACGACGAGGACGAGGACGACGAGGACGACGAGGACGACGACGACGTCGAGGACGAGGACGACGAGGACGAGGACGAGGACGACGAGGACGAGGACGACGAGGACGAGGACGACGAGGACGAGGACGACGAGGACGAGGACGACGACGACGGGGACGGGGACGACGGGGACGTGGACGACGGGGACGGGGACGACGGGGACGACGGGGACGAGGACGACGAGGACGAGGACGACGAGGACGACGAGGACGACGAGGACGAGGACGACGAGGACGACGAGGACGACGAGGACGAGGACGACGAGGACGACGAGGACGAGGACGACGAGGACGAGGACGACGAGGACGAGGACGACGAGGACGAGGACGACGAGGACGAGGACGACGAGGACGACGAGGACGAGGAAGACGAGGACGAGGACGACGAGGACGACGAGGACGAGGACGAGGACGACGAGCACGACGAGGACGACGAGGACGAGGACGACGAGGACGAGGACGACGAGGACGAGCACGACGAGGACGAGGACGACGAGGACGAGGACGACGAGGACGACGAGTACGAGGACGACGAGGACGAGGACGAGGACGACGAGGACGAGGACGACGAGGACCAGGACGACGAGGACGAGGACGACGGGGACGAGGACGACGGGGACGAGGACGACGAGGACGAGGACGACGAGGACGAGGACGACGAGGACGAGGACGACGACGACGACGAGGACGAGGACGACGAGGACGACGAGGACGAGGACGACGAGGACGACGAGGACGAGGACGACGAGGACGAGGACGACGAGGACGAGGACGACGAGGACGAGGAAGAGGACGACGAGGACGAGGACGACGAGGACGAGGACGACGAGGACGAGGACGACGAGGACGAGGACGAGGACGACGAGGACGAGGACGACGAGGACGAGGACGAGGACGTCGAGGACGAGGACGACGAGGACGACGAGGACGAGGACGACGAGGACGAGGACGATGAGGACGAGGACGACGAGGACGAGGACGACGAGGACGACGAGGACGACGAGGACGAGGACGACGAGGACGAGGACGACGAGGACGAGGACGGCGAGGACGAGGACGACGAGGACGAGGAGGACGAGGACGGGGACGACGAGGACGAGGACGACGAGGTCGAGGACGACGAGGTCGAGGACGACGAGGACGAGGACGACGAGGGCGAGGACGACGAGGACGACGAGGACGAGGACGAGGACGACGACGACGATGACGAGGACGTGGACGACGAGGACGAGGACGACGAGGACGAGGACGACGAGGACGACGAGGACGAGGACGACGAGGACGAGGACGACGAGGACGACGAGGACGAGGACGACGAGGACGACGAGGACGAGGACGACGAGGACGACGAGGACGACGAGGACGAGGACGACGAGGACGACGAGGACGATGAGGACGACGAGGACGACGAGGACGACGAGGACGACGAGGACGAGGACGAGGACGACGAGAACGACGAGGACGAGGACGACGAGGACGACGAGGACGAGGACGAGGACGACGAGGACGAGGACGAGGACGACGAGGACGAGGACGACGAGGATGACGAGGACGAGGACGACGAGGACGACGAGGACGAGGACGACGAGGACGAGGACGAGGACGACGAGGACGAGGACGACGAGGACGACGAGGACGAGGACGACGAGGACGAGGACGACGAGGACGAGGACGACGAGGACGAGGACGACGAGGACGAGGACGACGAGGACGAGGACGACGAGGACGAGGACGACGAGGACGAGGACGACGAGGACGAGGACGACGAGGACCAGGACGACGAGGACGACGAGGACGAGGACGACGAGGACGACGAGGACGACGAGGACGACGAGGACGAGGACGAGGACGACGAGAACGACGAGGACGAGGACGACGAGGACGACGAGGACGAGGACGACGAGGACGAGGACGAGGACGACGAGGACGAGGACGAGGACGACGAGGACGAGGACGAGGACGACGAGGACGAGGACGAGGACGACGAGGACGAGGACGAGGACGACGAGGACGAGGACGAGGACGACGAGGACGAGGACGACGAGGATGACGAGGACGAGGACGACGAGGACGACGAGGACGACGAGGACGAGGACGAGGACGAGGACGGCGAGGACGAGGATGACGAGGACGAGGAGGACGAGGACGGGGACGACGAGGACGAGGACGACGAGGTCGAGGACGACGAGGACGAGGACGACGAGGACGAGGACGACGAGGACGAGGACGACGAGGACGAGGACGACGAGGGCGAGGACGACGAGGACGACGAGGACGAGGACGACGAGGACGAGGACGACGAGGACGACGAGGACGAGGACGACGAGGACGACGAGGACGAGGACGAGGACGACGAGGACGACGAGGACGAGGACGGCGAGGACGAGGTCGGCGAGGACGAGGACGACGAGGACGAGGAGGACGAGGACGAGGACGGGGAAGACGAGGACGAGGACGACGAGGTCGAGGACGACGAGGACGAGGACGACGAGGACGAGGACGACGAGGGCGAGGACGACGAGGACGACGAGGACGAGGACGAGGACGACGACGACGACGACGAGGACCTGGACGACGTGGACGAGGACGACGAGGACGAGGACGACGAGGACGACGAGGACGAGGACGACGAGGACGACGAGGACGAGGACGACGAGGACGAGGACGACGAGGACGACGAGGACGAGGACGACGAGGACGACGAGGACGAGGACGACGAGGACGACGAGGACGACGAGGACGTGGACGACGAGGACGACGAGGACGAGGACGAGGACGACGAGGACGAGGACGAGGACGACGAGAACGAGGACGAGGACGACGAGGACGAGGACGACGAGGATGTCGAGGACGAGGATGACGAGGACGAGGATGACGAGGACGAGGACGACGAGGACGACGAGGACGAGGACGACGAGGACGACGAGGACGAGGACGACGAGGACGAGGACGACGAGGACGACGAGGACGAGGACGACGAGGACGACGAGGACGAGGACGACGAGGACGACGAGGACGAGGACGACGAGGACGACGAGGACGACGAGGACGAGGACGACGAGGACGACGAGGACGACGAGGACGACGAGGACGACGAGGACGACGAGGACGACGAGGACGACGAGGACGAGAACGAGGACGACGAGAACGACGAGGACGAGGACGACGAGGACGACGAGGACGAGGACGAGGACGACGAAGACGAGGACGAGGACGACGAGGACGAGGACGAGGACGACGAGGACGAGGACGAGGACGACGAGGACGAGGACGACGAGGATGACGAGGACGAGGACGACGAGGACGACGAGGACGAGGACGACGAGGACGAGGACGAGGACGACGAGGACGACGAGGACGAGGACGACGAGGACGACGAGGACGAGGACGACGAGGACGAGGACGACGAGGACGAGGACGACGAGGACGAGGACGACGAGGACGAGGACGACGAGGACGACGAGGACGAGGACGACGAGGACGAGGACGACGAGGACGAGGACGACGAGGACGAGGACGACGAGGACGAGGACGACGAGGACGACGAGGACGAGGACGAGGACGACGAGGACGACGAGGACGAGGACGGCGAGGACGAGGACGACGAGGACGAGGAGGACGAGGACGGGGACGACGAGGACGAGGACGACGAGGTCGAGGACGACGACGACGACGACGAGGACGTGGACGACGAGGACGAGGACGACGAGGACGAGGACGACGAGGACGACGAGGACGAGGACGACGAGGACGAGGACGACGAGGACGACGAGGACGACGAGGACGACGAGGACGACGAGGACGACGAGGACGACGAGGACGAGGACGAGGACGACGAGGACGACGAAGACGAGGACGACGAAGACGACGAGGACGAGGACGAGGACGACGAGGACGAGGACGAGGACGACGAGGACGAGGACGAGGACGACGAGGACGATGAGGACGAGGACGACGAGGATGACGAGGACGAGGACGACGAGGACGACGAGGACGAGGACGACGAGGACGACGAGGACGAGGACGACGAGGACGACGAGGACGAGGACGACGAGGACGACGAGGACGACGAGGACGAGGACGACGAGGACGACGAGGACGACGAGGACGAGGACGAGGACGACGAGGACGAGGACGAGGACGACGAGGACGAGGACGAGGACGACGAGGACGACGAGGACGAGGACGACGAGGACGACGAGGACGAGGACGACGAGGACGACGAGGACGAGGACGACGAGGACGAGGACGAGAACGACGAGGACGAGGACGACGAGGACGAGGACGACGAGGACGAGGACGACGAGGACGACGAGGACGACGAGGACGACGAGGACGAGGACGAGGACGACGAGGACGACGAGGACGAGGACGACGAGGACGACGAGGACGAGGACGACGAGGACGACGAGGACGAGGACGACGAGGACGACGAGGACGAGGACGAGGACGACGATGACGAGGACGAGGACGACGAGGACGAGGACGAGGACGACGAGGACGAGGACGAGGACGACGAGGACGACGAGGACGACGAGGACGAGGACGACGAGGACGAGGACGAGGACGACGAGGACGAGGACGAGAACGACGAGGACGAGGACGACGAGGACGAGGACGACGAGGACGAGGACGACGAGGACGAGGACGACGAGGACGAGGACGACGAGGACGAGGACGACGAGGACGAGGACGACGACGACGGGGGCGGGGACGACGGGGACGACGGGGACGAGGACGGGGACGACGGGGACGACGGGGACGAGGACGACGAGGACGACGAGGACGAGGACGACGAGGACGACGAGGACGACGAGGACGAGGACGACGAGGACGACGAGGACGACGAGGACGAGGACGACGAGGACGAGGACGACGAGGACGAGGACGACGAGGACGAGGACGACGAGGACGAGGACGACGAGGACGAGGACGACGAGGACGAGGACGACGAGGACGAGGACGACGAGGACGAGGACGAGGACGACGAGGACGAGGACGACGAGGACGAGGACGACGAGGACGAGGACGACGAGGAAGAGGACGACGAGGACGAGGACGACGAGGACGAGGACGACGAGGACGACGAGGACGAGGACGACGAGGACGATGACGACGAGGACGACGAGGACGAGGACGAGGACGACGAGGACGAGGACGACGGGGACGAGGACGACGGGGACGAGGACGACGGGGACGAGGACGACGGGGACGAGGACGACGGGGACGAGGACGACGGGGACGAGGACGACGGGGACGAGGACGACGGGGACGAGGACGACGAGAACGAGGACGAGGACGACGAAGACGACGAGGACGAGGACGACGAGGACGACGAGGACGACGAGGACGAGGACGACGAGGACGACGAGGACGACGAGGACGAGGACGACGAGGACGACGAGGACGACGACGACGTCGAGGACGAGGACGACGAGGACGACGAGGACGACGAGGACGAGGACGACGAGGACGAGGACGATGAGGACGAGGACGACGAGGACGAGGACGACGAGGACGACGAGGACGACGAGGACGAGGACGAGGACGACGAAGACGACGAGGACGAGGACGACGAGGACGACGAGGACGACGAGGACGAGGACGACGAGGACGACGAGGACGAGGACGACGAGGACGACGAGGACGACGAGGACGAGGACGACGAGGACGACGAGGACGACGACGACGTCGAGGACGAGGACGACGAGGACGACGAGGACGACGAGGACGAGGACGACGAGGACGAGGACGATGAGGACGAGGACGACGGGGACGAGGACGACGGGGACGAGGACGACGGGGACGAGGACGACGGGGACGAGGACGACGGGGACGAGGACGACGGGGACGAGGACGACGAGAACGAGGACGAGGACGACGAAGACGACGAGGACGAGGACGACGAGGACGACGAGGACGACGAGGACGAGGACGACGAGGACGACGAGGACGACGAGGACGAGGACGACGAGGACGACGAGGACGACGACGACGTCGAGGACGAGGACGACGAGGACGACGAGGACGACGAGGACGAGGACGACGAGGACGAGGACGATGAGGACGAGGACGACGAGGACGAGGACGACGAGGACGACGAGGACGACGAGGACGAGGACGAGGACGACGAAGACGACGAGGACGAGGACGACGAGGACGACGAGGACGACGAGGACGAGGACGACGAGGACGACGAGGACGAGGACGACGAGGACGACGAGGACGACGAGGACGAGGACGACGAGGACGACGAGGACGACGACGACGTCGAGGACGAGGACGACGAGGACGACGAGGACGACGAGGACGAGGACGACGAGGACGAGGACGATGAGGACGAGGACGACGAGGACGAGGACGACGAGGACGACGAGGACGAGGACGGCGAGGACGAGGACGACGAGGACGAGGACGGCGAGGACGAGGACGGCGAGGACGAGGACGACGAGGACGAGGAGGACGAGGACGGGGACGACGAGGACGAGGACGACGAGGTCGAGGACGACGAGGACGAGGACGACGAGGACGAGGACGACGAGGGCGAGGACGACGAGGACGACGAGGACGAGGACGAGGACGACGACGACGACGACGAGGACGTGGACGACGAGGACGAGGACGACGAGGACGAGGACGACGAGGACGAGGACGACGAGGACGAGGACGACGACGACGACGAGGACGAGGACGACGAGGACGAGGACGACGAGGACGACGAGGACGAGGACGACGAGGACGAGGACGACGAGGACGAGGACGACGAGGACGAGGACGACGAGGACGAGGACGACGAGGACGAGGACGACGAGGACGAGGACGACGAGGACGAGGACGACGAGGACGAGGACGACGAGGACGAGGACGACGAGGACGAGGACGAGGACGACGAGGACAAGGACGACGACGACGGGGACGGGGACGACGGGGACGGGGACGACGGGGACGTGGACGAGGACGACGGGGACGAGGACGACGGGGACGAGGACGAGGACGACGAGGACGACGAGGACGAGGACGACGATGACGAGGACGAGGACGACGAGGACGACGAGGACGAGGACGAGGACGAGGACGACGAGGACGAGGACGACGAGGACGAGGACGACGAGGACGACGAGGACGAGGACGACGAGGACGAGGACGACGAGGACGACGAGGACGAGGACGAGGACGACGAGCACGACGAGGACGACGTGGACGAGGACGACGAGGACGAGCACGACGAGGACGAGGACGACGAGGACGAGGACGACGAGGACGACGAGTACGAGGACGACGAGGACGAGGACGAGGACGACGAGGACGAGGACGACGAGGACGACGAGGACGAGGACGAGGACGAGGACGAGGACGACGAGGACGAGGACGAGGACGACGAGGACGACGAGGACGAGGACGACGATGACGAGGACGAGGACGACGAGGACGACGAGGACGAGGACGAGGACGACGAGGACGAGGACGACGAGGACGAGGACGACGAGGACGAGGACGACGAGGACGAGGACGACGAGGACGAGGACGACGAGGACGACGAGGACGAGGACGACGAGGACGAGGACGACGAGGACGAGGACGACGAGGACGAGGACGACGAGGACGACGAGGACGAGGACGAGGACGACGAGGACGACGAGGACGAGGACGGCGAGGACGAGGACGACGAGGACGAGGAGGACGAGGACGGGGACGACGAGGACGAGGACGACGAGGTCGAGGACGACGACGACGACGACGAGGACGTGGACGACGAGGACGAGGACGACGAGGACGAGGACGACGAGGACGAGGACGAGAACGACGAGGACGAGGACGACGAGGACGAGGACGACGAGGACGAGGACGACGAGGACGAGGACGACGAGGACGAGGACGACGAGGACGAGGACGACGAGGACGAGGACGACGAGGACGAGGACGACGACGACGGGGACGGGGACGACGGGGACGACGGGGACGAGGACGGGGACGACGGGGACGACGGGGACGAGGACGACGAGGACGACGAGGACGAGGACGACGAGGACGACGAGGACGACGAGGACGAGGACGACGAGGACGACGAGGACGACGAGGACGAGGACGGGGACGACGAGGACGAGGACGACGAGGTCGAGGACGACGACGACGACGACGAGGACGTGGACGACGAGGACGAGGACGACGAGGACGAGGACGACGAGGACGAGGACGAGAACGACGAGGACGAGGACGACGAGGACGAGGACGACGAGGACGAGGACGACGAGGACGAGGACGACGAGGACGAGGACGACGAGGACGAGGACGACGAGGACGAGGACGACGAGGACGAGGACGACGAGGACGAGGACGACGAGGACGAGGACGACGAGGACGAGGACGACGAGGACGAGGACGACGAGGACGAGGACGACGAGGAAGAGGACGACGAGGACGAGGACGACGAGGACGAGGACGACGAGGACGACGAGGACGAGGACGACGAGGACGATGACGACGAGGACGACGAGGACGAGGACGAGGACGACGAGGACGAGGACGACGGGGACGAGGACGACGGGGACGAGGACGACGGGGACGAGGACGACGGGGACGACGAGGACGAGGACGAGGACGACGAGGACGACGAAGACGAGGACGACGAAGACGACGAGGACGAGGACGAGGACGACGAGGACGAGGACGAGGACGACGAGGACGAGGACGAGGACGACGAGGACGAGGACGAGGACGACGAGGACGACGAGGACGAGGACGACGAGGATGACGAGGACGAGGACGACGAGGACGACGAGGACGAGGACGCCGAGGACGACGAGGACGAGGACGACGAGGACGACGAGGACGACGAGGACGAGGACGACGAGGACGACGAGGACGACGAGGACGACGAGGACGATGAGGCCGACGAGGACGACGAGGACGACGAGGACGAGGACGAGGACGACGAGGACGACGAGGACGAGGACGACGAGGACGAGGACGAGGACGACGATGACGAGGACGAGGACGACGAGGACGAGGACGAGGACGACGAGGACGAGGACGAGGACGACGAGGACGACGAGGACGAGGACGACGAGGACGACGAGGACGAGGACGACGAGGACGACGAGGACGAGGACGAGAACGACGAGCACGACGAGGACGACGAGGACGAGGACGACGAGGACGAGGACGACGAGGACGAGCACGACGAGGACGAGGACGACGAGGACGAGGACGACGAGGACGACGAGTACGAGGACGACGAGGACGAGGACGAGGACGACGAGGACGAGGACGACGAGGACCAGGACGACGAGGACGAGGACGACGGGGACGAGGACGAGGACGACGAAGACGACGAGGACGAGGACGACGAGGACGACGAGGACGACGAGGACGAGGACGACGAGGACGACGAGGACGACGAGGACGAGGACGACGAGGACGACGAGGACGACGACGACGTCGAGGACGAGGACGACGAGGACGACGAGGACGACGAGGACGAGGACGACGAGGACGAGGACGATGAGGACGAGGACGACGAGGACGAGGACGACGAGGACGACGAGGACGACGAGGACGACGAGGACGAGGACGAGGACGACGAAGACGACGAGGACGAGGACGACGAGGACGACGAGGACGACGAGGACGAGGACGACGAGGACGACGAGGACGAGGACGACGAGGACGACGAGGACGACGAGGACGAGGACGACGAGGACGACGAGGACGACGACGACGTCGAGGACGAGGACGACGAGGACGAGGACGAGGACGACGAGGACGAGGACGACGAGGACGAGGACGACGAGGACGAGGACGACGACGACGGGGACGGGGACGACGGGGACGTGGACGACGGGGACGGGGACGACGGGGACGACGGGGACGAGGACGACGAGGACGAGGACGACGAGGACGACGAGGACGACGAGGACGAGGACGACGAGGACGACGAGGACGACGAGGACGAGGACGACGAGGACGACGAGGACGACGAGGACGAGGACGACGAGGACGAGGACGACGAGGACGAGGACGACGAGGACGAGGACGACGAGGACGAGGACGACGAGGACGACGAGGACGAGGAAGACGAGGACGAGGACGACGAGGACGACGAGGACGAGGACGAGGACGACGAGCACGACGAGGACGACGAGGACGAGGACGACGAGGACGAGGACGACGAGGACGAGCACGACGAGGACGAGGACGACGAGGACGAGGACGACGAGGACGACGAGTACGAGGACGACGAGGACGAGGACGAGGACGACGAGGACGAGGACGACGAGGACCAGGACGACGAGGACGAGGACGACGGGGACGAGGACGACGGGGACGAGGACGACGAGGACGAGGACGACGAGGACGAGGACGACGAGGACGAGGACGACGACGACGACGAGGACGAGGACGACGAGGACGACGAGGACGAGGACGACGAGGACGACGAGGACGAGGACGACGAGGACGAGGACGACGAGGACGAGGACGACGAGGACGAGGAAGAGGACGACGAGGACGAGGACGACGAGGACGAGGACGACGAGGACGAGGACGACGAGGACGAGGACGACGAGGACGAGGACGAGGACGACGAGGACGAGGACGACGAGGACGAGGACGAGGACGTCGAGGACGAGGACGACGAGGACGACGAGGACGAGGACGACGAGGACGAGGACGATGAGGACGAGGACGACGAGGACGAGGACGACGAGGACGACGAGGACGACGAGGACGAGGACGACGAGGACGAGGACGACGAGGACGAGGACGGCGAGGACGAGGACGACGAGGACGAGGAGGACGAGGACGGGGACGACGAGGACGAGGACGACGAGGTCGAGGACGACGAGGTCGAGGACGACGAGGACGAGGACGACGAGGGCGAGGACGACGAGGACGACGAGGACGAGGACGAGGACGACGACGACGATGACGAGGACGTGGACGACGAGGACGAGGACGACGAGGACGAGGACGACGAGGACGACGAGGACGAGGACGACGAGGACGAGGACGACGAGGACGACGAGGACGAGGACGACGAGGACGACGAGGACGAGGACGACGAGGACGACGAGGACGACGAGGACGAGGACGACGAGGACGACGAGGACGATGAGGACGACGAGGACGACGAGGACGACGAGGACGACGAGGACGAGGACGAGGACGACGAGAACGACGAGGACGAGGACGACGAGGACGACGAGGACGAGGACGAGGACGACGAGGACGAGGACGAGGACGACGAGGACGAGGACGACGAGGATGACGAGGACGAGGACGACGAGGACGACGAGGACGAGGACGACGAGGACGAGGACGAGGACGACGAGGACGAGGACGACGAGGACGACGAGGACGAGGACGACGAGGACGAGGACGACGAGGACGAGGACGACGAGGACGAGGACGACGAGGACGAGGACGACGAGGACGAGGACGACGAGGACGAGGACGACGAGGACGAGGACGACGAGGACGAGGACGACGAGGACCAGGACGACGAGGACGACGAGGACGAGGACGACGAGGACGACGAGGACGACGAGGACGACGAGGACGAGGACGAGGACGACGAGAACGACGAGGACGAGGACGACGAGGACGACGAGGACGAGGACGACGAGGACGAGGACGAGGACGACGAGGACGAGGACGAGGACGACGAGGACGAGGACGAGGACGACGAGGACGAGGACGAGGACGACGAGGACGAGGACGAGGACGACGAGGACGAGGACGAGGACGACGAGGACGAGGACGACGAGGATGACGAGGACGAGGACGACGAGGACGACGAGGACGACGAGGACGAGGACGAGGACGAGGACGGCGAGGACGAGGATGACGAGGACGAGGAGGACGAGGACGGGGACGACGAGGACGAGGACGACGAGGTCGAGGACGACGAGGACGAGGACGACGAGGACGAGGACGACGAGGACGAGGACGACGAGGACGAGGACGACGAGGGCGAGGACGACGAGGACGACGAGGACGAGGACGACGAGGACGAGGACGACGAGGACGACGAGGACGAGGACGACGAGGACGACGAGGACGAGGACGAGGACGACGAGGACGACGAGGACGAGGACGGCGAGGACGAGGTCGGCGAGGACGAGGACGACGAGGACGAGGAGGACGAGGACGAGGACGGGGAAGACGAGGACGAGGACGACGAGGTCGAGGACGACGAGGACGAGGACGACGAGGACGAGGACGACGAGGGCGAGGACGACGAGGACGACGAGGACGAGGACGAGGACGACGACGACGACGACGAGGACCTGGACGACGTGGACGAGGACGACGAGGACGAGGACGACGAGGACGACGAGGACGAGGACGACGAGGACGACGAGGACGAGGACGACGAGGACGAGGACGACGAGGACGACGAGGACGAGGACGACGAGGACGACGAGGACGAGGACGACGAGGACGACGAGGACGACGAGGACGAGGACGACGAGGACGACGAGGACGAGGACGAGGACGACGAGGACGAGGACGAGGACGACGAGAACGAGGACGAGGACGACGAGGACGAGGACGACGAGGATGACGAGGACGAGGATGACGAGGACGAGGACGACGAGGACGACGAGGACGAGGACGACGAGGACGACGAGGACGAGGACGACGAGGACGAGGACGACGAGGACGACGAGGACGAGGACGACGAGGACGACGAGGACGAGGACGACGAGGACGACGAGGACGAGGACGACGAGGACGACGAGGACGACGAGGACGAGGACGACGAGGACGACGAGGACGACGAGGACGACGAGGACGACGAGGACGACGAGGACGACGAGGACGACGAGGACGAGGACGAGGACGACGAGAACGACGAGGACGAGGACGACGAGGACGACGAGGACGAGGACGAGGACGACGAAGACGAGGACGAGGACGACGAGGACGAGGACGAGGACGACGAGGACGAGGACGAGGACGACGAGGACGAGGACGACGAGGATGACGAGGACGAGGACGACGAGGACGACGAGGACGAGGACGACGAGGACGAGGACGAGGACGACGAGGACGACGAGGACGAGGACGACGAGGACGACGAGGACGAGGACGACGAGGACGAGGACGACGAGGACGAGGACGACGAGGACGAGGACGACGAGGACGAGGACGACGAGGACGAGGACGACGAGGACGACGAGGACGAGGACGACGAGGACGAGGACGACGAGGACGAGGACGACGAGGACGAGGACGACGAGGACGACGAGGACGAGGACGAGGACGACGAGGACGACGAGGACGAGGACGGCGAGGACGAGGACGACGAGGACGAGGAGGACGAGGACGGGGACGACGAGGACGAGGACGACGAGGTCGAGGACGACGACGACGACGACGAGGACGTGGACGACGAGGACGAGGACGACGAGGACGAGGACGACGAGGACGACGAGGACGAGGACGACGAGGACGAGGACGACGAGGACGACGAGGACGACGAGGACGACGAGGACGACGAGGACGACGAGGACGACGAGGACGAGGACGAGGACGACGAGGACGACGAAGACGAGGACGACGAAGACGACGAGGACGAGGACGAGGACGACGAGGACGAGGACGAGGACGACGAGGACGAGGACGAGGACGACGAGGACGACGAGGACGAGGACGACGAGGATGACGAGGACGAGGACGACGAGGACGACGAGGACGAGGACGACGAGGACGACGAGGACGAGGACGACGAGGACGACGAGGACGAGGACGACGAGGACGACGAGGACGAGCACGACGAGGACGACGAGGACGACGAGGACGACGAGGACGACGAGGACGACGAGGACGACGAGGACGACGAGGACGAGGACGAGGACGACGAGGACGACGAGGACGAGGACGAGGACGACGATGACGAGGACGAGGACGACGAGGACGAGGACGAGGACGACGAGGACGAGGACGAGGACGACGAGGACGACGAGGACGAGGACGACGAGGACGACGAGGACGAGGACGACGAGGACGACGAGGACGAGGACGACGAGGACGAGGACGAGAACGACGAGGACGAGGACGACGAGGACGAGGACGACGAGGACGAGGACGACGAGGACGAGGACGACGAGGACGAGGACGACGAGGACGAGGAGGACGACGAGGACGACGAGGACGACGAGGACGAGGACGAGGACGACGAGGACGACGAGGACGAGGACGACGAGGACGACGAGGACGAGGACGACGAGGACGACGAGGACGAGGACGACGAGGACGACGAGGACGAGGACGAGGACGACGATGACGAGGACGAGGACGACGAGGACGAGGACGACGAGGACGAGGACGAGGACGACGAGGACGACGAGGACGACGAGGACGAGGACGACGAGGACGAGGACGAGGACGACGAGGACGAGGACGAGAACGACGAGGACGAGGACGACGAGGACGAGGACGACGAGGACGAGGACGACGAGGACGAGGACGACGAGGACGAGGACGACGAGGACGAGGACGACGAGGACGAGGACGACGACGACGGGGGCGGGGACGACGGGGACGACGGGGACGAGGACGGGGACGACGGGGACGACGGGGACGAGGACGACGAGGACGACGAGGACGAGGACGACGAGGACGACGAGGACGACGAGGACGAGGACGACGAGGACGACGAGGACGACGAGGACGAGGACGACGAGGACGAGGACGACGAGGACGAGGACGACGAGGACGAGGACGACGAGGACGAGGACGACGAGGACGAGGACGACGAGGACGAGGACGACGAGGACGAGGACGAGGACGACGAGGACGAGGACGAGGACGACGAGGACGAGGACGACGAGGACGAGGACGACGAGGAAGAGGACGACGAGGACGAGGACGACGAGGACGAGGACGACGAGGACGACGAGGACGAGGACGACGAGGACGATGACGACGAGGACGACGAGGACGAGGACGAGGACGACGAGGACGAGGACGACGGGGACGAGGACGACGGGGACGAGGACGACGGGGACGAGGACGACGGGGACGAGGACGACGGGGACGAGGACGACGGGGACGAGGACGACGGGGACGAGGACGACGGGGACGAGGACGACGAGAACGAGGACGAGGACGACGAAGACGACGAGGACGAGGACGACGTGGACGACGAGGACGACGAGGACGAGGACGACGAGGACGACGAGGACGACGAGGACGAGGACGACGAGGACGACGAGGACGACGACGACGTCGAGGACGAGGACGACGAGGACGACGAGGACGACGAGGACGAGGACGACGAGGACGAGGACGATGAGGACGAGGACGACGAGGACGAGGACGACGAGGACGACGAGGACGACGAGGACGAGGACGAGGACGACGAAGACGACGAGGACGAGGACGACGAGGACGACGAGGACGACGAGGACGAGGACGACGAGGACGACGAGGACGAGGACGACGAGGACGACGAGGACGACGAGGACGAGGACGACGAGGACGACGAGGACGACGACGACGTCGAGGACGAGGACGACGAGGACGACGAGGACGACGAGGACGAGGACGACGAGGACGAGGACGATGAGGACGAGGACGACGAGGACGAGGACGACGAGGACGACGAGGACGAGGACGGCGAGGACGAGGACGACGAGGACGAGGACGGCGAGGACGAGGACGGCGAGGACGAGGACGACGAGGACGAGGAGGACGAGGACGGGGACGACGAGGACGAGGACGACGAGGTCGAGGACGACGAGGACGAGGACGACGAGGACGAGGACGACGAGGGCGAGGACGACGAGGACGACGAGGACGAGGACGAGGACGACGACGACGACGACGAGGACGTGGACGACGAGGACGAGGACGACGAGGACGAGGACGACGAGGACGAGGACGACGAGGACGAGGACGACGACGACGACGAGGACGAGGACGACGAGGACGAGGACGACGAGGACGACGAGGACGAGGACGACGAGGACGAGGACGACGAGGACGAGGACGACGAGGACGAGGACGACGAGGACGAGGACGACGAGGACGAGGACGACGAGGACGAGGACGACGAGGACGAGGACGACGAGGACGAGGACGACGAGGACGAGGACGACGAGGACGAGGACGAGGACGACGAGGACAAGGACGACGACGACGGGGACGGGGACGACGGGGACGGGGACGACGGGGACGTGGACGAGGACGACGGGGACGAGGACGACGGGGACGAGGACGAGGACGACGAGGACGACGAGGACGAGGACGACGATGACGAGGACGAGGACGACGAGGACGACGAGGACGAGGACGAGGACGAGGACGACGAGGACGAGGACGACGAGGACGAGGACGACGAGGACGACGAGGACGAGGACGACGAGGACGAGGACGACGAGGACGACGAGGACGAGGACGAGGACGACGAGCACGACGAGGACGACGTGGACGAGGACGACGAGGACGAGCACGACGAGGACGAGGACGACGAGGACGAGGACGACGAGGACGACGAGTACGAGGACGACGAGGACGAGGACGAGGACGACGAGGACGAGGACGACGAGGACGACGAGGACGAGGACGAGGACGAGGACGAGGACGACGAGGACGAGGACGAGGACGACGAGGACGACGAGGACGAGGACGACGATGACGAGGACGAGGACGACGAGGACGACGAGGACGAGGACGAGGACGACGAGGACGAGGACGACGAGGACGAGGACGACGAGGACGAGGACGACGAGGACGGGGACGGGGACGACGGGGACGTGGACGACGGGGACGGGGACGACGGGGACGACGGGGACGAGGACGACGAGGACGAGGACGACGAGGACGACGAGGACGACGAGGACGAGGACGACGAGGACGACGAGGACGACGAGGACGAGGACGACGAGGACGAGCACGACGAGGACGAGGACGACGAGGACGAGGACGACGAGGACGACGAGTACGAGGACGACGAGGACGAGACGAGGACGACGAGGACGAGGACGACGAGGACCAGGACGACGAGGACGAGGACGACGAGGACCAGGACGACGAGGACGAGGACGACGGGGACGAGGACGACGAGGACGAGGACGACGAGGACGAGGACGACGAGGACGAGGACGACGAC
This sequence comes from Andrena hattorfiana, assembly GCA_944738655.2. Taxonomy (NCBI): domain Eukaryota; kingdom Metazoa; phylum Arthropoda; class Insecta; order Hymenoptera; family Andrenidae; genus Andrena; species Andrena hattorfiana. Next base: position 19,207,176 of record OX122893.2, on the reverse strand, counting down.
GACGACGAGGACGAGGACGACGAGGACGACGAGGACGAGGACGACGAGGACGACGAGGACGAGGACGACGAGGACGAGGACGACGAGGACGAGGACGACGAGGACGAGGACGACGAGGACGAGGAAGAGGACGACGAGGACGAGGACGACGAGGACGACGAGGACGAGGACGACGAGGACGAGGACGACGAGGACGAGGACGACGAGGACGGGGACGACGAGGACGGGGACGACGACGACGGGGACGGGGACGACGGGGACGTGGACGAGGACGACGGGGACGAGGACGACGGGGACGAGGACGAGGACGACGAGGACGACGAGGACGACGAGGACGAGGACGACGAGGACGAGGACGACGAGGACGAGGACGACGAGGACGAGGACGACGAGGACGAGGACGACGAGGACGAGGACGACGAGGACGAGGACGACGAGGACGAGGACGACGAGGACGAGGACGACGAGGACGAGGACGACGAGGACGAGGACGACGACGACGAGGACGACGACGACGGGGACGGGGACGACGGGGACGGGCACGACGGGGACGAGGACGACGAGGACGGTGAGGACGAGGACGACGAGTACGACGAGGACGAGGACGACGAGGACGACGAGGACGAGGACGACGAGGACGAGGACGAGGACGACGAGGACGAGGACGAGGACGACGAGGACGAGGACGACGAGGACGAGGACGACGAGGACGAGGACGACGAGGACGAGGACGACGAGGACGAGGACGAGGACGACGAGGACGACGAGGACGACGAGGACGAGGACGACGAGGACGAGGACGACGAGGACGAGGACGACGACGACGGGGACGGGGACGACGAGGACGGTGAGGACGAGGACGACGAGTACGACGAGGACGAGGACGACGAGGACGAGGACGACGGGGACGAGGACGACGAGGACGAGGACGACGAGGACGAGGACGACGAGGACGAGGACGACGACGACGACGAGGACGAGGACGACGAGGACGACGAGGACGAGGACGACGAGGACGACGAGGACGAGGACGACGAGGACGACGAGGACGAGGACGACGAGGACGAGGACGACGAGGACGAGGACGACGAGGACGAGGAAGAGGACGACGAGGACGAGGACGACGAGGACGACGAGGACGAGGACGACGAGGACGAGGACGACGAGGACGAGGACGACGAGGACGAGGACGACGAGGACGAGGACGACGAGGACGAGGACGACGAGGACGGGGACGACGACGACGGGGACGGGGACGACGGGGACGTGGACGAGGACGACGGGGACGAGGACGACGGGGACGAGGACGACGGGGACGAGGACGACGAGGACGAGGACGACGAGGACGACGAGGACGACGAGGACGAGGACGACGAGGACGACGAGGACGAGGACGAGGACGAGGACGAGGACGACGAGGACGAGGACGAGGACGACGAGGACGACGAGGACGAGGACGACGATGACGAGGACGAGGACGACGAGGACGACGAGGACGAGGACGAGGACGACGAGGACGAGGACGACGAGGACGAGGACGACGAGGACGAGGACGACGAGGACGGGGACGGGGACGACGGGGACGTGGACGACGGGGACGGGGACGACGGGGACGACGGGGACGAGGACGACGAGGACGAGGACGACGAGGACGACGAGGACGACGAGGACGAGGACGACGAGGACGACGAGGACGACGAGGACGAGGACGACGAGGACGAGCACGACGAGGACGAGGACGACGAGGACGAGGACGACGAGGACGACGAGTACGAGGACGACGAGGACGAGACGAGGACGACGAGGACGAGGACGACGAGGACCAGGACGACGAGGACGAGGACGACGAGGACCAGGACGACGAGGACGAGGACGACGGGGACGAGGACGACGAGGACGAGGACGACGAGGACGAGGACGACGAGGACGAGGACGACGACGACGACGAGGACGAGGACGACGAGGACGACGAGGACGAGGACGACGAGGACGACGAGGACGAGGACGACGAGGACGAGGACGACGAGGACGAGGACGACGAGGACGAGGACGACGAGGACGAGGAAGAGGACGACGAGGACGAGGACGACGAGGACGACGAGGACGAGGACGACGAGGACGAGGACGACGAGGACGAGGACGACGAGGACGAGGACGACGAGGACGGGGACGACGAGGACGGGGACGACGACGACGGGGACGGGGACGACGGGGACGTGGACGAGGACGACGGGGACGAGGACGACGGGGACGAGGACGAGGACGACGAGGACGACGAGAACGACGAGGACGAGGACGACGAGGACGAGGACGACGAGGACGAGGACGACGAGGACGAGGACGACGAGGACGAGGACGACGAGGACGAGGACGACGAGGACGAGGACGACGAGGACGAGGACGACGAGGACGAGGACGACGACGACGAGGACGACGACGACGGGGACGGGGACGACGGGGACGGGCACGACGGGGACGAGGACGACGAGGACGGTGAGGACGAGGACGACGAGTACGACGAGGACGAGGACGACGAGGACGACGAGGACGAGGACGACGAGGACGAGGACGAGGACGACGAGGACGAGGACGAGGACGACTAGGACGAGGACGACGAGGACGAGGACGACGAGGACGAGGACGACGAGGACGAGGACGAGGACGACGAGGACGAGGACGACGAGGACGAGGACGACGAGGACGAGGACGACGAGGACGAGGACGACGACGACGGGGACGGGGACGACGAGGACGGTGAGGACGAGGACGACGAGTACGACGAGGACGAGGACGACGAGGACGAGGACGACGGGGACGAGGACGACGAGGACGAGGACGACGAGGACGAGGACGACGAGGACGAGGACGACGACGACGACGAGGACGAGGACGACGAGGACGACGAGGACGAGGACGACGAGGACGACGAGGACGAGGACGACGAGGACGACGAGGACGAGGACGACGAGGACGAGGACGACGAGGACGAGGACGACGAGGACGAGGAAGAGGACGACGAGGACGAGGACGACGAGGACGACGAGGACGAGGACGACGAGGACGAGGACGACGAGGACGAGGACGACGAGGACGAGGACGACGAGGACGAGGACGACGAGGACGAGGACGACGAGGACGGGGACGACGACGACGGGGACGGGGACGACGGGGACGTGGACGAGGACGACGGGGACGAGGACGACGGGGACGAGGACGACGGGGACGAGGACGACGAGGACGAGGACGACGAGGACGACGAGGACGACGAGGACGAGGACGACGAGGACGACGAGGACGAGGACGAGGACGACGAGCACGACGAGGACGACGAGGACGAGGACGACGAGGACGAGCACGACGAGGACCAGGACGACGAGGATGAGGACGACGGGGACGAGGACGACGAGGACGAGGACGACGAGGACGAGGACGACGAGGACGAGGACGACGACGACGACGAGGACGAGGACGACGAGGACGACGAGGACGAGGACGACGAGGACGACGAGGACGAGGACGACGAGGACGAGGACGACGAGGACGAGGACGACGAGGACGAGGACGACGAGGACGACGAGGACGAGGACGACGAGGACGAGGACGACGAGGACGACGAGGACGAGGACGACGAGGACGACGAGGACGAGGACGACGAGGACGAGGACGATGAGGACGAGGACGACGAGGACGAGGACGACGAGGACGACGAGGACGAGGACGACGAGGACGACGAGGACGAGGACGAGGACGACGGGGACGGGGACGACGGGGACGACGGGGACGAGGACGACGAGGACGAGGACGACGAGGACGACGAGGACGACGAGGACGAGGACGACGAGGACGACGAGGACGACGAGGACGAGGACGACGAGGACGAGGACGAGGACGACGAGGACGACGAGGACGACGAGGACGAGGACGACGAGGACGACGAGGACGAGGACGAGGACGACGAGGACGACGAGGACGAGGACGAGGACGAGGACGACGAGGACGAGGACGACGAGGACGAGGACGACGAGGACGAGGACGAGGACGACGAGGACGAGGACGACGAGGACGAGGACGACGAGGACGAGGACGACGAGGACGAGGACGACGAGGACGAGGACGACGAGGACGAGGACGACGAGGACGACGAGGACGAGGACGACGAGGACGAGGACGACGAGGACGAGGACGACGAGGACGACGAGGACGAGGACGACGAGGTCGAGGACGACGAGGACGAGGACGACGAGGACGAGGACGACGAGTACGAGGACGACGAGGACGAGGACGACGAGGACGAGGACGACGAGGACGACGAGGACGAGGACGAGGACGACGAGGACGACGAGGACGAGGACGAGGACGACGAGGACGAGGACGAGGACGACGAGGACGACGAGGACGCGGACGACGATGACGATGACGAGGACGACGAGGACGACGAGGACGAGGACGAGGACGACGAGGACGAGGACGACGAGGACGAGGACGACAAGGACGAGGACGACGACGACGGGGACGGGGACGACGGGGACGTGGACGACGGGGACGGGGACGACGGGGACGACGGGGACGAGGACGACGAAGACGAGGACGACGAGGACGAGGACGACGAGGACGAGTACGACGAGGACGAGGACGACGAGGACGAGGACGACGAGGACGAGGACGACGAGGACGACGAGGACGAGGACGACGAGGACGAGGACGACGAGGACGAGGACGACGAGGACGAGGACGACGAGGACGAGGACGACGAGGACGACGAGGACGAGGACGAGGACGACGAGCACGACGAGGACGACGAGGACGAGGACGACGAGGACGACGAGGACGAGCACGACGAGGACGAGGCCGACGAGGACGAGGACGACGAGGACGACGAGTACGAGGACGACGAGGACGAGGACGAGGACGACGAGGACGAGGACGACGAGGACCAGGACGACGAGGATGAGGACGACGGGGACGAGGACGACGAGGACGAGGACGACGAGGACGAGGACGACGAGGACGAGGACGACGACGACGACGAGGACGAGGACGACGAGGACGACGAGGACGAGGACGACGAGGACGACGAGGACGAGGACGACGAGGACGAGGACGACGAGGACGAGGACGACGAGGACGACGAGGACGAGGACGACGAGGACGAGGACGATGAGGACGAGGACGACGAGGACGAGGACGACGAGGACGACGAGGACGAGGACGACGAGGACGACGAGGACGAGGACGAGGACGATGAGGGCGAGGACGGCGAGGACGAGGACGACGAGGACGAGGAGGACGAGGACGGGGACGACGAGGACGAGGACGACGAGGTCGAGGACGACGAGGACGAGGACGACGAGGACGAGGACGACGAGTACGAGGACGACGAGGACGAGGACGACGAGGACGAGGACGACGAGGACGACGAGGACGAGGACGAGGACGACGAGGACGACGAGGACGAGGACAAGGACGACGAGGACGAGGACGAGGACGACGAGGACGACGAGGACGCGGACGACGATGACGATGACGAGGACGACGAGGACGACGAGGACGAGGACGAGGACGACGAGGACGAGGACGACGAGGACGAGGACGACGAGGACGAGGACGACGACGACGGGGACGGGGACGACGGGGACGTGGACGACGGGGACGGGGACGACGGGGACGACGGGGACGAGGACGACGAGGACGAGGACGACGAGGACGAGGACGACGAGGACGAGGACGACGAGGACGAGGACGACGAGGACGAGGACGACGACGACGAGGACGACGACGACGGGGACGGGGACGACGGGGACGGGCACGACGGGGACGAGGACGACGAGGACGGTGAGGACGAGGACGACGAGTACGACGAGGACGAGGACGACGAGGACGACGAGGACGAGGACGACGAGGACGAGGACGAGGACGACGAGGACGAGGACGACGAGGACGAGGACGACGAGGACGAGGACGAGGACGACGAGGACGAGGACGACGAGGACGAGGACGACGAGGACGAGGACGACGAGGACGAGGACGACGAGGACGAGGACGACGAGGACGAGGACGACGAGGACGAGGACGACGACGACGAGGACGACGACGACGGGGACGGGGACGACGGGGACGAGGACGACGAGGACGAGGACGACGAGGACGAGGACGACGAGGACGAGGACGACGACGACGACGAGGACGAGGACGACGAGGACGACGAGGACGAGGACGACGAGGACGACGAGGACGAGGACGACGAGGACGAGGACGACGAGGACGAGGACGACGAGGACGAGGACGACGAGGACGAGGAAGAGGACGACGAGGACGAGGACGACGAGGACGACGAGGACGAGGACGACGAGGACGAGGACGACGAGGACGAGGACGACGAGGACGAGGACGACGAGGACGAGGACGACGAGGACGAGGACGACGAGGACGAGGACGACGAGGACGGGGACGACGACGACGGGGACGGGGACGACGGGGACGTGGACGAGGACGACGGGGACGAGGACGACGGGGACGAGGACGACGGGGACGAGGACGACGAGGACGAGGACGACGAGGACGACGAGGACGACGAGGACGAGGACGACGAGGACGAGGACGACGAGGACGAGGACGACGAGGACGAGGACGACGAGGACGAGGACGACGAGGACGAGGACGACGAGGACGAGGACGACGAGGACGAGGACGACGAGGACGACGAGGACGACGAGGACGACGAGGACGACGAGGACGACGAGGACGAGGACGACGAGGACGAGGACGACGAGGACGAGGACGACGAGGACGAGGACGACGACGACGGGGACGGGGACGACGGGGACGTGGACGACGGGGACGGGGACGACGGGGACGACGGGGACGAGGACGACGAGGACGAGGACGACGAGGACGACGAGGACGACGAGGACGAGGACGACGAGGACGACGAGGACGACGAGGACGAGGACGACGAGGACGAGTACGACGAGGACGAGGACGACGAGGACGAGGACGACGAGGACGAGGACGACGAGGACGACGAGGACGAGGACGACGAGGACGAGGACGACGAGGACGACGAGGACGAGGACGAGGACGACGAGCACGACGAGGACGACGAGGACGAGGACGACGAGGACGAGCACGACGAGGACGAGGACGACGAGGACGAGGACGACGAGGACGACGAGTACGAGGACGACGAGGACGAGGACGAGGACGACGAGGACGACGAGGACGAGGACGAGGACGACGAGGACGACGAGGACGAGGACAAGGACGACGAGGACGAGGACGAGGACGACGAGGACGACGAGGACGCGGACGACGATGACGATGACGACGATGACGATGACGAGGACGACGAGGACGACGAGGACGAGGACGAGGACGACGAGGACGAGGACGACGAGGACGAGGACGACGAGGACGAGGACGACGACGACGGGGACGGGGACGACGGGGACGTGGACGACGGGGACGGGGACGACGGGGACGACGGGGACGAGGACGACGAGGACGAGGACGACGAGGACGAGGACGACGAGGACGAGGACGACGAGGACGAGGACGACGAGGACGAGGACGACGACGACGAGGACGACGACGACGGGGACGGGGACGACGGGGACGGGCACGACGGGGACGAGGACGACGAGGACGGTGAGGACGAGGACGACGAGTACGACGAGGACGAGGACGACGAGGACGACGAGGACGAGGACGACGAGGACGAGGACGAGGACGACGAGGACGAGGACGACGAGGACGAGGACGACGAGGACGAGGACGAGGACGACGAGGACGAGGACGACGAGGACGAGGACGACGAGGACGAGGACGACGAGGACGAGGACGACGAGGACGAGGACGACGAGGACGAGGACGACGAGGACGAGGACGACGACGACGAGGACGACGACGACGGGGACGGGGACGACGGGGACGAGGACGACGAGGACGAGGACGACGACGACGACGAGGACGAGGACGACGAGGACGACGAGGACGAGGACGACGAGGACGACGAGGACGAGGACGACGAGGACGAGGACGACGAGGACGAGGACGACGAGGACGAGGAAGAGGACGACGAGGACGAGGACGACGACGAGGACGAGGACGACGAGGACGACGAGGACGAGGACGACGAGGACGACGAGGACGAGGACGACGAGGACGAGGACGACGAGGACGAGGACGACGAGGACGAGGAAGAGGACGACGAGGACGAGGACGACGAGGACGACGAGGACGGGGACGGGGACGACGGGGACGTGGACGAGGACGACGGGGACGAGGACGACGGGGACGAGGACGACGGGGACGAGGACGACGAGGACGAGGACGACGAGGACGACGAGGACGACGAGGACGAGGACGACGAGGACGAGGACGACGAGGACGAGGACGACGAGGACGAGGACGACGAGGACGAGGACGACGAGGACGAGGACGACGAGGACGAGGACGACGAGGACGAGGACGACGAGGACGAGGACGACGAGGACGACGAGGACGACGAGGACGACGAGGACGACGAGGACGACGAGGACGAGGACGACGAGGACGAGGACGACGAGGACGAGGACGACGAGGACGAGGACGACGACGACGGGGACGGGGACGACGGGGACGTGGACGACGGGGACGGGGACGACGGGGACGACGGGGACGAGGACGACGAGGACGAGGACGACGAGGACGACGAGGACGACGAGGACGAGGACGACGAGGACGACGAGGACGACGAGGACGAGGACGACGAGGACGAGTACGACGAGGACGAGGACGACGAGGACGAGGACGACGAGGACGAGGACGACGAGGACGACGAGGACGAGGACGACGAGGACGAGGACGACGAGGACGAGGACGACGAGGACGACGAGGACGAGGACGAGGACGACGAGCACGACGAGGACGACGAGCACGACGAGGACGACGAGGACGAGCACGACGAGGACGAGGACGACGAGGACGAGGACGACGAGGACGACGAGTACGAGGACGACGAGGACGAGGACGAGGACGACGAGGACGAGGACGACGAGGACCAGGACGACGAGGACGAGGACGACAGGGACGAGGACGACGAGGACGAGGACGACGAGGACGAGGACGACGAGGACGAGGACGACGACGACGACGAGGACGAGGACGACGAGGACGAGGACGAGGAGGACGAGGACGACGAGGACGACGAGGACGAGGACGACGAGGACGAGGACGACGAGGACGACGAGGACGAGGACGACGAGGTCGAGGACGACGAGGACGAGGACGACGAGGACGAGGACGACGAGTACGAGGACGACGAGGACGAGGACGACGAGGACGAGGACGACGAGGACGACGAGGACGAGGACGAGGACGACGAGGACGACGAGGACGAGGACGAGGACGACGAGGACGAGGACGAGGACGACGAGGACGACGAGGACGCGGACGACGATGACGATGACGAGGACGACGAGGACGACGAGGACGAGGACGAGGACGACGAGGACGAGGACGACGAGGACGAGGACGACGAGGACGAGGACGACAAGGACGAGGACGACGACGACGGGGACGGGGACGACGGGGACGTGGACGACGGGGACGGGGACGACGGGGACGACGGGGACGAGGACGACGAGGACGAGGACGACGAGGACGACGAGGACGACGAGGACGAGGACGACGAGGACGACGAGGACGACGAGGACGAGGCCGACGAGGACGAGTACGACGAGGACGAGGACGACGAGGACGAGGACGACGAGGACGAGGACGACGAGGACGAGGACGACGAGGACGAGGACGAGGACGACGAGGACGACGAGGACGAGTACGACGAGGACGAGGACGACGAGGACGACGAGGACGACGAGGACGAGGACGACGAGGACGACGAGGACGAGGACGACGAGGACGACGAGGACGAGGACGACGAGGACGAGGACGACGAGGACGAGGACGACGAGGACGAGGACGAGGACGACGAGGACGACGAGGACGAGTACGACGAGGACGAGGACGACGAGGACGACGAGGACGACGAGGACGAGGACGACGAGGACGAGGACGACGAGGACGACGAGGACGACGAGGACGAGGACGACGAGGACGAGGACGACGAGGACGAGGACGACGAGGACGAGGACGACGAGGACGAGGACGACGAGGACGAGGACGACGAGGACGACGAGGACGAGGACGACGAGGACGAGGACGAGGACGACGAGGACGACGAGGACGAGGACGAGGACGACGAGGACGACGAGGACGACGAGGACGAGGACGACGAGGACGAGGACGACGAGGACGAGGACGACGAGGACGAGGACGACGAGGACGAGGACGACGAGGACGAGGGCGACGAGGACGAGGACGACGAGGACGAGGACGACGAGGACGAGGACGACGAGGACGACGAGGACGAGGACGACGAGGACGAGGACGAGGACGACGAGGACGACGAGGACGAGGACGAGGACGACGAGGACGACGAGGACGAGGACGACGAGGACGAGCACGACGAGGACGAGGACGACGAGGACGAGGACGACGAGGACGAGGACGACGAGGACGAGGACGACGAGGACGACGAGGGCGACGAGGACGAGGACGGGGACGACGAGGGCGACGAGGACGAGGACGACGAGGACGAGGACGACGAGGACGAGGACGACGAGGACGAGAACGACGAGGACGAGGACGACGAGGACGAGGACGACGAGGACGAGGACGACGAGGACGAGGGCGACGAGGACGAGGACGACGAGGACGAGGACGACGAGGACGAGGACGACGAGGACGAGGACGACGAGGACGAGGACGACGAGGACGAGGACGACGAGGACGAGGACGACGAGGACGAGGACGACGAGGACGAGGACGACGACGACGGGGACGGGGACGACGGGGACGGGCACGACGGGGACGAGGACGACGAGGACGGTGAGGACGAGGACGACGAGTACGACGAGGACGAGGACGACGAGGACGACGAGGACGAGGACGACGAGGACGACGAGGACGAGGACGACGAGGACGAGGACGAGGACGACGAGGACGAGGACGAGGACGACGAGGACGAGGACGACGAGGACGAGGACGACGAGGACGAGGACGAGGACGACGAGGACGAGGACGACGAGGACGAGGACGAGGACGACGAGGACGAGGACGACGAGGACGAGGACGACGAGGACGAGGACGACGAGGACGAGGACGTCGAGGACGAGGACGACGAGGACGAGGACGACGACGATGAGGACGACGACGACGGGGACGGGGACGACGAGGACGGTGAGGACGAGGACGACGAGTACGACGAGGACGAGGACGACGAGGACGACGAGTACGACGAGGACGAGGACGACGAGGACGACGAGGACGACGAGGACGAGGACGACGAGGACGACGAGGACGACGAGGACGAGGACGACGAGGACGAGGACGACGAGGACGAGGACGACGAGGACGACGAGGACGACGAGGACGACGAGGGCGAGGACGAGGACGACGAGGACGACGAGGACGACGAGGACGAGGACGACGAGGACGAGCACGGCGAGGACGAGGACGACGAGGACGACGAGGACGACGAGGACGAGGACGACGAGGACGAGCACGACGAGGACGAGGACGACGAGGACGAGGACGACGAGTACGAGGACGACGAGGACGAGGACGAGGACGACGAGGACGAGGACGACGAGGACGAGGACGACGAGGACGAGGACAAGGACGACGAGGACGAGGACGACGAGGACGAGGACGACGAGGACGAGGACGACGAGGACGAGGAAGACGAGGACGAGGAAGACGAGGACGAGGACGACGAGGACGAGGACGACGAGGACGAGGACGACGAGGACGAGGACGACGACGACGAGGACGACGACGACGGGGACGGGGACGACGAGTACGAGGACGACGAGGACGAGGACGAGGACGACGAGGACGAGGACGACGAGGACGAGGACGACGACGACGGGGACGGGGACGACGGGGACGGGCACGACGGGGACGAGGACGACGAGGACGGTGAGGACGAGGACGACGAGTACGACGAGGACGAGGACGACGAGGACGACGAGGACGAGGACGACGAGGACGAGGACGAGGACGACGAGGACGAGGACGACGAGGACGAGGACGACGAGGACGAGGACGAGGACGACGAGGACGAGGACGACGAGGACGAGGACGACGAGGACGAAGACGACGAGGACGAGGACGACGACGACGAGGACGACGACGACGGGGACGGGGACGACGAGGACGGTGAGGACGAGGACGACGAGTACGACGAGGACGAGGACGACGAGGACGACGAGGACGACGAGGACGAGGACGACGAGGACGACGAGGACGACGAGGACGAGGACGACGAGGACGAGGACGACGAGGACGAGCACGACGAGGACGAGGACGACGAGGACGAGGACGACGAGGACGAGGACGACGACGACGAGGACGACGACGACGGGGACGGGGACGACGAGGACGGTGAGGACGAGGACGACGAGTACGACGAGGACGAGGACGACGGGGACGACGAGTACGACGAGGACGAGGACGACGAGGACGACGAGGACGACGAGGACGAGGACGACGAGGACGACGAGGACGAGGACGACGAGGACGAGGACGACGAGGACGAGGACGACGAGGACGACGAGGACGACGAGGACGACGAGGGCGAGGACGAGGACGACGAGGACGACGAGGACGACGAGGACGAGGACGACGAGGACGAGCACGACGAGGACGAGGACGACGAGGACGAGGACGACGAGTACGAGGACGACGAGGACGAGGACGAGGACGACGAGGACGAGGACGACGAGGACGAGGACGACGAGGACGAGGACAAGGGCGACGAGGACGAGGACGAGGACGACGAGGACGACGAGGACGAGGACGAGGACGACGAGGACGACGAGGACGAGGACGAGGACGACGAGGACGAGGCCGAGGACGACGAGGACGAGGACGAGGACGACGAGGACGAGGACGAGGACGAGGACGACGAGGACGAGGACGAGGACGACGAGGACGACGAGGACGAGGACGACGAGGACGACGAGGACGAGGACGACGACGACGACGAGGACGAGGACGAGGACGACGAGGACGACGAGGACGAGGACGAGGACGACGAGGACGACGAGGACGAGGACGAGGACGGCGAGGACGACGAGGACGAGGACGACGAGGACGACGAGGACGAGGACGACGAGGACGAGGACGACGAGGACGACGAGGACGAGGACGACGAGGACAAGGACGTCGACGTCGAGGACGACGACGACGAGGACGGCGACGACGGGGACGACGATGACGGGGACGGGGACGACGGGGACGTGGACGACGGGGACGGGGACGACGGGGACGAGGACGACGAGGACGACGAGGACGAGGACGACGAGGACGACGAGGACGAGGACGACGAGGACGACGAGGACGAGGACGACGAGGACGACGAGGACGACGAGGACGAGGACGACGAGGACGAGGACGACGAGGACGAGGACGACGAGGACGAGGACGACGAGGACGAGGACGACGAGGACGAGGACGACGAGGACGAGGACGACGAGGACGAGGACGACGAGGACGAGGACGACGAGGACGAGGACGACGAGGACGAGGACGACGAGGACGAGGACGACGAGGACGAGGACGACGACGACGAGGACGACGACGACGAGGACGACGAGGACGAGGACGACGAGGACGACGAGGACGAGGACGACGAGGACGAGGACGACGAGGACGAGGACGACGAGGACGAGGACGACGAGGACGAGGACGACGAGGACGAGGACGACGAGGACGAGGACGACGACGACGAGGACGACGACGACGGGGACGGGGACGACGGGGACGGGCACGACGAGGACGAGGACGACGAGGACGAGGACGACGTGGACGACGAGGACGACGAGGACGACGAGGACGAGGACGACGAGGACGAGGACGACGAGGACGGGGACCGACGTGGACGACGAGGACGAGGACGACGATGACGGGGACGGGGACGACGAGGACGACGAGGACGAGGACGAGGACGACGAGGACGAGGACGAGGACGAGGACGACGACGACGAGGACGAGGACGACGAGGACGACGAGGACGAGGAGGACGAGGACGAGGACGACTAGGACGAGGACGACGAGGACGAGGACGACGAGGACGAGGACGAGGACGACGAGGACGACGACGACGACGACGAGGACGACGAGGACGACGACGACGACGACGAGGACGTGGACGACGAGGACGAGGACGACGAGGACGAGGACGAGGACGACGAGGACGACGAGGACGAGGACGAGGACGACGAGGACGACGAGGACGAGGACGAGGACGACGAGGACGAGGACGAGGACGACGAGGACGAGGACGAGGACGACGAGGACGAGGACGAGGACGACGAGGACGAGGACGAGGACGACGAGGACGACGAGGACGACGAGGACGAGGACGACGACGACGACGGGGACGAGGACGACGACGTCGACGAGGACGAGGACGAGGACGACGAGGACGACGAGGACGAGGACGACGAGGACGAGGACGACGAGGACGAGGACGACGAGGACGAGGACGACGAGGACGAGGACGACGAGGACGAGGACGACGAGGACGAGGACGAGGACGACGAGGACGAGGACGAGGACGAGGACGACGACGACGAGGACGAGGACGACGAGGACGACGACGACGAGGACGACGAGGACGAGGACGACGAGGACGAGGACGACGAGGACGAGGACGACGAGGACGAGGACGACTAGGACGAGGACGACGAGGACGAGGACGACGAGGACGAGGACGAGGACGACGAGGACGACGACGACGACGACGAGGACGTGGACGACGAGGACGAGGACGACGAGGACGAGGACGACGAGGACGACGAGGACGAGGACGAGGACGACGAGGACGACGAGGACGAGGACGAGGACGACGAGGACGAGGCCGAGGACGACGAGGACGAGGACGAGGACGACGAGGACGAGGACGAGGACGAGGACGACGAGGACGAGGACGAGGACGAGGACGACGAGGACGAGGACGAGGACGACGAGGACGAGGACGAGGACGACGAGGACGACGAGGACGAGGACGACGAGGACGACGAGGACGAGGACGACGACGACGACGAGGACGAGGACGAGGACGACGAGGACGACGAGGACGAGGACGAGGACGACGAGGACGACGAGGACGAGGACGAGGACGGCGAGGACGACGAGGACGAGGACGACGAGGACGACGAGGACGAGGACGACGAGGACGAGGACGACGAGGACGACGAGGACGAGGACGACGAGGACAAGGACGTCGACGTCGAGGACGACGACGACGAGGACGGCGACGACGGGGACGACGATGACGGGGACGGGGACGACGGGGACGTGGACGACGGGGACGGGGACGACGGGGACGAGGACGACGAGGACGACGAGGACGAGGACGACGAGGACGACGAGGACGAGGACGACGAGGACGACGAGGACGAGGACGACGAGGACGACGAGGACGACGAGGACGAGGACGACGAGGACGAGGACGACGAGGACGAGGACGACGAGGACGAGGACGACGAGGACGAGGACGACGAGGACGAGGACGACGAGGACGAGGACGACGAGGACGAGGACGACGAGGACGAGGACGACGAGGACGAGGACGACGAGGACGAGGACGACGAGGACGAGGACGACGACGACGAGGACGACGACGACGAGGACGACGAGGACGAGGACGACGAGGACGACGAGGACGAGGACGACGAGGACGAGGACGACGAGGACGAGGACGACGAGGACGAGGACGACGAGGACGAGGACGACGAGGACGAGGACGACGAGGACGAGGACGACGACGACGAGGACGACGACGACGGGGACGGGGACGACGGGGACGGGCACGACGAGGACGAGGACGACGAGGACGAGGACGACGTGGACGACGAGGACGACGAGGACGACGAGGACGAGGACGACGAGGACGAGGACGACGAGGACGGGGACCGACGTGGACGACGAGGACGAGGACGACGATGACGGGGACGGGGACGACGAGGACGACGAGGACGAGGACGAGGACGACGAGGACGAGGACGAGGACGAGGACGACGACGACGAGGACGAGGACGACGAGGACGACGAGGACGAGGACGACGAGGACGAGGACGACTAGGACGAGGACGACGAGGACGAGGACGACGAGGACGAGGACGAGGACGACGAGGACGACGACGACGACGACGAGGACGACGAGGACGACGACGACGACGACGAGGACGTGGACGACGAGGACGAGGACGACGAGGACGAGGACGAGGACGACGAGGACGACGAGGACGAGGACGAGGACGACGAGGACGACGAGGACGAGGACGAGGACGACGAGGACGAGGACGAGGACGACGAGGACGAGGACGAGGACGACGAGGACGAGGACGAGGACGACGAGGACGAGGACGAGGACGACGAGGACGACGAGGACGACGAGGACGAGGACGACGACGACGACGGGGACGAGGACGACGACGTCGACGAGGACGAGGACGAGGACGACGAGGACGACGAGGACGAGGACGACGAGGACGACGAGGACGACGAGGACGAGGACGACGAGGACGAGGACGACGAGGACGAGGACGACGAGGACGGGGACGACGAGGACGAGGACGACGAGGACGAGGACGACGAGGACGAGGACGACGTGGACGACGAGGACGAGGACGACGATGACGGGGACGTCGTGGACGACGAGGACGAGGACGAGGACGACGAGGACGACGAGGACGAGGACGACGAGGACGACGAGGACGAGGACGAGGACGGCGAGGACGACGAGGACGAGGACGACGAGGACGACGAGGACGAGGACGACGAGGACGAGGACGACGAGGACGAGGACGACGAGGACGAGGACGACGAGGACGAGGACGACGAGGACGAGGACGACGAGGACGAGGACGACGAGGACGACGAGGACGAGGACGACGAGGACAAGGACGACGACGTCGAGGACGACGACGACGAGTACGGCGACGACGGGGACGAGGATGACGGGGACGGGGACGACGGGGACGTGGACGACGGGGACGGGGACGACGGGGACGAGGACGACGAGGACGACGAGGACGAGGACGACGAGGACGACGAGGACGAGGACGACGAGGACGACGAGGACGACGAGGACGAGGACGACGAGGACGAGGACGACGAGGACGAGGACGACGAGGACGAGGACGACGAGGACGAGGACGACGAGGACGAGGACGACGAGGACGAGGACGACGAGGACGAGGACGACGAGGACGAGGACGACGAGGACGAGGACGACGAGGACGATGACGACGAGGACGAGGACGACGAGGGCGAGGACGACGAGGACGAGGACGACGAGGACGAGGACGACGAGGACGAGGGCGACGAGGACGAGGACGACGAGGACGAGGACGACGAGGACGAGGACGACGAGGACGAGGACGACGAGGACGAGGACGACGAGGACGAGGACGACGAGGACGAGGACGACGAGGACGAGGACGACGAGGACGAGGACGACGAGGACGAGGACGACGACGACGAGGACGACGACGACGGGGACGGGGACGACGGGGACGGGCACGACGGGGACGAGGACGACGAGGACGGTGAGGACGAGGACGACGAGTACGACGAGGACGACGAGGACGAGGACGACGAGGACGAGGACGACGAGGACGAGGACGACGAGGACGAGGACGACGAGGACGAGGACGACGACGACGAGGACGACGACGACGGGGACGGGGACGACGAGGACGGTGAGGACGAGGACGACGAGTACGACGAGGACGAGGACGACGAGGACGACGAGTACGACGAGGACGAGGACGACGAGGACGACGAGGACGACGAGGACGAGGACGACGAGGACGACGAGGACGACGAGGACGAGGACGACGAGGACGAGGACGACGAGGACGAGGACGACGAGGACGACGAGGACGACGAGGGCGAGGACGAGGACGACGAGGACGACGAGGACGAGGACGACGAGGACGAGCACGGCGAGGACGAGGACGACGAGGACGACGAGGACGACGAGGACGAGGACGACGAGGACGAGCACGACGAGGACGAGGACGACGAGGACGAGGACGAGGACGACGAGGACGAGGACGACGAGGACGAGGACGACGAGGACGAGGACGACGAGGACGAGGACGACGAGGACGAGGACGACGAGGACGAGGACGACGACGACGAGGACGATGACGACGGGGACGGGGACGACGAGTACGAGGACGACGAGGACGAGGACGAGGACGACGAGGACGAGGACGACGAGGACGAGGACGACGACGACGACGACGGGGACGGGGACGACGGGGACGGGCACGACGGGGACGAGGACGACGAGGACGGTGAGGACGAGGACGACGAGTACGACGAGGACGAGGACGACGAGGACGACGAGGACGAGGACGACGAGGACGAGGACGAGGACGACGAGGACGAGGACGACGAGGACGAGGACGACGAGGACGAGGACGAGGACGACGAGGACGAGGACGACGAGGACGAGGACGACGAGGACGAGGACGACGAGGACGAGAACGACGAGGACGAGGACGACGACGACGAGGACGACGACGACGGGGACGGGGACGACGAGGACGGTGAGGACGAGGACGACGAGTACGACGAGGACGAGGACGACGAGGACGACGAGTACGACGAGGACGAGGACGACGAGGACGACGAGGACGACGAGGACGAGGACGACGAGGACGACGAGGACGAGGACGACGAGGACGAGGACGACGAGGACGAGGACGACGAGGACGACGAGGACGACGAGGACGACGAGGGCGAGGACGAGGACGACGAGGACGACGAGGACGACGAGGACGAGGACGACGAGGACGAGCACGACGAGGACGAGGACGACGAGGACGAGCACGACGAGGACGAGGACGACGAGGACGAGGACGACGAGTACGAGGACGACGAGGACGAGGACGAGGACGACGAGGACGAGGACGACGAGGACGAGGACGACGAGGACGAGGACGACGAGGACGAGGACGACGAGGACGAGGACAAGGACGACGAGGACGAGGACGAGGACGACGAGGACGACGAGGACGACGAGGACGAGGACGACGAGGACGACGAGGACGAGGACGACGAGGACGACGAGGACGAGAACGACGAGGACGACGAGGAAGAGGACGAGGACGACGAGGACGAGGACGACGAGGACGACGAGGACGAGGACGAGGACGACGAGGACGACGAGGACGAGGACGAGGACGACGAGGACGACGAGGACGAGGACGACGAGGACGACGAGGACGAGGACGACGACGACGACGAGGACGAGGACGACGAGGACGACGAGGACGAGGACGACGAAGACGAGGACGACGAGGACGACGAGGACGAGGACGACGAGGACGAGGACGACGAGGACGACGACGACGACGAGGACGACGACGACGACGAGGACGAGGACGACGAGGACGACGAGGACGAGGACGACGAGGACGAGGACGACGAGGACGAGGGCGACGAGGACGAGGACGACGAGGACGAGGACGACGAGGACGAGGACGACGAGGACGAGGACGAGGACGAGGACGACGAGGACGAGGACGACGAGGACGACGAGGACGAGGACTACGAGGACGAGGACGACGAGGACGAGGACGACGAGGACGAGGACGACGAGGACGAGGACGACGAGGACGAGGACGACGAGGACGAGGACGACGAGGACGAGGACGACGACGACGAGGACGAGGACGAGGACGACGAGGACGAGGACGAGGACGAGGACGACGAGGACGAGGACGAGGACGAGGACGACGAGGACGAGGACGAGGACGACGAGGACGAGGACGAGGACGACGAGGACGACGAGGACGAGGACGACGAGGACGAGGACGACGACGACGACGAGGACGAGGACGAGGACGACGAGGACGACGAGGACGAGGACGAGGACGACGAGGACGACGAGGACGAGGACGAGGACGGCGAGGACGACGAGGACGAGGACGACGAGGACGACGAGGACGAGGACGACGAGGACGAGGACGACGAGGACGACGAGGACGAGGACGACGAGGACAAGGACGTCGACGTCGAGGACGACGACGACGAGGACGACGAGGACGAGGACGACGAGGACGAGGACGACGAGGACGAGGACGACGAGGACGAGGACGACGAGGACGAGGACGACGAGGACGAGGACGACGAGGACGAGGACGACGAGGACGAGGACGACGAGGACGAGGACGACGAGGACGAGGACGACGAGGACGAGGACGACGAGGACGAGGACGACGAGGACGAGGACGACGAGGACGAGGACGACGAGGACGAGGACGAGGACGACGAGGACGAGGACGAGGACGAGGACGACGACGACGAGGACGAGGACGACGAGGACGACGACGACGAGGACGACGAGGACGAGGACGACGAGGACGAGGACGACGAGGACGAGGACGACGAGGACGAGGACGACTAGGACGAGGACGACGAGGACGAGGACGACGAGGACGAGGACGAGGACGACGAGGACGACGACGACGACGACGAGGACGTGGACGACGAGGACGAGGACGACGAGGACGAGGACGACGAGGACGACGAGGACGAGGACGAGGACGACGAGGACGACGAGGACGAGGACGAGGACGACGAGGACGAGGACGAGGACGACGAGGACGAGGACGAGGACGACGAGGACGAGGACGAGGACGACGAGGACGAGGACGACGAGGACGAGGACGAGGACGACGAGGACGACGAGGACGAGGACGACGAGGACGACGAGGACGAGGACGACGACGACGACGAGGACGAGGACGAGGACGACGAGGACGACGAGGACGAGGACGAGGACGACGAGGACGACGAGGACGAGGACGAGGACGGCGAGGACGACGAGGACGAGGACGACGAGGACGACGAGGACGAGGACGACGAGGACGAGGACGACGAGGACGACGAGGACGAGGACGACGAGGACAAGGACGACGACGTCGAGGACGACGACGACGAGGACGGCGACGACGGGGACGACGATGACGGGGACGGGGACGACGGGGACGTGGACGACGGGGACGGGGACGACGGGGACGAGGACGACGAGGACGACGAGGACGAGGACGACGAGGACGACGAGGACGAGGACGACGAGGACGACGAGGACGAGGACGACGAGGACGACGAGGACGACGAGGACGAGGACGACGAGGACGAGGACGACGAGGACGAGGACGACGAGGACGAGGACGACGAGGACGAGGACGACGAGGACGAGGACGACGAGGACGAGGACGACGAGGACGAGGACGACGAGGACGAGGACGACGAGGACGAGGACGACGAGGACGAGGACGACGAGGACGAGGACGACGAGGACGAGGACGACGACGACGAGGACGACGACGACGAGGACGACGAGGACGAGGACGACGAGGACGACGAGGACGAGGACGACGAGGACGAGGACGACGAGGACGAGGACGACGAGGACGAGGACGACGACGACGAGGACGACGACGACGGGGACGGGGACGACGGGGACGGGTACGACGAGGACGAGGACGACGAGGACGAGGACGACGTGGACGACGAGGACGACGAGGACGACGAGGACGAGGACGACGAGGACGAGGACGACGAGGACGGGGACGACGTGGACGACGAGGACGAGGACGACGATGACGGGGACGGGGACGACGGGGACGTGGACGACGGGGACGGGGACGACGAGGACGACGAGGACGAGGACGAGGACGACGAGGACGAGGACGAGGACGAGGACGACGACGACGAGGACGAGGACGACGAGGACGACGAGGACGAGGACGACGAGGACGAGGACGACTAGGACGAGGACGACGAGGACGAGGACGACGAGGACGAGGACGAGGACGACGAGGACGACGACGACGACGACGAGGACGACGAGGACGACGACGACGACGACGAGGACGTGGACGACGAGGACGAGGACGACGAGGACGAGGACGAGGACGACGAGGACGACGAGGACGAGGACGAGGACGACGAGGACGACGAGGACGACGAGGACGAGGACGAGGACGACGAGGACGAGGACGAGGACGACGAGGACGAGGACGAGGACGACGAGGACGAGGACGAGGACGACGAGGACGACGAGGACGACGAGGACGAGGACGACGACGACGACGGGGCCGAGGACGACGACGACGACGAGGACGAGGACGAGGACGACGAGGACGACGAGGACGAGGACGACGAGGACGACGAGGACGACGAGGACGAGGACGACGAGGACGAGGACGACGAGGACGAGGACGACGAGGACGGGGACGACGAGGACGAGGACGACGAGGTCGAGGACGACGTGGACGACGAGGCCGAGGACGACGATGACGGGGACGTCGTGGACGACGAGGACGAGGACGAGGACGACGAGGACGACGAGGACGAGGACGAGGACGACGAGGACGACGAGGACGAGGACGAGGACGGCGAGGACGACGAGGACGAGGACGACGAGGACGACGAGGACGAGGACGACGAGGACGAGGACGACGAGGACGAGGACGACGAGGACGAGGACGACGAGGACGAGGACGACGAGGACGAGGACGACGAGGACGACGAGGACGAGGACGACGAGGACAAGGACGACGACGTCGAGGACGACGACGACGAGTACGGCGACGACGGGGACGAGGATGACGGGGACGGGGACGACGGGGACGTGGACGACGGGGACGGGGACGACGGGGACGAGGACGACGAGGACGACGAGGACGAGGACGACGAGGACGACGAGGACGAGGACGACGAGGACGACGAGGACGAGGACGACGAGGACGAGGACGACGAGGACGAGGACGACGAGGACGAGGACGACGAGGACGAGGACGACGACGACGGGGACGACGACGACGGGGACGACGATGACGGGGACGGGGACGACGGGGACGGGCACGACGGGGACGAGGACGATGAGGACGGTGAGGACGAGGACGACGAGTACGACGAGGACGAGGACGACGAGGACGACGAGGACGACAAGGACGACGAGGACGACGAGGACGAGGACGACGAGGACGAGGACGACGAGGACGAGGACGACGAGGACGAGGACGACGAGGACGAGGACGACGAGGACGAGGACGACGAGGACGACGAGGACGAGGACGAGGACGAGGACGACGAGGAGGACGAGGACGAGGACGAGGACGACGAGGACGACGAGGACGAGGACGAGGACGACGAGGACGACGAGGACGACGAGGACGACGAGGACGACGAGGACGAGGACGAGGACCACGAGGACGACGAGGACGAGGACGACGAGGACGAGCACGATGAGGACGAGGATGACGAGGACGAGGACGACGAGGACGACGAGGACGAGGACGACGAGGACGAGGACGACGAGGACGAGGACGAGGACGACGAGGACGAGGACGACGAGGACGAGGACGACGAGGACGAGGACGACGAGGACGAGGACGAGGACGACGAGGACGAGGACGAGGACGAGGACGAGGACGACGAGGACGACGAGGACGAGGACGACGAGGACGAGGACGACGAGGACGACGAGGACGAGGACGACGAGGACGACGAGGACGACGAGGACGAGGACGACGAGGACGACGAGGACGAGGACGACGAGGACGACGAGGACGAGGACAACGACGACGACGAGGACGAGGACGACGAGGATGACGAGGACGAGGACGACGAGGACGACGACGAC
Organism: Andrena hattorfiana; assembly: GCA_944738655.2. Taxonomy (NCBI): domain Eukaryota; kingdom Metazoa; phylum Arthropoda; class Insecta; order Hymenoptera; family Andrenidae; genus Andrena; species Andrena hattorfiana. Next base: position 19,183,397 of record OX122893.2, on the reverse strand, counting down.
GACGAGGACGAGGACGACGAGGACGACGAGGACGACGAGGACGAGGACGACGAGGACGAGGACGACGACGACGAGGACGAGGACGACGAGGACGAGGACGACGACGACGAGGACGACGACGACGAGGACGACGAGGACGAGGACGACGAGGACGAGGACGACGAGGACGAGCACGACGAGGACGAGGACGACGAGGACGAGGACGACGAGGACGAGGACGACGAGGACGAGGACGACGAGGACGAGGACGACGAGGACGAGGACGACGAGGACGAGGACGACGAGGACGAGGACGACGAGTACGAGGACGACGAGGACGAGGACGACGAGGACGAGGACGACGAGGACGAGGACGACGAGGACGAGGACGACGAGGACGAGGACGACGAGGACGAGGACGACGACGACGGGGACGACGACGACGGGGACGACGATGACGGGGACGGGGACGACGGGGACGGGCACGACGGGGACGAGGACGATGAGGACGGTGAGGACGAGGACGACGAGTACGACGAGGACGAGGACGACGAGGACGACGAGGACGAAGAGGACGACGAGGACGACGAGGACGAGGACGACGAGGACGAGGACGACGAGGACGAGGACGACGAGGACGAGGACGACGAGGACGACGAGGACGAGGACGAGGACGACGAGGACGACGAGGACGAGGACGAGGACGACGAGGACGAGGACGACGAGGACGAGGACGAGGACGACGGGGACGAGGACGAGGACGAGGACGACGGGGACGAGGACGACGAGGACGAGGACGACGAGGACGAGGACGACGAGGACGAGGACGAGGACGACGAGGACGAGGACGAGGACGACGATGACGAGGACGAGGACGACGAGGACGACGAGGACGAGGACGACGAGGACGAGGACGACGAGGACGACGAGGACGAGGACGACGAGGACGACGAGGACGAGGACGAGGACGAGGACGACGAGGACGACGAGGACGAGTACGACGAGGACGACGAGGACGAGGACGAGGACGACGAGGACGAGGACGAGGACGAGGACGACGAGGACGACGAGGACGAGGACGACGAGGACGACGAGGACGAGGACGACGAGGACGACGAGGACGAGGACGACGACGACGACGAGGACGAGGACGACGAGGATGACGAGGACGAGGACGACGAGGACGAGGAGGACGAGGACGACGAGGACGAGGACGACGAGGACGACGACGACGACGAGGACGAGGACGATGAGGACGACGAGGACGAGGACGACGAGGACGAGGGCGACGAGGACGAGGACGACGAGGACGAGGACGACGAGGACGACGAGGACGACGAGGACGAGGACGACGAGGACGAGGACGACGAAGACGAGGACGACGAGGACGAGGACGACGAGGACGGCGAGGACGAGGACGAGGACGACGAGGACGACGAGGACGACGAGGACGACGAGGACGAGGACGGCGAGGAGGACGACGACGAGGACGAGGAGGACGAGGACGGGGACGACGAGGACGAGGACGACGAGGTCGAGGACGACGAGGACGAGGACGACGAGGACGAGGACGACGAGGACGAGGACGACGAGGACGAGGACGACGAGGACGAGGACGACGAGGACGAGGACGACGACGACGAGGACGACGACGACGAGGACGACGAGGACGAGGACGACGAGGACGACGAGGACGAGGACGACGAGGACGAGGACGACGAGGACGAGGACGACGAGGACGAGGACGACGAGGACGAGGACGACGAGGACGAGGACGACGACGACGAGGACGACGACGACGGGGACGGGGACGACGGGGACGGGCACGACGAGGACGAGGACGACGAGGACGAGGACGACGTGGACGACGAGGACGACGAGGACGACGAGGACGAGGACGACGAGGACGAGGACGACGAGGACGGGGACCGACGTGGACGACGAGGACGAGGACGACGATGACGGGGACGGGGACGACGAGGACGACGAGGACGAGGACGAGGACGACGAGGACGAGGACGAGGACGAGGACGACGACGACGAGGACGAGGACGACGAGGACGACGAGGACGAGGAGGACGAGGACGAGGACGACTAGGACGAGGACGACGAGGACGAGGACGACGAGGACGAGGACGAGGACGACGAGGACGACGACGACGACGACGAGGACGACGAGGACGACGACGACGACGACGAGGACGTGGACGACGAGGACGAGGACGACGAGGACGAGGACGAGGACGACGAGGACGACGAGGACGAGGACGAGGACGACGAGGACGACGAGGACGAGGACGAGGACGTCGAGGACGAGGACGAGGACGACGAGGACGAGGACGAGGACGACGAGGACGAGGACGAGGACGACGAGGACGAGGACGAGGACGACGAGGACGACGAGGACGACGAGGACGAGGACGACGACGACGACGGGGACGAGGACGACGACGTCGACGAGGACGAGGACGAGGACGACGAGGACGACGAGGACGAGGACGACGAGGACGAGGACGACGAGGACGAGGACGACGAGGACGAGGACGACGAGGACGAGGACGACGAGGACGAGGACGACGAGGACGAGGACGAGGACGACGAGGACGAGGACGAGGACGAGGACGACGACGACGAGGACGAGGACGACGAGGACGACGACGACGAGGACGACGAGGACGAGGACGACGAGGACGAGGACGACGAGGACGAGGACGACGAGGACGAGGACGACGAGGACGAGGACGACGAGGACGAGGACGACGAGGACGACGAGGACGAGGACGACGAGGACAAGGACGACGACGTCGAGGACGACGACGACGAGTACGGCGACGACGGGGACGAGGATGACGGGGACGGGGACGACGGGGACGTGGACGACGGGGACGGGGACGACGGGGACGAGGACGACGAGGACGACGAGGACGAGGACGACGAGGACGACGAGGACGAGGACGACGAGGACGACGAGGACGAGGACGACGAGGACGAGGACGACGAGGACGAGGACGACGAGGACGAGGACGACGAGGACGAGGACGACGAGGACGAGGACGACGACGACGGGGACGACGACGACGGGGACGACGATGACGGGGACGGGGACGACGGGGACGGGCACGACGGGGACGAGGACGATGAGGACGGTGAGGACTAGGACGACGAGTACGACGAGGACGAGGACGACGAGGACGACGAGGACGACAAGGACGACGAGGACGACGAGGACGAGGACGACGAGGACGAGGACGACGAGGACGAGGACGACGAGGACGAGGACGACGAGGACGAGGACGACGAGGACGAGGACGACGAGGACGACGAGGACGAGGACGAGGACGAGGACGACGAGGAGGACGAGGACGAGGACGAGGACGACGAGGACGACGAGGACGAGGACGAGGACGACGAGGACGACGAGGACGACGAGGACGACGAGGACGACGAGGACGAGGACGAGGACCACGAGGACGACGAGGACGAGGACGACGAGGACGAGCACGATGAGGACGAGGATGACGAGGACGAGGACGACGAGGACGACGAGGACGAGGACGACGAGGACGAGGACGACGAGGACGAGGACGAGGACGACGAGGACGAGGACGACGAGGACGAGGACGACGAGGACGAGGACGACGAGGACGAGGACGAGGACGACGAGGACGAGGACGAGGACGAGGACGAGGACGACGAGGACGACGAGGACGAGGACGACGAGGACGAGGACGACGAGGACGACGAGGACGAGGACGACGAGGACGACGAGGACGACGAGGACGAGGACGACGAGGACGACGAGGACGAGGACGACGAGGACGACGAGGACGAGGACAACGACGACGACGAGGACGAGGACGACGAGGATGACGAGGACGAGGACGACGAGGACGACGACGACGACGAGGACGAGGACGACGAGGACGACGAGGACGACGAGGACGAGGACGACGAGGACGAGGACGACGACGACGAGGACGAGGACGACGAGGACGAGGACGACGACGACGAGGACGACGACGACGAGGACGACGAGGACGAGGACGACGAGGACGAGGACGACGAGGACGAGCACGACGAGGACGAGGACGACGAGGACGAGGACGACGAGGACGAGGACGACGAGGACGAGGACGACGAGGACGAGGACGACGAGGACGAGGACGACGAGGACGAGGACGACGAGGACGAGGACGACGAGGACGAGGACGACGAGTACGAGGACGACGAGGACGAGGACGACGAGGACGAGGACGACGAGGACGAGGACGACGAGGACGAGGACGACGAGGACGAGGACGACGAGGACGAGGACGACGACGACGGGGACGACGACGACGGGGACGACGATGACGGGGACGGGGACGACGGGGACGGGCACGACGGGGACGAGGACGATGAGGACGGTGAGGACGAGGACGACGAGTACGACGAGGACGAGGACGACGAGGACGACGAGGACGAAGAGGACGACGAGGACGACGAGGACGAGGACGACGAGGACGAGGACGACGAGGACGAGGACGACGAGGACGAGGACGACGAGGACGACGAGGACGAGGACGAGGACGACGAGGACGACGAGGACGAGGACGAGGACGACGAGGACGAGGACGACGAGGACGAGGACGAGGACGACGGGGACGAGGACGAGGACGAGGACGACGGGGACGAGGACGACGAGGACGAGGACGACGAGGACGAGGACGACGAGGACGAGGACGAGGACGACGAGGACGAGGACGAGGACGACGATGACGAGGACGAGGACGACGAGGACGACGAGGACGAGGACGACGAGGACGAGGACGACGAGGACGACGAGGACGAGGACGACGAGGACGACGAGGGCGAGGACGAGGACGAGGACGACGAGGACGACGAGGACGAGGACGACGAGGACGACGAGGACGAGGACGAGGACGACGAGGACGAGGACGAGGACGAGGACGACGAGGACGACGAGGACGAGGACGACGAGGACGACGAGGACGAGGACGACGAGGACGACGAGGACGAGGACGACGACGACGACGAGGACGAGGACGACGAGGATGACGAGGACGAGGACGACGAGGACGAGGAGGACGAGGACGACGAGGACGAGGACGACGAGGACGACGACGACGACGAGGACGAGGACGATGAGGACGACGAGGACGAGGACGACGAGGACGAGGGCGACGAGGACGAGGACGACGAGGACGAGGACGACGAGGACGACGAGGACGACGAGGACGAGGACGACGAGGACGAGGACGACGAAGACGAGGACGACGAGGACGAGGACGACGAGGACGGCGAGGACGAGGACGAGGACGACGAGGACGACGAGGACGACGAGGACGACGAGGACGAGGACGGCGAGGAGGACGACGACGAGGACGAGGAGGACGAGGACGGGGACGACGAGGACGAGGACGACGAGGTCGAGGACGACGAGGACGAGGACGACGAGGACGACGAGGACGACGAGGACGAGGACGACGGGGACGAGGACGACGAGGACGACGAGGACGAGGACGACGAGGACGACGAGGACGAGGACGACGAGGACGAGGACGACGAGGACGACGAGGACGAGGACGACGAGGACGACGAGGACGAGGACGACGAGGACGACGAGGACGAGGACGACGAGGACGAGGACGACGAGGACGAGGACGACGAGGACGACGAGGACGAGGACGACGAGGACGAGGACGACGAGGACGACGAGGACGAGGACGAGGACGACGAGCACGACGAGGACGACGAGGACGAGGACGACGAGGACGAGCACGACGAGGACGAGGACGACGAGGACGAGGACGACGAGGACGAGGACGACGAGGACGAGGACGACGAGGACGAGGACGACGAGGACGAGGACGACGAGGACGAGGACGACGACGACGAGGACGACGACGACGGGGACGGGGACGACGGGGACGGGCACGACGGGGACGAGGACGACGAGGACGGTGAGGACGAGGACGACGAGTACGACGAGGACGAGGACGACGAGGACGACGAGGACGAGGACGACGAGGACGAGGACGACGAGGACGAGGACGAGGACGACGAGGACGAGGACGACGAGGACGAGGACGACGAGGACGAGGACGACGAGGACGAGGACGACGAGGACGAGGACGACGAGGACGAGGACGACGAGGACGAGGACGACGACGACGAGGACGACGACGACGGGGACGGGGGCGACGAGGACGGTGAGGACGAGGACGACGAGTACGACGAGGACGAGGACGACGAGGACGACGAGGACGACGAGTACGACGAGGACGAGGACGACGAGGACGACGAGGACGACGAGGACGAGGACGACGAGGACGACGAGGACGACGAGGACGAGGACGACGAGGACGAGGACGACGAGGACGAGGACGACGAGGACGACGAGGACGACGAGGGCGAGGACGAGGACGACGAGGACGACGAGGACGAGGACGAGGACGACGAGGACGACGAGGACGAGGACGAGGACGACGAGGACGAGGACGACGAGGACGAGGACGACGAGGACGAGGACGACGAGGACGAGGACGACGAGGACGAGGACGACGAGGACGAGGACAAGGACGACGAGGACGAGGACGAGGACGACGAGGACGACGAGGACGAGGACGAGGACGACGAGGACGACGAGGACGAGGACGACGAGGACGACGAGGACGAGGACGAGGACGACGAGGACGAGGACGACGAGGACGACGAGGACGAGGACGACGAGGACGACGAGGACGAGGACGAGGACGACGAGGACGACGAGGACGAGGACGAGGACGACGAGGACGACGAGGACGAGGACGAGGACGACGAGGACGACGAGGACGAGGACGACGACGACGACGAGGACGAGGACGACGAGGACGACGAGGACGAGGACGACGAAGACGAGGACGACGAGGACGACGAGGACGAGGACGACGAGGACGAGGACGACGAGGACGAGGACGACGAGGACGACGACGACGACGAGGACGAGGACGACGAGGACGACGAGGACGAGGACGACGAGGACGAGGACGACGAGGACGAGGGCGACGAGGACGAGGACGACGAGGACGAAGACGACGACGACGGGGACGACGACGACGGGGACGACGATGACGGGGACGGGGACGAAGGGGACGGGCACGACGGGGACGAGGACGATGAGGACGGTGAGGACGAGGACGACGAGTACGACGAGGACGAGGACGACGAGGACGACGAGGACGACAAGGACGACGAGGACGACGAGGACGAGGACGACGAGGACGAGGACGACGAGGACGAGGACGACGAGGACGAGGACGACGAGGACGAGGACGACGAGGACGAGGACGACGAGGACGAGGACGACGAGGACGAGGACGACGAGGACGAGGACGACGAGGACGACGAGGACGAGGACGACGAGGACGAGGGCGACGAGGACGAGGACGACGAGGACGAGGACGACGAGGACGACGAGGACGACGAGGACGAGGACGACGAGGACGAGGACGACGAAGACGAGGACGACGAGGACGAGGACGACGAGGACGGCGAGGACGAGGACGAGGACGACGAGGACGACGAGGACGAGGACGGCGAGGAGGACGACGACGAGGACGAGGAGGACGAGGACGGGGACGACGAGGACGAGGACGACGAGGTCGAGGACGACGAGGACGAGGACGACGAGGACGACGAGGACGACGAGGACGAGGACGACGGGGACGAGGACGACGAGGACGACGAGGACGAGGACGACGAGGACGACGAGGACGAGGACGACGAGGACGAGGACGACGAGGACGACGAGGACGAGGACGACGAGGACGAGCACGATGAGGACGAGGATGACGAGGACGAGGACGACGAGGACGACGAGGACGAGGACGACGAGGACGAGGACGACGAGGACGAGGACGACGAGGACGAGGACGACGAGGACGAGGACGAGGACGACGAGGACGAGGACGAGGACGAGGACGAGGACGACGAGGACGACGAGGACGAGGACGACGAGGACGAGGACGACGAGGACGACGAGGACGAGGACGACGAGGACGACGAGGACGACGAGGACGAGGACGACGAGGACGACGAGGACGAGGACGACGAGGACGACGAGGACGAGGACAACGACGACGACGAGGACGAGGACGACGAGGATGACGAGGACGAGGACGACGAGGACGACGACGACGACGAGGACGAGGACGACGAGGACGACGAGGACGACGAGGACGAGGACGACGAGGACGAGGACGACGACGACGAGGACGAGGACGACGAGGACGAGGACGACGACGACAAGGACGACGACGACGAGGACGACGAGGACGAGGACGACGAGGACGAGGACGACGAGGACGAGGACGACGAGGACGAGGACGACGAGGACGAGGACGACGAGGACGAGGACGACGAGGACGAGGACGACGAGGACGAGGACGACGAGGACGAGGACGACGAGGACGAGGACGACGAGGACGAGGACGACGAGGACGAGGACGACGAGTACGAGGACGACGAGGACGAGGACGACGAGGACGAGGACGACGAGGACGAGGACGACGAGGACGAGGACGACGAGGACGAGGACGACGAGGACGAGGACGACGAGGACGAGGACGACGACGACGGGGACGACGACGACGGGGACGACGATGACGGGGACGGGGACGACGGGGACGGGCACGACGGGGACGAGGACGATGAGGACGGTGAGGACGAGGACGACGAGTACGACGAGGACGAGGACGACGAGGACGACGAGGACGAAGAGGACGACGAGGACGACGAGGACGAGGACGACGAGGACGAGGACGACGAGGACGAGGACGACGAGGACGACGAGGACGAGGACGAGGACGACGAGGACGACGAGGACGAGGACGAGGACGACGAGGACGAGGACGACGAGGACGAGGACGAGGACGACGGGGACGAGGACGACGAGGACGAGGACGACGAGGACGAGGACGACGAGGACGAGGACGACGAGGACGAGGACGAGGACGACGAGGACGAGGACGAGGACGACGATGACGAGGACGAGGACGACGAGGACGACGAGGACGAGGACGACGAGGACGAGGACGACGAGGACGACGAGGACGAGGACGACGAGGACGACGAGGACGAGGACGAGGACGAGGACGACGAGGACGACGAGGACGAGGACGACGAGGACGACGAGGACGAGGACGAGGACGACGAGGACGAGGACGAGGACGAGGACGACGAGGACGACGAGGACGAGGACGACGAGGACGACGAGGACGAGGACGACGAGGACGACGAGGACGAGGACGACGACGACGACGAGGACGAGGACGACGAGGATGACGAGGACGAGGACGACGAGGACGAGGAGGACGAGAACGACGAGGACGAGGACGACGAGGACGACGACGACGACGAGGACGAGGACGACGAGGACGACGAGGACGAGGACGACGAGGACGAGGGCGACGAGGACGAGGACGACGAGGACGAGGACGACGAGGACGACGAGGACGACGAGGACGAGGACGACGAGGACGAGGACGACGAAGACGAGGACGACGAGGACGAGGACGACGAGGACGGCGAGGACGAGGACGAGGACGACGAGGACGACGAGGACGAGGACGGCGAGGAGGACGACGACGAGGACGAGGAGGACGAGGACGGGGACGACGAGGACGAGGACGACGAGGTCGAGGACGACGAGGACGAGGACGACGAGGACGACGAGGACGACGAGGACGAGGACGACGGGGACGAGGACGACGAGGACGACGAGGACGAGGACGACGAGGACGACGAGGACGAGGACGACGAGGACGAGGACGACGAGGACGACGAGGACGAGGACGACGAGGACGACGAGGACGAGGACGACGAGGACGACGAGGACGAGGACGACGAGGACGAGGACGACGAGGACGAGGACGACGAGGACGAGGACGACGAGGACGACGAGGACGAGGACGACGAGGACGAGGACGACGAGGACGACGAGGACGAGGACGAGGACGACGAGCACGACGAGGACGACGAGGACGAGGACGACGAGGACGAGCACGACGAGGACGAGGACGACGAGGACGAGGACGACGAGGACGAGGACGACGAGGACGAGGACGACGAGGACGAGGACGACGAGGACGAGGACGACGAGGACGAGGACGACGAGGACGAGGACGACGACGACGAGGACGACGACGACGGGGACGGGGACGACGGGGACGGGCACGACGGGGACGAGGACGACGAGGACGGTGAGGACGAGGACGACGAGTACGACGAGGACGAGGACGACGAGGACGACGAGGACGAGGACGACGAGGACGAAGACGACGAGGACGAGGACGAGGACGACGAGGACGAGGACGACGAGGACGAGGACGACGAGGACGAGGACGACGAGGACGAGGACGACGAGGACGAGGACGACGAGGACGAGGACGACGAGGACGAGGACGACGAGGACGAGGACGACGACGACGAGGACGACGAGGACGAGGACGACGACGACGAGGACGACGACGACGGGGACGGGGGCGACGAGGACGGTGAGGACGAGGACGACGAGTACGACGAGGACGAGGACGACGAGGACGACGAGTACGACGAGGACGAGGACGACGAGGACGACGAGGACGCCGAGGACGAGGACGACGAGGACGACGAGGACGACGAGGACGAGGACGACGAGGACGAGGACGACGAGGACGAGGACGACGAGGACGACGAGGACGACGAGGGCGAGGACGAGGACGACGAGGACGACGAGGACGAGGACGAGGACGACGAGGACGACGAGGACGAGGACGAGGACGACGAGGACGAGGACGACGAGGACGAGGACGACGAGGACGAGGACGACGAGGACGAGGACGACGAGGACGAGGACGACGAGGACGAGGACGACGAGGACGAGGACGACGAGGACGAGGACAAGGACGACGAGGACGAGGACGAGGACGACGAGGACGACGAGGACGAGGACGAGGACGACGAGGACGACGAGGACGAGGACGACGAGGACGAGGACGAGGACGACGAGGACGAGGACGAGGACGACGAGGACGAGGACGAGGACGAGGACGACGACGACGAGGACGAGGACGACGAGGACGACGACGACGAGGACGACGAGGACGAGGACGACGAGGACGAGGACGACGAGGACGAGGACGACGAGGACGAGGACGACGAGGACGAGGACGACGAGGACGAGGACGACGAGGACGACGAGGACGAGGACGACGAGGACGAGGACGACGAGGACGACGAGGACGAGGACGAGGACGACGAGCACGACGAGGACGACGAGGACGAGGACGACGAGGACGACGAGGACGAGCACGACGAGGACGAGGACGACGAGGACGAGGACGACGAGGACGAGGACGACGAGGACGAGGACGACGAGGACGAGGACGACGAGGACGAAGACGACGAGGACGAGGACGACGAGGACGAGGACGACGAGGACGAGGACGACGACGACGAGGACGACGACGACGGGGACGGGGACGACGGGGACGGGCACGACGGGGACGAGGACGACGAGGACGGTGAGGACGAGGACGACGAGTACGACGAGGACGAGGACGACGAGGACGACGAGGACGAGGACGACGAGGACGAGGACGACGAGGACGAGGACGAGGACGACGAGGACGAGGACGACGAGGACGAGGACGACGAGGACGAGGACGACGAGGACGAGGACAAGGACGACGAGGACGAGGACGAGGACGACGAGGACGACGAGGACGAGGACGAGGACGACGAGGACGACGAGGACGAGGACGACGAGGACGACGAGGACGAGGACGACGAGGACGACGAGGACGAGGACGAGGACGACGAGGACGAGGACGACGAGGACGACGAGGACGAGGACGACGAGGACGACGAGGACGAGGACGAGGACGACGAGGACGACGAGGACGAGGACGAGGACGACGAGGACGACGAGGACGAGGACGAGGACGACGAGGACGACGAGGACGAGGACGACGACGACGACGTGGACGAGGACGACGAGGACGACGAGGACGAGGACGACGAAGACGAGGACGACGAGGACGACGAGGACGAGGACGACGAGGACGAGGACGACGAGGACGAGGACGACGAGGACGACGACGACGACGAGGACGAGGACGACGAGGACGACGAGGACGAGGACGACGAGGACGAGGACGACGAGGACGAGGGCGACGAGGACGAGGACGACGAGGACGAGGACGACGACGACGGGGACGACGACGACGGGGACGACGATGACGGGGACGGGGACGACGGGGACGGGCACGACGGGGACGAGGACGATGAGGACGGTGAGGACGAGGACGACGAGTACGACGAGGACGAGGACGACGAGGACGACGAGGACGACAAGGACGACGAGGACGACGAGGACGAGGACGACGAGGACGAGGACGACGAGGACGAGGACGACGAGGACGAGGACGACGAGGACGAGGACGACGAGGACGAGGACGACGAGGACGACGAGGACGAGGACGAGGACGAGGACGACGAGGAGGACGAGGACGAGGACGAGGACGACGAGGACGACGAGGACGAGGACGAGGACGACGAGGACGACGAGGACGACGAGGACGACGAGGACAACGAGGACGAGGACGAGGACCACGAGGACGACGAGGACGAGGACGACGAGGACGAGCACGATGAGGACGAGGATGACGAGGACGAGGACGACGAGGACGACGAGGACGAGGACGACGAGGACGAGGACGACGAGGACGAGGACGAGGACGACGAGGACGAGGACGACGAGGACGAGGACGACGAGGACGAGGACGACGAGGACGAGGACGAGGACGACGAGGACGAGGACGAGGACGAGGACGAGGACGACGAGGACGACGAGGACGAGGACGACGAGGACGAGGACGACGAGGACGACGAGGACGAGGACGACGAGGACGACGAGGACGACGAGGACGAGGACGACGAGGACGACGAGGACGAGGACGACGAGGACGACGAGGACGAGGACAACGACGACGACGAGGACGAGGACGACGAGGATGACGAGGACGAGGACGACGAGGACGACGACGACGACGAGGACGAGGACGACGAGGACGACGAGGACGACGAGGACGAGGACGACGAGGACGAGGACGACGACGACGAGGACGAGGACGACGAGGACGAGGACGACGACGACGAGGACGACGACGACGAGGACGACGAGGACGAGGACGACGAGGACGAGGACGACGAGGACGAGGACGACGAGGACGAGGACGACGAGGACGAGGACGACGAGGACGAGGACGACGAGGACGAGGACGACGAGGACGAGGACGACGAGGACGAGGACGACGAGGACGAGGACGACGAGGACGAGGACGACGAGGACGAGGACGACGAGGACGAGGACGACGAGTACGAGGACGACGAGGACGAGGACGACGAGGACGAGGACGACGAGGACGAGGACGACGAGGACGAGGACGACGAGGACGAGGACGACGAGGACGAGGACGACGACGACGGGGACGACGACGACGGGGACGACGATGACGGGGACGGGGACGACGGGGACGGGCACGACGGGGACGAGGACGATGAGGACGGTGAGGACGAGGACGACGAGTACGACGAGGACGAGGACGACGAGGACGACGAGGACGAAGAGGACGACGAGGACGACGAGGACGAGGACGACGAGGACGAGGACGACGAGGACGAGGACGACGAGGACGAGGACGACGAGGACGACGAGGACGAGGACGAGGACGACGAGGACGAGGACGAGGACGACGAGGACGACGAGGACGAGGACGAGGACGACGAGGACGAGGACGACGAGGACGAGGACGAGGACGACGGGGACGAGGACGACGAGGACGAGGACGAGGACGACGAGGACGAGGACGAGGACGACGAGGACGAGGACGAGGACGACGATGACGAGGACGAGGACGACGAGGACGACGAGGACGAGGACGACGAGGACGAGGACGACGAGGACGACGAGGACGAGGACGACGAGGACGACGAGGACGAGGACGAGGACGAGGACGACGAGGACGACGAGGACGAGGACGACGAGGACGACGAGGACGAGGACGAGGACGACGAGGACGAGGACGAGGACGAGGACGACGAGGACGACGAGGACGAGGACGACGAGGACGACGAGGACGAGGACGACGAGGACGACGAGGACGAGGACGACGACGACGACGAGGACGAGGACGACGAGGATGACGAGGACGAGGACGACGAGGACGAGGAGGACGAGGACGACGAGGACGAGGACGACGAGGACGACGACGACGACGAGGACGAGGACGACGAGGACGACGAGGACGAGGACGACGAGGACGAGGGCGACGAGGACGAGGACGACGAGGACGAGGACGACGAGGACGACGAGGACGACGAGGACGAGGACGACGAGGACGAGGACGACGAAGACGAGGACGACGAGGACGAGGACGACGAGGACGGCGAGGACGAGGACGAGGACGACGAGGACGACGAGGACGAGGACGGCGAGGAGGACGACGACGAGGACGAGGAGGACGAGGACGGGGACGACGAGGACGAGGACGACGAGGTCGAGGACGACGAGGACGAGGACGACGAGGACGACGAGGACGATGAGGACGAGGACGACGGGGACGAGGACGACGAGGACGACGAGGACGAGGACGACGAGGACGACGAGGACGAGGACGACGAGGACGAGGACGACGAGGACGACGAGGACGAGGACGACGAGGACGACGAGGACGAGGACGACGAGGACGACGAGGACGAGGACGACGAGGACGAGGACGACGAGGACGAGGACGACGAGGACGAGGACGACGAGGACGAAGAGGACGAGGACGACGAGGACGAGGACGACGAGGACGACGAGGACGAGGACGAGGACGACGAGCACGACGAGGACGACGAGGACGAGGACGACGAGGACGAGCACGACGAGGACGAGGACGACGAGGACGAGGACGACGAGGACGAGGACGACGAGGACGAGGACGACGAGGACGAGGACGACGAGGACGAGGACGACGAGGACGAGGACGACGAGGACGAGGACGACGACGACGAGGACGACGACGACGGGGACGGGGACGACGGGGACGGGCACGACGGGGACGAGGACGACGAGGACGGTGAGGACGAGGACGACGAGTACGACGAGGACGAGGACGACGAGGACGACGAGGACGAGGACGACGAGGACGAGGACGACGAGGACGAGGACGAGGACGACGAGGACGAGGACGACGAGGACGAGGACGACGAGGACGAGGACGACGAGGACGAGGACGACGAGGACGAGGACGACGAGGACGAGGACGACGAGGACGAGGACGACGAGGACGAGGACGACGACGACGAGGACGACGACGACGGGGACGGGGGCGACGAGGACGGTGAGGACGAGGACGACGAGTACGACGAGGACGAGGACGACGAGGACGACGAGTACGACGAGGACGAGGACGACGAGGACGACGAGGACGAGGACGACGAGGACGAGGACGACGAGGACGAGGACGACGAGGACGACGAGGACGACGAGGGCGAGGACGAGGACGACGAGGACGAGGACGAGGACGACGAGGACGACGAGGACGAGGACGAGGACGACGAGGACGAGGACGACGAGGACGAGGACGACGAGGACGAGGACGACGAGGACGAGGACGACGAGGACGAGGACGACGAGGACGAGGACAAGGACGACGAGGACGAGGACGAGGACGACGAGGACGACGAGGACGAGGACGAGGACGACGAGGACGAGGACGACGAGGACGAGGACGAGGACGACGAGGACGAGGACGAGGACGAGGACGACGACGACGAGGACGAGGACGACGAGGACGACGACGACGAGGACGACGAGGACGAGGACGACGAGGACGAGGACGACGAGGACGAGGACGACGAGGACGAGGACGACTAGGACGAGGACGACGAGGACGAGGACGACGAGGACGAGGACGAGGACGACGAGGACGACGACGACGACGACGAGGACGTGGACGACGAGGACGAGGACGACGAGGACGAGGACGACGAGGACGACGAGGACGAGGACGAGGACGACGAGGACGACGAGGACGAGGACGAGGACGACGAGGACGAGGACGAGGACGACGAGGACGAGGACGAGGACGACGAGGACGAGGACGAGGACGACGAGGACGAGGACGAGGACGACGAGGACGAGGACGAGGACGACGAGGACGAGGACGAGGACGACGAGGACGACGAGGACGAGGACGACGAGGACGACGAGGACGAGGACGACGACGACGACGAGGACGAGGACGAGGACGACGAGGACGACGAGGACGAGGACGAGGACGACGAGGACGACGAGGACGAGGACGAGGACGGCGAGGACGACGAGGACGAGGACGACGAGGACGACGAGGACGAGGACGACGAGGACGAGGACGACGAGGACGACGAGGACGAGGACGACGAGGACAAGGACGACGACGTCGAGGACGACGACGACGAGGACGGCGACGACGGGGACGACGATGACGGGGACGGGGACGACGGGGACGTGGACGACGGGGACGGGGACGACGGGGACGAGGACGACGAGGACGACGAGGACGAGGACGACGAGGACGACGAGGACGAGGACGACGAGGACGACGAGGACGAGGACGACGAGGACGACGAGGACGACGAGGACGAGGACGACGAGGACGAGGACGACGAGGACGAGGACGACGAGGACGAGGACGACGAGGACGAGGACGACGAGGACGAGGACGACGAGGACGAGGACGACGAGGACGAGGACGACGAGGACGAGGACGACGAGGACGAGGACGACGAGGACGAGGACGACGAGGACGAGGACGACGACGACGAGGACGACGACGACGAGGACGACGAGGACGAGGACGACGAGGACGACGAGGACGAGGACGACGAGGACGAGGACGACGAGGACGAGGACGACGAGGACGAGGACGACGAGGACGAGGACGACGACGACGAGGACGACGACGACGGGGACGGGGACGACGGGGACGGGCACGACGAGGACGAGGACGACGAGGACGAGGACGACGTGGACGACGAGGACGACGAGGACGACGAGGACGAGGACGACGAGGACGAGGACGACGAGGACGGGGACCGACGTGGACGACGAGGACGAGGACGACGATGACGGGGACGGGGACGACGAGGACGACGAGGACGAGGACGAGGACGACGAGGACGAGGACGAGGACGAGGACGACGACGACGAGGACGAGGACGACGAGGACGACGAGGACGAGGACGACGAGGACGAGGACGACTAGGACGAGGACGACGAGGACGAGGACGACGAGGACGAGGACGAGGACGACGAGGACGACGACGACGACGACGAGGACGACGAGGACGACGACGACGACGACGAGGACGTGGACGACGAGGACGAGGACGACGAGGACGAGGACGAGGACGACGAGGACGACGAGGACGAGGACGAGGACGACGAGGACGACGAGGACGAGGACGAGGACGACGAGGACGAGGACGAGGACGACGAGGACGAGGACGAGGACGACGAGGACGAGGACGAGGACGACGAGGACGAGGACGAGGACGACGAGGACGACGAGGACGACGAGGACGAGGACGACGACGACGACGGGGACGAGGACGACGACGACGACGAGGACGAGGACGAGGACGACGAGGACGACGAGGACGACGAGGACGACGAGGACGAGGACGACGAGGACGACGAGGACGACGAGGACGAGGACGACGAGGACGAGGACGACGAGGACGAGGACGACGAGGACGGGGACGACGAGGACGAGGACGACGAGGACGAGGACGACGAGGACGAGGACGACGTGGACGACGAGGACGAGGACGACGATGACGGGGACGTCGTGGACGACGAGGACGAGGACGAGGACGACGAGGACGACGAGGACGAGGACGACGAGGACGACGAGGACGAGGACGAGGACGGCGAGGACGACGAGGACGAGGACGACGAGGACGACGAGGACGAGGACGACGAGGACGAGGACGACGAGGACGAGGACGACGAGGACGAGGACGACGAGGACGAGGACGACGAGGACGAGGACGACGAGGACGAGGACGACGAGGACGACGAGGACGAGGACGACGAGGACAAGGACGACGACGTCGAGGACGACGACGACGAGTACGGCGACGACGGGGGCGAGGATGACGGGGACGGGGACGACGGGGACGTGGACGACGGGGACGGGGACGACGGGGACGAGGACGACGAGGACGACGAGGACGAGGACGACGAGGACGACGAGGACGAGGACGACGAGGACGACGAGGACGACGAGGACGAGGACGACGAGGACGAGGACGACGAGGACGAGGACGACGAGGACGAGGACGACGAGGACGAGGACGACGAGGACGAGGACGACGAGGACGAGGACGACGAGGACGAGGACGACGAGGGCGAGGACGACGAGGGCGAGGACGACGAGGGCGAGGACGACGAGGGCGAGGACGACGAGGACGAGGACGACGAGGACGAGGACGACGAGGACGAGGGCGACGAGGACGAGGACGACGAGGACGAGGACGACGAGGACGAGGACGACGAGGACGAGGACGACGAGGACGAGGACGACGAGGACGAGGACGACGAGGACGAGGACGACGAGGACGAGGACGACGAGGACGAGGACGACGACGACGAGGACGACGACGACGGGGACGGGGACGGGCACGACGGGGACGAGGACGACGAGGACGGTGAGGACGAGGACGACGAGTACGACGAGGACGACGAGGACGAGGACGACGAGGACGAGGACGACGAGGACGAGGACGACGAGGACGAGGACGACGAGGACGAGGACGACGACGACGAGGACGACGACGACGGGGACGGGGACGACGAGGACGGTGAGGACGAGGACGACGAGTACGACGAGGACGAGGACGACGAGGACGACGAGTACGACGAGGACGAGGACGACGAGGACGACGAGGACGACGAGGACGAGGACGACGAGGACGACGAGGACGACGAGGACGAGGACGACGAGGACGAGGACGACGAGGACGAGGACGACGAGGACGACGAGGACGACGAGGACGACGAGGGCGAGGACGAGGACGACGAGGACGAGGACGACGAGGACGACGAGGACGAGGACGACGAGGACGAGCACGGCGAGGACGAGGACGACGAGGACGACGAGGACGACGAGGACGAGGACGACGAGGACGAGCACGACGAGGACGAGGACGACGAGGACGAGGACGACGAGTACGAGGACGACGAGGACGAGGACGAGGACGACGAGGACGAGGACGACGAGGACGAGGACAAGGACGACGAGGACGAGGACGACGAGGACGAGGACGACGAGGACGAGGACGACGAGGACGAGGACGACGAGGACGAGGACGACGACGACGAGGACGACGACGACGGGGACGGGGACGACGAGTACGAGGACGACGAGGACGAGGACGAGGACGACGAGGACGAGGACGACGAGGACGAGGACGACGACGACGACGACGGGGACGGGGACGACGGGGACGGGCACGACGGGGACGAGGACGACGAGGACGGTGAGGACGAGGACGACGAGTACGACGAGGACGAGGACGACGAGGACGAGGACGACGAGGACGAGGACGACGAGGACGGGGACGACGAGGACGAGGACGACGAGGACGAGGACGACGAGGACGAGGACGACGTGGACGACGAGGACGAGGACGACGATGACGGGGACGTCGTGGACGACGAGGACGAGGACGAGGACGACGAGGACGACGAGGACGAGGACGACGAGGACGACGAGGACGAGGACGAGGACGGCGAGGACGACGAGGACGAGGACGACGAGGACGACGAGGACGAGGACGACGAGGACGAGGACGACGAGGACGAGGACGACGAGGACGAGGACGACGAGGACGAGGACGACGACGACGAGGACGACGACGACGAGGACGACGAGGACGAGGACGACGAGGACGACGAGGACGAGGACGACGAGGACGAGGACGACGAGGACGAGGACGACGAGGACGAGGACGACGAGGACGAGGACGACGAGGACGAGGACGACGAGGACGAGGACGACGACGACGAGGACGACGACGACGGGGACGGGGACGACGGGGACGGGCACGACGAGGACGAGGACGACGAGGACGAGGACGACGTGGACGACGAGGACGACGAGGACGACGAGGACGAGGACGACGAGGACGAGGACGACGAGGACGGGGACCGACGTGGACGACGAGGACGAGGACGACGATGACGGGGACGGGGACGACGAGGACGACGAGGACGAGGACGAGGACGACGAGGACGAGGACGAGGACGAGGACGAGGACGACGACGACGAGGACGAGGACGACGAGGACGACGAGGACGAGGACGACGAGGACGAGGACGACTAGGACGAGGACGACGAGGACGAGGACGACGAGGACGAGGACGAGGACGAGGACGACGAGGACGACGACGACGACGACGAGGACGACGAGGACGACGACGACGACGACGAGGACGTGGACGACGAGGACGAGGACGACGAGGACGAGGACGAGGACGACGAGGACGACGAGGACGAGGACGACGAGGACGACGAGGACGACGAGGACGAGGACGACGAGGACGAGGACGACGAGGACGAGGACGACGAGGACGAGGACGACGAGGACGAGGACGACGAGGACGAGGACGACGAGGACGAGGACGACGAGGACGAGGACGACGAGGACGAGGACGACGAGGACGAGGACGACGAGGACGAGGACGACGAGGACGAGGACGACGAGGACGAGGACGACGACGACGAGGACGACGACGACGAGGACGACGAGGACGAGGACGACGAGGACGACGAGGACGAGGACGACGAGGACGAGGACGACGAGGACGAGGACGACGAGGACGAGGACGACGAGGACGAGGACGACGACGACGAGGACGACGACGACGGGGACGGGGACGACGGGGACGGGCACGACGAGGACGAGGACGACGAGGACGAGGACGACGTGGACGACGAGGACGACGAGGACGACGAGGACGAGGACGACGAGGACGAGGACGACGAGGACGGGGACCGACGTGGACGACGAGGACGAGGACGACGATGACGGGGACGGGGACGACGAGGACGACGAGGACGAGGACGAGGACGACGAGGACGAGGACGAGGACGAGGACGACGACGACGAGGACGAGGACGACGAGGACGACGAGGACGAGGACGACGAGGACGAGGACGACTAGGACGAGGACGACGAGGACGAGGACGACGAGGACGAGGACGAGGACGACGAGGACGACGACGACGACGACGAGGACGACGAGGACGACGACGACGACGACGAGGACGTGGACGACGAGGACGAGGACGACGAGGACGAGGACGAGGACGACGAGGACGACGAGGACGAGGACGAGGACGACGAGGACGACGAGGACGAGGACGAGGACGACGAGGACGAGGACGAGGACGACGAGGACGAGGACGAGGACGACGAGGACGAGGACGAGGACGACGAGGACGAGGACGAGGACGACGAGGACGACGAGGACGACGAGGACGAGGACGACGACGACGACGGGGACGAGGACGACGACGACGACGAGGACGAGGACGAGGACGACGAGGACGACGAGGACGAGGACGACGAGGACGACGAGGACGACGAGGACGAGGACGACGAGGACGAGGACGACGAGGACGAGGACGACGAGGACGGGGACGACGAGGACGAGGACGACGAGGACGAGGACGACGAGGACGAGGACGACGTGGACGACGAGGACGAGGACGACGATGACGGGGACGTCGTGGACGACGAGGACGAGGACGAGGACGACGAGGACGACGAGGACGAGGACGACGAGGACGACGAGGACGAGGACGAGGACGGCGAGGACGACGAGGACGAGGACGACGAGGACGACGAGGACGAGGACGACGAGGACGAGGACGACGAGGACGAGGACGACGAGGACGAGGACGACGAGGACGAGGACGACGAGGACGAGGACGACGAGGACGACGAGGACGAGGACGACGAGGACAAGGACGACGACGTCGAGGACGACGACGACGAGTACGGCGACGACGGGGACGAGGATGACGGGGACGGGGACGACGGGGACGTGGACGACGGGGACGGGGACGACGGGGACGAGGACGACGAGGACGACGAGGACGAGGACGACGAGGACGACGAGGACGAGGACGACGAGGACGACGAGGACGACGAGGACGAGGACGACGAGGACGAGGACGACGAGGACGAGGACGACGAGGACGAGGACGACGAGGACGAGGACGACGAGGACGAGGACGACGAGGACGAGGACGACGAGGACGAGGACGACGAGGACGAGGACGACGAGGGCGACGACGACGACGAGGACGACGAGGACGAGGACGACGAGGACGAGGACGACGAGGACGAGGGCGACGAGGACGAGGACGACGAGGACGAGGACGACGAGGACGAGGACGACGAGGACGAGGACGACGAGGACGAGGACGACGAGGACGAGGACGACGAGGACGAGGACGACGAGGACGAGGACGACGAGGACGAGGACGACGAGGACGAGGACGACGACGACGAGGACGACGACGACGGGGACGGGGACGACGGGGACGGGCACGACGGGGACGAGGACGACGAGGACGGTGAGGACGAGGACGACGAGTACGACGAGGACGACGAGGACGAGGACGACGAGGACGAGGACGACGAGGACGAGGACGACGAGGACGAGGACGACGAGGACGAGGACGACGACGACGAGGACGACGACGACGGGGACGGGGACGACGAGGACGGTGAGGACGAGGACGACGAGTACGACGAGGACGAGGACGACGAGGACGACGAGTACGACGAGGACGAGGACGACGAGGACGACGAGGACGACGAGGACGAGGACGACGAGGACGACGAGGACGACGAGGACGAGGACGACGAGGACGAGGACGACGAGGACGACGAGGACGACGAGGACGACGAGGGCGAGGACGAGGACGACGAGGACGACGAGGACGAGGACGACGAGGACGAGCACGGCGAGGACGAGGACGACGAGGACGACGAGGACGACGAGGACGAGGACGACGAGGACGAGCACGACGAGGACGAGGACGACGAGGACGAGGACGACGAGTACGAGGACGACGAGGACGAGGACGAGGACGACGAGGACGAGGACGACGAGGACGAGGACAAGGACGACGAGGACGAGGACGACGAGGACGAGGACGACGAGGACGAGGACGACGAGGACGAGGACGACGAGGACGAGGACGACGAGGACGAGGACGACGAGGACGAGGACGACGACGACGAGGACGACGACGACGGGGACGGGGACGACGAGTACGAGGACGACGAGGACGAGGACGAGGACGACGAGGACGAGGACGACGAGGACGAGGACGACGACGACGACGACGGGGACGGGGACGACGGGGACGGGCACGACGGGGACGAGGACGACGAGGACGGTGAGGACGAGGACGACGAGTACGACGAGGACGAGGACGACGAGGACGAGGACGACGAGGACGAGGACGACGAGGACGAGGACGACGAGGACGAGGACGAGGACGACGAGGACGAGGACGACGAGGACGAGGACGACGAGGACGAGGACGAGGACGACGAGGACGACGAGGACGAGGACGACGAGGACGACGAGGACGAGGACGACGAGGACAAGGACGACGACGTCGAGGACGACGACGACGAGTACGGCGACGACGGGGACGAGGATGACGGGGACGGGGACGACGGGGACGTGGACGACGGGGACGGGGACGACGGGGACGAGGACGACGAGGACGACGAGGACGAGGACGACGAGGACGACGAGGACGAGGACGACGAGGACGACGAGGACGACGAGGACGAGGACGACGAGGACGAGGACGACGAGGACGAGGACGACGAGGACGAGGACGACGAGGACGAGGACGACGACGACGAGGACGACGACGACGGGGACGGGGACGACGGGGACGGGCACGACGGGGACGAGGACGACGAGGACGGTGAGGACGAGGACGACGAGTACGACGAGGACGACGAGGACGAGGACGACGAGGACGAGGACGACGAGGACGAGGACGACGAGGACGAGGACGACGAGGACGAGGACGACGAGGACGAGGACGACGACGACGAGGACGACGACGACGGGGACGGGGACGACGAGGACGGTGAGGACGAGGACGACGAGTACGACGAGGACGAGGACGACGAGGACGACGAGTACGACGAGGACGAGGACGACGAGGACGACGAGGACGACGAGGACGAGGACGACGAGGACGACGAGGACGACGAGGACGAGGACGACGAGGACGAGGACGACGAGGACGACGAGGACGACGAGGACGACGAGGGCGAGGACGAGGACGACGAGGACGACGAGGACGAGGACGACGAGGACGAGCACGGCGAGGACGAGGACGACGAGGACGACGAGGACGACGAGGACGAGGACGACGAGGACGAGCACGACGAGGACGAGGACGACGAGGACGAGGACGACGAGTACGAGGACGACGAGGACGAGGACGAGGACGACGAGGACGAGGACGACGAGGACGAGGACAAGGACGACGAGGACGAGGACGACGAGGACGAGGACGACGAGGACGAGGACGACGAGGACGAGGACGACGAGGACGAGGACGACGAGGACGAGGACGACGAGGACGAGGACGACGAGGACGAGGACGACGAGGACGAGGACGAGGACGACGAGGACGACGACGACGGGGACGGGGACGACGAGTACGAGGACGACGAGGACGAGGACGAGGACGACGAGGACGAGGACGACGAGGACGAGGACGACGACGACGACGACGGGGACGGGGACGACGGGGACGGGCACGACGGGGACGAGGACGACGAGGACGGTGAGGACGAGGACGACGAGTACGACGAGGACGAGGACGACGAGGACGACGAGGACGAGGACGACGAGGACGAGGACGAGGACGACGAGGACGAGGACGACGAGGACGAGGACGACGAGGACGAGGACGACGAGGACGAGAACGACGAGGACGAGGACGACGACGACGAGGACGACGACGACGGGGACGGGGACGACGAGGACGGTGAGGACGAGGACGACGAGTACGACGAGGACGACGAGTACGACGAGGACGAGGACGACGAGGACGACGAGGACGACGAGGACGAGGACGACGAGGACGACGAGGACGAGGACGACGAGGACGAGGACGACGAGGACGAGGACGACGAGGACGACGAGGACGACGAGGACGACGAGGGCGAGGACGAGGACGACGAGGACGACGAGGACGACAAGGACGAGGACGACGAGGACGAGCACGACGAGGACGAGGACGACGAGGACGAGGACGACGAGTACGAGGACGACGAGGACGAGGACGAGGACGACGAGGACGAGGACGACGAGGACGAGGACGACGAGGACGAGGACAAGGACGACGAGGACGAGGACGAGGACGACGAGGACGACGAGGACGACGAGGACGAGGACGACGAGGACGACGAGGACGAGGACGACGAGGACGACGAGGACGAGAACGACGAGGACGACGAGGACGAGGACGAGGACGACGAGGACGACGAGGACGAGGACGAGGACGACGAGGACGACGAGGACGAGGACGAGGACGACGAGGACGACGAGGACGAGGACGACGAGGACGACGAGGACGAGGACGACGACGACGACGAGGACGAGGACGACGAGGACGACGAGGACGAGGACGACGAAGACGAGGACGACGAGGACGACGAGGACGAGGACGACGAGGACGAGGACGACGAGGACGACGACGACGACGAGGACGACGACGACGACGAGGACGAGGACGACGAGGACGACGAGGACGAGGACGACGAGGACGAGGACGACGAGGACGAGGGCGACGAGGACGAGGACGACGAGGACGAGGACGACGAGGACGAGGACGACGAGGACGAGGACGAGGACGACGAGGACGAGGACGACGAGGACGACGAGGACGAGGACTACGAGGACGAGGACGTCGAGGACGACGAGGACGAGGACGACGAGGACGAGGATGACGAGGACGAGGACGACGAGGACGGCGAGGACGAGGACGAGGACGACGAGGACGACGAGGACGAGGACGGCGAGGAGGAGGACGACGAGGACGAGGAGGACGAGGACGGGGACGACGAGGACGAGGACGACGAGGTCGAGGACGACGAGGACGAGGACGACGAGGACGAGGACGACGAGGACGAGGACGACGAGGACGAGGACGACGAGGACGAGGACGACGAGGGCGAGGACGACGAGGACGAGGACGACGAGGACGAGGACGACGAGGACGAGGACGACGAGGACGAGGACGACGAGGACGAGGACGACGAGGACGAGGACGACGAGGACGAGGACGACGAGGACGAGGACGACCAGGACGAGGACGACGAGGACGAGGACGACGAGGACGAGGACGACGAGGACGAGGACGACGAGGACGAGGACGACGAGGACGAGGACGACGAGGACGAGGACGACGAGGACGAGGACGACGAGGACGAGGACGACGAGGACGAGGACGACGAGGACGAGGACGACGAGGACGAGGACGACGAGGACGAGGACGACGAGGACGAGGACGACGAGGACGAGGACGACGAGGACGAGGACGACGAGGACGAGGACGACGAGGACGAGGACGACGAGGACGAGGACGACGAGGACGAGGACGACGAGGACGAGGACGACGAGGACGAGGACGAGGACGACGAGGACGAGGACGAGGACGAGGACGACGACGACGAGGACGAGGACGACGAGGACGACGACGACGAGGACGACGAGGACGAGGACGACGAGGACGAGGACGACGAGGACGAGGACGACGAGGACGAGGACGACTAGGACGAGGACGACGAGGACGAGGACGACGAGGACGAGGACGAGGACGACGAGGACGACGACGACGACGACGAGGACGTGGACGACGAGGACGAGGACGACGAGGACGAGGACGACGAGGACGACGAGGACGAGGACGAGGACGACGAGGACGACGAGGACGAGGACGAGGACGACGAGGACGAGGACGAGGACGACGAGGACGAGGACGAGGACGACGAGGACGAGGACGAGGACGACGAGGACGAGGACGAGGACGACGAGGACGACGAGGACGAGGACGACGAGGACGACGAGTACGAGGACGACGACGAAGACGAGGACGAGGACGAGGACGACGAGGACGACGAGGACGAGGACGAGGACGACGAGGACGACGAGGACGAGGACGAGGACGGCGAGGACGACGAGGACGAGGACGACGAGGACGACGAGGACGAGGACGACGAGGACGACGAGGACGAGGACGACGAGGACGACGAGGACGAGGACGACGAGGACAAGGACGACGACGTCGAGGACGACGACGACGAGGACGGCGACGACGGGGACGACGATGACGGGGACGGGGACGACGGGGACGTGGACGACGGGGACGGGGACGACGGGGACGAGGACGACGAGGACGACGAGGACGAGGACGACGAGGACGACGAGGACGAGGACGACGAGGACGACGAGGACGAGGACGACGAGGACGACGAGGACGACGAGGACGAGGACGACGAGGACGAGGACGACGAGGACGAGGACGACGAGGACGAGGACGACGAGGACGAGGACGACGAGGACGAGGACGACGAGGACGAGGACGACGAGGACGAGGACGACGAGGACGAGTACGACGAGGACGAGGACGACGAGGACGAGGACGACGACGACGAGGACGACGACGACGAGGACGACGAGGACGAGGACGACGAGGACGACGAGGACGAGGACGACGAGGACGAGGACGACGAGGACGAGGACGACGAGGACGAGGACGACGAGGACGAGGACGACGACGACGAGGACGACGACGACGGGGACGGGGACGACGGGGACGGGCACGACGAGGACGAGGACGACGAGGACGAGGACGACGTGGACGACGAGGACGACGAGGACGACGAGGACGAGGACGACGAGGACGAGGACGACGAGGACGGGGACGACGTGGACGACGAGGACGAGGACGACGATGACGGGGACGGGGACGACGGGGACGTGGACGACGGGGACGGGGACGACGAGGACGACGAGGACGAGGACGAGGACGACGAGGACGAGGACGAGGACGGGGACGACGACGACGAGGACGAGGACGACGAGGACGACGAGGACGAGGACGACGAGGACGAGGACGACTAGGACGAGGACGACGAGGACGAGGACGACGAGGACGAGGACGAGGACGACGAGGACGACGACGACGACGACGAGGACGACGAGGACGACGACGACGACGACGAGGACGTGGACGACGAGGACGAGGACGACGAGGACGAGGACGAGGACGACGAGGACGACGAGGACGAGGACGAGGACGACGAGGACGACGAGGACGAGGACGAGGACGACGAGGACGAGGACGAGGACGACGAGGACGAGGACGAGGACGACGAGGACGAGGACGAGGACGACGAGGACGACGAGGACGACGAGGACGAGGACGACGACGACGACGGGGACGAGGACGACGACGACGACGAGGACGAGGACGAGGACGACGAGGACGACGAGGACGAGGACGACGAGGACGACGAGGACGACGAGGACGAGGACGACGAGGACGAGGACGACGAGGACGAGGACGACGAGGACGGGGACGACGAGGACGAGGACGACGAGGACGAGGACGACGAGGACGAGGACGACGTGGACGACGAGGACGAGGACGACGATGACGGGGACGTCGTGGACGACGAGGACGAGGACGAGGACGACGAGGACGACGAGGACGAGGACGAGGACGACGAGGACGACGAGGACGAGGACGAGGACGGCGAGGACGACGAGGACGAGGACGACGAGGACGACGAGGACGAGGACGACGAGGACGAGGACGACGAGGACGAGGACGACGAGGACGAGGACGACGAGGACGAGGACGACGAGGACGAGGACGACGAGGACGAGGACGACGAGGACGAGGACGACGAGGACGAGGACGACGAGGACGAGGACGACGAGGACGAGGACGACGAGGACGACGAGGACGAGGACGACGAGGACAAGGACGACGACGTCGAGGACGACGACGACGAGTACGGCGACGACGGGGACGAGGATGACGGGGACGGGGACGACGGGGACGTGGACGACGGGGACGGGGACGACGGGGACGAGGACGACGAGGACGACGAGGACGAGGACGACGAGGACGACGAGGACGAGGACGACGAGGACGACGAGGACGACGAGGACGAGGACGACGAGAACGAGGACGACGAGGACGAGGACGACGAGGACGAGGACGACGAGGACGAGGACGACGACGACGGGGACGACGACGACGGGGACGACGATGACGGGGACGGGGACGACGGGGACGGGCACGACGGGGACGAGGACGATGAGGACGGTGAGGACGAGGACGACGAGTACGACGAGGACGAGGACGACGAGGACGACGAGGACGACAAGGACGACGAGGACGACGAGGACGAGGACGACGAGGACGAGGACGACGAGGACGAGGACGACGAGGACGAGGACGACGAGGACGAGGACGACGAGGACGAGGACGACGAGGACGAGGACGACGAGGACGAGGACGACGAGGACGAGGACGACGAGGACGACGAGGACGAGGACGAGGACGAGGACGACGAGGAGGACGAGGACGAGGACGAGGACGACGAGGACGACGAGGACGAGGACGAGGACGACGAGGACGACGAGGACGACGAGGACGACGAGGACGACGAGGACGAGGACGAGGACCATGAGGACGACGAGGACGACGACGACGAGGACGAGCACGATGAGGACGAGGATGACGAGGACGAGGACGACGAGGACGACGAGGACGAGGACGACGAGGACGACGAGGACGAGGACGACGAGGACGAGGACGACGAGGACGAGGACGAGGACGACGAGGACGAGGACGACGAGGACGAGGACGACGAGGACGAGGACGACGAGGACGAGGACGAGGACGACGAGGACGAGGACGAGGACGAGGACGAGGACGACGAGGACGACGAGGACGAGGACGACGAAGACGAGGACGACGAGGACGACGAGGACGAGGACGACGAGGACGACGAGGACGACGAGGACGAGGACGACGAGGACGACGAGGACGAGGACGACGAGGACGACGAGGACGAGGACAACGACGACGACGAGGACGAGGACGACGAGGATGACGAGGACGAGGACGACGAGGACGACGACGACGACGAGGACGAGGACGACGAGGACGACGAGGACGAGGACGACGAGGACGAGGACGACGACGACGAGGACGAGGACGACGAGGACGAGGACGACGACGACGAGGACGACGACGACGAGGACGACGAGGACGAGGACGACGAGGACGAGGACGACGAGGACGAGGACGACGAGGACGAGGACGACGAGGACGAGGACGACGAGGACGAGGACGACGAGGACGAGGACGACGAGGACGAGGACGACGAGGACGAGGACGACGAGGACGAGGACGACGAGGACGAGGACGACGAGTACGAGGACGACGAGGACGAGGACGACGAGGACGAGGACGACGAGGACGAGGACGACGAGGACGAGGACGACGAGGACGAGGACGACGAGGACGAGGACGACGACGACGGGGACGACGACGACGGGGACGACGATGACGGGGACGGGGACGACGGGGACGGGCACGACGGGGACGAGGACGATGAGGACGGTGAGGACGAGGACGACGAGTACGACGAGGACGAGGACGACGAGGACGACGAGGACGAAGAGGACGACGAGGACGACGAGGACGAGGACGACGAGGACGAGGACGACGAGGACGAGGACGACGAGGACGAGGACGACGAGGACGACGAGGACGAGGACGAGGACGACGAGGACGACGAGGACGAGGACGAGGACGACGAGGACGAGGACGACGAGGACGAGGACGAGGACGACGGGGACGAGGACGACGAGGACGAGGACGACGAGGACGAGGACGACGAGGACGAGGACGACGAGGACGAGGACGAGGACGACGAGGACGAGGACGAGGACGACGATGACGAGGACGAGGACGACGAGGACGAGGACGACGAGGACGACGAGGACGAGGACGACGAGGACGACGAGGACGAGGACGAGGACGAGGACGACGAGGACGACGAGGACGAGGACGACGAGGACGACGAGGACGAGGACGAGGACGACGAGGACGAGGACGAGGACGAGGACGACGAGGACGACGAGGACGAGGACGACGAGGACGACGAGGACGAGGACGACGAGGACGACGAGGACGAGGACGACGACGACGACGAGGACGAGGACGACGAGGATGACGAGGACGAGGACGACGAGGACGAGGAGGACGAGGACGACGAGGACGAGGACGACGAGGACGACGACGACGACGAGGACGAGGACGACGAGGACGACGAGGACGAGGACGACGAGGACGAGGGCGACGAGGACGAGGACGACGAGGACGAGGACGACGAGGACGACGAGGACGACGAGGACGAGGACGACGAGGACGAGGACGACGAAGACGAGGACGACGAGGACGAGGACGACGAGGACGGCGAGGACGAGGACGAGGACGACGAGGACGACGAGGACGAGGACGGCGAGGAGGACGACGACGAGGACGAGGAGGACGAGGACGGGGACGACGAGGACGAGGACGACGAGGTCGAGGACGACGAGGACGAGGACGACGAGGACGACGAGGACGACGAGGACGAGGACGACGGGGACGAGGACGACGAGGACGACGAGGACGAGGACGACGAGGACGACGAGGACGAGGACGACGAGGACGAGGACGACGAGGACGACGAGGACGAGGACGACGAGGACGACGAGGACGAGGACGACGAGGACGACGAGGACGAGGACGACGAGGACGAGGACGACGAGGACGAGGACGACGAGGACGAGGACGACGAGGACGAGGACGACGAGGACGACGAGGACGAGGACGACGAGGACGAGGACGACGAGGACGACGAGGACGAGGACGAGGACGACGAGCACGACGAGGACGACGAGGACGAGGACGACGAGGACGAGCACGACGAGGACGAGGACGACGAGGACGAGGACGACGAGGACGAGGACGACGAGGACGAGGACGACGAGGACGAGGACGACGAGGACGAGGACGACGAGGACGAGGACGACGAGGACGAGGACGACGAGGACGAGGACGACGACGACGAGGACGACGACGACGGGGACGGGGACGACGGGGACGGGCACGACGGGGACGAGGACGACGAGGACGGTGAGGACGAGGACGACGAGTACGACGAGGACGAGGACGACGAGGACGACGAGGACGAGGACGACGAGGACGAGGACGACGAGGACGAGGACGACGAGGACGAGGACGAGGACGACGAGGACGAGGACGACGAGGACGAGGACGACGAGGACGAGGACGACGAGGACGAGGACGACGAGGACGAGGACGACGAGGACGAGGACGACGAGGACGAGGACGACGACGACGAGGACGACGACGACGGGGACGGGGGCGACGAGGACGGTGAGGACGAGGACGACGAGTACGACGAGGACGAGGACGACGAGGACGACGAGTACGACGAGGACGAGGACGACGAGGACGACGAGGACGACGAGGACGAGGACGACGAGGACGACGAGGACGACGAGGACGAGGACGACGAGGACGAGGACGACGAGGACGAGGACGACGAGGACGACGAGGACGACGAGGGCGAGGACGAGGACGACGAGGACGACGAGGACGACGAGGACGAGGACGAGGACGACGAGGACGAGGACGAGGACGACGAGGACGAGGACGACGAGGACGAGGACGACGAGGACGAGGACGACGAGGACGAGGACGACGAGGACGAGGACGACGAGGACGAGGACGACGAGGACGAGGACAAGGACGACGAGGACGAGGACGAGGACGACGAGGACGACGAGGACGAGGACGAGGACGACGAGGACGACGAGGACGAGGACGACGAGGACGACGAGGACGAGGACGACGAGGACGACGAGGACGAGGACGAGGACGACGAGGACGAGGACGACGAGGACGACGAGGACGAGGACGACGAGGACGACGAGGACGAGGACGAGGACGACGAGGACGACGAGGACGAGGACGAGGACGACGAGGACGACGAGGACGAGGACGAGGACGACGAGGACGACGAGGACGAGGACGACGACGACGACGAGGACGAGGACGACGAGGACGACGAGGACGAGGACGACGAAGACGAGGACGACGAGGACGACGAGGACGAGGACGACGAGGACGAGGACGACGAGGACGAGGACGACGAGGACGACGACGACGACGAGGACGAGGACGACGAGGACGACGAGGACGAGGACGACGAGGACGAGGACGACGAGGACGAGGGCGACGAGGACGAGGACGACGAGGACGAGGACGACGAGGACGAGGACGAGGACGACGAGGACGAGGACGACGAGGACGACGAGGACGAGGACTACGAGGACGAGGACGACGAGGACGACGAGGACGAGGACGACGAGGACGGCGAGGACGAGGACGAGGACGACGAGGACGACGAGGACGAGGACGGCGAGGAGGAGGACGACGAGGACGAGGAGGACGAGGACGGGGACGACGAGGACGAGGACGACGAGGTCGAGGACGACGAGGACGAGGACGACGAGGACGAGGACGACGAGGACGAGGACGACGAGGACGAGGACGACGAGGACGAGGACGACGAGGACGAGGACGACGAGGGCGAGGACGACGAGGACGAGGACGACGAGGACGAGGACGACGAGGACGAGGACGACGAGGACGAGGACGACGAGGACGAGGACGACGAGGACGACGAGGACGACGAGGACGACGAGAACGACGAGGACGACGAGGACGACGAGGACGACGAGGACGACGAGGACGACGAGGACGACGAGGACGACGAGGACGACGAGGACGACGAGGACGACGAGGACGACGAGGACGACGAGGACGACGAGGACGAGGAGGACGACGAGGACGACGAGGACGACGAGGACGACGAGGACGACGAGGACGACGAGGACGACGAGGACGACGAGGACGACTGGGACGACGAGGACGACGAGGACGACGAGGACGACGAGGACGACGAGGACGACGAGGACGACGAGGACGACGAGGACGAGGGCGACGAGGACGAGGACGACGAGGACGAGGCCGACGAGGACGAGGCCGACGAGGACGAGGACGACGAGGACGAGGACGACGAGGACGAGGACGACGAGGACGAGGACGACGAGGACGAGGACGACGAGGACGACGAGGACGACGAGGACGACGAGGACGACGAGGACGACTGGGACGACGAGGACGACGAGGACGACGAGGACGACGAGGACGACGAGGACGAGGACGAGGACGACGAGGACGAGGACGACGAGGACGAGGACGAGGACGACGAGGACGACGAGGACGAGGACGACGAGGACGGGGACGACGAGGACGAGGACGACGAGGACGAGGACGACGAGGACGAGGACGACGTGGACGACGAGGACGAGGACGACGATGACGGGGACGTCGTGGACGACGAGGACGAGGACGAGGACGACGAGGACGACGAGGACGAGGACGAGGACGACGAGGACGACGAGGACGAGGACGAGGACGACGAGGACGAGGACGACGAGGACGAGGACGAGGACGACGAGGACGACGAGGACGACTGGGACGACGAGGACGACGAGGACGACGAGGACGACGAGGACGACGAGGACGAGGACGAGGACGACGAGGACGAGGACGACGAGGACGAGGACGAGGACGACGAGGACGACGAGGACGAGGACGACGAGGACGGGGACGACGAGGACGAGGACGACGAGGACGAGGACGACGAGGACGAGGACGACGTGGACGACGAGGACGAGGACGACGATGACGGGGACGTCGTGGACGACGAGGACGAGGACGAGGACGACGAGGACGACGAGGACGAGGACGAGGACGACGAGGACGACGAGGACGAGGACGAGGACGGCGAGGACGACGAGGACGAGGACGACGAGGACGAGGACGACGAGGACGAGGACGACGAGGACGAGGACGACGAGGACGACGAGGACGAGGACGACGAGGACGAGGACGACGAGGACGAGGACGACGAGGACGACGAGGACGAGGACGACGAGGACGAGGACGACGAGGACGAGGACGACGAGGACGAGGACGACGAGGACGAGGACGACGAGGACGAGGACGACCAGGACGAGGACGACGAGGACGAGGACGACGAGGACGAGGACGTCGAGGACGAGGACGACGAGGACGAGGACGACGAGGACGAGGACGACGAGGACGAGGACGACGAGGACGAGGACGACGAGGACGAGGACGACGAGGACGAGGACGACGAGGACGAGGACGACGAGGACGAGGACGAGGACGAGGACGAGGACGACGACGACGAGGACGAGGACGACGAGGACGACGAGGACGAGGACGACGAGGACGACGAGGACGAGGACGACGAGGACGAGGACGACGAGGACGAGGACGACGAGGACGAGGACGACGAGGACGAGGACGACGAGGACGAGGACGACGAGGACGAGGACGACGACGACGAGGACGACGACGACGGGGACGGGGACGACGGGGACGGGCACGACGGGGACGAGGACGACGAGGACGGTGAGGACGAGGACGACGAGTACGACGAGGACGAGGACGACGAGGACGACGAGGACGAGGACGACGAGGACGAGGACGACGAGGACGAGGACGAGGACGACGAGGACGAGGACGACGAGGACGAGGACGACGAGGACGAGGACGACGAGGACGAGGACGACGAGGACGAGGACGACGAGGACGAGGACGACGAGGACGAGGACGACGACGACGAGGACGACGACGACGGGGACGGGGGCGACGAGGACGGTGAGGACGAGGACGACGAGTACGACGAGGACGAGGACGACGAGGACGACGAGTACGACGAGGACGAGGACGACGAGGACGACGAGGACGACGAGGACGAGGACGACGAGGACGACGAGGACGACGAGGACGAGGACGACGAGGACGAGGACGACGAGGACGAGGACGACGAGGACGACGAGGACGACGAGGGCGAGGACGAGGACGACGAGGACGACGAGGACGAGGACGAGGACGACGAGGACGACGAGGACGAGGACGAGGACGACGAGGACGAGGACGACGAGGACGAGGACGACGAGGACGAGGACGACGAGGACGAGGACGACGAGGACGAGGACGACGAGGACGAGGACAAGGACGACGAGGACGAGGACGAGGACGACGAGGACGACGAGGACGAGGACGAGGACGACGAGGACGACGAGGACGAGGACGACGAGGACGACGAGGACGAGGACGACGAGGACGACGAGGACGAGGACGAGGACGACGAGGACGACGAGGACGAGGACGAGGACGACGAGGACGACGAGGACGACGAGGACGAGGACGAGGACGACGACGACGACGAGGACGAGGACGACGAGGACGACGAGGACGAGGACGACGAAGACGAGGACGACGAGGACGACGAGGACGACGAGGACGAGGAGGACGACGAGGACGACGAGGACGACGAGGACGACGAGGACGACGAGGACGACGAGGACGACGAGGACGACGAGGACGACTGGGACGACGAGGACGACGAGGACGACGAGGACGACGAGGACGACGAGGACGACGAGGACGACGAGGACGACGAGGACGAGGGCGACGAGGACGAGGACGACGAGGACGAGGCCGACGAGGACGAGGCCGACGAGGACGAGGACGACGAGGACGAGGACGACGAGGACGAGGACGACGAGGACGAGGACGACGAGGACGAGGACGACGAGGACGACGAGGACGACGAGGACGACGAGGACGACGAGGACGACTGGGACGACGAGGACGACGAGGACGACGAGGACGACGAGGACGACGAGGACGAGGACGAGGACGACGAGGACGAGGACGACGAGGACGAGGACGAGGACGACGAGGACGACGAGGACGAGGACGACGAGGACGGGGACGACGAGGACGAGGACGACGAGGACGAGGACGACGAGGACGAGGACGACGTGGACGACGAGGACGAGGACGACGATGACGGGGACGTCGTGGACGACGAGGACGAGGACGAGGACGACGAGGACGACGAGGACGAGGACGAGGACGACGAGGACGACGAGGACGAGGACGAGGACGGCGAGGACGACGAGGACGAGGACGACGAGGACGAGGACGACGAGGACGAGGACGACGAGGACGAGGACGACGAGGACGACGAGGACGAGGACGACGAGGACGAGGACGACGAGGACGAGGACGACGAGGACGACGAGGACGAGGACGACGAGGACGAGGACGACGAGGACGAGGACGACGAGGACGAGGACGACGAGGACGAGGACGACGAGGACGAGGACGACCAGGACGAGGACGACGAGGACGAGGACGACGAGGACGAGGACGTCGAGGACGAGGACGACGAGGACGAGGACGACGAGGACGAGGACGACGAGGACGAGGACGACGAGGACGAGGACGACGAGGACGAGGACGACGAGGACGAGGACGACGAGGACGAGGACGACGAGGACGAGGACGACGAGGACGAGGACGAGGACGACGACGACGAGGACGAGGACGACGAGGACGACGAGGACGAGGACGACGAGGACGAGGACGACGAGGACGAGGACGACGAGGACGAGGACGACGAGGACGAGGACGACGAGGACGAGGACGACGAGGACGAGGACGACGAGGACGAGGACGACGACGACGAGGACGACGACGACGGGGACGGGGACGACGGGGACGGGCACGACGGGGACGAGGACGACGAGGACGGTGAGGACGAGGACGACGAGTACGACGAGGACGAGGACGACGAGGACGACGAGGACGAGGACGACGAGGACGAGGACGACGAGGACGAGGACGAGGACGACGAGGACGAGGACGACGAGGACGAGGACGACGAGGACGAGGACGACGAGGACGAGGACGACGAGGACGAGGACGACGAGGACGAGGACGACGAGGACGAGGACGACGACGACGAGGACGACGACGACGGGGACGGGGGCGACGAGGACGGTGAGGACGAGGACGACGAGTACGACGAGGACGAGGACGACGAGGACGACGAGTACGACGAGGACGAGGACGACGAGGACGACGAGGACGACGAGGACGAGGACGACGAGGACGACGAGGACGACGAGGACGAGGAGGACGACGAGGACGACGAGGACGACGAGGACGACGAGGACGACGAGGACGACGAGGACGACGAGGACGACGAGGACGACTGGGACGACGAGGACGACGAGGACGACTGGGACGACGAGGACGACGAGGACGACGAGGACGACGAGGACGAGGGCGACGAGGACGAGGACGACGAGGACGAGGGCGACGAGGACGAGGACGACGAGGACGAGGCCGACGAGGACGAGGCCGACGAGGACGAGGACGACGAGGACGAGGACGACGAGGACGAGGACGACGAGGACGAGGACGACGAGGACGAGGACGACGAGGACGACGAGGACGACGAGGACGACGAGGACGACGAGGACGACTGGGACGACGAGGACGACGAGGACGACGAGGACGACGAGGACGACGAGGACGAGGACGAGGACGAGGACGACGAGGACGACGAGGACGAGGACGACGAGGACGGGGACGACGAGGACGAGGACGACGAGGACGAGGACGACGAGGACGAGGACGACGTGGACGACGAGGACGAGGACGACGATGACGGGGACGTCGTGGACGACGAGGACGAGGACGAGGACGACGAGGACGACGAGGACGAGGACGAGGACGACGAGGACGACGAGGACGAGGACGAGGACGGCGAGGACGACGAGGACGAGGACGACGAGGACGAGGACGACGAGGACGAGGACGACGAGGACGACGAGGACGAGGACGACGAGGACGAGGACGACGAGGACGAGGACGACGAGGACGAGGACGACGAGGACGACGAGGACGAGGACGACGAGGACGAGGACGACGAGGACGAGGACGACGAGGACGAGGACGACGAGGACGAGGACGACGAGGACGAGGACGACCAGGACGAGGACGACGAGGACGAGGACGACGAGGACGAGGACGTCGAGGACGAGGACGACGAGGACGAGGACGACGAGGACGAGGACGACGAGGACGAGGACGACGAGGACGAGGACGACGAGGACGAGGACGACGAGGACGAGGACGACGAGGACGAGGACGACGAGGACGAGGACGAGGACGAGGACGAGGACGACGACGACGAGGACGAGGACGACGAGGACGACGAGGACGAGGACGACGAGGACGACGAGGACGAGGACGACGAGGACGAGGACGACGAGGACGAGGACGACGAGGACGAGGACGACGAGGACGAGGACGACGAGGACGAGGACGACGAGGACGAGGACGACGACGACGAGGACGACGACGACGGGGACGGGGACGACGGGGACGGGCACGACGGGGACGAGGACGACGAGGACGGTGAGGACGAGGACGACGAGTACGACGAGGACGAGGACGACGAGGACGACGAGGACGAGGACGACGAGGACGAGGACGACGAGGACGAGGACGAGGACGACGAGGACGAGGACGACGAGGACGAGGACGACGAGGACGAGGACGACGAGGACGAGGACGACGAGGACGAGGACGACGAGGACGAGGACGACGAGGACGAGGACGACGAGGACGAGGACGACGACGACGAGGACGACGACGACGGGGACGGGGGCGACGAGGACGGTGAGGACGAGGACGACGAGTACGACGAGGACGAGGACGACGAGGACGACGAGTACGACGAGGACGAGGACGACGAGGACGACGAGGACGACGAGGACGAGGACGACGAGGACGACGAGGACGACGAGGACGAGGACGACGAGGACGAGGACGACGAGGACGAGGACGACGAGGACGACGAGGACGACGAGGGCGAGGACGAGGACGACGAGGACGACGAGGACGAGGACGAGGACGACGAGGACGACGAGGACGAGGACGAGGACGACGAGG
Source organism: Andrena hattorfiana (assembly GCA_944738655.2). Lineage (NCBI taxonomy): Eukaryota > Metazoa > Arthropoda > Insecta > Hymenoptera > Andrenidae > Andrena > Andrena hattorfiana. The sequence continues at coordinate 19,143,237 of OX122893.2, read as the reverse complement.
ACGAGGACGACGAGGACGAGGACGACGAGGACGAGGACGACGAGGACGAGGACGACGAGGACGAGGACGACGAGGACGAGGACAAGGACGACGAGGACGAGGACGAGGACGACGAGGACGACGAGGACGAGGACGAGGACGACGAGGACGACGAGGACGAGGACGACGAGGACGACGAGGACGAGGACGACGAGGACGAGGACGAGGACGACGAGGACGACGAGGACGAGGACGAGGACGACGAGGACGACGAGGACGACGAGGACGAGGACGAGGACGACGACGACGACGAGGACGAGGACGACGAGGACGACGAGGACGAGGACGACGAAGACGAGGACGACGAGGACGACGAGGACGAGGACGACGAGGACGAGGACGACGAGGACGAGGACGACGAGGACGACGACGACGACGAGGACGAGGACGACGAGGACGACGAGGACGAGGACGACGAGGACGAGGACGACGAGGACGAGGGCGACGAGGACGAGGACGACGAGGACGAGGACGACGAGGACGAGGACGAGGACGACGAGGACGAGGACGACGAGGACGACGAGGACGAGGACGACGAGGACGACGAGGACGAGGACTACGAGGACGAGGACGACGAGGACGACGAGGACGAGGACGACGAGGACGGCGAGGACGAGGACGAGGACGACGAGGACGACGAGGACGAGGACGGCGAGGAGGAGGACGACGAGGACGAGGAGGACGAGGACGGGGACGACGAGGACGAGGACGACGAGGTCGAGGACGACGAGGACGAGGACGACGAGGACGAGGACGACGAGGACGAGGACGACGAGGACGAGGACGACGAGGACGAGGACGACGAGGGCGAGGACGACGAGGACGAGGACGACGAGGACGAGGACGACGAGGACGAGGACGACGAGGACGAGGACGACGAGGACGAGGACGACGAGGACGAGGACGACGAGGACGAGGACGACGAGGAGGAGGACGACGAGGACGAGGACGACGAGGACGAGGACGACGAGGACGAGGACGACGAGGACGAGGACGACGAGGACGAGGACGACGAGGACGAGGACGACGAGGACGAGGACGACGAGGACGAGGACGACGAGGACGAGGACGACGAGGACGAGGACGACGACGACGACGACGACGAGGACGAGGACGACGAGGACGACGAGGACGAGGACGACGAGGACGAGGACGACGAGGACGACGAGGACGAGGACGACGAGGACGAGGACGACGAGGACGAGGACGACGAGGACGAGGACGACGAGGACGACGAGGACGAGGACGACGAGGACGAGGACGACGAGGACGAGGACGACGAGGACGACGAGGACGACGAGGACGACGAGGACGACGAGGACGACGAGGACGACGAGGACGACGAGGACGACGAGGACGACGAGGACGACGAGGACGACGAGGACGACGAGGACGACGAGGACGACGAGGACGACGAGGACGACGAGGACGACGAGGACGACGAGGACGACGAGGACGACGAGGACGACGAGGACGAGGAGGACGACGAGGACGACGAGGACGACGAGGACGACGAGGACGACGAGGACGACGAGGACGACGAGGACGACGAGGACGACGAGGACGACGAGGACGACGAGGACGACTGGGACGACGAGGACGACGAGGACGACGAGGACGACGAGGACGACGAGGACGACGAGGACGAGGGCGACGAGGACGAGGACGACGAGGACGAGGCCGACGAGGACGAGGCCGACGAGGACGAGGACGACGAGGACGAGGACGACGAGGACGAGGACGACGAGGACGAGGACGACGAGGACGAGGACGACGAGGACGAGGACGACGAGGACGACGAGGACGACGAGGACGACGAGGACGACGAGGACGACTGGGACGACGAGGACGACGAGGACGACGAGGACGACGAGGACGACGAGGACGAGGACGAGGACGACGAGGACGAGGACGACGAGGACGAGGACGAGGACGACGAGGACGACGAGGACGAGGACGACGAGGACGGGGACGAGGACGACGAGGACGACGAGGACGAGGACGACGAGGACGGGGACGACGAGGACGAGGACGACGAGGACGAGGACGACGAGGACGAGGACGACGTGGACGACGAGGACGAGGACGACGATGACGGGGACGTCGTGGACGACGAGGACGAGGACGAGGACGACGAGGACGACGAGGACGAGGACGAGGACGACGAGGACGACGAGGACGAGGACGAGGACGGCGAGGACGACGAGGACGAGGACGACGAGGACGAGGACGACGAGGACGAGGACGACGAGGACGAGGACGACGAGGACGACGAGGACGAGGACGACGAGGACGAGGACGACGAGGACGAGGACGACGAGGACGAGGACGACGAGGACGACGAGGACGAGGACGACGAGGACGAGGACGACGAGGACGAGGACGACGAGGACGAGGACGACGAGGACGAGGACGACGAGGACGAGGACGACCAGGACGAGGACGACGAGGACGAGGACGACGAGGACGAGGACGTCGAGGACGAGGACGACGAGGACGAGGACGACGAGGACGAGGACGACGAGGACGAGGACGACGAGGACGAGGACGACGAGGACGAGGACGACGAGGACGAGGACGACGAGGACGAGGACGACGAGGACGAGGACGAGGACGAGGACGAGGACGACGACGACGAGGACGAGGACGACGAGGACGACGAGGACGAGGACGACGAGGACGAGGACGACGAGGACGAGGACGACGAGGACGAGGACGACGAGGACGAGGACGACTAGGACGAGGACGACGAGGACGAGGACGACGAGGACGAGGACGAGGACGACGAGGACGACGACGACGACGACGAGGACGTGGACGACGAGGACGAGGACGACGAGGACGAGGACGAGGACGACGAGGACGACGAGGAGGAGGACGACGAGGACGAGGACGACGAGGACGAGGACAACGAGGACGAGGACGACGAGGACGAGGACGACGAGGACGAGGACGACGAGGACGACGAGGACGAGGACGACGAGGACGAGGACGACGAGGACGAGGACGACGAGGACGAGGACGACGAGGACGACGAGGACGAGGACGACGAGGACGAGGACGACGAGGACGAGGACGACGAGGACGACGAGGACGACGAGGACGACGAGGGCGAGGACGAGGACGACGAGGACGACGAGGACGACGAGGACGAGCACGACGAGGACGAGCACGACGAGGACGAGGACGACGAGGACGAGGACGACGAGGACGACGAGTACGAGGACGACGAGGACGAGGACGAGGACGACGAGGACGAGGACGACGAGGACGAGGACGACGAGGACGAGGACGACGAGGACGAGGACAAGGACGACGAGGACGAGGACGAGGACGACGAGGACGACGAGGACGAGGACGAGGACGACGAGGACGACGAGGACGAGGACGACGAGGACGACGAGGACGAGGACGACGAGGACGACGAGGACGAGGACGAGGACGACGAGGACGAGGACGACGAGGACGACGAGGACGAGGACGAGGACGACGAGGACGACGAGGACGAGGACGAGGACGACGAGGACGAGGACGAGGACGACGAGGACGACGAGGACGAGGACGAGGACGACGAGGACGACGAGGACGAGGACGACGACGACGACGAGGACGAGGACGACGAGGACGACGAGGACAAGGACGACGAAGACGAGGACGACGAGGACGACGAGGACGAGGACGACGAGGACGAGGACGACGAGGACGAGGACGACGAGGACGAGGACGACGAGGACGACGACGACGACGAGGACGAGGACGACGAGGACGACGAGGACGAGGACGACGAGGACGAGGACGACGAGGACGAGGGCGACGAGGACGAGGACGACGAGGACGAGGACGACGAGGACGAGGACGAGGACGACGAGGACGAGGACGACGAGGACGAGGACGACGAGGACGAGGACTACGAGGACGAGGACTACGAGGACGAGGACGACGAGGACGACGAGGACGAGGACGACGAGGACGAGGACGACGAGAACGAGGACGACGAGGACGGCGAGGACGAGGACGAGGACGACGAGGACGACGAGGACGAGGACGGCGAGGAGGAGGACGACGAGGACGAGGAGGACGAGGACGGGGACGACGAGGACGAGGACGACGAGGTCGAGGACGACGAGGTCGAGGACGACGAGGACGAGGACGACGAGGACGAGGACGACGAGGACGAGGGCGACGAGGACGAGGACGACGAGGACGAGGACGACGAGGGCGAGGACGACGAGGGCGAGGACGACGAGGACGAGGACGACGAGGACGAGGACGACGAGGACGAGGACGACGAGGACGAGGACGACGAGGACGAGGACGACGAGGAAGAGGACGACGAGGACGAGGACGACGAGGACGAGGACGACGAGGACGAGGACGACGAGGACGAGGACGACGAGGACGAGGACGACGAGGACGAGGACGACGAGGACGAGGACGACGACGACGACGAGGACGAGGACGAGGACGACGAGGACGACGAGGACGAGGACGACGAGGACGAGGACGACGAGGACGAGGACGACGAGGACGAGGACGAAGACGACGACGACGAGGACGAGGACGACGAGGACGAGGACGAGGACGACGAGGACGAGGACGGCGACGACGGGGACGGGGACGACGAGGACGAGGACGACGAGGACGAGGACGACGAGGACGAGGACGACGAGGACGAGGACGAAGAGGGCGAGGACGGCGAGGACGAGGACGACGAGGACGAGGACGACGAGGGCGAGGACGACGAGGGCGAGGACGACGAGGACGACGAGGACGACGAGGACGACGAGGACGACGAGGACGACGAGGACGACGAGGACGAGGACGACGAGGACGGGGACGACGAGGACGAGGACGACGAGGACGACGAGGACGACGAGGACGACGAGGACGACGAGGACGACGAGGACGACGAGGGCGACGAGGACGAGGACGACGAGGACGAGGCCGACGAGGACGAGGCCGACGAGGACGAGGACGACGAGGACGAGGACGACGAGGACGAGGACGACGAGGATGAGGACGACGAGGACGACGAGGACGACGAGGACGACGAGGACGACGAGGACGACGAGGACGACTGGGACGACGAGGACGACGAGGACGACGAGGACGACGAGGACGACGAGGACGACGAGGACGACTGGGACGACGAGGACGACGAGGACGACGAGGACGACGAGGACGACGAGGACGAGGACGAGGACGACGAGGACGAGGACGACGAGGACGAGGACGAGGACGAGGACGACGAGGACGACGAGGACGAGGACGACGAGGACGGGGACGACGAGGACGAGGACGACGAGGACGAGGACGACGAGGACGAGGACGAGGACGACGAGGACGAGGACGACGTGGACGACGAGGACGAGGACGACGATGACGGGGACGTCGTGGACGACGAGGACGAGGACGAGGACGACGAGGACGACGAGGACGAGGACGAGGACGACGAGGACGACGAGGACGAGGACGAGGACGGCGAGGACGACGAGGACGAGGACGACGAGGACGAGGACGACGAGGACGACGAGGACGAGGACGACGAGGACGAGGACGACGAGGACGAGGACGACGAGGACGAGGACGACGAGGACGAGGACGACGAGGACGGGGACGACGGGGACGACGGGGACGAGGACGACGAGGACGACGGGGACGACGGGGACGAGGACGACGAGGACGACGAGGACGAGGACGACGAGGACGACGAGGACGACGAGGACGAGGACGACGAGGACGAGGACGACGAGGACGAGGACGACGAGGACGAGGACGACGAGGACGAGGACGACGAGGACGAGGACGACGAGGACGAGGACGACGAGGACGAGGACGACGAGGACGAGGACGACGAGGACGAGGACGACGAGGACGAGGACGACGAGGACGAGGACGACGAGGACGAGGACGACGAGGACGAGGACGACGAGGACGAGGACGACGACGACGGGGACGACGACGACGGGGACGACGACGACGGGGACGGGGACGACGGGGACGGGCACGACGGGGACGAGGACGATGAGGACGGTGAGGACGAGGACGACGAGTACGACGAGGACGAGGACGACGAGGACGACAAGGACGACGAGGACGACGAGGACGAGGACGACGAGGACGAGGACGACGAGGACGAGGACGACGAGGACGAGGACGACGAGGACGACGAGGACGAGGACGAGGACGAGGACGACGAGGACGACGAGGACGAGGACGAGGACGACGAGGACGACGAGGACGAGGACGAGGACGACGAGGACGACGAGGACGACGAGGACGACGAGGACGAGGACGAGGACCACGAGGACGACGAGGACGAGGACGACGAGGACGAGCACGATGAGGACGAGGACGACGAGGACGAGGACGACGAGGACGACGAGGACGAGGACGACGAGGACGAGGACGACGAGGACGAGGACGAGGACGACGAGGACGAGGACGACGAGGACGAGGACGACGAGGACGAGGACGACGAGGACGAGGACGAGGACGAGGACGAGGACGACGACGACGAGGACGAGGACGACGAGGACGACGAGGACGAGGACGACGAGGACGAGGACGACGAGGACGAGGACGACGAGGACGACGAGGACGAGGACTACGAGGACGAGGACGACGAGGACGACGAGGACGAGGACGACGAGGACGGCGAGGACGAGGACGAGGACGACGAGGACGACGAGGACGAGGACGGCGAGGAGGAGGACGACGAGGACGAGGACGGCGAGGAGGAGGACGACGAGGACGAGGACGGCGAGGAGGAGGACGACGAGGACGAGGAGGACGAGGACGGGGACGACGAGGACGAGGACGACGAGGTCGAGGACGACGAGGACGAGGACGACGAGGACGAGGACGACGAGGACGAGGACGACGAGGACGAGGACGACGAGGGCGAGGACGACGAGGACGAGGACGACGAGGACGAGGACGACGAGGACGACGAGGACGACGAGGACGACGAGGACGACGAGGACGACGAGGACGACGAGGACGACGAGGACGACGAGGACGAGGGCGACGAGGACGAGGACGACGAGGACGAGGCCGACGAGGACGAGGCCGACGAGGACGAGGACGACGAGGACGAGGACGACGAGGACGAGGACGACGAGGACGAGGACGACGAGGATGAGGACGACGAGGACGACGAGGACGACGAGGACGACGAGGACGACGAGGACGACGAGGACGACGAGGACGACGAGGACGACTGGGACGACGAGGACGACGAGGACGACGAGGACGACGAGGACGACGAGGACGACGAGGACGACGAGGACGACGAGGACGAGGACGAGGACGACGAGGACGAGGACGACGAGGACGAGGACGAGGACGACGAGGACGACGAGGACGAGGACGACGAGGACGGGGACGACGAGGACGAGGACGACGAGGACGAGGACGACGAGGACGAGGACGACGTGGACGACGAGGACGAGGACGACGATGACGGGGACGTCGTGGACGACGAGGACGAGGACGAGGACGACGAGGACGACGGGGACGACGGGGACGAGGACGACGAGGACGACGAGGACGAGGACGACGAGGACGACGAGGACGACGAGGACGAGGACGACGAGGACGAGGACGACGAGGACGAGGACGACGAGGACGAGGACGACGATGACGAGGACGACGAGGACGAGGACGACGAGGACGAGGACGACGAGGACGAGGACGACGAGGACGAGGACGACGAGGACGAGGACGACGAGGACGAGGACGACGAGGACGAGGACGACGAGGACGAGGACGACGAGTACGAGGACGACGAGGACGAGGACGACGAGGACGAGGACGACGACGACGGGGACGACGACGACGGGGACGACGATGACGGGGACGGGGACGACGGGGACGGGCACGACGGGGACGAGGACGACGAGTACGACGAGGACGAGGACGACGAGGACGACGAGGACGACAAGGACGACGAGGACGACGAGGACGAGGACGACGAGGACGAGGACGACGAGGACGAGGACGACGAGGACGAGGACGACGAGGACGAGGAAGACGAGGACGACGAGGACGAGGACGAGGACGAGGACGACGAGGACGACGAGGACGAGGACGAGGACGACGAGGACGACGAGGACGAGGACGAGGACGACGAGGACGACGAGGACGACGAGGACGACGAGGACGAGGACGAGGACCACGAGGACGACGAGGACGAGGACGACGAGGACGAGCACGATGAGGACGAGGACGACGAGGACGAGGACGACGAGGACGACGAGGACGAGGACGACGAGGACGAGGACGACGAGGACGAGGACGAGGACGACGAGGACGAGGACGACGAGGACGAGGACGACGAGGACGAGGACGACGAGGACGAGGACGAGGACGAGGACGAGGACGACGACGACGAGGACGAGGACGACGAGGACGACGAGGACGAGGACGACGAGGACGAGGACGACGAGGACGAGGACGACGAGGACGAGGACGACGAGGACGACGAGGACGAGGACTACGAGGACGAGGACGACGAGGACGACGAGGACGGCGAGGACGAGGACGAGGACGACGAGGACGACGAGGACGAGGACGGCGAGGAGGAGGACGACGAGGACGAGGAGGACGAGGACGGGGACGACGAGGACGAGGACGACGAGGTCGAGGACGACGAGGACGAGGACGACGAGGACGAGGACGACGAGGACGAGGACGACGAGGGCGAGGACGACGAGGGCGAGGACGACGAGGACGAGGACGACGAGGACGAGGACGACGAGGACGAGGACGACGAGGACGAGGACGACGAGGACGAGGACGACGAGGACGAGGACGACGAGGACGAGGACGACGAGGACGAGGACGACGAGGACGAGGACGACGAGGACGAGGACGACGAGGACGAGGACGACGAGGACGAGGACGACGAGGACGAGGACGACGAGGACGAGGACGACGACGACGACGAGGACGAGGACGACGAGGACGACGAGGACGAGGACGACGAGGACGAGGACGACGAGGACGAGGACGACGAGGACGAGGACGACGAGGACGACGAGGACGAGGACGACGAGGACGAGGACGACGAGGACGAGGACGACGAGGACGAGGACGACGAGGACGAGGACGACGAGGACGAGGACGACGAGGACGAGGACGACCAGGACGAGGACGACGAGGACGAGGACGCCGAGGACGAGGACGTCGAGGACGAGGACGACGAGGACGAGGACGACGAGGACGAGGACGAGGACGACGAGGACGAGGACGACGAGGACGAGGACGACGAGGACGAGGACGACGAGGACGAGGACGACGAGGACGAGGACGACGAGGACGAGGACGACGAGGACGAGGACGACGAGGACGAGGACGAGGACGAGGACGAGGACGACGACGACGAGGACGAGGACGACGAGGACGACGAGGACGAGGACGACGAGGACGAGGACGACGAGGACGAGGACGACGAGGACGAGGACGACGAGGACGAGGACGACGAGGACGAGGACGACTAGGACGAGGACGACGAGGACGAGGACGACGAGGACGAGGACGAGGACGACGAGGACGACGACGACGACGACGAGGACGTGGACGACGAGGACGAGGACGACGAGGACGAGGACGAGGACGACGAGGACGACGAGGACGAGGACGACGAGGACGAGGACGACGAGGACGATGACGACGAGGACGAGGACGACGAGGACGACGAGGACGAGGACGACGAGGACGCGGACGACGAGGACGAGGACGACGAGGACGAGGACGACGAGGACGAGGACGACGAGGACGACGAGGACGACGAGGGCGAGGACGAGGACGACGAGGGCGACGAGGACGAGCACGACGAGGACGAGCACGACGAGGACGAGGACGACGAGGACGAGGACGACGAGGACGACGAGTACGAGGACGACGAGGACGAGGACGAGGACGACGAGGACGAGGACGACGAGGACGAGGACGACGAGGACGAGGACGACGAGGACGAGGACAAGGACCACGAGGACGAGGACGAGGACGACGAGGACGACGATGACGAGGACGAGGACGACGAGGACGACGAGGACGAGGACGACGAGGACGACGAGGACGAGAACGACGAGGACGACGAGGACGAGGACGAGGACGACGAGGACGACGAGGACAAGGACGAGGACGACGAGGACGACGAGGACGAGGACGAGGACGACGAGGACGACGAGGACGAGGACGACGACGACGACGAGGACGAGGACGACGAGGACGACGAGGACGAGGACGACGAAGACGAGGACGACGAGGACGACGAGGACGAGGACGACGAGGACGAGGACGACGAGGACGACGACGACGACGAGGACGAGGACGACGAGGACGACGAGGACGAGGACGACGAGGACGAGGACGACGAGGACGAGGGCGACGAGGACGAGGACGACGAGGACGAGGACGACGAGGACGAGGACGAGGACGACGAGGACGAGGACGACGAGGACGACGAGGACGAGGACTACGAGGACGAGGACGACGAGGACGACGAGGACGAGGACGACGAGGACGAGGACGACGAGGACGAGGACGACGAGGACGGCGAGGACGAGGACGAGGACGACGAGGACGACGAGGACGAGGACGGCGAGGAGGAGGACGACGAGGACGAGGAGGACGACGAGGACGAGGACGGCGAGGAGGAGGACGACGAGGACGAGGAGGACGAGGACGGGGACGACGAGGACGAGGACGACGAGGTCAAGGACGACGAGGACGAGGACGACGAGGACGAGGACGACGAGGACGAGGACGACGAGGACGAGGACGACGAGGACGAGGACGACGAGGACGAGGACGACGAGGGCGAGGACGACGAGGGCGCGGACGACGAGGACGAGGACGACGAGGACGAGGACGACGAGGACGAGGACGACGAGGACGACGAGGACGAGGACGAGGACGACGAGGACGACGAGGACGAGGACGAGGACGGCGAGGACGACGAGGACGAGGACGACGAGGACGAGGACGACGAGGACGAGGACGACGAGGACGAGGACGACGAGGACGACGAGGACGAGGACGACGAGGACGAGGACGACGAGGACGAGGACGACGAGGACGAGGACGACGAGGACGAGGACGACGAGGACGAGGACGACGAGGACGGGGACGACGGGGACGACGGGGACGAGGACGACGAGGACGACGGGGACGACGGGGACGAGGACGACGAGGACGACGAGGACGAGGACGACGAGGACGACGAGGACGACGAGGACGACGAGGACGAGGACGACGAGGACGAGGACGACGAGGACGAGGACGACGAGGACGAGGACGACGAGGACGAGGACGACGAGGACGAGGACGACGAGGACGAGGACGACGAGGACGAGGACGACGAGGACGAGGACGACGAGGACGAGGACGACCAGGACGAGGACGACGAGGACGAGGACGACGAGGACGAGGACGTCGAGGACGAGGACGACGAGGACGAGGACGACGAGGACGAGGACGACGAGGACGAGGACGACGAGGACGTGGACGACGAGCACGAGGACGACGAGGACGAGGACGACGAGGACGAGGACGACGAGGACGAGGACGACGAGGACGTGGACGACGAGGACGAGGACGAGGACGAGGACGAGGACGACGACGACGAGGACGAGGACGACGAGGACGACGAGGACGAGGACGACGAGGACGAGGACGACGAGGACGAGGACAACGAGGACGAGGACGACGAGGACGAGGACGACGAGGACGAGGACGACTAGGACGACGAGGACGACGAGGACGAGGACGAGGACGACGAGGACGAGGACGACGAGGACGAGGACGAGGACGACGAGGACGACGAGGACGAGGACGACGAGGACGGGGACGACGAGGACGAGGACGACGAGGACGAGGACGACGAGGACGAGGACGACGTGGACGACGAGGACGAGGACGACGATGACGGGGACGTCGTGGACGACGAGGACGAGGACGAGGACGACGAGGACGACGAGGACGAGGACGAGGACGACGAGGACGACGAGGACGAGGACGAGGACTGCGAGGACGACGAGGACGAGGACGACGAGGACGAGGACGACGAGGACGAGGACGACGAGGACGACGAGGACGAGGACGACGAGGACGAGGACGACGAGGACGAGGACGACGAGGACGAGGACGACGAGGACGAGGACGACGAGGACGGGGACGACGGGGACGACGGGGACGAGGACGACGAGGACGACGGGGACGACGGGGACGAGGACGACGAGGACGACGAGGACGAGGACGACGAGGACGACGAGGACGACGAGGACGAGGACGACGAGGACGAGGACGACGAGGACGAGGACGACGAGGACGAGGACGACGAGGACGAGGACGACGAGGACGAGGACGACGAGGACGAGGACGACGAGGACGAGGACGACGAGGACGAGGACGACGAGGACGAGGACGACGAGGACGACGAGGACGAGGACGACGAGGACGAGGACGACGAGGACGAGGACGACGAGGACGAGGACGACGAGGACGAGGACGACGAGGACGAGGACGACGAGGACGGGGACGACGGGGACGACGGGGACGAGGACGACGAGGACGACGGGGACGACGGGGACGAGGACGACGAGGACGACGAGGACGAGGACGACGAGGACGACGAGGACGACGAGGACGACGAGGACGAGGACGACGAGGACGAGGACGACGAGGACGAGGACGACGAGGACGAGGACGACGAGGACGAGGACGACGAGGACGAGGACGACGAGGACGAGGACGACGAGGACGAGGACGACGAGGACGAGGACGACGAGGACGAGGACGACGAGGACGAGGACGACGAGGACGAGGACGTCGAGGACGAGGACGACGAGGACGAGGACGACGAGGACGAGGACGACGAGGACGAGGACGACGAGGACGTGGACGACGAGGACGAGGACGACGAGGACGAGGACGACGAGGACGAGGACGACGAGGACGAGGACGACGAGGACGAGGACGACGAGGACGAGGACGAGGACGAGGACGAGGACGACGACGACGAGGACGAGGACGACGAGGACGACGAGGACGAGGACGACGAGGACGAGGACGACGAGGACGAGGACAACGAGGACGAGGACGACGAGGACGAGGACGACGAGGACGAGGACGACTAGGACGACGAGGACGACGAGGACGAGGACGAGGACGACGAGGACGAGGACGACGAGGACGAGGACGAGGACGACGAGGACGACGAGGACGAGGACGACGAGGACGGGGACGACGAGGACGAGGACGACGAGGACGAGGACGACGAGGACGAGGACGACGTGGACGACGAGGACGAGGACGACGATGACGGGGACGTCGTGGACGACGAGGACGAGGACGAGGACGACGAGGACGACGAGGACGAGGACGAGGACGACGAGGACGACGAGGACGAGGACGAGGACGGCGAGGACGACGAGGACGAGGACGACGAGGACGAGGACGACGAGGACGAGGACGACGAGGACGACGAGGACGAGGACGACGAGGACGAGGACGACGAGGACGAGGACGACGAGGACGGGGACGACGGGGACGACGGGGACGAGGACGACGAGGACGACGGGGACGACGGGGACGAGGACGACGAGGACGACGAGGACGAGGACGACGAGGACGACGAGGACGACGAGGACGAGGACGACGAGGACGAGGACGACGAGGACGAGGACGACGTGGACGACGAGGACGAGGACGACGAGGACGAGGACGACGAGGACGAGGACGACGAGGACGAGGACGACGAGGACGAGGACGACGAGGACGAGGACGACGAGGACGAGGACGACGAGGACGAGGACGACGAGGACGAGGACGACGAGGACGAGGACGACGAGGACGAGGACGACGAGGACGAGGACGACGAGGACGAGGACGACGAGGACGAGGACGACGAGGACGAGGACGACGAGGACGAGGACGACGAGGACGAGGACGACGAGGACGACGAGGACGAGGACGACGAGGACGAGGACGAGGACGACGAGGACGAGGACGAGGACGAGGACGAGGACGACGACGACGAGGACGAGGACGACGAGGACGACGAGGACGAGGACGACGAGGACGAGGACGACGAGGACGAGGACGACGAGGACGAGGACGACGAGGACGAGGACGACTAGGACGAGGACGACGAGGACGAGCACGACGAGGACGAGGACGAGGACGACGAGGACGACGACGACGACGACGAGGACGTGGACGACGAGGACGAGGACGACGAGGACGAGGACGAGGACGACGAGTACGACGAGGACGAGGACGAGGACGACGAGGACGACGAGGACGAGGACGAGGACGACGAGGACGAGGACGAGGACGACGAGGACGAGGACGAGGACGAGGACGACGAGGACGAGGACGAGGACGACGAGGACGACGAGGACGAGGACGACGAGGACGACGAGGACGAGGACGACGACGACGACGGGGACGAGGACGACGACGACGACGAGGACGAGGACGAGGACGACGAGGACGACGAGGACGAGGACGACGAGGACGACGAGGACGACGAGGACGAGGACGACGAGGACGAGGACGAGGACGACGAGGACGAGGACGACGAGGACGGGGACGACGAGGACGAGGACGACGAGGACGAGGACGACGAGGACGAGGACGACGTGGACGACGAGGACGAGGACGACGATGACGGGGACGTCGTGGACGACGAGGACGAGGACGAGGACGACGAGGACGACGAGGACGAGGACGAGGACGACGAGGACGACGAGGACGAGGACGAGGACGGCGAGGACGACGAGGACGAGGACGACGAGGACGACGAGGACGAGGACGACGAGGACGAGGACGACGAGGACGAGGACGACGAGGACGAGGACGACGAGGACGACGAGGACGAGGACGACGAGGACAAGGACGACGACGTCGAGGACGACGACGACGAGGACGGCGACGACGGGGACGACGATGACGGGGACGGGGACGACGGGGACGTGGACGACGGGGACGGGGACGACGGGGACGAGGACGACGAGGACGAGGACGACGAGGACGAGGACGACGAGGACGAGGACGACGAGGACGAGGACGACGAGGACGAGGACGACGAGGACGAGGACGACGAGGACGAGGACGACGAGGACGACGAGGACGAGGACGACGAGGACGACGAGGACGACGAGGACGAGGACGACGAGGACGAGGACGACGAGGACGAGGACGACGAGGACGAGGACGACGAGGACGAGGACGACGAGGACGAGGACGACGAGGACGAGGACGACGAGGACGAGGACGACGAGGACGAGGACGACGAGGACGAGGACGACGAGGACGAGGACGACGAGGACGAGGACGACGAGGACGAGGACGACGAGGACGAGGACGACGAGGACGAAGACGACGAGGACGAGGACGAGGACGACGAGGACGAGGACGACGAGGACGAGGACGACGAGGACGAGGACGACGAGGACGAGGACGACGAGGACGAGGACGACGAGGACGAGGACGAGGACGACGAGGACGAGGACGAGGACGAGGACGACGAGGACGAGGACGAGGACGACGAGGACGACGAGGACGAGGACGACGAGGACGACGAGGACGAGGACGACGACGACGACGGGGACGAGGACGACGACGACGACGAGGACGAGGACGAGGACGACGAGGACGACGAGGACGAGGACGACGAGGACGACGAGGACGACGAGGACGAGGACGACGAGGACGAGGACGACGAGGACGAGGACGAGGACGACGAGGACGAGGACGACGAGGACGGGGACGACGAGGACGAGGACGACGAGGACGAGGACGACGAGGACGAGGACGACGTGGACGACGAGGACGAGGACGACGATGACGGGGACGTCGTGGACGACGAGGACGAGGACGAGGACGACGAGGACGACGAGGACGAGGACGAGGACGACGAGGACGACGAGGACGAGGACGAGGACGGCGAGGACGACGAGGACGAGGACGACGAGGACGACGAGGACGAGGACGACGAGGACGAGGACGACGAGGACGAGGACGACGAGGACGAGGACGACGAGGACGACGAGGACGAGGACGACGAGGACAAGGACGACGACGTCGAGGACGACGACGACGAGGACGGCGACGACGGGGACGACGATGACGGGGACGGGGACGACGGGGACGTGGACGACGGGGACGGGGACGACGGGGACGAGGACGACGAGGACGAGGACGACGAGGACGAGGACGACGAGGACGAGGACGACGAGGACGAGGACGACGAGGACGAGGACGACGAGGACGAGGACGACGAGGACGAGGACGACGAGGACGAGGACGACGAGGACGACGAGGACGAGGACGACGAGGACGACGAGGACGACGAGGACGAGGACGACGAGGACGAGGACGACGAGGACGAGGACGACGAGGACGAGGACGACGAGGACGAGGACGACGAGGACGAGGACGACGAGGACGAGGACGACGAGGACGAGGACGACGAGGACGAGGACGACGAGGACGAGGACGACGAGGACGACGAGGACGAGGACGACGAGGACGAGGACGAGGACGACGAGGACGAGGACGAGGACGAGGACGAGGACGACGACGACGAGGACGAGGACGACGAGGACGACGAGGACGAGGACGACGAGGACGAGGACGACGAGGACGAGGACGACGAGGACGAGGACGACGAGGACGAGGACGACGAGGACGAGGACGACGAGGACGACGAGGACGAGGACGACGAGGACGAGGACGACGAGGACGAGGACGACGAGGACGAGGACGACGAGGACGAGGACGACGAGGACGGGGACGACGGGGACGACGGGGACGAGGACGACGAGGACGACGGGGACGACGGGGACGAGGACGACGAGGACGACGAGGACGAGGACGACGAGGACGACGAGGACGACGAGGACGAGGACGACGAGGACGAGGACGACGAGGACGAGGACGACGTGGACGACGAGGACGAGGACGACGAGGACGAGGACGACGAGGACGAGGACGACGAGGACGAGGACGACGAGGACGAGGACGACGAGGACGAGGACGACGAGGACGAGGACGACGAGGACGAGGACGACGAGGACGAGGACGACGAGGACGAGGACGACGAGGACGAGGACGACGAGGACGAGGACGACGAGGACGAGGACGACGAGGACGAGGACGACGAGGACGAGGACGACGAGGACGAGGACGACGAGGACGAGGACGACGAGGACGAGGACGACGAGGACGACGAGGACGAGGACGACGAGGACGAGGACGAGGACGACGAGGACGAGGACGAGGACGAGGACGAGGACGACGACGACGAGGACGAGGACGACGAGGACGACGAGGACGAGGACGACGAGGACGAGGACGACGAGGACGAGGACGACGAGGACGAGGACGACGAGGACGAGGACGACTAGGACGAGGACGACGAGGACGAGCACGACGAGGACGAGGACGAGGACGACGAGGACGACGACGACGACGACGAGGACGTGGACGACGAGGACGAGGACGACGAGGACGAGGACGAGGACGACGAGTACGACGAGGACGAGGACGAGGACGACGAGGACGACGAGGACGAGGACGAGGACGACGAGGACGAGGACGAGGACGACGAGGACGAGGACGAGGACGAGGACGACGAGGACGAGGACGAGGACGACGAGGACGACGAGGACGAGGACGACGAGGACGACGAGGACGAGGACGACGACGACGACGGGGACGAGGACGACGACGACGACGAGGACGAGGACGAGGACGACGAGGACGACGAGGACGAGGACGACGAGGACGACGAGGACGACGAGGACGAGGACGACGAGGACGAGGACGAGGACGACGAGGACGAGGACGACGAGGACGGGGACGACGAGGACGAGGACGACGAGGACGAGGACGACGAGGACGAGGACGACGTGGACGACGAGGACGAGGACGACGATGACGGGGACGTCGTGGACGACGAGGACGAGGACGAGGACGACGAGGACGACGAGGACGAGGACGAGGACGACGAGGACGACGAGGACGAGGACGAGGACGGCGAGGACGACGAGGACGAGGACGACGAGGACGACGAGGACGAGGACGACGAGGACGAGGACGACGAGGACGAGGACGACGAGGACGAGGACGACGAGGACGACGAGGACGAGGACGACGAGGACAAGGACGACGACGTCGAGGACGACGACGACGAGGACGGCGACGACGGGGACGACGATGACGGGGACGGGGACGACGGGGACGTGGACGACGGGGACGGGGACGACGGGGACGAGGACGACGAGGACGAGGACGACGAGGACGAGGACGACGAGGACGAGGACGACGAGGACGAGGACGACGAGGACGAGGACGACGAGGACGAGGACGACGAGGACGAGGACGACGAGGACGACGAGGACGAGGACGACGAGGACGACGAGGACGACGAGGACGAGGACGACGAGGACGAGGACGACGAGGACGAGGACGACGAGGACGAGGACGACGAGGACGAGGACGACGAGGACGAGGACGACGAGGACGAGGACGACGAGGACGAGGACGACGAGGACGAGGACGACGAGGACGAGGACGACGAGGACGAGGACGACGAGGACGAGGACGACGAGGACGAGGACGACGAGGACGAGGACGACGAGGACGAAGACGACGAGGACGAGGACGAGGACGACGAGGACGAGGACGACGAGGACGAGGACGACGAGGACGAGGACGACGAGGACGAGGACGACGAGGACGAGGACGACGAGGACGAGGACGAGGACGACGAGGACGAGGACGAGGACGAGGACGACGAGGACGAGGACGAGGACGACGAGGACGACGAGGACGAGGACGACGAGGACGACGAGGACGAGGACGACGACGACGACGGGGACGAGGACGACGACGACGACGAGGACGAGGACGAGGACGACGAGGACGACGAGGACGAGGACGACGAGGACGACGAGGACGACGAGGACGAGGACGACGAGGACGAGGACGACGAGGACGAGGACGAGGACGACGAGGACGAGGACGACGAGGACGGGGACGACGAGGACGAGGACGACGAGGACGAGGACGACGAGGACGAGGACGACGTGGACGACGAGGACGAGGACGACGATGACGGGGACGTCGTGGACGACGAGGACGAGGACGAGGACGACGAGGACGACGAGGACGAGGACGAGGACGACGAGGACGACGAGGACGAGGACGAGGACGGCGAGGACGACGAGGACGAGGACGACGAGGACGACGAGGACGAGGACGACGAGGACGAGGACGACGAGGACGAGGACGACGAGGACGAGGACGACGAGGACGACGAGGACGAGGACGACGAGGACAAGGACGACGACGTCGAGGACGACGACGACGAGGACGGCGACGACGGGGACGACGATGACGGGGACGGGGACGACGGGGACGTGGACGACGGGGACGGGGACGACGGGGACGAGGACGACGAGGACGAGGACGACGAGGACGAGGACGACGAGGACGAGGACGACGAGGACGAGGACGACGAGGACGAGGACGACGAGGACGAGGACGACGAGGACGAGGACGACGAGGACGAGGACGACGAGGACGAGGACGACGAGGACGAGGACGACGAGGACGAGGACGACGAGGACGACGAGGACGAGGACGACGAGGACGACGAGGACGACGAGGACGAGGACGACGAGGACGAGGACGACGAGGACGAGGACGACGAGGACGAGGACGACGAGGACGAGGACGACGAGGACGAGGACGACGAGGACGAGGACGACGAGGACGAGGACGACGAGGACGAGGACGACGAGGACGAGGACGACGAGGACGAGGACGACGAGGACGAGGACGACGAGGACGAGGACGACGAGGACGAGGACGACGAGGACGAGGACGACGAGGACGAGGACGACGAGGACGAGGACGACGAGGACGAGGACGACGAGGACGAGGACGACGAGGACGAGGACGACGAGGACGAGGACGACGAGGACGAGGACGACGAGGACGAGGACGACGAGGACGAGGACGACGAGGACGAGGACGACGAGGACGAGGACGACGAGGACGAGGACGACGAGGACGAGGACGACGAGGACGAGGACGAGGACGACGAGGACGAGGACGACGAGGACGAGGACGACGAGGACGAGGACGACGAGGACGAGGACGACGAGGACGAGGTCGACGACGACGAGGACGACGAGGACGAGGACGACGAGGACGAGGACGACGAGGACGAGAACGACGAGGACGAGGACGACGAGGACGAGGACGACGAGGACGAGGACGACGAGGACGAGGACGACGAGGACGAGGACGACGAGGACGAGGACGACGAGGGCGAGGACGACGAGGGCGAGGACGACGAGGGCGAGGACGACGAGGACGACGAGGACGACGAGGACGACGAGGACGACGAGGACGACGAGGACGACGAGGACGACGAGGACGACGAGGACGACGAGGACGACGAGGACGACGAGGACGACGAGGACGACGAGGACGACGAGGACGACGAGGACGACGAGGACGACGAGGACGACGAGGACGACGAGGACGACGAGGACGACGAGGACGACGAGGACGACGAGGACGACGAGGACGACGAGGACGACGAGGACGACGAGGACGACGAGGACGACGAGGACGACGAGGACGACGAGGACGACTGGGACGACGAGGACGACGAGGACGACGAGGACGACGAGGACGACGAGGACGACGAGGACGAGGACGAGGACGAGGACGGCGAGGACGACGAGGACGAGGACGACGAGGACGAGGACGACGAGGACGAGGACGACGAGGACGACGAGGACGAGGACGACGAGGACGAGGACGACGAGGACGAGGACGACGAGGACGAGGACGACGAGGACGAGGACGACGAGGACGGGGACGACGGGGACGACGGGGACGAGGACGACGAGGACGACGGGGACGACGGGGACGAGGACGACGAGGACGACGAGGACGAGGACGACGAGGACGACGAGGACGACGAGGACGACGAGGACGAGGACGACGAGGACGAGGACGACGAGGACGAGGACGACGAGGACGAGGACGACGAGGACGAGGACGACGAGGACGAGGACGACGAGGACGAGGACGACGAGGACGAGGACGACGAGGACGAGGACGACGAGGACGAGGACGACGAGGACGAGGACGACCAGGACGAGGACGACGAGGACGAGGACGACGAGGACGAGGACGACGAGGACGAGGACGACGAGGACGAGGACGACGAGGACGAGGACGACGAGGACGAGGACGACGAGGACGAGGACGACGAGGACGAGGACGACGAGGACGAGGACGACGAGGACGAGGACGACGAGGACGAGGACGACGAGGACGAGGACGACGAGGACGAGGACGACGAGGACGAGGACGACGAGGACGAGGACGACGAGGACGAGGACGACGAGGACGACGAGGACGAGGACGAGGACGACGAGGACGAGGACGACGAGGACGACGAGGACGAGGACGAGGACGACGAGGACGAGGACGAGGACGAGGACGAGGACGACGACGACGAGGACGAGGACGACGAGGACGACGAGGACGAGGACGACGAGGACGAGGACGACGAGGACGAGGACGACGAGGACGAGGACGACGAGGACGAGGACGACTAGGACGAGGACGACGAGGACGAGGACGACGAGGACGAGGACGAGGACGACGAGGACGACGACGACGACGACGAGGACGTGGACGACGAGGACGAGGACGACGAGGACGAGGACGAGGACGACGAGGACGACGAGGACGAGGACGAGGACGACGAGGACGACGAGGACGAGGACGACGAGGACGACGAGGACGAGGACGACGACGACGACGGGGACGAGGACGACGACGACGACGAGGACGAGGACGACGAGGACGAGGACGACGAGGACGACGAGGACGACGAGGACGAGGACGACGAGGACGAGGACGACGAGGACGAGGACGACGAGGACGGGGACGACGAGGACGAGGACGACGAGGACGAGGACGACGAGGACGAGGACGACGTGGACGACGAGGACGAGGACGACGATGACGGGGACGTCGTGGACGACGAGGACGAGGACGAGGACGACGAGGACGACGAGGACGAGGACGAGGACGACGAGGACGACGAGGACGACGAGGACGAGGACGAGGACGGCGAGGACGACGAGGACGAGGACGACGAGGACGACGAGGACGAGGACGACGAGGACGAGGACGACGAGGACGAGGACGACGAGGACGACGAGGACGAGGACGACGAGGACGACGAGGACGAGGACGACGAGGACAAGGACGACGACGTCGAGGACGACGACGACGAGGACGGCGACGACGGGGACGACGATGACGGGGACGGGGACGACGGGGACGTGGACGACGGGGACGGGGACGACGGGGACGAGGACGACGAGGACGACGAGGACGAGGACGACGAGGACGAGGACGAGGACGACGAGGACGACGAGGACGACGTGGACGAGGACGACGAGGACGAGGACGACGAGGACGAGGACGACGAGGACGAGGACGACGAGGACGAGGACGACGAGGACGAGGACGACGAGGACGACGAGGACGAGGACGACGAGGACGAGGACGACGAGGACGAGGACGACGAGGACGAGGACGACGAGGACGAGGACGACGAGGACGAGGACGACGAGGACGAGGACGACGAGGACGAGGACGACGAGGACGAGGACGACGAGGACGAGGACGACGAGGACGAGGACGACGAGGACGAGGACAACGAGGACGAGGACGACGAGGACGAGGACGACGACGACGGGGACGACGACGACGGGGACCACGATGACGGGGACGGGCACGACGGGGACGAGGACGATGAGGACGGTGAGGACGAGGACGACGAGTACGACGAGGACGAGGACGACGAGGACGACGAGGACGACAAGGACGACGAGGACGACGAGGACGAGGACGACGAGGACGAGGACGACGAGGACGAGGACGACGAGGACGAGGACGACGAGGACGAGGACGACGAGGACGAGGACGACGAGGACGAGGACGACGAGGACGAGGACGACGAGGACGAGGACGACCAGGACGAGGACGACGAGGACGAGGACGACGAGGACGAGGACGACGAGGACGAGGACGACGAGGACGAGGACGACGAGGACGAGGACGACGAGGACGAGGACGACGAGGACGAGGACGACGAGGACGAGGACGACGAGGACGAGGACGACGAGGACGAGGACGACGAGGACGAGGACGACGAGGACGACGAGGACGAGGACGACGAGGACGAGGACGAGGACGACGAGGACGAGGACGAGGACGAGGACGAGGACGACGACGACGAGGACGAGGACGACGAGGACGAGGACGACGAGGACGAGGACGACGAGGACGAGGACGACGAGGACGAGGACGACTAGGACGAGGACGACGAGGACGAGGACGACGAGGACGAGGACGAGGACGACGAGGACGAGGACGACGAGGACGAGGACGACGAGGACGAGGACGACGAGGACGAGGACGACGAGGACGACGAGGACGAGGACGACGAGGACGACGAGGACGACGAGGACGAGGACGACGAGGACGAGGACGACGAGGACGAGGACGACGAGGACGAGGACGACGAGGACGAGGACGACGAGGACGAGGACGACGAGGACGAGGACGACGAGGACGAGGACGACGAGGACGAGGACGACGAGGACGAGGACGACGAGGACGAGGACGACGAGGACGAGGACGACGAGGACGAGGACGACGAGGACGAAGACGACGAGGACGAGGACGAGGACGACGAGGACGAGGACGACGAGGACGAGGACGACGAGGACGAGGACGACGAGGACGAGGACGACGAGGACGAGGACGACGAGGACGAGGACGAGGACGACGAGGACGAGGACGAGGACGAGGACGACGAGGACGAGGACGAGGACGACGAGGACGACGAGGACGAGGACGACGAGGACGACGAGGACGAGGACGACGACGACGACGGGGACGAGGACGACGACGACGACGAGGACGAGGACGAGGACGACGAGGACGACGAGGACGAGGACGACGAGGACGACGAGGACGACGAGGACGAGGACGACGAGGACGAGGACGACGAGGACGAGGACGAGGACGACGAGGACGAGGACGACGAGGACGGGGACGACGAGGACGAGGACGACGAGGACGAGGACGACGAGGACGAGGACGACGTGGACGACGAGGACGAGGACGACGATGACGGGGACGTCGTGGACGACGAGGACGAGGACGAGGACGACGAGGACGACGAGGACGAGGACGAGGACGACGAGGACGACGAGGACGAGGACGAGGACGGCGAGGACGACGAGGACGAGGACGACGAGGACGACGAGGACGAGGACGACGAGGACGAGGACGACGAGGACGAGGACGACGAGGACGAGGACGACGAGGACGACGAGGACGAGGACGACGAGGACAAGGACGACGACGTCGAGGACGACGACGACGAGGACGGCGACGACGGGGACGACGATGACGGGGACGGGGACGACGGGGACGTGGACGACGGGGACGGGGACGACGGGGACGAGGACGACGAGGACGAGGACGACGAGGACGAGGACGACGAGGACGAGGACGACGAGGACGAGGACGACGAGGACGAGGACGACGAGGACGAGGACGACGAGGACGAGGACGACGAGGACGAGGACGACGAGGACGAGGACGACGAGGACGAGGACGACGAGGACGAGGACGACGAGGACGAGGACGACGAGGACGACGAGGACGAGGACGACGAGGACGACGAGGACGACGAGGACGAGGACGACGAGGACGAGGACGACGAGGACGAGGACGACGAGGACGAGGACGACGAGGACGAGGACGACGAGGACGAGGACGACGAGGACGAGGACGACGAGGACGAGGACGACGAGGACGAGGACGACGAGGACGAGGACGACGAGGACGAGGACGACGAGGACGAGGACGACGAGGACGAGGACGACGAGGACGAGGACGACGAGGACGAGGACGACGAGGACGAGGACGACGAGGACGAGGACGACGAGGACGAGGACGACGAGGACGAGGACGACGAGGACGAGGACGACGAGGACGAGGACGACGAGGACGAGGACGACGAGGACGAGGACGACGAGGACGAGGACGACGAGGACGAGGACGAGGACGACGAGGACGAGGACGACGAGGACGAGGACGACGAGGACGAGGACGACGAGGACGAGGACGACGAGGACGAGGACGACGAGGACGAGGTCGACGACGACGAGGACGACGAGGACGAGGACGACGAGGACGAGGACGACGAGGACGAGAACGACGAGGACGAGGACGACGAGGACGAGGACGACGAGGACGAGGACGACGAGGACGAGGACGACGAGGACGAGGACGACGAGGACGAGGACGACGAGGGCGAGGACGACGAGGGCGAGGACGACGAGGGCGAGGACGACGAGGACGACGAGGACGACGAGGACGACGAGGACGACGAGGACGACGAGGACGACGAGGACGACGAGGACGACGAGGACGACGAGGACGACGAGGACGACGAGGACGACGAGGACGACGAGGACGACGAGGACGACGAGGACGACGAGGACGACGAGGACGACGAGGACGACGAGGACGACGAGGACGACGAGGACGACGAGGACGACGAGGACGACGAGGACGACGAGGACGACGAGGACGACGAGGACGACGAGGACGACGAGGACGACGAGGACGACTGGGACGACGAGGACGACGAGGACGACGAGGACGACGAGGACGACGAGGACGACGAGGACGAGGACGAGGACGAGGACGGCGAGGACGACGAGGACGAGGACGACGAGGACGAGGACGACGAGGACGAGGACGACGAGGACGACGAGGACGAGGACGACGAGGACGAGGACGACGAGGACGAGGACGACGAGGACGAGGACGACGAGGACGAGGACGACGAGGACGGGGACGACGGGGACGACGGGGACGAGGACGACGAGGACGACGGGGACGACGGGGACGAGGACGACGAGGACGACGAGGACGAGGACGACGAGGACGACGAGGACGACGAGGACGACGAGGACGAGGACGACGAGGACGAGGACGACGAGGACGAGGACGACGAGGACGAGGACGACGAGGACGAGGACGACGAGGACGAGGACGACGAGGACGAGGACGACGAGGACGAGGACGACGAGGACGAGGACGACGAGGACGAGGACGACGAGGACGAGGACGACGAGGACGAGGACGACCAGGACGAGGACGACGAGGACGAGGACGACGAGGACGAGGACGACGAGGACGAGGACGACGAGGACGAGGACGACGAGGACGAGGACGACGAGGACGAGGACGACGAGGACGAGGACGACGAGGACGAGGACGACGAGGACGAGGACGACGAGGACGAGGACGACGAGGACGAGGACGACGAGGACGAGGACGACGAGGACGAGGACGACGAGGACGAGGACGACGAGGACGAGGACGACGAGGACGAGGACGACGAGGACGACGA
This sequence comes from Andrena hattorfiana, assembly GCA_944738655.2. Lineage (NCBI taxonomy): Eukaryota > Metazoa > Arthropoda > Insecta > Hymenoptera > Andrenidae > Andrena > Andrena hattorfiana. The sequence goes on along the minus strand of OX122893.2, from coordinate 19,116,644 downwards.
GGACGAGGACGAGGACGACGAGGACGAGGACGACGAGGACGACGAGGACGAGGACGAGGACGACGAGGACGAGGACGAGGACGAGGACGAGGACGACGACGACGAGGACGAGGACGACGAGGACGACGAGGACGAGGACGACGAGGACGAGGACGACGAGGACGAGGACGACGAGGACGAGGACGACGAGGACGAGGACGACTAGGACGAGGACGACGAGGACGAGGACGACGAGGACGAGGACGAGGACGACGAGGACGACGACGACGACGACGAGGACGTGGACGACGAGGACGAGGACGACGAGGACGAGGACGAGGACGACGAGGACGACGAGGACGAGGACGAGGACGACGAGGACGACGAGGACGAGGACGACGAGGACGACGAGGACGAGGACGACGACGACGACGGGGACGAGGACGACGACGACGACGAGGACGAGGACGACGAGGACGAGGACGACGAGGACGACGAGGACGACGAGGACGAGGACGACGAGGACGAGGACGACGAGGACGAGGACGACGAGGACGGGGACGACGAGGACGAGGACGACGAGGACGAGGACGACGAGGACGAGGACGACGTGGACGACGAGGACGAGGACGACGATGACGGGGACGTCGTGGACGACGAGGACGAGGACGAGGACGACGAGGACGACGAGGACGAGGACGAGGACGACGAGGACGACGAGGACGACGAGGACGAGGACGAGGACGGCGAGGACGACGAGGACGAGGACGACGAGGACGACGAGGACGAGGACGACGAGGACGAGGACGACGAGGACGAGGACGACGAGGACGACGAGGACGAGGACGACGAGGACGACGAGGACGAGGACGACGAGGACAAGGACGACGACGTCGAGGACGACGACGACGAGGACGGCGACGACGGGGACGACGATGACGGGGACGGGGACGACGGGGACGTGGACGACGGGGACGGGGACGACGGGGACGAGGACGACGAGGACGACGAGGACGAGGACGACGAGGACGAGGACGAGGACGACGAGGACGACGAGGACGACGTGGACGAGGACGACGAGGACGAGGACGACGAGGACGAGGACGACGAGGACGAGGACGACGAGGACGAGGACGACGAGGACGAGGACGACGAGGACGACGAGGACGAGGACGACGAGGACGAGGACGACGAGGACGAGGACGACGAGGACGAGGACGACGAGGACGAGGACGACGAGGACGAGGACGACGAGGACGAGGACGACGAGGACGAGGACGACGAGGACGAGGACGACGAGGACGAGGACGACGAGGACGAGGACGACGAGGACGAGGACAACGAGGACGAGGACGACGAGGACGAGGACGACGACGACGGGGACGACGACGACGGGGACCACGATGACGGGGACGGGGACGACGGGGACGGGCACGACGGGGACGAGGACGATGAGGACGGTGAGGACGAGGACGACGAGTACGACGAGGACGAGGACGACGAGGACGACGAGGACGACAAGGACGACGAGGACGACGAGGACGAGGACGACGAGGACGAGGACGACGAGGACGAGGACGACGAGGACGAGGACGACGAGGACGAGGACGACGAGGACGAGGACGACGAGGACGAGGACGACGAGGACGAGGACGACGAGGACGAGGACGACCAGGACGAGGACGACGAGGACGAGGACGACGAGGACGAGGACGACGAGGACGAGGACGACGAGGACGAGGACGACGAGGACGAGGACGACGAGGACGAGGACGACGAGGACGAGGACGACGAGGACGAGGACGACGAGGACGAGGACGACGAGGACGAGGACGACGAGGACGAGGACGACGAGGACGACGAGGACGAGGACGACGAGGACGAGGACGAGGACGACGAGGACGAGGACGAGGACGAGGACGAGGACGACGACGACGAGGACGAGGACGACGAGGACGAGGACGACGAGGACGAGGACGACGAGGACGAGGACGACGAGGACGAGGACGACTAGGACGAGGACGACGAGGACGAGGACGACGAGGACGAGGACGAGGACGACGAGGACGACGACGACGACGACGAGGACGTGGACGACGAGGACGAGGACGACGAGGACGAGGACGAGGACGACGAGGACGACGAGGACGAGGACGAAGACGACGAGGACGACGAGGACGAGGACGAGGACGACGAGGACGAGGACGAGGACGACGAGGACGAGGACGAGGACGACGAGGACGAGGACGAGGACGACGAGGACGACGAGGACGAGGACGACGAGGACGACGAGTACGAGGACGACGACGACGACGGGGACGAGGACGACGACGACGACGAGGACGAGGACGAGGACGACGAGGACGACGAGGACGAGGACGACGAGGACGACGAGGACGACGAGGACGAGGACGACGAGGACGAGGACGACGAGGACGAGGACGACGAGGACGGGGACGACGAGGACGAGGACGACGAGGACGAGGACGACGAGGACGAGGACGACGAGGACGGGGACGACGAGGACGAGGACGACGAGGACGAGGACGACGAGGACGAGGACGACGCGGACGACGAGGACGAGGACGACGATGACGGGGACGTCGTGGACGACGAGGACGAGGACGAGGACGACGAGGACGACGAGGACGACGAGGACGAGGACGAGGACGACGAGGACGACGAGGACGAGGACGAGGACGGCGAGGACGACGAGGTCGAGGACGACGAGGACGACGAGGACGAGGACGACGAGGACGAGGACGACGAGGACGAGGACGACGAGGACGAGGACGACGAGGACGACGAGGGCGAGGACGACGAGGACAAGGACGACGACGTCGAGGACGACGACGACGAGGACGGCGACGACGGGGACGACGATGACGGGGACGGGGACGACGGGGACGTGGACGACGGGGACGGGGACGACGGGGACGAGGACGACGAGGACGACGATGACGAGGACGACGAGGACGACGAGGACGAGGACGACGAGGACGACGAGGACGACGAGGACGAGGACGACGAGGACGAGGACGACGAGGACGAGGACGACGAGGACGAGGACGACGAGGACGAGGACGACGAGGACGAGGACGACGAGGACGAGGACGACGAGGACGAGGACGACGAGGACGAGGACGACGAGGACGAGGACGACGAGGACGAGGACGACGAGGACGAGGACGACGAGGACGAGGACGACGAGGACGAGGACGACGAGGACGAGGACGACGAGGACGAGGACGACGAGGACGAGGACGACGAGGACGAGGACGACGAGGACGAGGACGACGAGGACGAGGACGACGAGGACGAGGACGACGAGGACGAGGACGACGAGGACGAGGACGACGAGGACGAGGACGACGAGGACGAGGACGACGAGGACGAGGACGACGAGGACGAGGACGACGAGGACGAGGACGACGAGGACGAGGACGACGAGGACGAGGACGAGGACGACGAGGACGAGGACGACGAGGACGAGGACGACGAGGACGAGGACGACGAGGACGAGGACGACGAGGACGAGGACGACGAGGACGACGAGGACGAGGACGAGGACGACGAGGACGACGAGGACGAGGACGAGGACGACGAGGACGACGAGGACGACGAGGACGACGAGGACGACGAGGACGAGGACGAGGACCACGAGGACGACGAGGACGAGGACGACGAGGACGAGCACGACGAGGACGAGGACGACGAGGACGACGAGGACGAGGACGACGAGGACGAGGACGAGGACGACGGGGACGAGGACGACGAGGACGAGGACGACGAGGACGAGGACGACGAGGACGAGGATGAGGACGACGAGGACGAGGACGACGAGGACGAGGACGACGAGGACGAGGACGACGAGGACGAGGACGACGAGGACGAGGACGAGGACGACGAGGACGACGAGGACGAGGACGACGAGGACGAGGACGACGAGGACGAGGACGACGAGGACGAGGACGACGAGGACGAGGACGACGAGGACGAGGACGACGAGGACGAGGACGACGAGGACGACGAGGACGAGGACGAGGACGAGGACGACGAGGACGACGAGGACGAGGACGAGGACGACGAGGACGACGAGGACGAGGACGACGAGGACGACGAGGACGACGAGGACGACGAGGACGAGGACGAGGACCACGAGGACGACGAGGACGAGGACGACGAGGACGAGCACGATGAGGACGAGGACGACGAGGACGAGGACGACGAGGACGACGAGGACGAGGACGACGAGGACGAGGACGACGAGGACGAGGACGAGGACGACGAGGACGAGGACGACGAGGACGAGGACGACGAGGACGAGGACGACGAGGACGAGGACGACGAGGACGAGGACGAGGACGACGAGGACGACGAGGACGAGGACGAGGACGACGAGGACGACGAGGACGAGGACGAGGACGACGAGGACGAGGACGAGGACGACGAGGACGACGAGGACGAGGACGACGATGACGAGGACGAGGACGACGAGGACGACGAGGACGAGGACGACGAGGACGAGGACGACGAGGACGACGAGGACGAGGACGACGAGGACGAGGACGACGAGGACGAGGACGACGAGGACGACGAGGACGAGGACGACGAGGACGAGGACGACGAGGACGAGGACGACGAGGACGAGGACGAGGACGACGAGGACGAGGACGACGAGGACGAGGACGACGAGGACGAGGACGACGAGGACGAGGACGACGAGGACGACGAGGACGAGGACGAGGACGACGAGGACGACGAGGACGAGGACGAGGACGACGAGGACGAGGACGAGGACGACGAGGACGACGAGGACGAGGACGACGAGGACGAGGACGACGAGGACGAGGACGACGAGGACGACGAGGACGACGAGGACGAGGACGACGAGGACGACGAGGACGAGGACAACGACGACGACGAGGACGAGGACGACGAGGATGACGAGGACGAGGACGACGAGGACGACGACGACGACGAGGACGAGGACGACGAGGACGACGAGGACGACGAGGACGAGGACGACGAGGACGAGGACGACGACGACGAGGACGAGGACGACGACGACGAGGACGACGAGGACGAGGACGACGAGGACGAGGACGACGAGGACGAGGACGACGAGGACGAGGACGACGAGGACGAGGACGACGAGGACGAGGACGACGAGGACGAGGACGACGAGGACGAGGACGACGAGTACGAGGACGACGAGGACGAGGACGACGAGGACGAGGACGACGAGGACGAGGACGACGAGGACGAGGACGACGAGTACGAGGACGACGAGGACGATGACGACGAGGACGACGAGGACGAGGACGACGAGGACGAGGACGACGAGGACGAGGACGACGACGACGGGGACGACGACGACGGGGACGACGATGACGGGGACGGGGACGACGGGGACGGGCACGACGGGGACGAGGACGATGAGGACGGTGAGGACGAGGACGACGAGTACGACGAGGACGAGGACGACGAGGACGAGGACGACGAGGACGAGGACGACGAGGACGAGGACGACGAGGACGAGGACGACGAGGACGAGGACGACGAGGACGACGAGGACGAGGACGAGGACGACGAGGACGACGAGGACGAGGACGAGGACGACGAGGACGACGAGGACGACGAGGACGAGGACGAGGACCACGAGGACGACGAGGACGAGGACGACGAGGACGAGCACGACGAGGACGAGGACGACGAGGACGACGAGGACGAGGACGACGAGGACGAGGACGAGGACGACGGGGACGAGGACGACGAGGACGAGGACGACGAGGACGAGGACGACGAGAACGAGGACGAGGACGACGAGGACGAGGACGAGGACGACGAGGACGACGAGGACGAGGACGAGGACGACGAGGACGACGCGGACGAGGACGAGGACGACGAGGACGACGCGGACGAGGACGAGGACGACGAGGACGAGGACGAGGACGACGAGGACGAGGACGAGGACGAGGACGACGAGGACGACGAGGACGAGGACGACGAGGACGACGAGGACGAGGACGACGAGGACGACGAGGACGAGGACGACGACGACGACGAGGACGAGGACGACGAGGATGACGAGGACGAGGACGACGAGGACGAGGAGGACGAGGACGACGAGGACGAGGACGACGAGGACGACGACGACGACGAGGACGAGGACGACGAGGACGACGAGGACGAGGACGACGAGGACGAGGACGACGAGGACGACGAGGACGAGGACGACGACGACGACGAGGACGAGGACGACGAGGATGACGAGGACGAGGACGACGAGGACGAGGAGGACGAGGACGACGAGGACGAGGACGACGAGGACGACGACGACGACGAGGACGAGGACGACGAGGACGACGAGGACGAGGACGACGAGGACGAGGACGACAAGGACGAGGGCGACGAGGACGAGGACGACGAGGACGAGGACGACGAGGACGACGAGGACGACGAGGACGAGGACGACGAGGACGAGGACGACGAAGACGAGGACGACGAGGACGAGGACGACGAGGACGGCGAGGACGAGGACGAGGACGACGAGGACGACGAGGATGAGGACGGCGAGGAGGACGACGACGAGGACGAGGAGGACGAGGACGGGGACGACGAGGACGAGGACGACGAGGTCGAGGACGACGAGGACGAGGACGACGAGGACGAGGACGACGAGGACGAGGACGACGAGGACGAGGACGACGAGGACGAGGACGACGAGGACGAGGACGACCAGGACGAGGACGACGAGGACGAGGAAGACCAGGACGAGGACGACGAGGACGAGGACGACGAGGACGAGGATGACGAGGGCGAGGACGACGAGGACGAGGACGACGAGGACGAGGACGACGACGACGACGACGAGGACGAGGACGACGACCACGAGGACGAGGACGAGGACGACGAGGACGACGAGGACGACGAGGACGAGGACGAGGACGACGACCACGAGGACGAGGACGAGGACGACAAGGACGACGAGGACGACGAGGACGAGGACGAGGACCAGGACGACGAGGACGACGAGGACGACGAGGACGAGGACGAGGACGACGAGGACGAGGACGAGGACGACGAGGACGACGAGGACGAGGACGAGGACGACGACGACGACGACGACGACGAGGACGTGGACGACGAGGACGAGGACGACGAGGACGAGGACGACGAGGACGACGAGGACGAGGACGACGAGGACGACGAGGACGAGGACGACGAGGACGAGGACGACGAGGACGAGGACGACGAGGACGACGAGGACGACGAGGACGACGAGGACGAGGACGACGAGGACGAGGACGACGAGGACGAGGACGAGGACGACGAGGACGAGGACGACGAGGACGACGAGGACGAGGACGAGGACGAGGACGACGAGGACGACGACGACGAGGACGAGGACGACGACGACGAGGACGACGACGACGAGGACGACGAGGACGACGAGGACGACGACGACGACGAGGACGAGGACGACGAGGACGACGAGGACGACGAGGACGACGAGGACGACGAGGACGACGAGGACGACGAGGACGACGAGGACGACGAGGACGACGAGGACGACGAGGACGACGAGGACGACGAGGACGACGAGGACGACGAGGACGACGAGGACGACGAGGACGACGAGGACGACGAGGACGACGAGGACGACGAGGACGACGAGGACGACGAGGACGACGAGGACGACGAGGACGACGAGGACGACGAGGACGACGAGGACGACGAGGACGACGAGGACGACGAGGACGACGAGGACGACGAGGACGACGAGGACGACGAGGACGACGAGGACGACGAGGACGACGAGGACGACGAGGACGACGAGGACGACGAGGACGACGAGGACGACGAGGACGACGAGGACGACGAGGACGACGAGGACGACGAGGACGACGAGGACGACGAGGACGACGAGGACGACGAGGACGACGAGGACGACGAGGACGACGAGGACGACGAGGACGACGAGGACGAGGACGACGAGGACGAGGACGACGAGGACGAGGACGAGGACGACGAGGACGAGGACGAAGACGACGAGGACGACGAGGACGACGAGGACGACGAGGACGACGAGGACGACGACGACGACGAGGACGACGAGGACGACGAGGACGACGAGGACGACGAGGACGACGAGGACGACGAGGACGACGACGACGACGAGGACGAGGACGACGACGACGAGGACGAGGACGACGACGACGAGGACGAGGACGACGAGGACGAGGACGACGAGAACGAGGACGACGAGGACGAGGACGACGAGGACGAGGACGACGAGGACGAGGACGACGAGGACGAGGACGACGAGGACGAGGACGACGAGGACGAGGACGACGAGGACGAGGACGACGAGGACGAGGACGACGAGGACGAGGACGACGAGGACGAGGACGACGAGGACGAGGACGACGAGGACGACGAGGACGAGGACGACGAGGACGAGGACGACGAGGACGACGAGGACGAGGACGACGACGACGACGAGGACGAGGACGACGAGGATGACGAGGACGAGGACGACGAGGACGAGGAGGACGAGGACGACGAGGACGAGGACGACGAGGACGACGACGACGACGAGGACGAGGACGACGAGGACGACGAGGACGAGGACGACGAGGACGAGGACGACAAGGACGAGGGCGACGAGGACGAGGACGACGAGGGCGAGGACGACGAGGACGACGAGGACGACGAGGACGAGGACGACGAGGACGAGGACGACGAAGACGAGGACGACGAGGACGAGGACGACGAGGACGGCGAGGACGAGGACGAGGACGACGAGGACGACGAGGATGAGGACGGCGAGGAGGACGACGACGAGGACGAGGAGGACGAGGACGGGGACGACGAGGACGAGGACGACGAGGTCGAGGACGACGAGGACGAGGACGACGAGGACGAGGACGACGAAGACGAGGACGACGAGGACGAGGACGACGAGGACGAGGACGACCAGGACGAGGACGACGAGGACGAGGAAGACCAGGACGAGGACGACGAGGACGAGGACGACGAGGACGAGGATGACGAGGGCGAGGACGACGAGGACGAGGACGACGAGGACGAGGACGACGACGACGACGACGAGGACGAGGACGACGACCACGAGGACGAGGACGAGGACGACGAGGACGACGAGGACGACGAGGACGAGGACGAGGACGACGACCACGAGGACGAGGACGAGGACGACAAGGACGACGAGGACGACGAGGACGAGGACGAGGACCAGGACGACGAGGACGACGAGGACGACGAGGACGAGGACGAGGACGACGAGGACGAGGACGAGGACGACGAGGACGACGAGGACGAGGACGAGGACGACGACGACGACGACGACGACGAGGACGTGGACGACGAGGACGAGGACGACGAGGACGAGGACGACGAGGACGACGAGGACGAGGACGACGAGGACGACGAGGACGAGGACGACGAGGACGAGGACGACGAGGACGAGGACGACGAGGACGACGAGGACGACGAGGACGACGAGGACGAGGACGACGAGGACGAGGACGAGGACGACGAGGACGAGGACGACGAGGACGACGAGGACGAGGACGAGGACGAGGACGACGAGGACGACGACGACGAGGACGAGGACGACGACGACGAGGACGACGACGACGAGGACGACGAGGACGACGAGGACGACGACGACGACGAGGACGAGGACGACGAGGACGACGAGGACGACGAGGACGACGAGGACGACGAGGACGACGAGGACGACGAGGACGACGAGGACGACGAGGACGACGAGGACGACGAGGACGACGAGGACGACGAGGACGACGAGGACGACGAGGACGACGAGGACGACGAGGACGACGAGGACGACGAGGACGACGAGGACGACGAGGACGACGAGGACGACGAGGACGACGAGGACGACGAGGACGACGAGGACGACGAGGACGACGAGGACGACGAGGACGACGAGGACGACGAGGACGACGAGGACGACGAGGACGACGAGGACGACGAGGACGACGAGGACGACGAGGACGACGAGGACGACGAGGACGACGAGGACGACGAGGACGACGAGGACGACGAGGACGACGAGGACGACGAGGACGACGAGGACGACGAGGACGACGAGGACGACGAGGACGACGAGGACGACGAGGACGACGAGGACGACGAGGACGACGAGGACGACGAGGACGACGAGGACGACGAGGACGACGAGGACGACGAGGACGACGAGGACGACGAGGACGACGAGGACGACGAGGACGAGGACGACGAGGACGAGGACGAGGACGAAGACGACGAGGACGACGAGGACGACGAGGACGACGAGGACGACGACGACGACGAGGACGACGAGGACGACGAGGACGACGAGGACGACGAGGACGACGAGGACGACGAGGACGACGAGGACGACGACGACGACGAGGACGAGGACGACGACGACGAGGACGAGGACGACGACGACGAGGACGAGGACGACGAGGACGAGGACGACGAGAACGAGGACGACGAGGACGAGGACGACGAGGACGAGGACGACGAGGACGAGGACGACGAGGACGAGGACGACGAGGACGAGGACGACGAGGACGAGGACGACGAGGACGAGGACGACGAGGACGAGGACGAGGACGACGAGGACGACGAGGACGAGGACGACGACGACGAGGACGAGGACGACGAGGACGAGGACGACGCGGACGAGGACGACGAGGACGAGGACGACGAGGACGAGGACGACGAGGGCGAGGACGACGAGGACGAGGACGACGAGGACGAGGACGACGAGGACGTGGACGACGAGGACGAGGACGACGAGGACGAGGACGACGAGGACGAGGACGACGAGGACGAGGACGACGAGGACGAGGACGACGAGGACGAGGACGACGAGGACGAGGACGACGAGGACGAGGACGACGAGGACGAGGACGACGAGGACGAGGACGACGACGACGACGAGGACGAGGACGACGAGGACGACGAGGACGAGGACGACGAGGACGAGGACGACGAGGACGAGGACGACGAGGACGAGGACGACGAGGACGACGAGGACGAGGACGACGAGGACGAGGACGAAGACGACGACGACGAGAACGAGGACGACGAGGACGAGGACGACGAGGACGAGGACGACGAGGACGAGGACGACGAGGACGAGGACGACGAGGACGAGGACGACGAGGACGAGGACGACGAGGACGAGGACGACGAGGACGAGGACGACGAGGACGAGGACGACGACGACGACGAGGACGAGGACGACGAGGACGACGAGGACGAGGACGACGAGGACGAGGACGACGAGGACGAGGACGACGAGGACGAGGACGACGAGGACGACGAGGACGAGGACGACGAGGACGAGGACGAGGACGACGAGGACGAGGACGAAGACGACGACGACGAGGACGAGGACGACGAGGACGAGGACGAGGACGACGAGGACGAGGACGGCGACGACGGGGACGGGGACGACGAGGACGAGGACGACGAGGACGAGGACGACGAGGACGAGGACGACGAGGGCGAGGACGACGAGGGCGAGGAAGACGAGGACGAGGACGACGAGGACGACGAGGACGACGAGGACGACGAGGACGACGAGGACGACGAGGACGACGAGGACGACGAGGACGACGAGGACGACGAGGACGACGAGGACGACGAGGACGACGAGGACGACGAGGACGACGAGGACGACGAGGACGACGAGGACGACGAGGACGACGAGGACGACGAGGACGACGAGGACGACGAGGACGACGAGGACGACGAGGACTACGAGGACGACGAGGACGACTGGGACGACGAGGACGACGAGGACGACGAGGACGCCGAGGACGACGAGGACGAGGGCGACGAGGACGAGGGCGACGAGGACGAGGACGACGAGGACGAGGCCGACGAGGACGAGGACGACGAGGACGAGGACGACGAGGACGAGGACGACGAGGACGAGGACGACGAGGACGACGAGGACGACGAGGACGACGAGGACGACGAGGACCACTGGGACGACGAGGACGACGAGGACGACGAGGACGACGAGGACGACGAGGACGACGAGGACGACGAGGACGACGAGGACGACGAGGACGACGAGGACGAGGACGACGAGGACGAGGACGACGAGGACGAGGACGAGGAAGACGAGGACGACGAGGACGAGGACGACGAGGACGGGGACGACGAGGACGAGGACGACGAGGACGAGGACGACGAGGACGAGGACGACGTGGACGACGAGGACGAGGACGACGATGACGGGGACGTCGTGGACGACGAGGACGAGGACGAGGACGACGAGGACGACGAGGACGAGGACGAGGACGACGAGGACGACGAGGACGAGGACGAGGACGGCGAGGACGACGAGGACGAGGACGACGAGGACGAGGACGACGAGGACGAGGACGACGAGGACGAGGACGACGAGGACGAGGACGACGAGGACGACGAGGACGAGGACGACGAGGACGAGGACGACGAGGACGAGGACGACGAGGACGAGGACGACGAGGACGAGGACGACGAGGACGGGGACGACGGGGACGACGGGGACGAGGACGACGAGGACGACGGGGACGACGGGGACGAGGACGACGAGGACGACGAGGACGAGGACGACGAGGACGACGAGGACGACGAGGACGAGGACGACGAGGACGACGAGGACGACGAGGACGAGGACGACGAGGACGAGGACGACGAGGACGAGGACGACGAGGACGAGGACGACGAGGACGAGGACGACGAGGACGAGGACGACCAGGACGAGGACGACGAGGACGAGGACGACGAGGACGAGGACGACGAGGACGAGGACGACGAGGACGAGGACGACGAGGACGAGGACGACGAGGACGAGGACGACGAGGACGAGGACGACGAGGACGAGGACGACGAGGACGAGGACGACGAGGACGAGGACGACGAGGACGAGGACGACGAGGACGAGGACGACGAGGACGAGGACGAGGACGACGAGGACGAGGACGAGGACGACGAGGACGAGGACGAGGACGACGAGGACGAGGACGAGGACGAGGACGACGACGACGAGGACGAGGACGACGAGGACGACGAGGACGAGGACGACGAGGACGACGAGGACGAGGACGACGAGGACGAGGACGACGAGGACGAGGACGACGAGGACGAGGACGACGAGGACGAGGACGACTAGGACGAGGACGACGAGGACGAGGACGACGAGGACGAGGACGAGGACGACGAGGACGACGACGACGACGACGAGGACGTGGACGACGAGGACGAGGACGACGAGGACGAGGACGACGAGGACGAGGACGAGGACGACGAGGACGAGGACGAGGACGACGAGGACGACGAGGACGAGGACGAGGACGACGAGGACGAGGACGAGGACGACGAGGACGAGGACGAGGACGACGAGGACGACGAGGACGAGGACGACGAGGACGACGACGACGACGGGGACGAGGACGACGACGACGACGAGGACGAGGACGACGAGGACGAGGACGACGTGGACGAGGACGACGAGGACGAGGACGACGAGGACGAGGACGACGAGGACGACGAGGACGACGAGGACGAGGACGACGAGGACGAGGACGACGAGGACGAGGACGACGAGGACGGGGACGACGAGAACGAGGACGACGAGGACGAGGACGACGAGGACGAGGACGACGTGGACGACGAGGACGAGGACGACGATGACGGGGACGTCGTGGACGACGAGGACGAGGACGAGGACGAGGACGAGGACGACGAGGACGACGAGGACGAGGACGAGGACGGCGAGGACGACGAGGACGAGGACGACGAGGACGAGGACGACGAGGACGAGGACGACGAGGACGAGGACGACGAGGACGAGGACGACGAGGACGACGAGGACGAGGACGACGAGGACAAGGACGACGACGTCGAGGACGACGACGACGAGGACGGCGACGACGGGGACGACGATGACGGGGACGGGGACGACGGGGACGTGGACGACGGGGACGGGGACGACGGGGACGAGGACGACGAGGACGACGAGGACGAGGACGACGAGGACGACGAGGACGAGGACGACGAGGACGAGGACGACGAGGACGACGAGGACGACGAGGACGAGGACGAGGACGACGAGGACGAGGACGACGAGGACGAGGACGACGACGACGAGGACGACGACAACGAGGACGACGAGGACGAGGACGACGAGGACGAGGACGACGAGGACGAGGACGACGAGGACGAGGACGACGAGGACGAGGACGACGACGGGGACGAGGACGACGACGACGACGAGGACGAGGACGAGGACGACGAGGACGACGAGGACGAGGACGACGAGGACGACGAGGACGACGAGGACGAGGACGACGAGGACGAGGACGACGAGGACGAGGACGACGACGACGAGGACGACGACGACGAGGACGACGAAGACGAGGACGACGAGGACGAGGACGACGAGGACGAGGACGACGAGGACGAGGACGACGACGACGGGGACGACGATGACGGGGACGGGGACGACGGGGACGGGCACGACGGGGACGAGGACGATGAGGACGGTGAGGACGAGGACGACGAGTACGACGAGGACGAGGACGACGAGGACGACGAGGACGACAAGGACGACGAGGACGACGAGGACGACGAGGACGAGGACGACGAGGACGAGGACGACGAGGACGAGGACGACGAGGACGAGGACGACGAGGACGACGAGGACGAGGACGAGGACGACGAGGACGAGGACGAGGACGACGAGGACGACGAGGACGACGAGGACGACGAGGACGACGAGGACGAGGACGAGGACCACGAGGACGACGAGGACGAGGACGACGAGGACGAGCACGATGAGGACGAGGACGACGAGGACGAGGACGACGAGGACGAGGACGACGAGGACGAGGACGAGGACGACGAGGACGAGGACGACGAGGACGAGGACGACGAGGACGAGGACGACGAGGACGAGGACGAGGACGACGAGGACGACGAGGACGAGGACGAGGACGACGAGGACGACGAGGACGAGGACGAGGACGACGAGGACGACGAGGACGAGGACG
This sequence comes from Andrena hattorfiana, assembly GCA_944738655.2. Classification (NCBI taxonomy): domain Eukaryota; kingdom Metazoa; phylum Arthropoda; class Insecta; order Hymenoptera; family Andrenidae; genus Andrena; species Andrena hattorfiana. The sequence continues at coordinate 19,101,576 of OX122893.2, read as the reverse complement.
ACGAGGACGACGAGGACGAGGACGAGGACGACGAGGACGACGAGGACGAGGACGACGATGACGAGGACGAGGACGACGAGGACGACAAGGACGAGGACGACGAGGACGACGAGGACGAGGACGACGAGGACGAGGACGACGAGGACGACGAGGACGAGGACGACGAGGACGAGCACGATGAGGACGAGGACGACGAGGACGAGGACGACGAGGACGACGAGGACGAGGACGACGAGGACGAGGACGACGAGGACGAGGACGACGAGGACGAGGACGACGAGGACGAGGACGACGAGGACGAGGACGACGAGGACGAGGACGAGGACGACGAGGACGACGAGGACGAGGACGAGGACGACGAGGACGACGAGGACGAGGACGAGGACGACGAGGACGACGAGGACGACGAGGACGAGGACGACGAGGACGACGAGGACGACGAGGACGAGGACGACGAGGACGAGGAGGACGAGGACGACGAGGACGACGAGGACGAGGACAACGACGACGACGAGGACGAGGACGACGAGGATGACGAGGACGAGGACGACGAGGACGACGACGACGACGAGGACGAGGACGACGAGGACGACGAGGACGACGAGGACGAGGACGACGAGGACGAGGACGACGACGACGAGGACGAGGACGACGAGGACGAGGACGACGACGACGAGGACGACGACGACGAGGACGACGAGGACGAGGACGACGAGGACGAGGACGACGAGGACGAGGACGACGAGGACGAAGACGACGAGGACGAGGACGACGAGGACGAGGACGACGAGGACGAGGACGACGAGTACGAGGACGACGAGGACGAGGAGGACGACGAGGACGACGAGGACGACGAGGACGACGAGGACGACGAGGACGACGAGGACGACGAGGACGACGAGGACGACGAGGACGACGAGGACGACGAGGACGACGAGGACGACGAGGACGACGAGGACGACGAGGACGACGAGGACGACGAGGACGACGAGGACGACGAGGACGACGAGGACGACGAGGACGACGAGGACGACGAGGACGACGAGGACGACGAGGACGACGAGGACGACGAGGACGACGAGGACGACGAGGACGACGAGGACGACGAGGACGACGAGGACGACGAGGACGACGAGGACGACGAGGACGACGAGGACGACGAGGACGACGAGGACGACTGGGACGACGAGGACGACGAGGACGACGAGGACGAGGGCGACGAGGACGAGGACGAGGACGACGAGGACGAGGACGACGAGGACGACGAGGACGACGAGGACGACGAGGACGACGAGGACCACTGGGACGACGAGGACGACGAGGACGACGAGGACGACGAGGACGACGAGGACGACGAGGACGACGAGGACGACGAGGACGACGAGGACGACGAGGACGACGAGGACGACGAGGACGACGAGGACGACGAGGACGACGAGGACGAGGACGACGAGGACGAGGACGACGAGGACGAGGACGAGGAAGACGAGGACGACGAGGACGAGGACGACGAGTACGAGGACGACGAGGACGAGGAGGACGACGAGGACGACGAGGACGACGAGGACGACGAGGACGACGAGGACGACGAGGACGACGAGGACGACGAGGACGACGAGGACGACGAGGACGACGAGGACGACGAGGACGACGAGGACGACGAGGACGACGAGGACGACGAGGACGACGAGGACGACGAGGACGACGAGGACGACGAGGACGACGAGGACGACGAGGACGACGAGGACGACGAGGACGACGAGGACGACGAGGACGACGAGGACGACGAGGACGACGAGGACGACGAGGACGACGAGGACGACGAGGACGACGAGGACGACTGGGACGACGAGGACGACGAGGACGACGAGGACGCCGAGGACGACGAGGACGAGGGCGACGAGGACGAGGACGAGGACGACGAGGACGAGGACGACGAGGACGACGAGGACGACGAGGACGACGAGGACGACGAGGACCACTGGGACGACGAGGACGACGAGGACGACGAGGACGACGAGGACGACGAGGACGACGAGGACGACGAGGACGACGAGGACGACGAGGACGACGAGGACGACGAGGACGACGAGGACGACGAGGACGAGGACGACGAGGACGAGGACGACGAGGACGAGGACGAGGAAGACGAGGACGACGAGGACGAGGACGACGAGGACGGGGACGACGAGGACGAGGACGACGAGGACGAGGACGACGAGGACGAGGACGACGTGGACGACGAGGACGAGGACGACGATGACGGGGACGTCGTGGACGACGAGGACGAGGACGAGGACGACGAGGACGACGAGGACGAGGACGAGGACGACGAGGACGACGAGGACGAGGACGAGGACGGCGAGGACGACGAGGACGAGGACGACGAGGACGAGGACGACGAGGACGAGGACGACGAGGACGAGGACGACGAGGACGAGGACGACGAGGACGAGGACGACGAGGACGAGGACGACGAGGACGAGGACGACGAGGACGGGGACGACGGGGACGACGGGGACGAGGACGACGAGGACGACGGGGACGACGGGGACGAGGACGACGAGGACGACGAGGACGAGGACGACGAGGACGACGAGGACGACGAGGACGAGGACGACGAGGACGAGGACGACGAGGACGAGCACGACGAGGACGAGGACGACGAGGACGAGGACGACGAGGACGAGGACGACGAGGACGAGGACGACCAGGACGAGGACGACGAGGACGAGGACGACGAGGACGAGGACGACGAGGACGAGGACGACGAGGACGAGGACGACGAGGACGAGGACGACGAGGACGAGGACGACGAGGACGAGGACGACGAGGACGAGGACGACGAGGACGAGGACGACGAGGACGAGGACGACGAGGACGAGGACGAGGACGACGAGGACGAGGACGAGGACGACGAGGACGAGGACGACGTGGACGACGAGGACGAGGACGACGATGACGGGGACGTCGTGGACGACGAGGACGAGGACGAGGACGAGGACGAGGACGACGAGTACGACGAGGACGAGGACGAGGACGGCGAGGACGACGAGGACGAGGACGACGAGGACGAGGACGACGAGGACGAGGACGACGAGGACGAGGACGACGAGGACGAGGACGACGAGGACGACGAGGACGAGGACGACGAGGACAAGGACGACGACGTCGAGGACGACGACGACGAGGACGGCGACGACGGGGACGACGATGACGGGGACGAGGACGACGAGGACGAGGACGACGAGTACGAGGACGACGAGGACGAGGAGGACGACGAGGACGACGAGGACGACGAGGACGACGAGGACGACGAGGACGACGAGGACGACGAGGACGACGAGGACGACGAGGACGACGAGGACGACGAGGACGACGAGGACGAAGAGGACGACGAGGACGACGAGGACGACGAGGACGACGAGGACGACGAGGACGACGAGGACGACGAGGACGACGAGGACGACGAGGACGACGAGGACGACGAGGACGACGAGGACGACGAGGACGACGAGGACGACGAGGACGACGAGGACGACGAGGACGACTGGGACGACGAGGACGACGAGGACGACGAGGACGCCGAGGACGACGAGGACGAGGGCGACGAGGACGAGGACGAGGACGACGAGGACGAGGACGACGAGGACGACGAGGACGACGAGGACGACGAGGACGACGAGGACCACTGGGACGACGAGGACGACGAGGACGACGAGGACGACGAGGACCACTGGGACGACGAGGACGACGAGGACGACGAGGACGACGAGGACGACGAGGACGACGAGGACGACGAGGACGACGAGGACGACGAGGACGACGAGGACGACGAGGACGACGAGGACGACGAGGACGACGAGGACGACGAGGACGACGAGGACGACGAGGACGACGAGGACGACGAGGACGACGAGGACGAGGACGACGAGGACGAGGACGACGAGGACGAGGACGAGGAAGACGAGGACGACGAGGACGAGGACGACGAGGACGGGGACGACGAGGACGAGGACGACGAGGACGAGGACGACGAGGACGAGGACGACGTGGACGACGAGGACGAGGACGACGATGACGGGGACGTCGTGGACGACGAGGACGAGGACGAGGACGACGAGGACGACGAGGACGAGGACGAGGACGACGAGGACGACGAGGACGAGGACGAGGACGGCGAGGACGACGAGGACGAGGACGACGAGGACGAGGACGAGGACGACGAGGACGACGAGGACGAGGACGACGAGGACGAGGACGACGAGGACGAGGACGACGAGGACGAGGACGACGAGGACGAGGACGACGAGGACGAGGACGACGAGGACGAGGACGACGAGGACGGGGACGACGGGGACGACGGGGACGAGGACGACGAGGACGACGGGGACGACGGGGACGAGGACGACGAGGACGACGAGGACGAGGACGAGGACGACGAGGACGAGGACGACGAGGACGAGGACGACGAGGACGAGGACGACGAGGACGAGGACGACGAGGACGAGGACGACGAGGACGAGGACGACCAGGACGAGGACGACGAGGACGAGGACGACGAGGACGAGGACGACGAGGACGAGGACGACGAGGACGAGGACGACGAGGACGAGGACGACGAGGACGAGGACGACGAGGACGAGGACGACGAGGACGAGGACGACGAGGACGAGGACGACGAGGACGAGGACGACGAGGACGAGGACGACGAGGACGAGGACGACGAGGACGAGGACGAGGACGACGAGGACGAGGACGAGGACGAGGACGACGACGACGAGGACGAGGACGACGAGGACGACGAGGACGAGGACGACGAGGACGAGGACGACGAGGACGAGGACGACGAGGACGAGGACGACTAGGACGAGGACGACGAGGACGAGGACGACGAGGACGAGGACGAGGACGACGAGGACGACGACGACGACGACGAGGACGTGGACGACGAGGACGAGGACGACGAGGACGAGGACGAGGACGACGAGGACGACGAGGACGAGGACGAGGACGACGAGGACGACGAGGACGAGGACGAGGACGACGAGGACGAGGACGAGGACGACGAGGACGAGGACGAGGACGACGAGGACGAGGACGAGGACGACGAGGACGAGGACGAGGACGACGAGGACGACGAGGACGAGGACGACGAGGACGACGACGACGACGGGGACGAGGACGACGACGACGACGAGGACGAGGACGAGGACGACGAGGACGACGAGGACCAGGACGACGAGGACGACGAGGACGACGAGGACGAGGACGACGAGGACGAGGACGACGAGGACGACGAGGACGACGAGGACGAGGACGACGAGGACGAGGACGACGAGGACGAGGACGACGAGGACGAGGACGACGAGGACGGGGACGACGAGGACGAGGACGACGAGGACGAGGACGACGAGGACGAGGACGACGTGGACGACGAGGACGAGGACGACGATGACGGGGACGTCGTGGACGACGAGGACGAGGACGAGGACGAGGACGAGGACGACGAGGACGACGAGGACGAGGACGAGGACGAGGACGAGGACGACGAGGACGACGAGGACGAGGACGAGGACGGCGAGGACGACGAGGACGAGGACGACGAGGACGAGGACGACGAGGACGAGGACGACGAGGACGAGGACGACGAGGACGAGGACGACGAGGACGACGAGGACGAGGACGACGAGGACAAGGACGACGACGTCGAGGACGACGACGACGAGGACGGCGACGACGGGGACGACGATGACGGGGACGGGGACGACGGGGACGTGGACGACGGGGACGGGGACGACGGGGACGAGGACGACGAGGACGACGAGGACGAGGACGACGAGGACGACGAGGACGAGGACGACGAGGACGAGAACGACGAGGACGAGGACGACGAGGACGAGGACGACGAGGACGAGGACGACGAGGACGAGGACGACGAGGACGAGGACGACGAGGATGAGGACGACGAGGACGAGGACGACGAGGGCGAGGACGACGAGGGCGAGGACGACGAGGACGACGAGGACGACGAGGACGACGAGGACGACGAGGACGACGAGGACGACGAGGACGACGAGGACGACGAGGACGAGGACGACGAGGACGACGAGGACGACGAGGACGACGAGGACGAGGACGACGAGGACGAGGACGACGAGGATGAGGACGACGAGGACGAGGACGACGAGGGCGAGGACGACGAGGACGACGAGGACGACGAGGACGACGAGGACGACGAGGACGACGAGGACGACGAGGACGACGAGGACGACGAGGACGACGAGGACGACGAGGACGACGAGGACGACGAGGACGACGAGGACGACGAGGACGACGAGGACGACGAGGACGACGAGGACGACGAGGACGACGAGGACGACGAGGACGACGAGGACGACGAGGACGACGAGGACGACGAGGACGACGAGGACGACGAGGACGACGAGGACGACGAGGACGACGAGGACGACGAGGACGACGAGGACGACGAGGACGACGAGGACGACGAGGACGACGAGGACGACGAGGACGACGAGGACGACGAGGACGACGAGGACGACTGGGACGACGAGGACGACGAGGACGACGAGGACGACGAGGACGACGAGGACGACGAGGACGAGGACGAGGACGAGGACGGCGAGGACGACGAGGACGAGGACGACGAGGACGAGGACGACGAGGACGAGGACGACGAGGACGACGAGGACGAGGACGACGAGGACGAGGACGACGAGGACGAGGACGACGAGGACGAGGACGACGAGGACGAGGACGACGAGGACGGGGACGACGGGGACGACGGGGACGAGGACGACGAGGACGACGGGGACGACGGGGACGAGGACGACGAGGACGACGAGGACGAGGACGACGAGGACGACGAGGACGACGAGGACGACGAGGACGAGGACGACGAGGACGAGGACGACGAGGACGAGGACGACGAGGACGAGGACGACCAGGACGAGGACGACGAGGACGAGGACGACGAGGACGAGGACGACGAGGACGAGGACGACGAGGACGAGGACGACGAGGACGAGGACGACGAGGACGAGGACGACGAGGACGAGGACGACGAGGACGAGGACGACGAGGACGAGGACGACGAGGACGAGGACGACGAGGACGAGGACGACGAGGACGAGGACGACGAGGACGAGGACGACGAGGACGAGGACGAGGACGACGAGGACGAGGACGAGGACGAGGACGACGACGACGAGGACGAGGACGACGAGGACGACGAGGACGAGGACGACGAGGACGAGGACGACGAGGACGAGGACGACGAGGACGAGGACGACTAGGACGAGGACGACGAGGACGAGGACGACGAGGACGAGGACGAGGACGACGAGGACGACGACGACGACGACGAGGACGTGGACGACGAGGACGAGGACGACGAGGACGAGGACGAGGACGACGAGGACGACGAGGACGAGGACGAGGACGACGAGGACGACGAGGACGAGGACGAGGACGACGAGGACGAGGACGAGGACGACGAGGACGAGGACGAGGACGACGAGGACGAGGACGAGGACGACGAGGACGAGGACGAGGACGACGAGGACGACGAGGACGAGGACGACGAGGACGACGACGACGACGGGGACGAGGACGACGACGACGACGAGGACGAGGACGAGGACGACGAGGACGACGAGGACCAGGACGACGAGGACGACGAGGACGACGAGGACGAGGACGACGAGGACGAGGACGACGAGGACGACGAGGACGACGAGGACGAGGACGACGAGGACGAGGACGACGAGGACGAGGACGACGAGGACGAGGACGACGAGGACGGGGACGACGAGGACGAGGACGACGAGGACGAGGACGACGAGGACGAGGACGACGTGGACGACGAGGACGAGGACGACGATGACGGGGACGTCGTGGACGACGAGGACGAGGACGAGGACGAGGACGAGGACGACGAGGACGACGAGGACGAGGACGAGGACGAGGACGAGGACGACGAGGACGACGAGGACGAGGACGAGGACGGCGAGGACGACGAGGACGAGGACGACGAGGACGAGGACGACGAGGACGAGGACGACGAGGACGAGGACGACGAGGACGAGGACGACGAGGACGACGAGGACGAGGACGACGAGGACAAGGACGACGACGTCGAGGACGACGACGACGAGGACGGCGACGACGGGGACGACGATGACGGGGACGGGGACGACGGGGACGTGGACGACGGGGACGGGGACGACGGGGACGAGGACGACGAGGACGACGAGGACGAGGACGACGAGGACGACGAGGACGAGGACGACGAGGACGAGAACGACGAGGACGAGGACGACGAGGACGAGGACGACGAGGACGAGGACGACGAGGACGAGGACGACGAGGACGAGGACGACGAGGATGAGGACGACGAGGACGAGGACGACGAGGGCGAGGACGACGAGGGCGAGGACGACGAGGACGACGAGGACGACGAGGACGACGAGGACGACGAGGACGACGAGGACGACGAGGACGACGAGGACGACGAGGACGAGGACGACGAGGACGACGAGGACGACGAGGACGACGAGGACGAGGACGACGAGGACGAGGACGACGAGGATGAGGACGACGAGGACGAGGACGACGAGGGCGAGGACGACGAGGACGACGAGGACGACGAGGACGACGAGGACGACGAGGACGACGAGGACGACGAGGACGACGAGGACGACGAGGACGACGAGGACGACGAGGACGACGAGGACGACGAGGACGACGAGGACGACGAGGACGACGAGGACGACGAGGACGACGAGGACGACGAGGACGACGAGGACGACGAGGACGACGAGGACGACGAGGACGACGAGGACGACGAGGACGACGAGGACGACGAGGACGACGAGGACGACGAGGACGACGAGGACGACGAGGACGACGAGGACGACGAGGACGACGAGGACGACGAGGACGACGAGGACGACGAGGACGACGAGGACGACGAGGACGACGAGGACGACTGGGACGACGAGGACGACGAGGACGACGAGGACGACGAGGACGACGAGGACGACGAGGACGAGGACGAGGACGAGGACGGCGAGGACGACGAGGACGAGGACGACGAGGACGAGGACGACGAGGACGAGGACGACGAGGACGACGAGGACGAGGACGACGAGGACGAGGACGACGAGGACGAGGACGACGAGGACGAGGACGACGAGGACGAGGACGACGAGGACGGGGACGACGGGGACGACGGGGACGAGGACGACGAGGACGACGGGGACGACGGGGACGAGGACGACGAGGACGACGAGGACGAGGACGACGAGGACGACGAGGACGACGAGGACGACGAGGACGAGGACGACGAGGACGAGGACGACGAGGACGAGGACGACGAGGACGAGGACGACCAGGACGAGGACGACGAGGACGAGGACGACGAGGACGAGGACGACGAGGACGAGGACGACGAGGACGAGGACGACGAGGACGAGGACGACGAGGACGAGGACGACGAGGACGAGGACGACGAGGACGAGGACGACGAGGACGAGGACGACGAGGACGAGGACGACGAGGACGAGGACGACGAGGACGAGGACGACGAGGACGAGGACGACGAGGACGACGAGGACGAGGACGAGGACGACGAGGACGAGGACGAGGACGAGGACGAGGACGACGACGACGAGGACGAGGACGACGAGGACGACGAGGACGAGGACGACGAGGACGAGGACGACGAGGACGAGGACGACGAGGACGAGGACGACGAGGACGAGGACGACGAGGACGAGGACGACTAGGACGAGGACGACGAGGACGAGGACGACGAGGACGAGGACGAGGACGACGAGGACGACGACGACGACGACGAGGACGTGGACGACGAGGACGAGGACGACGAGGACGAGGACGAGGACGACGAGGACGACGAGGACGAGGACGAGGACGACGAGGACGAGGACGAGGACGACGAGGACGAGGACGAGGACGACGAGGACGACGAGGACGAGGACGACGAGGACGACGAGGACGAGGACGACGACGACGACGGGGACGAGGACGACGACGACGACGAGGACGAGGACGACGAGGACGAGGACGACGAGGACGACGAGGACGACGAGGACGAGGACGACGAGGACGAGGACGACGAGGACGAGGACGACGAGGACGGGGACGACGAGGACGAGGACGACGAGGACGAGGACGACGAGGACGAGGACGACGTGGACGACGAGGACGAGGACGACGATGACGGGGACGTCGTGGACGACGAGGACGAGGACGAGGACGACGAGGACGACGAGGACGAGGACGAGGACGACGAGGACGACGAGGACGACGAGGACGAGGACGAGGACGGCGAGGACGACGAGGACGAGGACGACGAGGACGACGAGGACGAGGACGACGAGGACGAGGACGACGAGGACGAGGACGACGAGGACGACGAGGACGAGGACGACGAGGACGACGAGGACGAGGACGACGAGGACAAGGACGACGACGTCGAGGACGACGACGACGAGGACGGCGACGACGGGGACGACGATGACGGGGACGGGGACGACGGGGACGTGGACGACGGGGACGGGGACGACGGGGACGAGGACGACGAGGACGACGAGGACGAGGACGACGAGGACGAGGACGAGGACGACGAGGACGACGAGGACGACGAGGACGAGGACGACGAGGACGAGGACGACGTGGACGAGGACGACGAGGACGAGGACGACGAGGACGAGGACGACGAGGACGAGGACGACGAGGACGAGGACGACGAGGACGACGAGGACGAGGACGACGAGGACGAGGACGACGAGGACGAGGACGACGAGGACGAGGACGACGAGGACGAGGACGACGAGGACGAGGACGACGAGGACGAGGACGACGAGGACGAGGACGACGAGGACGAGGACGACGACGACGGGGACGACGACGACGGGGACCACGATGACGGGGACGGGGACGACGGGGACGGGCACGACGGGGACGAGGACGATGAGGACGGTGAGGACGAGGACGACGAGTACGACGAGGACGAGGACGACGAGGACGACGAGGACGACAAGGACGACGAGGACGACGAGGACGAGGACGACGAGGACGAGGACGACGAGGACGAGGACGACGAGGACGAGGACGACGAGGACGAGGACGACGAGGACGAGGACGACGAGGACGAGGACGACGAGGACGAGGACGACCAGGACGAGGACGACGAGGACGAGGACGACGAGGACGAGGACGACGAGGACGAGGACGACGAGGACGAGGACGACGAGGACGAGGACGACGAGGACGAGGACGACGAGGACGAGGACGACGAGGACGAGGACGACGAGGACGAGGACGACGAGGACGAGGACGACGAGGACGAGGACGACGAGGACGACGAGGACGAGGACGACGAGGACGAGGACGAGGACGACGAGGACGAGGACGAGGACGAGGACGAGGACGAGGACGACGACGACGAGGACGAGGACGACGAGGACGAGGACGACGAGGACGAGGACGACGAGGACGAGGACGACGAGGACGAGGACGACTAGGACGAGGACGACGAGGACGAGGACGACGAGGACGAGGACGAGGACGACGAGGACGACGACGACGACGACGAGGACGTGGACGACGAGGACGAGGACGACGAGGACGAGGACGAGGACGACGAGGACGACGAGGACGAGGACGAAGACGACGAGGACGACGAGGACGAGGACGAGGACGACGAGGACGAGGACGAGGACGACGAGGACGAGGACGAGGACGACGAGGACGAGGACGAGGACGACGAGGACGACGAGGACGAGGACGACGAGGACGACGAGTACGAGGACGACGACGACGACGGGGACGAGGACGACGACGACGACGAGGACGAGGACGAGGACGACGAGGACGACGAGGACGAGGACGACGAGGACGACGAGGACGACGAGGACGAGGACGACGAGGACGAGGACGACGAGGACGAGGACGACGAGGACGGGGACGACGAGGACGGGGACGACGAGGACGAGGACGACGAGGACGAGGACGACGAGGACGAGGACGACGAGGACGGGGACGACGAGGACGAGGACGACGAGGACGAGGACGACGAGGACGAGGACGACGTGGACGACGAGGACGAGGACGACGATGACGGGGACGTCGTGGACGACGAGGACGAGGACGAGGACGACGAGGACGACGAGGACGAGGACGAGGACGACGAGGACGACGAGGACGAGGACGAGGACGGCGAGGACGACGAGGTCGAGGACGACGAGGACGACGAGGACGAGGACGACGAGGACGAGGACGACGAGGACGAGGACGACGAGGACGAGGACGACGAGGACGACGAGGGCGAGGACGACGAGGACAAGGACGACGACGTCGAGGACGACGACGACGAGGACGGCGACGACGGGGACGACGATGACGGGGACGGGGACGACGGGGACGTGGACGACGGGGACGGGGACGACGGGGACGAGGACGACGAGGACGACGATGACGAGGACGACGAGGACGACGAGGACGAGGACGACGAGGACGACGAGGACGACGAGGACGAGGACGACGAGGACGAGGACGACGAGGACGAGGACGACGAGGACGAGGACGACGAGGACGAGGACGACGAGGACGAGGACGACGAGGACGAGGACGACGAGGACGAGGACGACGAGGACGAGGACGACGAGGACGAGGACGACGAGGACGAGGACGACGAGGACGAGGACGACGAGGACGAGGACGACGAGGACGAGGACGACGAGGACGAGGACGACGAGGACGAGGACGACGAGGACGAGGACGACGAGAACGAGGACGACGAGGACGAGGACGACGAGGACGAGGACGACGAGGACGAGGACGACGAGGACGAGGACGACGAGGACGAGGACGACGAGGACGAGGACGACGAGGACGAGGACGAGGACGACGAGGACGAGGACGACGAGGACGAGGACGACGACGACGAGGACGACGAGGACGAGGACGACGAGGACGAGGACGACGAGGACGAGGACGACGAGGACGACGAGGACGAGGACGACGAGGACGAGGACGACGAGGACGAGGACGACGAGGACGAGGACGACGAGGACGAGGACGACGAGGACGAGGACGACGAGGACGAGGACGACGACGACGGGGACGACGAGGACGAGGACGACGAGGACGACGAGGACGAGGACGACGAGGACGAGGACGACGAGGACGAGGACGACGACGACGGGGACGACGACGACGGGGACGACGATGACGGGGACGGGGACGACGGGGACGGGCACGACGGGGACGAGGACGATGAGGACGGTGAGGACGAGGACGACGAGTACGACGAGGACGAGGACGACGAGGACGAGGACGACGAGGACGAGGACGACGAGGACGAGGACGACGAGGACGAGGACGACGAGGACGAGGACGACGAGGACGACGAGGACGAGGACGAGGACGACGAGGACGACGAGGACGAGGACGAGGACGACGAGGACGACGAGGACGACGAGGACGACGAGGACGACGAGGACGACGAGGACCACGAGGACGACGAGGACGAGGACGACGAGGACGAGCACGACGAGGACGAGGACGACGAGGACGACGAGGACGAGGACGACGAGGACGAGGACGAGGACGACGGGGACGAGGACGAGGACGACGAGGACGAGGACGACGAGGACGAGCACGATGAGGACGAGGACGACGAGGACGAGGACGACGAGGACGACGAGGACGAGGACGACGAGGACGAGGACGAGGACGACGAGGACGAGGACGACGAGGACGAGGACGACGAGGACGAGGACGACGAGGACGAGGACGACGAGGACGGGGACGGGGACGACGGGGACGGGCACGACGGGGACGAGGACGATGAGGACGGTGAGGACGAGGACGACGAGTACGACGAGGACGAGGACGACGAGGACGAGGACGACGAGGACGAGGACGACGAGGACGAGGACGACGAGGACGAGGACGACGAGGACGAGGACGACGAGGACGACGAGGACGAGGACGAGGACGACGAGGACGACGAGGACGAGGACGAGGACGACGAGGACGACGAGGACGACGAGGACGACGAGGACGACGAGGACGACGAGGACGAGGACGAGGACCACGAGGACGACGAGGACGAGGACGACGAGGACGAGCACGACGAGGACGAGGACGACGAGGACGACGAGGACGAGGACGACGAGGACGAGGACGAGGACGACGGGGACGAGGACGACGAGGACGAGGACGACGAGGACGAGGACGACGAGGACGAGGATGAGGACGACGAGGACGAGGACGACGAGGACGAGGACGACGAGGACGAGGACGACGAGGACGAGGACGACGAGGACGAGGACGACGAGGACGAGGACGAGGACGACGAGGACGACGAGGACGAGGACGACGAGGACGAGGACGACGAGGACGAGGACGACGAGGACGAGGACGACGAGGACGAGGACGACGAGGACGAGGACGACGAGGACGAGGACGACGAGGACGAGGACGACGAGGACGACGAGGACGAGGACGAGGACGAGGACGACGAGGACGACGAGGACGAGGACGAGGACGACGAGGACGACGAGGACGAGGACGACGAGGACGACGAGGACGACGAGGACGACGAGGACGAGGACGAGGACCACGAGGACGACGAGGACGAGGACGACGAGGACGAGCACGATGAGGACGAGGACGACGAGGACGAGGACGACGAGGACGACGAGGACGAGGACGACGAGGACGAGGACGACGAGGACGAGGACGACGAGGACGAGGACGAGGACGACGAGGACGAGGACGACGAGGACGAGGACGACGAGGACGAGGACGACGAGGACGAGGACGACGAGGACGAGGACGAGGACGACGAGGACGACGAGGACGAGGACGAGGACGACGAGGACGACGAGGACGAGGACGAGGACGACGAGGACGAGGACGAGGACGACGAGGACGACGAGGACGAGGACGACGAGGACGAGGACGACGATGACGAGGACGAGGACGACGAGGACGACGAGGACGAGGACGACGAGGACGAGGACGACGAGGACGACGAGGACGAGGACGACGAGGACGAGGACGACGAGGACGAGGACGACGAGGACGACGAGGACGAGGACGACGAGGACGAGGACGACGAGGACGAGGACGACGAGGACGAGGACGACGAGGACGAGGACGACGAGGACGACGAGGACGAGGACGAGGACGACGAGGACGACGAGGACGAGGACGAGGACGACGAGGACGAGGACGAGGACGACGAGGACGACGAGGACGAGGACGACGAGGACGAGGACGACGAGGACGACGAGGACGACGAGGACGAGGACGACGAGGACGACGAGGACGAGGACAACGACGACGACGAGGACGAGGACGACGAGGATGACGAGGACGAGGACGACGAGGACGACGACGACGACGAGGACGAGGACGACGAGGACGACGAGGACGACGAGGACGAGGACGACGAGGACGAGGACGACGACGACGAGGACGAGGACGACGACGACGAGGACGACGAGGACGAGGACGACGAGGACGAGGACGACGAGGACGAGGACGACGAGGACGAGGACGACGAGGACGAGGACGACGAGTACGAGGACGACGAGGACGAGGACGACGAGGACGAGGACGACGAGGACGAGGACGACGAGGACGTGGACGACGAGTACGAGGACGACGAGGACGATGACGACGAGGACGACGAGGACGAGGACGACGAGGACGAGGACGACGAGGACGAGGACGACGACGACGGGGACGACGACGACGGGGACGACGATGACGGGGACGGGGACGACGGGGACGGGCACGACGGGGACGAGGACGATGAGGACGGTGAGGACGAGGACGACGAGTACGACGAGGACGAGGACGACGAGGACGAGGACGACGAGGACGAGGACGACGAGGACGAGGACGACGAGGACGAGGACGACGAGGACGAGGACGACGAGGACGACGAGGACGAGGACGAGGACGACGAGGACGACGAGGACGAGGACGAGGACGACGAGGACGACGAGGACGACGAGGACGACGAGGACGACGAGGACGACGAGGACGACGAGGACGACGAGGACGAGGACGAGGACCACGAGGACGACGAGGACGAGGACGACGAGGACGAGCACGACGAGGACGAGGACGACGAGGACGACGAGGACGAGGACGACGAGGACGAGGACGAGGACGACGGGGACGAGGACGACGAGGACGAGGACGACGAGGACGAGGACGACGAGGACGAGGACGAGGACGACGAGGACGAGGACGAGGACGACGAGGACGACGAGGACGAGGACGAGGACGACGAGGACGACGCGGACGAGGACGAGGACGACGAGGACGACGCGGACGAGGACGAGGACGACGAGGACGAGGACGAGGACGACGAGGACGAGGACGAGGACGAGGACGACGAGGACGACGAGGACGAGGACGACGAGGACGACGAGGACGAGGACGACGAGGACGACGAGGACGAGGACGACGACGACGACGAGGACGAGGACGACGAGGATGACGAGGACGAGGACGACGAGGACGAGGAGGACGAGGACGACGAGGACGAGGACGACGAGGACGACGACGACGACGAGGACGAGGACGACGAGGACGACGAGGACGAGGACGACGAGGACGAGGACGACGAGGACGACGAGGACGAGGACGACGACGACGACGAGGACGAGGACGACGAGGATGACGAGGACGAGGACGACGAGGACGAGGAGGACGAGGACGACGAGGACGAGGACGACGAGGACGACGACGACGACGAGGACGAGGACGACGAGGACGACGAGGACGAGGACGACGAGGACGAGGACGACAAGGACGAGGGCGACGAGGACGAGGACGACGAGGACGAGGACGACGAGGACGACGAGGACGACGAGGACGAGGACGACGAGGACGAGGACGACGAAGACGAGGACGACGAGGACGAGGACGACGAGGACGGCGAGGACGAGGACGAGGACGACGAGGACGACGAGGATGAGGACGGCGAGGAGGACGACGACGAGGACGAGGAGGACGAGGACGGGGACGACGAGGACGAGGACGACGAGGTCGAGGACGACGAGGACGAGGACGACGAGGACGAGGACGACGAGGACGAGGACGACGAGGACGAGGACGACGAGGACGAGGACGACCAGGACGAGGACGACGAGGACGAGGAAGACCAGGACGAGGACGACGAGGACGAGGACGACGAGGACGAGGATGACGAGGGCGAGGACGACGAGGACGAGGACGACGAGGACGAGGACGACGACGACGACGACGAGGACGAGGACGACGACCACGAGGACGAGGACGAGGACGACGAGGACGACGAGGACGACGAGGACGAGGACGAGGACGACGACCACGAGGACGAGGACGAGGACGACAAGGACGACGAGGACGACGAGGACGAGGACGAGGACCAGGACGACGAGGACGACGAGGACGACGAGGACGAGGACGAGGACGACGAGGACGAGGACGAGGACGACGAGGACGACGAGGACGAGGACGAGGACGACGACGACGACGACGACGACGAGGACGTGGACGACGAGGACGAGGACGACGAGGACGAGGACGACGAGGACGACGAGGACGAGGACGACGAGGACGACGAGGACGAGGACGACGAGGACGAGGACGACGAGGACGACGAGGACGACGAGGACGACGAGGACGAGGACGACGAGGACGAGGACGACGAGGACGAGGACGAGGACGACGAGGACGAGGACGACGAGGACGACGAGGACGAGGACGAGGACGAGGACGACGAGGACGACGACGACGAGGACGAGGACGACGACGACGAGGACGACGACGACGAGGACCACGAGGACGACGAGGACGACGAGGACGACGAGGACGACGAGGACGACGAGGACGACGAGGACGACGAGGACGACGAGGACGACGAGGACGACGAGGACGACGAGGACGACGAGGACGACGAGGACGACGAGGACGACGAGGACGACGAGGACGACGAGGACGACGAGGACGACGAGGACGACGAGGACGACGAGGACGACGAGGACGACGAGGACGACGAGGACGACGAGGACGACGAGGACGACGAGGACGACGAGGACGACGAGGACGACGAGGACGACGAGGACGACGAGGACGACGAGGACGACGAGGACGACGAGGACGACGAGGACGACGAGGACGACGAGGACGACGAGGACGACGAGGACGACGAGGACGACGAGGACGACGAGGACGACGAGGACGACGAGGACGACGAGGACGACGAGGACGACGAGGACGACGAGGACGACGAGGACGACGAGGACGACGAGGACGACGAGGACGACGAGGACGACGAGGACGACGAGGACGACGAGGACGACAAGGACGAGGACGACGAGGACGAGGACGACGAGGACGAGGACGAGGACGACGAGGACGAGGACGAAGACGACGAGGACGACGAGGACGACGAGGACGACGAGGACGACGAGGACGACGACGACGACGAGGACGACGAGGACGACGAGGACGACGAGGACGACGAGGACGACGAGGACGACGAGGACGACGACGACGACGAGGACGAGGACGACGACGACGAGGACGAGGACGACGACGACGAGGACGAGGACGACGAGGACGAGGACGACGAGAACGAGGACGACGAGGACGAGGACGACGAGGACGAGGACGACGAGGACGAGGACGACGAGGACGAGGACGACGAGGACGAGGACGACGAGGACGAGGACGACGAGGACGAGGACGACGAGGACGAGGACGACGAGGACGAGGACGACGAGGACGAGGACGACGAGGACGAGGACGACGAGGACGACGAGGACGAGGACGACGAGGACGAGGACGACGAGGACGACGAGGACGAGGACGACGACGACGACGAGGACGAGGACGACGAGGATGACGAGGACGAGGACGACGAGGACGAGGAGGACGAGGACGACGAGGACGAGGACGACGAGGACGACGACGACGACGAGGACGAGGACGACGAGGACGACGAGGACGAGGACGACGAGGACGAGGACGACAAGGACGAGGGCGACGAGGACGAGGACGACGAGGGCGAGGACGACGAGGACGACGAGGACGACGAGGACGAGGACGACGAGGACGAGGACGACGAAGACGAGGACGACGAGGACGAGGACGACGAGGACGGCGAGGACGAGGACGAGGACGACGAGGACGACGAGGATGAGGACGGCGAGGAGGACGACGACGAGGACGAGGAGGACGAGGACGGGGACGACGAGGACGAGGACGACGCGGTCGAGGACGACGAGGACGAGGACGACGAGGACGAGGACGACGAAGACGAGGACGACGAGGACGAGGACGACGAGGACGAGGACGACCAGGACGAGGACGACGAGGACGAGGAAGACCAGGACGAGGACGACGAGGACGAGGACGACGAGGACGAGGATGACGAGGGCGAGGACGACGAGGACGAGGACGACGAGGACGAGGACGACGACGACGACGACGAGGACGAGGACGACGACCACGAGGACGAGGACGAGGACGACGAGGACGACGAGGACGACGAGGACGAGGACGAGGACGACGACCACGAGGACGAGGACGAGGACGACAAGGACGACGAGGACGACGAGGACGAGGACGAGGACCAGGACGACGAGGACGACGAGGACGACGAGGACGAGGACGAGGACGACGAGGACGAGGACGAGGACGACGAGGACGACGAGGACGAGGACGAGGACGACGACGACGACGACGACGACGAGGACGTGGACGACGAGGACGAGGACGACGAGGACGAGGACGACGAGGACGACGAGGACGAGGACGACGAGGACGACGAGGACGAGGACGACGAGGACGAGGACGACGAGGACGAGGACGACGAGGACGACGAGGACGACGAGGACGACGAGGACGAGGACGACGAGGACGAGGACGAGGACGACGAGGACGAGGACGACGAGGACGACGAGGACGAGGACGAGGACGAGGACGACGAGGACGACGACGACGAGGACGAGGACGACGACGACGAGGACGACGACGACGAGGACGACGAGGACGACGAGGACGATGACGACGACGAGGACGAGGACGACGAGGACGACGAGGACGACGAGGACGACGAGGACGACGAGGACGACGAGGACGACGAGGACGACGAGGACGACGAGGACGACGAGGACGACGAGGACGACGAGGACGACGAGGACGACGAGGACGACGAGGACGACGAGGACGACGAGGACGACGAGGACGACGAGGACGACGAGGACGACGAGGACGACGAGGACGACGAGGACGACGAGGACGACGAGGACGACGAGGACGACGAGGACGACGAGGACGACGAGGACGACGAGGACGACGAGGACGACGAGGACGACGAGGACGACGAGGACGACGAGGACGACGAGGACGACGAGGACGACGAGGACGACAAGGACGAGGACGACGAGGACGAGGACGACGAGGACGAGGACGAGGACGACGAGGACGAGGACGAAGACGACGAGGACGACGAGGACGACGAGGACGACGAGGACGACGAGGACGACGACGACGACGAGGACGACGAGGACGACGAGGACGACGAGGACGACGAGGACGACGAGGACGACGAGGACGACGACGACGACGAGGACGAGGACGACGACGACGAGGACGAGGACGACGACGACGAGGACGAGGACGACGAGGACGAGGACGACGAGAACGAGGACGACGAGGACGAGGACGACGAGGACGAGGACGACGAGGACGAGGACGACGAGGACGAGGACGACGAGGACGAGGACGACGAGGACGAGGACGACGAGGACGAGGACGACGAGGACGAGGACGACGAGGACGAGGACGACGAGGACGAGGACGACGAGGACGAGGACGACGAGGACGACGAGGACGAGGACGACGAGGACGAGGACGACGAGGACGACGAGGACGAGGACGACGACGACGACGAGGACGAGGACGACGAGGATGACGAGGACGAGGACGACGAGGACGAGGAGGACGAGGACGACGAGGACGAGGACGACGAGGACGACGACGACGACGAGGACGAGGACGACGAGGACGACGAGGACGAGGACGACGAGGACGAGGACGACAAGGACGAGGGCGACGAGGACGAGGACGACGAGGGCGAGGACGACGAGGACGACGAGGACGACGAGGACGAGGACGACGAGGACGAGGACGACGAAGACGAGGACGACGAGGACGAGGACGACGAGGACGGCGAGGACGAGGACGAGGACGACGAGGACGACGAGGATGAGGACGGCGAGGAGGACGACGACGAGGACGAGGAGGACGAGGACGGGGACGACGAGGACGAGGACGACGAGGTCGAGGACGACGAGGACGAGGACGACGAGGACGAGGTCGACGAAGACGAGGACGACGAGGACGAGGACGACGAGGACGAGGACGACCAGGACGAGGACGACGAGGACGAGGAAGACCAGGACGAGGACGACGAGGACGAGGACGACGAGGACGAGGATGACGAGGGCGAGGACGACGAGGACGAGGACGACGAGGACGAGGACGACGACGACGACGACGAGGACGAGGACGACGACCACGAGGACGAGGACGAGGACGACGAGGACGACGAGGACGACGAGGACGAGGACGAGGACGACGACCACGAGGACGAGGACGAGGACGACAAGGACGACGAGGACGACGAGGACGAGGACGAGGACCAGGACGACGAGGACGACGAGGACGACGAGGACGAGGACGAGGACGACGAGGACGAGGACGAGGACGACGAGGACGACGAGGACGAGGACGAGGACGACGACGACGACGACGACGACGAGGACGTGGACGACGAGGACGAGGACGACGAGGACGAGGACGACGAGGACGACGAGGACGAGGACGACGAGGACGACGAGGACGAGGACGACGAGGACGAGGACGACGAGGACGAGGACGACGAGGACGACGAGGACGACGAGGACGACGAGGACGAGGACGACGAGGACGAGGACGAGGACGACGAGGACGAGGACGACGAGGACGACGAGGACGAGGACGAGGACGAGGACGACGAGGACGACGACGACGAGGACGAGGACGACGACGACGAGGACGACGACGACGAGGACGACGAGGACGACGAGGACGACGACGACGACGAGGACGAGGACGACGAGGACGACGAGGACGACGAGGACGACGAGGACGACGAGGACGACGAGGACGACGAGGACGACGAGGACGACGAGGACGACGAGGACGACGAGGACGACGAGGACGACGAGGACGACGAGGACGACGAGGACGACGAGGACGACGAGGACGACGAGGACGACGAGGACGACGAGGACGACGAGGACGACGAGGACGACGAGGACGACGAGGACGACGAGGACGACGAGGACGACGAGGACGACGAGGACGACGAGGACGACGAGGACGACGAGGACGACGAGGACGACGAGGACGACGAGGACGACGAGGACGACGAGGACGACGAGGACGACGAGGACGACGAGGACGACGAGGACGACGAGGACGACGAGGACGACGAGGACGACGAGGACGACGAGGACGACGAGGACGACGAGGACGACGAGGACGACGAGGACGACGAGGACGACGAGGACGACGAGGACGACGAGGACGACGAGGACGACGAGGACGACGAGGACGACGAGGACGACGAGGACGACGAGGACGACGAGGACGACGAGGACGACGAGGACGACGAGGACGACGAGGACGACGAGGACGACGAGGACGACGAGGACGACGAGGACGACGAGGACGACGAGGACGACGAGGACGACGAGGACGACGAGGACGACGAGGACGACGAGGACGACGAGGACGAGGACGACGAGGACGAGGACGAGGACGAAGACGACGAGGACGACGAGGACGACGAGGACGACGAGGACGACGAGGACGACGAGGACGACGAGGACGACGAGGACGACGAGGACGACGAGGACGACGAGGACGACGAGGACGACGACGACGACGAGGACGAGGACGACGACGACGAGGACGAGGACGACGACGACGAGGACGAGGACGACGAGGACGAGGACGACGAGAACGAGGACGACGAGGACGAGGACGACGAGGACGAGGACGACGAGGACGAGGACGACGAGGACGAGGACGACGAGGACGAGGACGACGAGGACGAGGACGACGAGGACGAGGACGACGAGGACGAGGACGACGAGGACGAGGACGACGAGGACGAGGACGACGAGGACGAGGACGACGAGGACGACGAGGACGAGGACGACGACGACGAGGACGAGGACGACGAGGACGAGGACGACGCGGACGAGGACGACGAGGACGAGGACGACGAGGACGAGGACGACGAGGGCGAGGACGACGAGGACGAGGACGACGAGGACGAGGACGACGAGGACGTGGACGACGAGGACGAGGACGACGAGGACGAGGACGACGAGGACGAGGACGACGAGGACGAGGACGACGAGGACGAGGACGACGAGGACGAGGACGACGAGGACGAGGACGACGAGGACGAGGACGACGAGGACGAGGACGACGAGGACGAGGACGACGAGGACGAGGACGACGAGGACGAGGACGACGACGACGACGAGGACGAGGACGACGAGGACGACGAGGACGAGGACGACGAGGACGAGGACGACGAGGACGAGGACGACGAGGACGAGGACGACGAGGACGACGAGGACGAGGACGACGAGGACGAGGACGAAGACGACGACGACGAGAACGAGGACGACGAGGACGAGGACGACGAGGACGAGGACGACGAGGACGAGGACGACGAGGACGAGGACGACGAGGACGAGGACGACGAGGACGAGGACGACGAGGACGAGGACGACGAGGACGAGGACGACGAGGACGAGGACGACGAGGACGAGGACGACGACGACGACGAGGACGACGAGGACGAGGACGACGAGGACGAGGACGACGACGACGACGAGGACGAGGACGACGAGGACGACGAGGACGAGGACGACGAGGACGAGGACGACGAGGACGAGGACGACGAGGACGAGGACGACGAGGACGACGAGGACGAGGACGACGAGGACGAGGACGAGGACGACGAGGACGAGGACGAAGACGACGACGACGAGGACGAGGACGACGAGGACGAGGACGAGGACGACGAGGACGAGGACGGCGACGACGGGGACGGGGACGACGAGGACGAGGACGACGAGGACGAGGACGACGAGGACGAGGACGACGAGGGCGAGGACGACGAGGGCGAGGAAGACGAGGACGAGGACGACGAGGACGACGAGGACGACGAGGACGACGAGGACGACGAGGACGACGAGGACGACGAGGACGACGAGGACGACGAGGACGACGAGGACGACGAGGACGACGAGGACGACGAGGACGACGAGGACGACGAGGACGACGAGGACGACGAGGACGACGAGGACGACGAGGACGACGAGGACGACGAGGACGACGAGGACGACGAGGACGACGAGGACGACGAGGACGACGAGGACGACGAGGACGACGAGGACGACGAGGACGACGAGGACGACGAGGACGACGAGGACGACGAGGACGACGAGGACGACGAGGACGACGAGGACGACGAGGACGACGAGGACGACGAGGACGACGAGGACGACGAGGACTACGAGGACGACGAGGACGACTGGGACGACGAGGACGACGAGGACGACGAGGACGCCGAGGACGACGAGGACGAGGGCGACGAGGACGAGGGCGACGAGGACGAGGACGACGAGGACGAGGCCGACGAGGACGAGGACGACGAGGACGAGGACGACGAGGACGAGGACGACGAGGACGAGGACGACGAGGACGACGAGGACGACGAGGACGACGAGGACGACGAGGACCACTGGGACGACGAGGACGACGAGGACGACGAGGACGACGAGGACGACGAGGACGACGAGGACGACGAGGACGACGAGGACGACGAGGACGACGAGGACGACGAGGACGAGGACGACGAGGACGAGGACGACGAGGACGAGGACGAGGAAGACGAGGACGACGAGGACGAGGACGACGAGGACGGGGACGACGAGGACGAGGACGACGAGGACGAGGACGACGAGGACGAGGACGACGTGGACGACGAGGACGAGGACGACGATGACGGGGACGTCGTGGACGACGAGGACGAGGACGAGGACGACGAGGACGACGAGGACGAGGACGAGGACGACGAGGACGACGAGGACGAGGACGAGGACGGCGAGGACGACGAGGACGAGGACGACGAGGACGAGGACGACGAGGACGAGGACGACGAGGACGAGGACGACGAGGACGACGAGGACGAGGACGACGAGGACGAGGACGACGAGGACGAGGACGACGAGGACGAGGACGACGAGGACGAGGACGACGAGGACGGGGACGACGGGGACGACGGGGACGAGGACGACGAGGACGACGGGGACGACGGGGACGAGGACGACGAGGACGACGAGGACGAGGACGACGAGGACGACGAGGACGACGAGGACGAGGACGACGAGGACGAGGACGACGAGGACGAGGACGACGAGGACGAGGACGACGAGGACGAGGACGACGAGGACGAGGACGACCAGGACGAGGACGACGAGGACGAGGACGACGAGGACGAGGACGACGAGGACGAGGACGACGAGGACGAGGACGACGAGGACGAGGACGACGAGGACGAGGACGACGAGGACGAGGACGACGAGGACGAGGACGACGAGGACGAGGACGACGAGGACGAGGACGACGAGGACGAGGACGACGAGGACGAGGACGACGAGGACGAGGACGACGAGGACGAGGACGACGAGGACGAGGACGACGAGGACGAGGACGAGGACGACGAGGAAGAGGACGAGGACGACGAGGACGAGGACGAGGACGACGAGGACGAGGACGAGGACGAGGACGACGACGACGAGGACGAGGACGACGAGGTCGACGAGGACGAGGACGACGAGGACGACGAGGACGAGGACGACGAGGACGACGAGGACGAGGACGACGAGGACGAGGACGACGAGGACGAGGACGACGAGGACGAGGACGACTAGGACGAGGACGACGAGGACGAGGACGACGAGGACGAGGACGAGGACGACGAGGACGACGACGACGACGACGAGGACGTGGACGACGAGGACGAGGACGACGAGGACGAGGACGACGAGGACGAGGACGAGGACGACGAGGACGAGGACGAGGACGACGAGGACGACGAGGACGAGGACGAGGACGACGAGGACGAGGACGAGGACGACGAGGACGAGGACGAGGACGACGAGGACGAGGACGAGGACGACGAGGACGAGGACGAGGACGACGAGGACGACGAGGACGAGGACGACGAGGACGACGACGACGACGGGGACGAGGACGACGACGACGACGAGGACGAGGACGAGGACGACGAGGACGACGAGGACGAGGACGACGAGGACGACGAGGACGACGAGGACGAGGACGACGAGTACGAGGACGACGAGGACGACGAGGACGACGAGGACGAGGACGACGAGGACGAGGACGACGAGGACGAGGACGACGAGGACGGGGACGACGAGGACGAGGACGACGAGGACGAGGACGACGAGGACGAGGACGACGTGGACGACGAGGACGAGGACGACGATGACGGGGACGTCGTGGACGACGAGGACGAGGACGAGGACGAGGACGAGGACGACGAGGACGACGAGGACGAGGACGAGGACGGCGAGGACGACGAGGACGAGGACGACGAGGACGAGGACGACGAGGACGAGGACGACGAGGACGAGGACGACGAGGACGAGGACGACGAGGACGACGAGGACGAGGACGACGAGGACAAGGACGACGACGTCGAGGACGACGACGACGAGGACGGCGACGACGGGGACGACGATGACGGGGACGACGATGACGGTGACGGGGACGACGGGGACGTGGACGACGGGGACGGGGACGACGGGGACGAGGACGACGAGGACGACGAGGACGAGGACGACGAGGACGACGAGGACGAGGACGACGAGGACGAGGACGACGAGGACGACGAGGACGACGAGGACGAGGACGAGGACGACGAGGACGAGGACGACGAGGACGAGGACGACGACGACGAGGACGACGACGACGAGGACGACGAGGACGAGGACGACGAGGACGAGGACGACGAGGACGAGGACGACGAGGACGAGGACGACGAGGACGAGGACGACGACGGGGACGAGGACGACGACGACGACGAGGACGAGGACGAGGACGACGAGGACGACGAGGACGAGGACGACGAGGACGACGAGGACGACGAGGACGAGGACGACGAGGACGAGGACGACGAGGACGAGGACGACGACGACGAGGACGACGACGACGAGGACGACGAAGACGAGGACGACGAGGACGAGGACGACGAGGACGAGGACGACGAGGACGAGGACGACGACGACGGGGACGACGATGACGGGGACGGGGACGACGGGGACGGGCACGACGGGGACGAGGACGATGAGGACGGTGAGGACGAGGACGACGAGTACGACGAGGACGAGGACGACGAGGACGACGAGGACGACAAGGACGACGAGGACGACGAGGACGAGGACGACGAGGACGAGGACGACGAGGACGAGGACGACGAGGACGAGGACGACGAGGACGAGGACGACGAGGACGAGGACGACGAGGACGACGAGGACGAGGACGAGGACGACGAGGACGAGGACGAGGACGACGAGGACGAGGACGAGGACGACGAGGACGACGAGGACGACGAGGACGACGAGGACGACGAGGACGAGGACGAGGACCACGAGGACGACGAGGACGAGGACGACGAGGACGAGCACGATGAGGACGAGGACGACGAGGACGAGGACGACGAGGACGAGGACGACGAGGACGAGGACGAGGACGACGAGGACGAGGACGACGAGGACGAGGACGACGAGGACGAGGACGACGAGGACGAGGACGAGGACGACGAGGACGACGAGGACGAGGACGAGGACGACGAGGACGACGAGGACGAGGACGAGGACGACGAGGACGACGAGGACGAGGACGACGAGGACGACGAGGACGAGGACGAGGACGACGAGGACGACGAGGACGAGGACGACGATGACGAGGACGAGGACGACGAGGACGACAAGGACGAGGACGACGAGGACGACGACGACGAGGACGACGAGGACGAGGACGACGAGGACGACGAGGACGAGGACGACGAGGACGAGCACGATGAGGACGAGGACGACGAGGACGAGGACGACGAGGACGACGAGGACGAGGACGACGAGGAAGAGGACGACGAGGACGAGGACGACGAGGACGAGGACGACGAGGACGAGGACGACGAGGACGAGGACGACGAGGACGAGGACGAGGACGACGAGGACGACGAGGACGAGGACGAGGACGACGAGGACGACGAGGACGAGGACGAGGACGACGAGGACGACGAGGACGACGAGGACGACGAGGACGACGAGGACGAGGACGACGAGGACGACGAGGACGACGAGGACGAGGACGACGAGGACGAGGAGGACGAGGACGACGAGGACGACGAGGACGAGGACAACGACGACGACGAGGACGAGGACGACGAGGATGACGAGGACGAGGACGACGAGGACGACGACGACGACGAGGACGAGGACGACGAGGACGACGAGGACGACGAGGACGAGGACGACGAGGACGAGGACGACGACGACGAGGACGAGGACGACGAGGACGAGGACGACGACGACGAGGACGACGACGACGAGGACGACGAGGACGAGGACGACGAGGACGAGGACGACGAGGACGAAGACGACGAGGACGAGGACGACGAGGACGAGGACGACGAGGACGAGGACGAGGACGACGAGGACGAGGACGAGGACGACGAGGACGACGAGGACGAGGACGAGGACGACGAGGACGACGAGGACGAGGACGAGGACGACGAGGACGACGAGGACGACGAGGACGACGAGGACGACGAGGACGACGAGGACGAGGACGACGAGGACGAGGACGACGAGGACGAGGACGAGGAAGACGAGGACGACGAGGACGAGGACGACGAGGACGGGGACGACGAGGACGAGGACGACGATGACGGGGACGTCGTGGACGACGAGGACGAGGACGAGGACGACGAGGACGACGAGGACGAGGACGAGGACGACGAGGACGAGGACGACGAGGACGAGGACGACGAGGACGACGAGGACGAGGACGACGAGGACGAGGACGACGAGGACGAGGACGACGAGGACGAGGACGACGAGGACGAGGACGACGAGGACGAGGACGACGAGGACGAGGACGACGAGGACGAGGACGACGAGGACGAGGACGAGGACGACGAGGACGACGAGGACGAGGACGAGGACGACGAGGACGACGAGGACGAGGACGAGGACGACGAGGACGACGAGGACGACGAGGACGAGGACGACGAGGACGACGAGGACGACGAGGACGAGGACGACGAGGACGAGGAGGACGAGGACGAGGACGACGAGGACGACGAGGACGAGGACGAGGACGGCGAGGACGACGAGGACGAGGACGACGAGGACGAGGACGACGACGACGAGGACGAGGACGACGAGGACGACGAGGACGACGAGGACGAGGACGACGAGGACGAGGACGACGACGACGAGGACGAGGACGACGAGGACGAGGACGACGACGACGAGGACGACGACGACGAGGACGACGAGGACGAGGACGACGAGGACGAGGACGACGAGGACGAGGACGACGAGGACGAAGACGACGAGGACGAGGACGACGAGGACGAGGACGACGAGGACGAGGACGACGAGTACGAGGACGACGAGGACGAGGAGGACGACGAGGACGACGAGGACGACGAGGACGACGAGGACGACGAGGACGACGAGGACGACGAGGACGACGAGGACGACGAGGACGACGAGGACGACGAGGACGACGAGGACGACGAGGACGACGAGGACGACGAGGACGACGAGGACGACGAGGACGACGAGGACGACGAGGACGACGAGGACGACGAGGACGACGAGGACGACGAGGACGACGAGGACGACGAGGACGACGAGGACGACGAGGACGACGAGGACGACGAGGACGACGAGGACGACGAGGACGACGAGGACGACGAGGACGACGAGGACGACGAGGACGACTGGGACGACGAGGACGACGAGGACGACGAGGACGCCGAGGACGACGAGGACGAGGGCGACGAGGACGAGGACGAGGACGACGAGGACGAGGACGACGAGGACGACGAGGACGACGAGGACGACGAGGACGACGAGGACCACTGGGACGACGAGGACGACGAGGACGACGAGGACGACGAGGACGACGAGGACGACGAGGACGACGAGGACGACGAGGACGACGAGGACGACGAGGACGACGAGGACGACGAGGACGACGAGGACGAGGACGACGAGGACGAGGACGACGAGGACGAGGACGAGGAAGACGAGGACGACGAGGACGAGGACGACGAGGACGGGGACGACGAGGACGAGGACGACGAGGACGAGGACGACGAGGACGAGGACGACGTGGACGACGAGGACGAGGACGACGATGACGGGGACGTCGTGGACGACGAGGACGAGGACGAGGACGACGAGGACGACGAGGACGAGGACGAGGACGACGAGGACGACGAGGACGAGGACGAGGACGGCGAGGACGACGAGGACGAGGACGACGAGGACGAGGACGACGAGGACGAGGACGACGAGGACGAGGACGACGAGGACGAGGACGACGAGGACGAGGACGACGAGGACGAGGACGACGAGGACGAGGACGACGAGGACGAGGACGACGAGGACGGGGACGACGGGGACGACGGGGACGAGGACGACGAGGACGACGGGGACGACGGGGACGAGGACGACGAGGACGACGAGGACGAGGACGACGAGGACGACGAGGACGACGAGGACGAGGACGACGAGGACGAGGACGACGAGGACGAGCACGACGAGGACGAGGACGACGAGGACGAGGACGACGAGGACGAGGACGACGAGGACGAGGACGACCAGGACGAGGACGACGAGGACGAGGACGACGAGGACGAGGACGACGAGGACGAGGACGACGAGGACGAGGACGACGAGGACGAGGACGACGAGGACGAGGACGACGAGGACGAGGACGACGAGGACGAGGACGACGAGGACGAGGACGACGAGGACGAGGACGACGAGGACGAGGACGAGGACGACGAGGACGAGGACGAGGACGACGAGGACGAGGACGACGTGGACGACGAGGACGAGGACGACGATGACGGGGACGTCGTGGACGACGAGGACGAGGACGAGGACGAGGACGAGGACGACGAGGACGACGAGGACGAAGAGGACGACGAGGACGACGAGGACGACGAGGACGACGAGGACGACGAGGACGACGAGGACGACGAGGACGACGAGGACGACGAGGACGACGAGGACGACGAGGACGACGAGGACGACGAGGACGACGAGGACGACGAGGACGACTGGGACGACGAGGACGACGAGGACGACGAGGACGCCGAGGACGACGAGGACGAGGGCGACGAGGACGAGGACGAGGACGACGAGGACGAGGACGACGAGGACGACGAGGACGACGAGGACGACGAGGACGACGAGGACCACTGGGACGACGAGGACGACGAGGACGACGAGGACGACGAGGACGACGAGGACGACGAGGACGACGAGGACGACGAGGACGACGAGGACGACGAGGACGACGAGGACGACGAGGACGACGAGGACGACGAGGACGACGAGGACGACGAGGACGACGAGGACGACGAGGACGACGAGGACGACGAGGACGACGAGGACGACGAGGACGACGAGGACGACGAGGACGACGAGGACGACGAGGACGACGAGGACGACGAGGACGACGAGGACGACGAGGACGACGAGGACGACGAGGACGACGAGGACGAGGACGACGAGGACGAGGACGAGGAAGACGAGGACGACGAGGACGAGGACGACGAGGACGGGGACGACGAGGACGAGGACGACGAGGACGAGGACGACGAGGACGAGGACGACGTGGACGACGAGGACGAGGACGACGATGACGGGGACGTCGTGGACGACGAGGACGAGGACGAGGACGACGAGGACGACGAGGACGAGGACGAGGACGACGAGGACGACGAGGACGAGGACGAGGACGGCGAGGACGACGAGGACGAGGACGACGAGGACGAGGACGAGGACGACGAGGACGACGAGGACGAGGACGACGAGGACGAGGACGACGAGGACGAGGACGACGAGGACGAGGACGACGAGGACGAGGACGACGAGGACGAGGACGACGAGGACGAGGACGACGAGGACGGGGACGACGGGGACGACGGGGACGAGGACGACGAGGACGACGGGGACGACGGGGACGAGGACGACGAGGACGACGAGGACGAGGACGAGGACGACGAGGACGAGGACGACGAGGACGAGGACGACGAGGACGAGGACGACGAGGACGAGGACGACGAGGACGAGGACGACGAGGACGAGGACGACCAGGACGAGGACGACGAGGACGAGGACGACGAGGACGAGGACGACGAGGACGAGGACGACGAGGACGAGGACGACGAGGACGAGGACGACGAGGACGAGGACGACGAGGACGAGGACGACGAGGACGAGGACGACGAGGACGAGGACGACGAGGACGAGGACGAGGACGACGAGGACGAGGACGAGGACGAGGACGACGAC
Organism: Andrena hattorfiana; assembly: GCA_944738655.2. Taxonomy (NCBI): domain Eukaryota; kingdom Metazoa; phylum Arthropoda; class Insecta; order Hymenoptera; family Andrenidae; genus Andrena; species Andrena hattorfiana. Next base: position 19,068,754 of record OX122893.2, on the reverse strand, counting down.
GACGAGGACGAGGACGACGAGGACGACGAGGACGAGGACGACGAGGACGAGGACGACGAGGACGAGGACGACGAGGACGAGGACGACGAGGACGAGGACGAGGACGACGAGGACGAGGACGAGGACGAGGACGACGACGACGAGGACGAGGACGACGAGGACGACGAGGACGAGGACGACGAGGACGAGGACGACGAGGACGAGGACGACGAGGACGAGGACGACTAGGACGAGGACGACGAGGACGAGGACGACGAGGACGAGGACGAGGACGACGAGGACGACGACGACGACGACGAGGACGTGGACGACGAGGACGAGGACGACGAGGACGAGGACGAGGACGACGAGGACGACGAGGACGAGGACGAGGACGACGAGGACGACGAGGACGAGGACGAGGACGACGAGGACGAGGACGAGGACGACGAGGACGAGGACGAGGACGACGAGGACGAGGACGAGGACGACGAGGACGAGGACGAGGACGACGAGGACGACGAGGACGAGGACGACGAGGACGACGACGACGACGGGGACGAGGACGACGACGACGACGAGGACGAGGACGAGGACGACGAGGACGACGAGGACGAGGACGACGAGGACGACGAGGACGACGAGGACGAGGACGACGAGGACGAGGACGACGAGGACGACGAGGACGACGAGGACGAGGACGACGAGGACGAGGACGACGAGGACGAGGACGACGAGGACGGGGACGACGAGGACGAGGACGACGAGGACGAGGACGACGAGGACGAGGACGACGTGGACGACGAGGACGAGGACGACGATGACGGGGACGTCGTGGACGACGAGGACGAGGACGAGGACGAGGACGAGGACGACGAGGACGACGAGGACGAGGACGAGGACGAGGACGAGGACGACGAGGACGACGAGGACGAGGACGAGGACGGCGAGGACGACGAGGACGAGGACGACGAGGACGAGGACGACGAGGACGAGGACGACGAGGACGAGGACGACGAGGACGAGGACGACGAGGACGACGAGGACGAGGACGACGAGGACAAGGACGACGACGTCGAGGACGACGACGACGAGGACGGCGACGACGGGGACGACGATGACGGGGACGGGGACGACGGGGACGTGGACGACGGGGACGGGGACGACGGGGACGAGGACGACGAGGACGACGAGGACGAGGACGACGAGGACGACGAGGACGAGGACGACGAGGACGAGGACGACGAGGACGACGAGGACGACGAGGACGAGGACGACGAGGACGAGGACGACGAGGACGAGGACGACGAGGACGAGGACGACGACGACGAGGACGACGACGACGAGGACGACGAGGACGAGGACGACGAGGACGAGGACGACGAGGACGAGGACGACGAGGACGAGGACGACGAGGACGAGGACGACGACGACGAGGACGACGACGACGAGGACGACGAAGACGAGGACGACGAGGACGAGGACGACGAGGACGAGGACGACGAGGACGAGGACGACGAGGACGAGGACGACGAGGACGAGGACGACGAGGACGAGGACGACGAGGACGAGGACGACGAGGACGAGGACGACGAGGACGAGGACGACGAGGACGAGGACGACGAGGACGAGGACGACGAGGACGAGGACGACGAGGACGAGGACGACGAGGACGAGGACGACGAGGACGGGGACGACGACGACGGGGACGACGATGACGGGGACGGGCACGACGGGGACGAGGACGATGAGGACGGTGAGGACGAGGACGACGAGTACGACGAGGACGAGGACGACGAGGACGACGAGGACGACAAGGACGACGAGGACGACGAGGACGAGGACGACGAGGACGAGGACGACGAGGACGAGGACGACGAGGACGAGGACGACGAGGACGAGGACGACGAGGACGAGGACGACGAGGACGACGAGGACGAGGACGAGGACGACGAGGACGAGGACGAGGACGACGAGGACGACGAGGACGACGAGGACGACGAGGACGACGAGGACGAGGACGAGGACCACGAGGACGACGAGGACGAGGACGACGAGGACGAGCACGAGGAGGACGAGGACGACGAGGACGAGGACGACGAGGACGAGGACGACGAGGACGAGGACGACGAGGACGAGGACGACGAGGACGAGGACGAGGACGACGAGGACGACGAGGACGAGGACGAGGACGACGAGGACGACGAGGACGAGGACGAGGACGACGAGGACGACGAGGACGAGGACGACGAGGACGACGAGGACGAGGACGAGGACGACGAGGACGACGAGGACGAGGACGACGATGACGAGGACGAGGACGACGAGGACGACGAGGACGAGGACGACGAGGACGACGAGGACGAGGACGACGAGGACGAGGACGACGAGGACGAGGACGACGAGGACGACGAGGACGAGGACGACGAGGACGAGCACGATGAGGACGAGGACGACGAGGACGAGGACGACGAGGACGACGAGGACGAGGACGACGAGGACGAGGACGACGAGGACGAGGACGACGAGGACGAGGACGACGAGGACGAGGACGACGAGGACGAGGACGAGGACGAGGACGACGAGGACGACGAGGACGAGGACGAGGACGACGAGGACGACGAGGACGACGAGGACGACGAGGACGACGAGGACGACGAGGACGAGGACGACGAGGACGAGGAGGACGAGGACGACGAGGACGACGAGGACGAGGACAACGACGACGACGAGGACGAGGACGACGAGGATGACGAGGACGAAGACGACGAGGACGACGACGACGACGAGGACGAGGACGACGAGGACGACGAGGACGACGAGGACGAGGACGACGAGGACGAGGACGACGACGACGAGGACGAGGACGACGAGGACGAGGACGACGACGACGAGGACGACGACGACGAGGACGACGAGGACGAGGACGACGAGGACGAGGACGACGAGGACGAGGACGACGAGGACGAAGACGACGAGGACGAGGACGACGAGGACGAGGACGACGAGGACGAGGACGACGAGTACGAGGACGACGAGGACGAGGACGACGAGGACGAGGACGACGAGGACGAGGACGACGAGGACGAGGACGACGAGTACGAGGACGACGAGGACGAGGACGACGAGGACGAGGACGACGTGGACGAGGACGACGAGGACGAGGACGACGACGACGGGGACGACGACGACGGGGACGACGATGACGGGGACGGGGACGACGGGGACGGGCACGACGGGGACGAGGACGATGAGGACGGTGAGGACGAGGACGACGAGTACGACGAGGACGAGGACGACGAGGACGACGAGGACGACGAGGACGAGGACGACGAGGACGAGGACGACGAGGACGAGGACGACGAGGACGAGGACGACGAGGACGACGAGGACGAGGACGAGGACGACGAGGACGACGAGGACGAGGACGAGGACGACGAGGACGACGAGGACGAGGACGAGGACGACGAGGACGACGAGGACGACGAGGACGACGAGGACGACGAGGACGACGAGGACGAGGACGACGAGGACGAGCACGACGAGGACGAGGACGACGAGGACGAGGACGACGAGGACGACGAGGACGAGGACGACGAGGACGAGGACGAGGACGACGGGGACGAGGACGACGAGGACGAGGACGACGAGGACGAGGACGACGAGGACGAGGACGAGGACGACGAGGACGAGGACGAGGACGAGGACGAGGACGACGAGGACGACGAGGACGAGGACGACGAGGACGACGAGGACGAGGACGAGGACGACGAGGACGAGGACGAGGACGAGGACGACGAGGACGACGAGGACGAGGACGACGAGGACGACGAGGACGAGGACGACGAGGACGACGAGGACGAGGACGACGACGACGACGAGGACGAGGACGACGAGGACGAGGACGACGAGGACGACGAGGACGACGAGGACGAGGACGACGAGGACGAGGACGACGAGGACGACGAGGACGAGGACGACGAGGACGAGGACGAGGACGACGACGACGACGACGACGACGAGGACGTGGACGACGAGGACGAGGACGACGAGGACGAGGACGACGAGGACGAGGACGACGAGGACGACGAGGACGAGGACGACGAGGACGAGGACGACGAGGACGACGAGGAAGAGGACGACGAGGACGACGAGGACGAGGACGACGAGGACGACGAGGACGACGAGGACGACGAGGACGACGAGGACGACGAGGACGAGGACGAGGACGACGAGGACGACGAGGACGAGGACGACGAGGAGGACGAGGACGAGGACGACGAGGACGAGGACGACGAGGACGAGGACGACGAGGACGAGGACGACGAGGACGAGGACGACGAGGACGAGGACGACGAGGACGAGGACGACGAGGACGAGGACGACGAGGACGACGAGGACGAGGACGACGAGGACGAGGACGACGAGGACGAGGACGACGAGGACGAGCACGACGAGGACGAGGACGACGACGACGAGGACGACGACGACGAGGACGACGACGACGAGGACGACGACGACGACGAGGACGAGGACGACGAGGACGACGAGGACGACGAGGACGACGAGGACGACGAGGACGACGAGGACGACGAGGACGACGAGGACGACGAGGACGACGAGGACGACGAGGACGACGAGGACGACGAGGACGACGAGGACGACGAGGACGACGAGGAAGAGGACGACGAGGACGAGGACGAGGACGACGAGGACGAGGACGAGGACGACGAGGACGAGGACGAGGACGAGGACGACGAGGACGAGGACGACGAGGACGAGGACGACGAGGACGACGAGGACGAGGACGAGGACGACGAGGACGACGAGGACGACGAGGACGACGAGGACGACGAGGACGAGGACGAGGACGACGAGGACGACGAGCACGAGGACGAGGACGACGAGGACGACGAGGACGACGAGGACGAGGACGAGGACGACGAGGACGAGGACGAGGACGACGAGGACGACGAGGACGAGGACGAGGACGACGAGGACGACGAGGACGACGAGGACGAGGACGAGGACGACGAGGACGACGAGGACGAGGACGACGATGACGAGGACGGGGACGACGAGGACGAGGACGACGAGGACGAGGACGACGAGGACGAGGACGACGAGGACGAGGACGACGAGGACGAGGACGACGAGGACGGGGACGACGAGGACGGGGACGACGACGACGGGGACGACGACGACGGGGACGACGACGACGGGGACGGGGACGACGGGGACGGGGACGACGGGGACGGGCACGACGGGGACGAGGACGGTGAGGACGGTGAGGACGAGGACGACGAGTACGACGAGGACGAGGACGACGAGGACGACGAGGACGACGAGGACGAGGACGACGAGGACGAGGACGACGAGGACGACGAGGACGACGAGGACGACGAGGACGAGGACGACGAGGACGAGGACGACGAGGACGAGGACGACGAGGACGAGGACGACGAGGACGAGGACGACGAGGACGAGGACGACGAGGACGAGGACGACGAGGACGAGGACGACGAGGACGAGGACGACGAGGACGAGGACGACGAGGACGAGGACGACGAGGACGACGAGGACGAGGACGACGAGGACGACGAGGACGAGGACGACGAGGACGAGGACGACGAGGACGACGAGGACGAGGACGAGGACGAGGACGACGAGGACGACGAGGACGAGGACGACGAGGACGACGAGGACGAGGACGAGGACGACGAGGACGAGGACGAGGACGAGGACGAAGAGGACGACGAGGACGAGGACGACGAGGACGACGAGGACGAGGACGACGACGACGACGAGGACGAGGACGACGAGGATGACGAGGACGAGGACGACGAGGACGAGGAGGACGAGGACGACGAGGACGAGGACGACGAGGACGACGACGACGACGAGGACGAGGACGACGAGGACGACGAGGACGAGGACGACGAGGACGAGGACGACGAGGACGAGGGCGACGAGGACGAGGACCACGAGGACGAGGGCGACGAGGACGAGGACGACGAGGACGAGGACGACGAGGACGACGAGGACGACGAGGACGAGGACGACGAGGACGAGGACGACGAAGACGAGGACGACGAGGACGAGGACGACGAGGACGGCGAGGACGAGGACGAGGACGACGAGGACGACGAGGACGAGGACGGCGAGGAGGACGACGACGAGGACGAGGAGGACGAGGACGGGGACGACGAGGACGAGGACGGGGACGACGAGGACGAGGACGACGAGGTCGAGGACGACGAGGACGAGGACGACGAGGACGACGAGGACGACGAGGACGAGGACGACGAGGACGACGAGGACGAGGACGACGAGGACGAGGACGACCAGGACGACGAGGACGAGGACGACGAGGACGAGGACGACGAGGACGAGGACGACCAGGACGAGGACGACGAGGACGAGGACGACCAGGACGAGGACGACGAGGACGAGGACGACGAGGACGAGGACGACGAGGGCGAGGACGACGAGGACGAGGACGACGAGGACGAGGACGACGACGACGACGACGAGGACGAGGACGACGACCACGAGGACGAGGACGAGGACGACGAGGACGACGAGGACGAGGACGAGGACGACGACCACGAGGACGAGGACGAGGACGACGAGGACGACGAGGACGAGGACGACGACCACGAGGACGAGGACGAGGACGACGAGGACGACGAGGACGACGAGGACGAGGACGAGGACCAGGACGACGAGGACGACGAGGACGACGAGGACGAGGACGAGGACGACGAGGACGACGAGGACGAGGACGAGGACGACGACGACGTCGACGACGACGAGGACGTGGACGACGAGGACGAGGACGACGAGGACGAGGACGACGAGGACGAGGACGACGAGGACGAGGACGACGAGGACGAGGACGACGAGGACGAGGACGACGAGGACGAGGACGACGAGGACGAGGACGACGAGGACGAGGACGACGAGGACGAGGACGACGAGGACGAGGACGAGGACGACGAGGACGACGAGGACGACGAGGACGACGAGGACGACGAGGACGACGAGGACGACGAGGACGACGAGGACGACGAGGACGACGAGGACGACGAGGACGACGAGGACGACGAGGACGAGGACGACGAGGACGAGGACGACGAGGACGACGAGGACGACGAGGACGAGGACGAGGACGACGAGGACGACGAGGACGACGAGGACGAGGACGAGGACGACGAGGACGACGAGGACGACGAGGACGACGAGGACGAGGGCGACGAGGACGAGGACGACGAGGACGAGGCCGACGAGGACGAGGCCGACGAGGACGAGGACGACGAGGACGAGGACGACGAGGACGAGGACGACGAGGACGAGGACGACGAGGACGAGGACGACGACGACGATGAGGACGACGAGGACGAGGACGACGAGGACGAGGACGACGAGGACGAGGACGACGAGGACGAGGACGACGAGGACGAGGACGACGAGGACGAGGACGAGGACGACGAGGACGAGGACGAGGACGACGAGGACGACGAGGACGAGGACGAGGACGACGAGGACGACGAGGACGAGGACGAGGACGACGAGGACGACGAGGACGAGGACGACGAGGACGAGGACGACGAGGACGAGGACGACGAGGACGAGGACGACGAGGACGAGGACGACGACGACGACGACGAGGACGAGGACGACGACCACGAGGACGAGGACGAGGACGACGAGGACGACGAGGACGACGAGGACGAGGACGAGGACGACGAGGACGACGAGGACGACGAGGACGAGGACGAGGACCAGGACGACGAGGACGACGAGGACGACGAGGACGAGGACGAGGACGACGAGGACGACGAGGACGACGAGGACGAGGACGAGGACGACGACGACGACGACGACGACGAGGACGTGGAAGACGAGGACGAGGACGACGAGGACGAGGACGACGAGGACGACGAGGACGAGGACGACGAGGACGACGAGGACGAGGACGACGAGGACGACGAGGACGACGAGGACGACGAGGACGAGGACGACGAGGACGACGAGGACGACGAGGACGAGGACGACGAGGACGACGAGGACGACGTGGACGACGAGGACGACGAGGACGAGGACGAGGATGACGAGGACGAGGACGAGGACGACGAGGACGAGGACGACGAGGACGACGTGGACGACGAGGACGAGGACGACGAGGACGAGGACGACGAGGACGACGAGGACGACGAGGACGAGGACGACGAGGACGACGAGGACGAGGACGACGAGGACGAGGACGACGAGGACGAGGACGACGAGGACGAGGACGACGAGGACGAGGACGACGAGTACGAGGACGACGAGGACGAGGACGACGAGGACGAGGACGACGAGGACGAGGACGACGAGGACGACGAGGACGAGGACGACGACGACGACGACGAGGACGAGGACGACGAGGACGAGGACGAGGACGACGTGGACGAGGACGGCGACGACGGGGACGACGATGACGGGGACGGGGACGACGAGGACGAGGACGACGAGGACGAGGACGACGAGGACGAGGACGACGAGGACGAGGACGACGAGGACGAGGACGACGAGGGCGAGGACGACGAGGGCGAGGACGACGAGGGCGAGGACGACGAGGACGACGAGGACGACGAGGACGACGAGGACGACGAGGACGACGAGGACGACGAGGACGACGAGGACGACGAGGACGACGAGGACGACGAGGACGACGAGGACGACGAGGACGACGAGGACGACGAGGACGACGAGGACGACGAGGACGACGAGGACGACGAGGACGACGAGGACGACGAGGACGACGAGGACGACGAGGACGACGAGGACGACGAGGACGACGAGGACGACGAGGACGACGAGGACGACGAGGACGACGAGGACGACGAGGACGACGAGGACGACGAGGACGACGAGGACGACGAGGACGACGAGGACGACGAGGACGACGAGGACGACGAGGACGACGAGGACGACGAGGACGACGAGGACGACGAGGACGACGAGGACGACGAGGACGACGAGGACGACGAGGACGACGAGGACGACGAGGACGACGAGGACGACGAGGACGACGAGGACGACGAGGACGACGAGGACGACGAGGACGACGAGGACGACGAGGACGACGAGGACGACGAGGACGACGAGGACGACGAGGACGACGAGGACGACGAGGACGACGAGGACGACGAGGACGACGAGGACGACGAGGACGACGAGGACGACGAGGACGACGAGGACGACGAGGACGAGGACGACGAGGACGAGGGCGACGAGGACGAGGACGACGAGGACGACGACGACGAGGACGACGAGGACGAGGACGACGAGGACGAGGACGACGAGGACGAGGACGACGAAGACGAGGACGACGAGGACGAGGACGACGAGGACGAGGACGACGAGGACGAGGACGACGAGGACGAGGACGAGGACGACGAGGACGAGGACGACGAGGACGACGAGGACGAGGACGACGAGGACGACGAGGACGAGGACGACGAGGACGAGGACGACGAGGACGAGGACGACGACGACGACGGGGACGAGGACGACGAGGACGACGAGGACGACGAGGACGAGGACGAGGACGACGAGGACGACGAGGACGAGGACGACGAGGACGACGAGGACGAGGACGACGAGGACGAGGACGAGGACGACGAGGACGAGGACGACGAGGACGACGAGGACGACGAGGACGAGGACGACGAGGACGACGAGGACGAGGACGACGAGGACGAGGACGACGAGGACGAGGACGACGAGGACGAGGACGACGAGGACGAGGACGACGAGGACGAGGACGACGAGGACGAGGACGACGAGGACGGGGACGACGAGGACGGGGACGACGGGGACGACGGGGACGAGGACGACGAGGACGACGGGGACGACGGGGACGAGGACGACGAGGACGACGAGGACGAGGACGACGAGGACGACGAGGACGACGAGGACGAGGACGACGAGGACGACGAGGACGAGGACGAGGACGACGAGGACGAGGACGACGAGGACGAGGACGACGAGGACGAGGACGACGAGGACGAGGACGACGAGGACGACGAGGACGAGGACGACGACGAGGACGACGAGGACGAGGACGAGGACGACGTGGACGAGGACGGCGACGACGGGGACGACGATGACGGGGACGGGGACGACGAGGACGAGGACGACGAGGACGAGGACGACGAGGACGAGGACGACGAGGACGAGGACGACGAGGACGAGGACGACGAGGACGAGGACGACGAGGACGAGGACGACGAGGACGAGGACGACGAGGGCGAGGACGACGAGGGCGAGGACGACGAGGGCGAGGACGACGAGGACGACGAGGACGACGAGGACGACGAGGACGACGAGGACGACGAGGACGACGAGGACGACGAGGACGACGAGGACGACGAGGACGACGAGGACGACGAGGACGACGAGGACGACGAGGACGAGGACGAGGACGGCGAGGACGACGAGGACGAGGACGACGAGGACGAGGACGACGAGGACGAGGACGACGAGGACGAGGACGACGAGGACGAGGACGACGAGGACGAGGACGACGAGGACGACGAGGACGAGGACGACGAGGACAAGGACGACGACGTCGAGGACGACGACGACGAGGACGGCGACGACGGGGACGACGATGACGGGGACGGGGACGACGGGGACGTGGACGACGGGGACGGGGACGACGGGGACGAGGACGACGAGGACGACGAGGACGAGGACGACGAGGACGACGAGGACGAGGACGACGAGGACGAGGACGACGAGGACGACGAGGACGACGAGGACGAGGACGACGAGGACGAGGACGACGAGGACGAGGACGACGAGGACGAGGACGACGACGACGAGGACGACGACGACGAGGACGACGAGGACGAGGACGACGAGGACGAGGACGACGAGGACGAGGACGACGAGGACGAGGACGACGAGGACGAGGACGACGACGACGAGGACGACGACGACGAGGACGACGAAGACGAGGACGACGAGGACGAGGACGACGAGGACGAGGACGACGAGGACGAGGACGACGAGGACGAGGACGACGAGGACGAGGACGACGAGGACGAGGACGACGAGGACGAGGACGACGAGGACGAGGACGACGAGGACGAGGACGACGAGGACGAGGACGACGAGGACGAGGACGACGAGGACGAGGACGACGAGGACGAGGACGACGAGGACGAGGACGACGAGGACGGGGACGACGACGACGGGGACGACGATGACGGGGACGGGCACGACGGGGACGAGGACGATGAGGACGGTGAGGACGAGGACGACGAGTACGACGAGGACGAGGACGACGAGGACGACGAGGACGACAAGGACGACGAGGACGACGAGGACGAGGACGACGAGGACGAGGACGACGAGGACGAGGACGACGAGGACGAGGACGACGAGGACGAGGACGACGAGGACGAGGACGACGAGGACGACGAGGACGAGGACGAGGACGACGAGGACGAGGACGAGGACGACGAGGACGACGAGGACGACGAGGACGACGAGGACGACGAGGACGAGGACGAGGACCACGAGGACGACGAGGACGAGGACGACGAGGACGAGCACGAGGAGGACGAGGACGACGAGGACGAGGACGACGAGGACGAGGACGACGAGGACGAGGACGACGAGGACGAGGACGACGAGGACGAGGACGAGGACGACGAGGACGACGAGGACGAGGACGAGGACGACGAGGACGACGAGGACGAGGACGAGGACGACGAGGACGACGAGGACGAGGACGACGAGGACGACGAGGACGAGGACGAGGACGACGAGGACGACGAGGACGAGGACGACGATGACGAGGACGAGGACGACGAGGACGACGAGGACGAGGACGACGAGGACGACGAGGACGAGGACGACGAGGACGAGGACGACGAGGACGAGGACGACGAGGACGACGAGGACGAGGACGACGAGGACGAGCACGATGAGGACGAGGACGACGAGGACGAGGACGACGAGGACGACGAGGACGAGGACGACGAGGACGAGGACGACGAGGACGAGGACGACGAGGACGAGGACGACGAGGACGAGGACGACGAGGACGAGGACGAGGACGAGGACGACGAGGACGACGAGGACGAGGACGAGGACGACGAGGACGACGAGGACGACGAGGACGACGAGGACGACGAGGACGACGAGGACGAGGACGACGAGGACGAGGAGGACGAGGACGACGAGGACGACGAGGACGAGGACAACGACGACGACGAGGACGAGGACGACGAGGATGACGAGGACGAAGACGACGAGGACGACGACGACGACGAGGACGAGGACGACGAGGACGACGAGGACGACGAGGACGAGGACGACGAGGACGAGGACGACGACGACGAGGACGAGGACGACGAGGACGAGGACGACGACGACGAGGACGACGACGACGAGGACGACGAGGACGAGGACGACGAGGACGAGGACGACGAGGACGAGGACGACGAGGACGAAGACGACGAGGACGAGGACGACGAGGACGAGGACGACGAGGACGAGGACGACGAGTACGAGGACGACGAGGACGAGGACGACGAGGACGAGGACGACGAGGACGAGGACGACGAGGACGAGGACGACGAGTACGAGGACGACGAGGACGAGGACGACGAGGACGAGGACGACGTGGACGAGGACGACGAGGACGAGGACGACGACGACGGGGACGACGACGACGGGGACGACGATGACGGGGACGGGGACGACGGGGACGGGCACGACGGGGACGAGGACGATGAGGACGGTGAGGACGAGGACGACGAGTACGACGAGGACGAGGACGACGAGGACGACGAGGACGACGAGGACGAGGACGACGAGGACGAGGACGACGAGGACGAGGACGACGAGGACGAGGACGACGAGGACGACGAGGACGAGGACGAGGACGACGAGGACGACGAGGACGAGGACGAGGACGACGAGGACGACGAGGACGAGGACGAGGACGACGAGGACGACGAGGACGACGAGGACGACGAGGACGACGAGGACGACGAGGACGAGGACGACGAGGACGAGCACGACGAGGACGAGGACGACGAGGACGAGGACGACGAGGACGACGAGGACGAGGACGACGAGGACGAGGACGAGGACGACGGGGACGAGGACGACGAGGACGAGGACGACGAGGACGAGGACGACGAGGACGAGGACGAGGACGACGAGGACGAGGACGAGGACGAGGACGAGGACGACGAGGACGACGAGGACGAGGACGACGAGGACGACGAGGACGAGGACGAGGACGACGAGGACGAGGACGAGGACGAGGACGACGAGGACGACGAGGACGAGGACGACGAGGACGACGAGGACGAGGACGACGAGGACGACGAGGACGAGGACGACGACGACGACGAGGACGAGGACGACGAGGACGAGGACGACGAGGACGACGAGGACGACGAGGACGAGGACGACGAGGACGAGGACGACGAGGACGACGAGGACGAGGACGACGAGGACGAGGACGAGGACGACGACGACGACGACGACGACGAGGACGTGGACGACGAGGACGAGGACGACGAGGACGAGGACGACGAGGACGAGGACGACGAGGACGACGAGGACGAGGACGACGAGGACGAGGACGACGAGGACGACGAGGAAGAGGACGACGAGGACGACGAGGACGAGGACGACGAGGACGACGAGGACGACGAGGACGACGAGGACGACGAGGACGAGGACGAGGACGACGAGGACGACGAGGACGAGGACGACGAGGAGGACGAGGACGAGGACGACGAGGACGAGGACGACGAGGACGAGGACGACGAGGACGAGGACGACGAGGACGAGGACGACGAGGACGAGGACGACGAGGACGAGGACGACGAGGACGAGGACGACGAGGACGAGGACGACGAGGACGACGAGGACGAGGACGACGAGGACGAGGACGACGAGGACGAGGACGACGAGGACGAGCACGACGAGGACGAGGACGACGACGACGAGGACGACGACGACGAGGACGACGACGACGAGGACGACGACGACGACGAGGACGAGGACGACGAGGACGACGAGGACGACGAGGACGACGAGGACGACGAGGACGACGAGGACGACGAGGACGACGAGGACGACGAGGACGACGAGGACGACGAGGACGACGAGGACGACGAGGACGACGAGGACGACGAGGACGACGAGGAAGAGGACGACGAGGACGAGGACGAGGACGACGAGGACGAGGACGAGGACGACGAGGACGAGGACGAGGACGAGGACGACGAGGACGAGGACGACGAGGACGAGGACGACGAGGACGACGAGGACGAGGACGAGGACGACGAGGACGACGAGGACGACGAGGACGACGAGGACGACGAGGACGAGGACGAGGACGACGAGGACGACGAGCACGAGGACGAGGACGACGAGGACGACGAGGACGACGAGGACGAGGACGAGGACGACGAGGACGAGGACGAGGACGACGAGGACGACGAGGACGAGGACGAGGACGACGAGGACGACGAGGACGACGAGGACGAGGACGAGGACGACGAGGACGACGAGGACGAGGACGACGATGACGAGGACGGGGACGACGAGGACGAGGACGACGAGGACGAGGACGACGAGGACGAGGACGACGAGGACGAGGACGACGAGGACGAGGACGACGAGGACGGGGACGACGAGGACGGGGACGACGACGACGGGGACGACGACGACGGGGACGACGACGACGGGGACGGGGACGACGGGGACGGGGACGACGGGGACGGGCACGACGGGGACGAGGACGGTGAGGACGGTGAGGACGAGGACGACGAGTACGACGAGGACGAGGACGACGAGGACGACGAGGACGACGAGGACGAGGACGACGAGGACGAGGACGACGAGGACGACGAGGACGACGAGGACGACGAGGACGAGGACGACGAGGACGAGGACGACGAGGACGAGGACGACGAGGACGAGGACGACGAGGACGAGGACGACGAGGACGAGGACGACGAGGACGAGGACGACGAGGACGAGGACGACGAGGACGAGGACGACGAGGACGAGGACGACGAGGACGAGGACGACGAGGACGACGAGGACGAGGACGACGAGGACGACGAGGACGAGGACGACGAGGACGAGGACGACGAGGACGACGAGGACGAGGACGAGGACGAGGACGACGAGGACGACGAGGACGAGGACGACGAGGACGACGAGGACGAGGACGAGGACGACGAGGACGAGGACGAGGACGAGGACGAAGAGGACGACGAGGACGAGGACGACGAGGACGACGAGGACGAGGACGACGACGACGACGAGGACGAGGACGACGAGGATGACGAGGACGAGGACGACGAGGACGAGGAGGACGAGGACGACGAGGACGAGGACGACGAGGACGACGACGACGACGAGGACGAGGACGACGAGGACGACGAGGACGAGGACGACGAGGACGAGGACGACGAGGACGAGGGCGACGAGGACGAGGACCACGAGGACGAGGGCGACGAGGACGAGGACGACGAGGACGAGGACGACGAGGACGACGAGGACGACGAGGACGAGGACGACGAGGACGAGGACGACGAAGACGAGGACGACGAGGACGAGGACGACGAGGACGGCGAGGACGAGGACGAGGACGACGAGGACGACGAGGACGAGGACGGCGAGGAGGACGACGACGAGGACGAGGAGGACGAGGACGGGGACGACGAGGACGAGGACGGGGACGACGAGGACGAGGACGACGAGGTCGAGGACGACGAGGACGAGGACGACGAGGACGACGAGGACGACGAGGACGAGGACGACGAGGACGACGAGGACGAGGACGACGAGGACGAGGACGACCAGGACGACGAGGACGAGGACGACGAGGACGAGGACGACGAGGACGAGGACGACCAGGACGAGGACGACGAGGACGAGGACGACCAGGACGAGGACGACGAGGACGAGGACGACGAGGACGAGGACGACGAGGGCGAGGACGACGAGGACGAGGACGACGAGGACGAGGACGACGACGACGACGACGAGGACGAGGACGACGACCACGAGGACGAGGACGAGGACGACGAGGACGACGAGGACGAGGACGAGGACGACGACCACGAGGACGAGGACGAGGACGACGAGGACGACGAGGACGAGGACGACGACCACGAGGACGAGGACGAGGACGACGAGGACGACGAGGACGACGAGGACGAGGACGAGGACCAGGACGACGAGGACGACGAGGACGACGAGGACGAGGACGAGGACGACGAGGACGACGAGGACGAGGACGAGGACGACGACGACGTCGACGACGACGAGGACGTGGACGACGAGGACGAGGACGACGAGGACGAGGACGACGAGGACGAGGACGACGAGGACGAGGACGACGAGGACGAGGACGACGAGGACGAGGACGACGAGGACGAGGACGACGAGGACGAGGACGACGAGGACGAGGACGACGAGGACGAGGACGACGAGGACGAGGACGAGGACGACGAGGACGACGAGGACGACGAGGACGACGAGGACGACGAGGACGACGAGGACGACGAGGACGACGAGGACGACGAGGACGACGAGGACGACGAGGACGACGAGGACGAGGACGACGAGGACGAGGACGACGAGGACGACGAGGACGACGAGGACGAGGACGAGGACGACGAGGACGACGAGGACGACGAGGACGAGGACGAGGACGACGAGGACGACGAGGACGACGAGGACGACGAGGACGAGGGCGACGAGGACGAGGACGACGAGGACGAGGCCGACGAGGACGAGGCCGACGAGGACGAGGACGACGAGGACGAGGACGACGAGGACGAGGACGACGAGGACGAGGACGACGAGGACGAGGACGACGACGACGATGAGGACGACGAGGACGAGGACGACGAGGACGAGGACGACGAGGACGAGGACGACGAGGACGAGGACGACGAGGACGAGGACGACGAGGACGAGGACGAGGACGACGAGGACGAGGACGAGGACGACGAGGACGACGAGGACGAGGACGAGGACGACGAGGACGACGAGGACGAGGACGAGGACGACGAGGACGACGAGGACGAGGACGACGAGGACGAGGACGACGAGGACGAGGACGACGAGGACGAGGACGACGAGGACGAGGACGACGACGACGACGACGAGGACGAGGACGACGACCACGAGGACGAGGACGAGGACGACGAGGACGACGAGGACGACGAGGACGAGGACGAGGACGACGAGGACGACGAGGACGACGAGGACGAGGACGAGGACCAGGACGACGAGGACGACGAGGACGACGAGGACGAGGACGAGGACGACGAGGACGACGAGGACGACGAGGACGAGGACGAGGACGACGACGACGACGACGACGACGAGGACGTGGAAGACGAGGACGAGGACGACGAGGACGAGGACGACGAGGACGACGAGGACGAGGACGACGAGGACGACGAGGACGAGGACGACGAGGACGACGAGGACGACGAGGACGACGAGGACGAGGACGACGAGGACGACGAGGACGACGAGGACGAGGACGACGAGGACGACGAGGACGACGTGGACGACGAGGACGACGAGGACGAGGACGAGGATGACGAGGACGAGGACGAGGACGACGAGGACGAGGACGACGAGGACGACGTGGACGACGAGGACGAGGACGACGAGGACGAGGACGACGAGGACGACGAGGACGACGAGGACGACGAGGACGAGGACGAGGACGACGAGGACGACGAGGACGAGGACGACGAGGACGACGAGGACGAGGACGACGAGGACGAGGACGAGGACGACGAGGACGAGGACGACGAGGACGACGAGGACGACGAGGACGAGGACGACGAGGACGACGAGGACGAGGACGACGAGGACGAGGACGACGAGGACGAGGACGACGAGGACGAGGACGACGAGGACGAGGACGACGAGGACGAGGACGACGAGGACGAGGACGACGAGGACGGGGACGACGGGGACGACGGGGACGAGGACGACGAGGACGACGGGGACGACGGGGACGAGGACGACGAGGACGACGAGGACGAGGACGACGAGGACGACGAGGACGACGAGGACGAGGACGACGAGGACGACGAGGACGAGGACGAGGACGACGAGGACGAGGACGACGAGGACGAGGACGACGAGGACGAGGACGACGAGGACGAGGACGACGAGGACGACGAGGACGAGGACGACGACGACGACGACGAGGACGAGGACGACGAGGACGAGGACGAGGACGACGTGGACGAGGACGGCGACGACGGGGACGACGATGACGGGGACGGGGACGACGAGGACGAGGACGACGAGGACGAGGACGACGAGGACGAGGACGACGAGGACGAGGACGACGAGGACGAGGACGACGAGGGCGAGGACGACGAGGGCGAGGACGACGAGGGCGAGGACGACGAGGACGACGAGGACGACGAGGACGACGAGGACGACGAGGACGACGAGGACGACGAGGACGACGAGGACGACGAGGACGACGAGGACGACGAGGACGACGAGGACGACGAGGACGACGAGGACGACGAGGACGACGAGGACGACGAGGACGACGAGGACGACGAGGACGACGAGGACGACGAGGACGACGAGCACGACGAGGACGACGAGGACGACGAGGACGACGAGGACGACGAGGACGACGAGGACGACGAGGACGACGAGGACGACGAGGACGACGAGGACGACGAGGACGACGAGGACGACGAGGACGACGAGGACGACGAGGACGACGAGGACGACGAGGACGACGAGGACGACGAGGACGACGAGGACGACGAGGACGACGAGGACGACGAGGACGACGAGGACGACGAGGACGACGAGGACGACGAGGACGACGAGGACGACGAGGACGACGAGGACGACGAGGACGACGAGGACGACGAGGACGACGAGGACGACGAGGACGACGAGGACGACGAGGACGACGAGGACGACGAGGACGACGAGGACGACGAGGACGACGAGGACGACGAGGACGACGAGGACGACGAGGACGACGAGGACGACGAGGACGACGAGGACGACGAGGACGACGAGGACGACGAGGACGACGAGGACGACGAGGACGACGAGGACGACGAGGACGACGAGGACGACGAGGACGACGAGGACGACGAGGACGACGAGGACGACGAGGACGACGAGGACGACGAGGACGACGAGGACGACGAGGACGACGAGGACGACGAGGACGACGAGGACGACGAGGACGACGAGGACGACGAGGACGACGAGGACGACGAGGACGACGAGGACGACGAGGACGACGAGGACGACGAGGACGACGAGGACGACGAGGACGACGAGGACGACGAGGACGACGAGGACGACGAGGACGACGAGGACGACGAGGACGAGGACGACGAGGACGAGGGCGACGAGGACGACGACGACGAGGACGACGAGGACGAGGACGACGAGGACGAGGACGACGAAGACGAGGACGACGAGGACGAGGACGACGAGGACGAGGACGACGAGGACGAGGACGACGAGGACGAGGACGAGGACGACGAGGACGAGGACGACGAGGACGACGAGGACGAGGACGACGAGGACGACGAGGACGAGGACGACGAGGACGAGGACGACGAGGACGAGGACGACGACGACAACGGGGACGAGGACGACGAGGACGACGAGGACGACGAGGACGAGGACGAGGACGACGAGGACGACGAGGACGAGGACGACGAGGACGACGAGGACGAGGACGACGAGGACGAGGACGAGGACGACGAGGACGAGGACGACGAGGACGACGAGGACGACGAGGACGAGGACGACGAGGACGACGAGGACGAGGACGACGAGGACGAGGACGACGAGGACGAGGACGACGAGGACGAGGACGACGAGGACGAGGACGACGAGGACGAGGACGACGAGGACGAGGACGACGAGGACGGGGACGACGGGGACGACGGGGACGAGGACGACGAGGACGACGGGGACGACGGGGACGAGGACGACGAGGACGACGAGGACGAGGACGACGAGGACGACGAGGACGACGAGGACGAGGACGACGAGGACGACGAGGACGAGGACGACGAGGACGAGGACGAGGACGACGAGGACGAGGACGAGGACGACGAGGACGAGGACGAGGACGAGGACGACGACGACGAGGACGAGGACGACGAGGACGACGAGGACGAGGACGACGAGGACGAGGACGACGAGGACGAGGACGACGAGGACGAGGACGACGAGGACGAGGACGACTATGACGAGGACGACGAGGACGAGGACGACGAGGACGAGGACGAGGACGACGAGGACGACGACGACGACGACGAGGACGTGGACGACGAGGACGAGGACGACGAGGACGAGGACGAGGACGACGAGGACGACGAGGACGAGGACGAGGACGACGAGGACGACGAGGACGAGGACGAGGACGACGAGGACGAGGACGAGGACGACGAGGACGAGGACGAGGACGACGAGGACGACGAGGACGAGGACGACGAGGACGACGAGGACGAGGACGACGACGACGACGGGGACGAGGACGACGACGACGACGAGGACGAGGACGAGGACGACGAGGACGACGAGGACGAGGACGACGAGGACGACGAGGACGACGAGGACGAGGACGACGAGGACGAGGACGACGAGGACGAGGACGACGAGGACGACGAGGACGGGGACGACGAGGACGAGGACGACGAGGACGAGGACGACGAGGACGAGGACGACGTGGACGACGAGGACGAGGACGACGATGACGGGGACGTCGTGGACGACGAGGACGAGGACGAGGACGACGAGGACGACGAGGACGAGGACGAGGACGACGAGGACGACGAGGACGAGGACGAGGACGGCGAGGACGACGAGGACGAGGACGACGAGGACGACGAGGACGAGGACGACGAGGACGAGGACGACGAGGACGAGGACGACGAGGACGACGACGACGACGACGACGACGAGGACGTGGACGACGAGGACGAGGACGACGAGGACGAGGACGACGAGGACGACGAGGACGAGGACGACGAGGACGACGAGGACGAGGACGACGAGGACGACGAGGACGACGAGGACGAGGACGACGAGGACGACGAGGACGACGTGGACGACGAGGACGACGAGGACGAGGACGAGGACGACGAGGACGACGAGGACGAGGACGACGAGGACGACGTGGACGACGAGGACGAGGACGACGAGGACGACGTGGACGACGAGGACGAGGACGACGAGGACGAGGACGACGAGGACGACGAGGACGACGAGGACGAGGACGACGAGGACGAGGACGACGAGGACGAAGACGACGAGGACGAGGACGACGAGGGCGAGGACGACGAGGGCGAGGACGACGAGGATGAGGACGACGAGGACGACGAGGACGACGAGGACGACGAGGACGACGAGGACGACGACGACGACGGGGACGAGGACGACGACGACGACGAGGACGAGGACGAGGACGACGAGGACGACGAGGACGAGGACGACGAGGAGGACGTGGACGACGAGGACGAGGACGACGAGGACGAGGACGACGAGGACGACGAGGACGAGGACGACGAGGACGACGAGGACGAGGACGACGAGGACGACGAGGACGACGAGGACGAGGACGACGAGGACGACGAGGACGACGTGGACGACGAGGACGACGAGGACGACGAGGACGACGAGGACGAGGACGAGGACGACGAGGACGACGAGGACGAGGACGACGAGGACGACGTGGACGACGTGGACGAGGACGACGAGGACGACGTGGACGACGAGGACGAGGACGACGAGGACGAGGACGACGAGGACGACGAGGACGACGAGGACGAGGACGACGAGGACGAGGACGACGAGGACGAAGACGACGAGGACGAGGACGACGAGGGCGAGGACGACGAGGGCGAGGACGACGAGGATG
Source organism: Andrena hattorfiana (assembly GCA_944738655.2). NCBI lineage: Eukaryota > Metazoa > Arthropoda > Insecta > Hymenoptera > Andrenidae > Andrena > Andrena hattorfiana. Next base: position 19,046,787 of record OX122893.2, on the reverse strand, counting down.
AGGACGACGAGGACGACGAGGACGACGAGGACGACGAGGACGACGAGGACGACGACGACGACGGGGACGAGGACGACGACGACGACGAGGACGAGGACGAGGACGACGAGGACGACGAGGACGAGGACGACGAGGACGACGAGGACGAGGACGACGAGGACGACGAGGACGAGGACGACGAGGACGAGGACGACGAGGACGAGGACGACGAGGACGACGAGGACGAGGACGACGAGGACGAGGACGACGAGGACGAGGACGACGAGGACGACGAGGACGAGGACGACGAGGACGACGAGGACGAGGACGACGAGGACGACGAGGACGAGGACGACGACGACGACGGGGACGAGGACGACGACGACGACGAGGACGAGGACGAGGACGACGAGGACGACGAGGACGAGGACGACGAGGACGACGAGGACGACGAGGACGAGGACGACGAGGACGAGGACGACGAGGACGAGGACGACGAGGACGGGGACGACGAGGACGAGGACGACGAGGACGAGGACGACGAGGACGAGGACGACGTGGACGACGAGGACGAGGACAACGATGACGGGGACGTCGTGGACGACGAGGACGAGGACGAGGACGACGAGGACGACGAGGACGAGGACGAGGACGACGAGGACGAGGAGGACGAGGACGAGGACGGCGAGGACGACGAGGACGAGGACGACGAGGACGACGAGGACGAGGACGACGAGGACGAGGACGACGAGGACGAGGACAACGAGGACGAGGACGACGAGGACGAGGACGACGAGGACGACGAGGACGAGGACGACGAGGACGACGAGGACGAGGACGACGACGACGACGGGGACGAGGACGACGACGACGACGAGGACGAGGACGAGGACGACGAGGACGACGAGGACGAGGACGACGAGGACGACGAGGACGACGAGGACGAGGACGACGAGGACGAGGACGACGAGGACGAGGACGACGAGGACGGGGACGACGAGGACGAGGACGACGAGGACGAGGACGACGAGGACGAGGACGACGTCGACGACGAGGACGAGGACGACGATGACGGGGACGTCGTGGACGACGAGGACGAGGACGAGGACGACGAGGACGAGGACGAGGACGACGAGGACGAGGACGGGGACGACGAGGACGAGGACGAGGACGAGGACGACGACGACGAGGACGAGGACGACGAGGACGACGAGGACGAGGACGACGAGGACGAGGACGACGAGGACGAGGACGACTAGGACGAGGACGACGAGGACGAGGACGACGAGGACGAGGACGAGGACGACGAGGACGACGACGACGACGACGAGGACGTGGACGACGAGGACGAGGACGACGAGGACGAGGACGAGGACGACGAGGACGACGAGGACGACGAGGACGACGAGGACGACGAGGACGACGAGGACGACGAGGACGACGAGGACGACGAGGACGACGAGGACGACGAGGACGACGAGGACGACGAGGACGACGAGGACGACGAGGACGACGAGGACGACGAGGACGACGAGGACGACGAGGACGACGAGGACGACGAGGACGACGAGGACGACGAGGACGACGAGGACGACGAGGACGACGAGGACGACGAGGACGACGAGGACGACGAGGACGACGAGGACGACGAGGACGACGAGGACGACGAGGACGACGAGGACGACGAGGACGACGAGGACGACGAGGACGACGAGGACGACGAGGACGACGAGGACGACGAGGACGACGAGGACGACGAGGACGACGAGGACGACGAGGACGACGAGGACGACGAGGACGACGAGGACGACGAGGACGACGAGGACGACGAGGACGACGAGGACGACGAGGACGACGAGGACGAGGACGACGAGGACGAGGGCGACGAGGACGACGACGACGAGGACGACGAGGACGAGGACGACGAGGACGAGGACGACGAAGACGAGGACGACGAGGACGAGGACGACGAGGACGAGGACGACGAGGACGAGGACGACGAGGACGAGGACGAGGACGACGAGGACGAGGACGACGAGGACGACGAGGACGAGGACGACGAGGACGACGAGGACGAGGACGACGAGGACGAGGACGACGAGGACGAGGACGACGACGACAACGGGGACGAGGACGACGAGGACGACGAGGACGACGAGGACGAGGACGAGGACGACGAGGACGACGAGGACGAGGACGACGAGGACGACGAGGACGAGGACGACGAGGACGAGGACGAGGACGACGAGGACGACGAGGACGAGGACGACGAGGACGACGAGGACGAGGACGACGAGGACGACGAGGACGAGGACGACGAGGACGAGGACGACGAGGACGAGGACGACGAGGACGAGGACGACGAGGACGAGGACGACGAGGACGAGGACGACGAGGACGAGGACGACGAGGACGGGGACGACGGGGACGACGGGGACGAGGACGACGAGGACGACGGGGACGACGGGGACGAGGACGACGAGGACGACGAGGACGAGGACGACGAGGACGACGAGGACGACGAGGACGAGGACGGCGAGGACGACGAGGACGAGGACGACGAGGACGAGGACGAGGACGACGAGGACGAGGACGAGGACGACGAGGACGAGGACGAGGACGAGGACGACGACGACGAGGACGAGGACGACGAGGACGACGAGGACGAGGACGACGAGGACGAGGACGACGAGGACGAGGACGACGAGGACGAGGACGACGAGGACGAGGACGACGAGGACGAGGACGACTATGACGAGGACGACGAGGACGAGGACGACGAGGACGAGGACGAGGACGACGAGGACGACGACGACGACGACGAGGACGTGGACGACGAGGACGAGGACGACGAGGACGAGGACGAGGACGACGAGGACGACGAGGACGAGGACGAGGACGACGAGGACGACGAGGACGAGGACGAGGACGACGAGGACGAGGACGAGGACGACGAGGACGAGGACGAGGACGACGAGGACGACGAGGACGACGAGGACGAGGACGACGACGACGACGGGGACGAGGACGACGACGACGACGAGGACGAGGACGAGGACGACGAGGACGACGAGGACGAGGACGACGAGGACGACGAGGACGACGAGGACGAGGACGACGAGGACGAGGACGACGAGGACGAGGACGACGAGGACGACGAGGACGGGGACGACGAGGACGAGGACGACGAGGACGAGGACGACGAGGACGAGGACGACGTGGACGACGAGGACGAGGACGACGATGACGGGGACGTCGTGGACGACGAGGACGAGGACGAGGACGACGAGGACGACGAGGACGAGGACGAGGACGACGAGGACGACGAGGACGAGGACGAGGACGGCGAGGACGACGAGGACGAGGACGACGAGGACGACGAGGACGAGGACGACGAGGACGAGGACGACGAGGACGAGGACGACGAGGACGACGACGACGACGACGACGACGAGGACGTGGACGACGAGGACGAGGACGACGAGGACGAGGACGACGAGGACGACGAGGACGAGGACGACGAGGACGACGAGGACGAGGACGACGAGGACGACGAGGACGACGAGGACGACGAGGACGACGAGGACGAGGACGACGAGGACGACGAGGACGACGTGGACGACGAGGACGACGAGGACGAGGACGAGGACGACGAGGACGACGAGGACGAGGACGACGAGGACGACGTGGACGACGAGGACGAGGACGACGAGGACGACGTGGACGACGAGGACGAGGACGACGAGGACGAGGACGACGAGGACGACGAGGACGACGAGGACGAGGACGACGAGGACGAGGACGACGAGGACGAAGACGACGAGGACGAGGACGACGAGGGCGAGGACGACGAGGGCGAGGACGACGAGGATGAGGACGACGAGGACGACGAGGACGACGAGGACGACGAGGACGACGAGGACGACGACGACGACGGGGACGAGGACGACGACGACGACGAGGACGAGGACGAGGACGACGAGGACGACGAGGACGAGGACGACGAGGACGACGAGGACGAGGACGACGAGGACGAGGACGACGAGGACGAGGACGACGAGGACGACGAGGACGAGGACGACGAGGACGAGGACGACGAGGACGAGGACGACGAGGACGACGAGGACGAGGACGACGAGGACGACGAGGACGAGGACGACGAGGACGACGAGGACGAGGACGACGACGACGACGGGGACGAGGACGACGACGACGACGAGGACGAGGACGAGGACGACGAGGACGACGAGGACGAGGACGACGAGGACGACGAGGACGACGAGGACGAGGACGACGAGGACGAGGACGACGAGGACGAGGACGACGAGGACGGGGACGACGAGGACGAGGACGACGAGGACGAGGACGACGAGGACGAGGACGACGTGGACGACGAGGACGAGGACAACGATGACGGGGACGTCGTGGACGACGAGGACGAGGACGAGGACGACGAGGACGACGAGGACGAGGACGAGGACGACGAGGACGAGGAGGACGAGGACGAGGACGGCGAGGACGACGAGGACGAGGACGACGAGGACGACGAGGACGAGGACGACGAGGACGAGGACGACGAGGACGAGGACAACGAGGACGAGGACGACGAGGACGAGGACGACGAGGACGAGGACGACGAGGACGACGAGGACGAGGACGACGAGGACGACGAGGACGAGGACGACGACGACGACGGGGACGAGGACGACGACGACGACGAGGACGAGGACGAGGACGACGAGGACGACGAGGACGAGGACGACGAGGACGACGAGGACGACGAGGACGAGGACGACGAGGACGAGGACGACGAGGACGAGGACGACGAGGACGGGGACGACGAGGACGAGGACGACGAGGACGAGGACGACGAGGACGAGGACGACGTCGACGACGAGGACGAGGACGACGATGACGGGGACGTCGTGGACGACGAGGACGAGGACGGGGACGACGAGGACGAGGACGAGGACGAGGACGACGACGACGAGGACGAGGACGACGAGGACGACGAGGACGAGGACGACGAGGACGAGGACGACGAGGACGAGGACGACTAGGACGAGGACGACGAGGACGAGGACGACGAGGACGAGGACGAGGACGACGAGGACGACGACGACGACGACGAGGACGTGGACGACGAGGACGAGGACGACGAGGACGAGGACGAGGACGACGAGGACGACGAGGACGAGGACGAGGACGACGAGGACGACGAGGACGAGGACGAGGACGACGAGGACGAGGACGAGGACGACGAGGACGAGGACGAGGACGACGAGGACGAGGACGAGGACGACGAGGACGAGGACGAGGACGACGAGGACGACGAGGACGAGGACGACGAGGACGACGAGGACGAGGACGACGACGACGACGGGGACGAGGACGACGACGACGACGAGGACGAGGACGAGGACGACGAGGACGACGAGGACGACGACGACGAGGACGACGAGGACGACGAGGACGAGGACGACGAGGACGAGGACGACGAGGACGAGGACGACGAGGACGAGGACGACGAGGACGAGGACGACGAGGACGGGGACGACGAGGACGAGGACGACGAGGACGAGGACGACGAGGACGACGAGGACGAGGACGACGACGACGACGACGAGGACGAGGACGACGAGGACGAGGACGAGGACGACGTGGACGAGGACGGCGACGACGGGGACGACGATGACGGGGACGGGGACGACGAGGACGAGGACGACGAGGACGAGGACGACGAGGACGAGGACGACGAGGACGAGGACGACGAGGACGAGGACGACGAGGGCGAGGACGACGAGGGCGAGGACGACGAGGGCGAGGACGACGAGGACGACGAGGACGACGAGGACGACGAGGACGACGAGGACGACGAGGACGACGAGGACGACGAGGACGACGAGGACGACGAGGACGACGAGGACGACGAGGACGACGAGGACGACGAGGACGACGAGGACGACGAGGACGACGAGGACGACGAGGACGACGAGGACGACGAGGACGACGAGGACGACGAGGACGACGAGGACGACGAGGACGACGAGGACGACGAGGACGACGAGGACGACGAGGACGACGAGGACGACGAGGACGACGAGGACGACGAGGACGACGAGGACGACGAGGACGACGAGGACGACGAGGACGACGAGGACGACGAGGACGACGAGGACGACGAGGACGACGAGGACGACGAGGACGACGAGGACGACGAGGACGACGAGGACGACGAGGACGACGAGGACGACGAGGACGACGAGGACGACGAGGACGACGAGGACGACGAGGACGACGAGGACGACGAGGACGACGAGGACGACGAGGACGACGAGGACGACGAGGACGACGAGGACGACGAGGACGACGAGGACGACGAGGACGACGAGGACGACGAGGACGACGAGGACGACGAGGACGACGAGGACGACGAGGACGACGAGGACGACGAGGACGACGAGGACGACGAGGACGACGAGGACGACGAGGACGACGAGGAAGACGAGGACGACGAGGACGACGAGGACGACGAGGACGACGAGGACGACGAGGACGACGAGGACGACGAGGACGACGAGGACGACGAGGACGACGAGGACGACGAGGACGACGAGGACGACGAGGACGACGAGGACGACGAGGACGACGAGGACGACGAGGACGACGAGGACGACGAGGACGACGAGGACGACGAGGACGACGAGGACGACGAGGACGAGGACGACGAGGACGAGGGCGACGAGGACGAGGACGACGAGGACGACGACGACGAGGACGACGAGGACGAGGACGACGAGGACGAGGACGACGAAGACGAGGACGACGAGGACGAGGACGACGAGGACGAGGACGACGAGGACGAGGACGACGAGGACGAGGACGAGGACGACGAGGACGAGGACGACGAGGACGACGAGGACGAGGACGACGAGGACGACGAGGACGAGGACGAGGACGACGAGGACGAGGACGACGAGGACGAGGACGACGACGACGACGGGGACGAGGACGACGAGGACGACGAGGACGACGAGGACGAGGACGAGGACGACGAGGACGACGAGGACGAGGACGACGAGGACGACGAGGACGAGGACGACGAGGACGAGGACGAGGACGACGAGGACGAGGACGACGAGGACGACGAGGACGACGAGGACGAGGACGACGAGGACGACGAGGACGAGGACGACGAGGACGAGGACGACGAGGACGAGGACGACGAGGACGAGGACGACGAGGACGAGGACGACGAGGACGAGGACGACGAGGACGAGGACGACGAGGACGGGGACGACGGGGACGACGGGGACGAGGACGACGAGGACGACGGGGACGACGGGGACGAGGACGACGAGGACGAGGACGACGAGGACGACGAGGACGACGAGGACGAGGACGACGAGGACGACGAGGACGAGGACGAGGACGACGAGGACGAGGACGACGAGGACGAGGACGACGAGGACGACGAGGACGAGGACGACGACGACGACGACGAGGACGAGGACGACGAGGACGAGGACGAGGACGACGTGGACGAGGACGGCGACGACGGGGACGACGATGACGGGGACGGGGACGACGAGGACGAGGACGACGAGGACGAGGACGACGAGGACGAGGACGACGAGGACGAGGACGACGAGGACGAGGACGACGAGGGCGAGGACGACGAGGGCGAGGACGACGAGGACGACGAGGACGACGAGGACGACGAGGACGACGAGGACGACGAGGACGACGAGGACGACGAGGACGACGAGGACGACGAGGACGACGAGGACGACGAGGACGACGAGGACGACGAGGACGACGAGGACGACGAGGACGACGAGGACGACGAGGACGACGAGGACGACGAGGACGACGAGGACGACGAGCACGACGAGGACGACGAGGACGACGAGGACGACGAGGACGACGAGGACGACGAGGACGACGAGGACGACGAGGACGACGAGGACGACGAGGACGACGAGGACGACGAGGACGACGAGGACGACGAGGACGACGAGGACGACGAGGACGACGAGGACGACGAGGACGACGAGGACGACGAGGACGACGAGGACGACGAGGACGACGAGGACGACGAGGACGACGAGGACGACGAGGACGACGAGGACGACGAGGACGACGAGGACGACGAGGACGACGAGGACGACGAGGACGACGAGGACGACGAGGACGACGAGGACGACGAGGACGACGAGGACGACGAGGACGACGAGGACGACGAGGACGACGAGGACGACGAGGACGACGAGGACGACGAGGACGACGAGGACGACGAGGACGACGAGGACGACGAGGACGACGAGGACGACGAGGACGACGAGGACGACGAGGACGACGAGGACGACGAGGACGACGAGGACGACGAGGACGACGAGGACGACGAGGACGACGAGGACGACGAGGACGACGAGGACGACGAGGACGACGAGGACGACGAGGACGACGAGGACGACGAGGACGACGAGGACGACGAGGACGACGAGGACGACGAGGACGACGAGGACGACGAGGACGACGAGGACGACGAGGACGACGAGGACGACGAGGACGACGAGGACGACGAGGACGACGAGGACGACGAGGACGAGGGCGACGAGGACGAGGGCGACGAGGACGAGGACGACGAGGACGACGACGACGAGGACGACGAGGACGAGGACGACGAGGACGAGGACGACGAAGACGAGGACGACGAGGACGAGGACGACGAGGACGAGGACGACGAGGACGAGGACGACGAGGACGACGAGGACGAGGACGACGAGGACGACGAGGACGAGGACGACGAGGACGACGAGGACGAGGACGACGAGGACGAGGACGACGACGACAACGGGGACGAGGACGACGAGGACGACGAGGACGACGAGGACGAGGACGAGGACGACGAGGACGACGAGGACGAGGACGACGAGGACGACGAGGACGAGGACGACGAGGACGAGGACGAGGACGACGAGGACGAGGACGACGAGGACGACGAGGACGACGAGGACGAGGACGACGAGGACGACGAGGACGAGGACGACGAGGACGAGGACGACGAGGACGAGGACGACGAGGACGAGGACGACGAGGACGAGGACGACGAGGACGAGGACGACGAGGACGAGGACGACGAGGACGGGGACGACGGGGACGACGGGGACGAGGACGACGAGGACGACGGGGACGACGGGGACGAGGACGACGAGGACGACGAGGACGAGGACGACGAGGACGACGAGGACGACGAGGACGAGGACGACGAGGACGACGAGGACGAGGACGACGAGGACGAGGACGAGGACGACGAGGACGAGGACGAGGACGACGAGGACGAGGACGAGGACGAGGACGACGACGACGAGGACGAGGACGACGAGGACGACGAGGACGAGGACGACGAGGACGAGGACGACGAGGACGAGGACGACGAGGACGAGGACGACGAGGACGAGGACGACGAGGACGAGGACGACTATGACGAGGACGACGAGGACGAGGACGACGAGGACGAGGACGAGGACGACGAGGACGACGACGACGACGACGAGGACGTGGACGACGAGGACGAGGACGACGAGGACGAGGACGAGGACGACGAGGACGACGAGGACGAGGACGAGGACGACGAGGACGACGAGGACGAGGACGAGGACGACGAGGACGAGGACGAGGACGACGAGGACGAGGACGAGGACGACGAGGACGACGAGGACGAGGACGACGAGGACGACGAGGACGAGGACGACGACGACGACGGGGACGAGGACGACGACGACGACGAGGACGAGGACGAGGACGACGAGGACGACGAGGACGAGGACGACGAGGACGACGAGGACGACGAGGACGAGGACGACGAGGACGAGGACGACGAGGACGAGGACGACGAGGACGACGAGGACGGGGACGACGAGGACGAGGACGACGAGGACGAGGACGACGAGGACGAGGACGACGTGGACGACGAGGACGAGGACGACGATGACGGGGACGTCGTGGACGACGAGGACGAGGACGAGGACGACGAGGACGACGAGGACGAGGACGAGGACGACGAGGACGACGAGGACGAGGACGAGGACGGCGAGGACGACGAGGACGAGGACGACGAGGACGACGAGGACGAGGACGACGAGGACGAGGACGACGAGGACGAGGACGACGAGGACGACGACGACGACGACGACGACGAGGACGTGGACGACGAGGACGAGGACGACGAGGACGAGGACGACGAGGACGACGAGGACGAGGACGACGAGGACGACGAGGACGAGGACGACGAGGACGACGAGGACGACGAGGACGAGGACGACGAGGACGACGAGGACGACGTGGACGACGAGGACGACGAGGACGAGGACGAGGACGACGAGGACGACGAGGACGAGGACGACGAGGACGACGTGGACGACGAGGACGAGGACGACGAGGACGACGTGGACGACGAGGACGAGGACGACGAGGACGAGGACGACGAGGACGACGAGGACGACGAGGACGAGGACGACGAGGACGAGGACGACGAGGACGAGGACGACGAGGACGAGGACGACGAGGGCGAGGACGACGAGGGCGAGGACGACGAGGATGAGGACGACGAGGACGACGAGGACGACGAGGACGACGAGGACGACGAGGACGACGACGACGACGGGGACGAGGACGACGACGACGACGAGGACGAGGACGAGGACGACGAGGACGACGAGGACGAGGACGACGAGGACGACGAGGACGAGGACGACGAGGACGAGGACGACGAGGACGAGGACGACGAGGACGACGAGGACGAGGACGACGAGGACGAGGACGACGAGGACGAGGACGACGAGGACGACGAGGACGAGGACGACGAGGACGACGAGGACGAGGACGACGAGGACGACGAGGACGAGGACGACGACGACGACGGGGACGAGGACGACGACGACGACGAGGACGAGGACGAGGACGACGAGGACGACGAGGACGAGGACGACGAGGACGACGAGGACGACGAGGACGAGGACGACGAGGACGAGGACGACGAGGACGAGGACGACGAGGACGGGGACGACGAGGACGAGGACGACGAGGACGAGGACGACGAGGACGAGGACGACGTGGACGACGAGGACGAGGACGACGATGACGGGGACGTCGTGGACGACGAGGACGAGGACGAGGACGACGAGGACGACGAGGACGAGGACGAGGACGACGAGGACGAGGAGGACGAGGACGAGGACGGCGAGGACGACGAGGACGAGGACGACGAGGACGACGAGGACGAGGACGACGAGGACGAGGACGACGAGGACGAGGACAACGAGGACGAGGACGACGAGGACGAGGACGACGAGGACGACGAGGACGAGGACGACGAGGACGACGAGGACGAGGACGACGACGACGACGGGGACGAGGACGACGACGACGACGAGGACGAGGACGAGGACGACGAGGACGACGAGGACGAGGACGACGAGGACGACGAGGACGACGAGGACGAGGACGACGAGGACGAGGACGACGAGGACGAGGACGACGAGGACGGGGACGACGAGGACGAGGACGACGAGGACGAGGACGACGAGGACGAGGACGACGTCGACGACGAGGACGAGGACGACGATGACGGGGACGTCGTGGACGACGAGGACGAGGACGAGGACGACGAGGACGAGGACGAGGACGACGAGGACGAGGACGGGGACGACGAGGACGAGGACGAGGACGAGGACGACGACGACGAGGACGAGGACGACGAGGACGAGGACGACGAGGACGAGGACGACTAGGACGAGGACGACGAGGACGAGGACGACGAGGACGAGGACGAGGACGACGAGGACGAGGACGAGGACGACGAGGACGACGACGACGACGACGAGGACGTGGACGACGAGGACGAGGACGACGAGGACGAGGACGACGAGGACGAGGACGAGGACGACGAGGACGACGAGGACGAGGACGAGGACGACGAGGACGACGAGGACGAGGACGAGGACGACGAGGACGAGGACGAGGACGACGAGGACGAGGACGAGGACGACGAGGACGAGGACGAGGACGACGAGGACGAGGACGAGGACGACGAGGACGACGAGGACGAGGACGACGAGGACGACGAGGACGAGGACGACGACGACGACGGGGACGAGGACGACGACGACGACGAGGACGAGGACGAGGACGACGAGGACGACGAGGACGACGACGACGAGGACGACGAGGACGACGAGGACGAGGACGACGAGGACGAGGACGACGAGGACGAGGACGACGAGGACGAGGACGACGAGGACGAGGACGACGAGGACGGGGACGACGAGGACGAGGACGACGAGGACGAGGACGAGGACGACGATGACGGGGACGTCGTGGACGACGAGGACGAGGACGAGGACGACGAGGACGACGAGGACGAGGACGAGGACGACGAGGACGACGAGGACGACGAGGACGACGAGGACGAGGACGAGGACGGCGAGGACGACGAGGACGAGGACGACAAGGACGACGAGGACGAGGACGACGAGGACGAGGACGACGAGGACGACGAGGACGAGGACGACGAGGACGAGGACGACGAGGACGACGAGGACGAGGACGACGAGGACGAGGACGACGAGGACGACGAGGACGAGGACGACGAGGACAAGGACGACGACGTCGAGGACGACGACGACGAGGACGGCGACGACGGGGACGACGATGACGGGGACGGGGACGACGGGGACGTGGACGACGGGGACGGGGACGACGGGGACGAGGACGACGAGGACGACGAGGACGAGGACGACGATGACGACGAGGACGAGGACGACGAGGACGACGAGGACGACGAGGACGAGGACGACGAGGACGAGGACGACGAGGACGAGGACGACGAGGACGAGGACGACGAGGACGAGGGCGACGAGGACGAGGACGACGAGGACGAGGACGACGAGGACGAGGACGACGAGGACGAGGACGACGACGACGAGGACGACGACGACGAGGACGACGAGGACGAGGACGACGAGGACGAGGACGACGAGGACGAGGACGACGAGGACGAGGACGACGAGGACGAGGACGACGAGGACGAGGACGACGAGGACGACGACGACGAGGACGAGGACGACGAGGACGAGGACGACGAGGACGAGGACGACGACGACGAGGACGAGGACGACGAGGACGAGGACGACGAGGACGAGGACGACGAGGACGAGGACGACGACGACGGGGACGACGACGACGGGGACGACGATGACGGGGACGGGGACGACGGGGACGGGCACGACGGGGCCGAGGACGATGAGGACGGTGAGGACGAGGACGACAAGTACGACGAGGACGAGGACGACGAGGACGACGAGGACGACAAGGACGACGAGGGCGACGAGGACGAGGACGACGAGGACGACGAGGACGAGGACGACGAGGACGAGGACGACGAGGACGAGGACGACGAGGACGAGGACGACGAGGACGACGAGGACGAGGACGAGGACGACGAGGACGACGAGGACGAGGACGACGAGGACGGGGACGACGAGGACGAGGACGACGAGGACGAGGACGACGAGGACGAGGACGACGTGGACGACGAGGACGAGGACGACGATGACGGGGACGTCGTGGACGACGAGGACGAGGACGACGAGGACGACGAGGACGAGGACGAGGACGACGAGGACGACGAGGACGAGGACGACGAGGACGACGAGGACGACGAGGACGAGGACGACGAGGACGAGGACGACGAGGACGAGGACGACGAGGACGGGGACGACGAGGACGAGGACGACGAGGACGAGGACGACGAGGACGAGGACGACGTCGACGACGAGGACGAGGACGACGATGACGGGGACGTCGTGGACGACGAGGACGAGGACGAGGACGACGAGGACGAGGACGAGGACGACGAGGACGAGGACGGGGACGACGAGGACGAGGACGAGGACGAGGACGACGACGACGAGGACGAGGACGACGAGGACGACGAGGACGAGGACGACGAGGACGAGGACGACGAGGACGAGGACGACTAGGACGAGGACGACGAGGACGAGGACGACGAGGACGAGGACGAGGACGACGAGGACGACGACGACGACGACGAGGACGTGGACGACGAGGACGAGGACGACGAGGACGAGGACGAGGACGACGAGGACGACGAGGACGAGGACGAGGACGACGAGGACGACGAGGACGAGGACGAGGACGACGAGGACGAGGACGAGGACGACGAGGACGAGGACGAGGACGACGAGGACGAGGACGAGGACGACGAGGACGACGAGGACGAGGACGACGAGGACGACGAGGACGAGGACGACGACGACGACGGGGACGAGGACGACGACGACGACGAGGACGAGGACGAGGACGACGAGGACGACGAGGACGAGGACGACGAGGACGACGAGGACGACGAGGACGAGGACGACGAGGACGAGGACGACGAGGACGAGGACGACGAGGACGAGGACGACGAGGACGAGGACGACGAGGACGGGGACGACGAGGACGAGGACGACGAGGACGAGGACGAGGACGACGATGACGGGGACGTCGTGGACGACGAGGACGAGGACGAGGACGACGAGGACGACGAGGACGAGGACGAGGACGACGAGGACGACGAGGACGACGAGGACGACGAGGACGAGGACGAGGACGGCGAGGACGACGAGGACGAGGACGACAAGGACGACGAGGACGAGGACGACGAGGACGAGGACGACGAGGACGAGGACGACGAGGACGACGAGGACGAGGACGACGAGGACGAGGACGACGAGGACGACGAGGACGAGGACGACGAGGACAAGGACGACGACGTCGAGGACGACGACGACGAGGACGGCGACGACGGGGACGACGATGACGGGGACGGGGACGACGGGGACGTGGACGACGGGGACGGGGACGACGGGGACGAGGACGACGAGGACGACGAGGACGAGGACGACGATGACGACGAGGACGAGGACGACGAGGACGACGAGGACGACGAGGACGAGGACGACGAGGACGAGGACGACGAGGACGAGGACGACGAGGACGAGGACGACGAGGACGAGGACGACGAGGACGAGGACGACGAGGACGAGGACGACGAGGACGAGGACGACGAGGACGAGGACGACGAGGACGAGGACGACGAGGACGAGGACGACGAGGACGACGACGACGAGGACGAGGACGACGAGGACGAGGACGACGAGGACGAGGACGACGACGACGAGGACGAGGACGACGAGGACGAGGACGACGAGGACGAGGACGACGAGGACGAGGACGACGAGGACGAGGACGACGAGGACGAGGACGACGACGACGGGGACGACGACGACGGGGACGACGATGACGGGGACGGGGACGACGGGGACGGGCACGACGGGGCCGAGGACGATGAGGACGGTGAGGACGAGGACGACAAGTACGACGAGGACGAGGACGACGAGGACGACGAGGACGACAAGGACGACGAGGGCGACGAGGACGAGGACGACGAGGACGACGAGGACGAGGACGACGAGGACGAGGACGACGAGGACGAGGACGACGAGGACGAGGACGACGAGGACGACGAGGACGAGGACGAGGACGACGAGGACGACGAGGACGAGGACGAGGACGACGAGGACGACGAGGACGACGAGGACGACGAGGACGACGAGGACGAGGACGAGGACCACGAGGACGACGAGGACGAGGACGACGAGGACGAGGACGACGACGACGACGGGGACGAGGACGACGACGACGACGACGAGGACGAGGACGACGAGGACGAGGACGACGAGGACGAGGACGACGAGGACGAGGACGACGAGGACGAGGACGACGAGGACGAGGACGACGACGACGGGGACGATGACGACGGGGACGACGATGACGGGGACGGGGACGACGGGGACGGGCACGACGGGGCCGAGGACGATGAGGACGGTGAGGACGAGGACGACAAGTACGACGAGGACGAGGGCGACGAGGACGACGAGGACGACAAGGACGACGAGGGCGACGAGGACGAGGACGACGAGGACGACGAGGACGAGGACGACGAGGACGAGGACGACGAGGACGAGGACGACGAGGACGAGGACGACGAGGACGAGGACGACGAGGACGAGGACGACGAGGACGAGGACGAGGACGACGAGGACGACGAGGACGAGGACGACGAGGACGAGGACGACGAGGACGAGGACGAGGACGACGAGGACGAGGACGACGAGGACGAGGACGAGGACGACGAGGACGAGGACGACGAGGACGAGGACGACGAGGACGAAGACGACGAGGACGACGAGGACGAGGACGACGAGGACGAGGACGAGGACGACGAGTACGACGAGGACGAGGACGACGAGGACGAGGACGACGAGGACGAGGACGACGAGGACGAGGACGACGAGGACGAGGACGACGAGGACGAGGACGACGAGGACGAAGACGACGAGGACGAGGACGACGAGGACGAGGACGACGAGGACGAGGACGACGAGGACGAGGACGACGAGGACGAGGACGACGAGGACGAGGACGACGAGGACGAGGACGACGAGGACGAGGACGACGAGGACGAGGACGACGAGGACGAGGACGACGACGACGGGGACGACGACGACGGGGACGACGATGACGGGGACGGGGACGACGGGGACGGGCACGACGGGGACGAGGACGACGAGGACGGTGAGGACGAGGACGACGAGTACGACGAGGACGAGGACGACGAGGACGACGAGGACGACAAGGACGACGAGGACGACGAGGACGAGGACGACGAGGACGAGGACGACGAGGACGAGGACGACGAGGACGAGGACGACGAGGACGAGGACGACGAGGACGAGGACGACGAGGACGAGGACGACGAGGACGACGAGGACGAGGACGAGGACGACGAGGACGACGAGGACGAGGACGAGGACGACGAGGACGACGAGGACGACGAGGACGACGAGGACGACGAGGACGACGAGGACGAGGACGAGGACCACGAGGACGACGAGGACGAGGACGACGAGGACGAGCACGATGAGGACGAGGACGACGAGGACGAGGACGACGAGGACGACGAGGACGAGGACGACGAGGACGAGGACGACGAGGACGAGGACGAGGACGACGAGGACGAGGACGACGAGGACGAGGACGACGAGGACGAGGACGAGGACGACGAGGACGACGAGGACGAGGACGAGGACGAGGACGAGGACGACGAGGACGAGGACGAGGACGACGAGGACGACGAGGACGAGGACGAGGACGACGAGGACGACGAGGACGAGGACGACGATGACGAGGACGAGGACGACGAGGACGACGAGGACGAGGACGACGAGGACGACGAGGACGAGGACGAGGACGAGGACGACGAGGACGACGAGGACGAGGACGAGGACGACGAGGACGACGAGGACGAGGACGAGGACGACGAGGACGAGGACGAGGACGAGGACGACGAGGACGAGGACGAGGACGAGGACGACGAGGACGACGAGGACGAGGACGAGGACGAGGACGACGAGGACGACGAGGACGAGGACGACGAGGACGACGAGGACGACGAGGACGACGAGGACGACGAGGACGAGGACGACGAGGACGACGAGGACGAGGACGACGAGGACGACGAGGACGAGGACGACGACGACGACGAGGACGACGAGGACGAGGACGACGAGGACGAGGACGAGGACGACGGGGACGAGGACGAGGACGACGGGGACGAGGACGACGAGGACGAGGACGACGAGGACGAGGACGACGAGGACGAGGACGAGGACGACGAGGACGAGGACGACGAGGACGAGGACGACGAGGACGACGAGGACGAGGACGAGGACGACGAGGACGACGAGGACGAGGACGAGGACGACGAGGACGACGAGGACGACGAGGACGACGAGGACGACGAGGACGACGAGGACGACGAGGACGAGGACGAGGACCACGAGGACGACAAGGACGAGGACGACGAGGACGAGCACGACGAGGACGGGGACGACGAGGACGACGAGGACGAGGACGACGAGGACGAGCACGACGAGGACGGGGACGACGAGGACGAGGACGACGAGGACGACGAGGACGAGGACGACGAGGACGAGGACGAGGACGACGGGGACGAGGACGACGAGGACGAGGACGACGAGGACGAGGACGACGAGGACGAGGACGACGAGGACGAGGACGAGGACGACGAGGACGACGAGGACGAGGACGAGGACGACGAGGACGACGAGGACGACGAGGACGACGAGGACGAGGACGAGGACGACGAGGACGAGGACGAGGACGACGAGGACGACGAGGACGAGGACGACGATGACGAGGACGAGGACGACGAGGACGACGAGGACGAGGACGACGAGGACGAGGACGACGAGGACGACGAGGACGAGGACGACGAGGACGACGAGGACGAGGACGACGAGGACGACGAGGACGAGGACGAGGACGAGGACGACGAGGACGACGAGGACGAGGACGACGAGGACGACGAGGACGAGGACGAGGACGACGAGGACGAGGACGAGGACGAGGGCGACGAGGACGACGAGGACGAGGACGACGAGGACGACGAGGACGAGGACGACGAGGACGACGAGGACGAGGACGACGACGACGACGAGGACGAGGACGACGAGGATGACGAGGACGACGAGGACGAGGACGACGAGGACGACGACGACGACGAGGACGAGGACGACGAGGACGACGAGGACGAGGACGACGAGGACGAGGACGACGAGGACGAGGGCGACGAGGACGAGGACGACGAGGACGGGGACGACGGGGACGTCGGGGACGAGGACGACGAGGACGACGGGGACGACGGGGACGAGGACGACGAGGACGACGAGGACGAGGACGACGAGGACGACGAGGACGACGAGGACGACGAGGACGAGGACGACGAGGACGAGGACGACGAGGACGAGGACGACGAGGACGAGGACGACGAGGACGAGGACGACGAGGACGAGGACGACGAGGACGAGGACGACGAGGACGAGGACGACCAGGACGAGGACGACGAGGACGAGGACGACGAGGACGAGGACGACGAGGACGAGGACGACGAGGACGAGGAC
The DNA here is from genome assembly GCA_944738655.2 of Andrena hattorfiana. Lineage (NCBI taxonomy): Eukaryota > Metazoa > Arthropoda > Insecta > Hymenoptera > Andrenidae > Andrena > Andrena hattorfiana. The sequence goes on along the minus strand of OX122893.2, from coordinate 19,027,696 downwards.
GACGAGGACGAGGACGACGAGGACGAGGACGACGAGGACGAGGACGACGAGGACGAGGACGACGAGGACGAGGACGACGAGGACGAGGACGACGAGGACGAGGACGACGAGGACGAGGACGACGAGGACGAGGACGACGAGGACGAGGACGACGAGGACGAGGACGACGAGGACGAGGACGACGAGGACGAGGACGACGAGGACGAGGACGACGAGGACGAGGACGACGAGGACGAGGACGACGAGGACGAGGACGACGAGGACGAGGACGACGAGGACGAGGACGACGAGGACGAGGACGACGAGGACGAGGACGACGAGGACGAGGACGACGAGGACGAGGACGACGAGGACGAGGACGACGAGGACGAGGACGACGAAGACGAGGACGACGAGGACGAGGACGACGAGGACGAGGACGACGAGGACGAGGACGACGAGGACGAGGACGACGAGGACGAGGACGAGGACGACGAGGACGAGGACGAGGACGACGAGGACGAGGACGAGGACGACGACGACGAGGACGACGAGGACGAGGAGGACGAGGACGAGGACGACGAGGACGAGGACGACGAGGACGAGGACGACTAGGACGAGGACGACGAGGACGAGGACGACGAGGACGAGGACGAGGACGACGAGGACGACGACGACGACGACGAGGACGTGGACGACGAGGACGAGGACGACGAGGACGAGGACGAGGACGACGACGACGACGACGAGGACGTGGACGACGAGGACGAGGACGACGAGGACGAGGACGAGGACGACGAGGACGACGAGGACGAGGACGAGGACGACGAGGACGACGAGGACGACGAGGACGAGGACGAGGACGACGAGGACGAGGACGAGGACGACGAGGACGAGGACGAGGACGACGAGGACGAGGACGAGGACGACGAGGACGACGAGGACGAGGACGACGAGGACGACGAGGACGAGGACGACGAGGACGACGAGGACGAGGACGACGACGACGACGGGGACGAGGACGACGACGACGACGAGGACGGGGACGACGAGGACGAGGACGACGAGGACGAGGACGACGAGGACGAGGACGACGTGGACGACGAGGACGAGGACGACGATGACGGGGACGACGTGGACGACGAGGACGAGGACGACGATGACGGGGACGTCGTGGACGACGAGGACGAGGACGAGGACGACGAGGACGACGAGGACGAGGACGAGGACGACGAGGACGACGAGGACGACGAGGACGACGAGGACGAGGACGGCGAGGACGACGAGGACGAGGACGACGGGGACGACGAGGACGAGGACGACGAGGATGAGGACGACGAGGACGAGGACGACGACGACGAGGACGGCGACGACGGGGACGACGATGACGGGGACGGGGATGACGGGGACGTGGACGACGGGGACGGGGACGACGGGGACGAGGACGACGAGGACGACGAGGACGAGGACGACGATGACGACGAGGACGAGGACGACGAGGACGACGAGGACGACGAGGACGAGGACGACGAGGACGAGGACGACGAGGACGAGGACGACGAGGACGAGGACGACGAGGACGAGGACGACGAGGACGAGGACGACGAGGACGAGGACGACGAGGACGAGGACGACGAGGACGAGGACGACGAGGACGAGGACGACGAGGACGAGGACGACGAGGACGAGGACGACGAGGACGAGGACGACGAGGACGAGGACGACGAGGACGAGGACGACGAGGACGAGGACGACGAGGACGAGGACGACGAGGACGAGGACGACGAGGACGAGGACGACGAGGACGAGGACGACGAGGACGAGGACGACGAGGACGAGGACGACGAGGACGAGGGCGACGAGGACGAGGACGACGAGGACGAGGACGACGAGGACGAGGACGACGACGACGGGGACGACGACGACGGGGACGACGACGACGGGGACGGGGACGACGGGGACGGGCACGACGGGGACGAGGACGATGAGGACGGTGAGGACGAGGACGACGAGTACGACGAGGACGAGGACGACGAGGACGACGAGGACGACGAGGACGACGAGGACGACGAGGACGAGGACGACGAGGACGAGGACGACGAGGACGAGGACGACGAGGACGAGCACGACGAGGACGAGGACGACGAGGACGAGGACGACTCGGACGAGGACGACGAGGACGAGGACGACGAGGACGAGGACGACGAGGACGAGGACGACGAGGACGAGGACGACGAGGACGAGGACGACGACGACGAGGACGACGACGACGACGAGGACGAGGACGACGAGGACGACGAGGACGAGGACGACGAGGACGAGGACGACGAGGACGAGGACGACGAGGACGAGGACGACGAGGACGAGGACGACGAGGACGAGGACGACGAGGACGAGGACGACGACGACGGGGACGACGACGACGGGGACGACGACGACGGGGACGGGGACGACGGGGACGGGCACGACGGGGACGAGGACGATGAGGACGGTGAGGACGAGGACGACGAGTACGACGAGGACGAGGACGACGAGGACGACGAGGACGACAAGGACGAGGACGAGGACGACGAGGACGACGAGGACGACGAGGACGAGGACGAGGACCAGGACGACGAGGACGACGAGGACGACGAGGACGAGGACGAGGACGACGAGGACGAGGACGAGGACGACGAGGACGACGAGGACGAGGACGAGGACGACGACGACGACGACGAGGACGTGGACGACGAGGACGAGGACGACGAGGACGGGAACGACGAGGACGACGAGGACGAGGACGACGAGGACGACGAGGACGACGAGGACGACGAGGACGACGAGGACGAGGACGACGAGGACGAGGACGACGAGGACGAGGACGACGAGGACGAGGACGACGAGGACGAGGACGACGAGGACGACGAGGACGAGGACGAGGACGACGAGGACGACGAGGACGAGGACGAGGACGACGAGGACGAGGACGAGGACGACGAGGACGACGAGGACGACGAGGACGACGAGGACGAGGACGAGGACGACGAGGACGACGAGGACGACGAGGACGACGAGGACGACGAGGACGAGGACGAGGACCACGAGGACGACGTGGACGACGAGGACGAGGACGACGAGGACGAGGACGACGAGGACGAGGACGACGAGGACGAGGACGACGAGGACGAGGACGACGAGGACGAGGACGACGCGGACGAGGACGACGACGACGACGGGGACGACGACGACGGGGACGACGATGACGGGGACGGGGACGACGGGGACGGGCACGACGGGGACGAGGACGATGAGGACGGTGAGGACGAGGACGACGAGTACGACGAGGACGAGGACGACGAGGACGAGGACGACGAGGACGAGGACGACGAGGACGAGGACGACCAGGACGAGGACGACGAGGACGAGGACGACGAGGACGAGGACGACGAGGACGAGGACGACGAGGACGAGGACGACGAGGACGAGGACGACGAGGACGAGGACGACGAGGACGAGGACGACGAGGACGAGGACGACGAGGACGAGGACGACGAGGACGAGGACGACGAGGACGAGGACGACGAGGACGAGGACGACGAGGACGAGGACGACGAGGACGAGGACGACGAGGACGAGGACGACGAGGACGAGGACGACGAGGACGAGGACGACGAGGACGAGGACGACGAGGACGAGGACGACGAGGACGAGGACGAGGACGACGAGGACGAGGACGACGAGGACGAGGACGACGAGGACGAGGACGACGAGGACGAGGACGACTAGGACGACTAGGACGAGGACGACGAGGACGAGGACGACGAGGACGAGGACGAGGACGACGAGGACGACGACGACGACGACGAGGACGAGGACGAGGACGACGAGGACGACGAGGACGAGGACGAGGACGACGAGGACGACGAGGACGAGGACGAGGACGACGAGGACGAGGACGAGGACGACGAGGACGAGGACGAGGACGACGAGGACGAGGACGAGGACGACGAGGACGACGAGGACGAGGACGACGAGGACGACGAGGACGAGGACGACGACGACGACGGGGACGAGGACGACGACGACGACGAGGACGAGGTCGAGGACGACGAGGACGACGAGGACGAGGACGACGAGGACGACGAGGACGACGAGGACGAGGACGACGAGGACGACGAGGACGACGAGGACGAGGACGACGAGGACGAGGACGACGAGGACGAGGACGACGAGGACGGGAACGACGAGGACGAGGACGACGAGGACGAGGACGAGGACGACGAGGACGAGGACGACGTGGACGACGAGGACGAGGACGACGATGACGGGGACGTCGTGGACGACGAGGACGAGGACGAGGACGACGAGGACGACGAGGACGAGGACGAGGACGACGAGGACGACGAGGACGACGAGGACGAGGACGAGGACGGCGAGGACGACGAGGACGAGGACGACGAGGACGACGAGGACGAGGACGACGAGGACGAGGACGACGAGGACGAGGACGACGAGGATGAGGACGACGAGGACGACGAGGACGAGGACGACGAGGACAAGGACGACGACGTCGAGGACGACGACGACGAGGACGGCGACGACGGGGACGACGATGACGGCGACGGGGATGACGGGGACGTGGACGACGGGGACGGGGACGACGGGGACGAGGACGACGAGGACGACGAGGACGAGGACGACGATGACGACGAGGACGAGGACGACGAGGACGACGAGGACGACGAGGACGACGAGGACGACGAGGACGAGGACGACGAGGACGAGGACGACGAGGACGAGGACGACGAGGACGAGGACGACGAGGACGAGGACGACGAGGACGAGGACGACGAGGACGAGGACGACGACGACGAGGACGACGACGACGAGGACGACGAGGACGAGGACGACGAGGACGAGGACGACGAGGACGAGGACGACGAGGACGAGGACGACGAGGACGAGGACGACGAGGACGAGGACGACGAGGAAGAGGACGACGAGGACGAGGACGACGAGGACGAGGACGACGAGGACGAGGACGACGAGGACGAGGACGACGAGGACGAGGACGACGAGGACGAGGACGACGAGGACGAGGACGACGAGGACGAGGACGACGAGGACGAAGACGACGAGGACGAGGACGACGAGGACGAGGACGACGAGGACGAGGACGACGAGGACGAGGACGACGAGGACGAGGACGACGAGGACGGGGACGACGACGACGGGGACGACGACGACGGGGACGGGGACGACGGGGACGGGCACGACGGGGACGAGGACGATGAGGACGGTGAGGACGAGGACGACGAGGACGAGGACGACGAGGACGACGAGGACGACGAGGACGAGGACGACGAGGACGAGGACGACGAGGACGAGGACGACGAGGGCGAGCACGACGAGGACGAGGACGACGAGAACGACGAGGACGAGGACGAGGACGACGAGGACGACGAGGACGAGGACGAGGACGACGAGGACGACGAGGACGACGAGGACGACGAGGACGACGAGGACGACGAGGACGACGAGGACGAGGACGAGGACCACGAGGACGACGTGGACGACGAGGACGAGGACGACGAGGACGAGGACGACGAGGACGAGGACGACGAGGACGAGGACGACGAGGACGAGGACGACGAGGACGAGGACGACGAGGACGAGGACGACGAGGACGAGGACGACGAGGACGAGGACGACGAGGACGAGGACGACGAGGACGAGGACGACGAGGACGAGGACGACGACGACGAGGACGACGACGACGACGAGGACGAGGACGACGAGGACGACGAGGACGACGAGGACGAGGACGACGAGGACGAGGACGACGAGGACGAGGACGACGAGGACGAGGACGACGAGGACGAGGACGACGAGGACGAGGACGACGAGGACGAGGACGACGAGGACGAGGACGACGAGGACGAGGACGACGAGGACGAGGACGACGAGGACGAGGACGACGAGGACGAGGACGACGAGGACGAGGACGACGAGGACGAGGACGACGAGGACGAGGACGACGAGGACGAAGACGACGACGACGACGAGGACGACGAGGACGAGGACGACGAGGACGAGGACGACGAGGACGAGGACGACGAGGACGAGGACGAGGACGACGAGGACGACGAGGACGACGAGGACGAGGACGACGAGGACGAGGACGACGAGGACGAGGACGACGAGGACGAGGACGACGAGGACGAGGACGACGAGGACGAGGACGACGAGGACGAGGACGACGAGGACGAGGACGACGAGGACGAGGACGACGACGACGACGACGAGGACGAGGACGACGACCACGAGGACGAGGACGAGGACGACGAGGACGACGAGGACGACAAGGACGAGGACGAGGACGACGAGGACGACGAGGACGACGAGGACGAGGACGAGGACCAGGACGACGAGGACGACGAGGACGACGAGGACGAGGACGAGGACGACGAGGACGAGGACGAGGACGACGAGGACGACGAGGACGACGAGGACGAGTACGAGGACGACGACGACGACGACGAGGACGAGGACGACGATGACGAGGACGAGGACGACGAGGACGACGAGGACGAGGACGACGAGGACGAGGACGACGAGGACGACGAGGACGAGGACGACGAGGACGACGAGGACGAGGACGAGGACGAGGACGACGAGGACGACGAGGACGAGGACGACGAGGACGAGGACGACGAGGACGAGGACGAGGACGAGGACGACGAGGACGAGGACGACGAGGACGAGGACGACGAGGACGAGGACGACGAGGACGAGGACGACGAGGACGAGGACGAGGACGACGAGGACGAGGACGACGAGGACGAGGACGACGAGGACGAGGACGAGGACGACGAGGACGACGAGGACGAGGACGAGGACGACGAGGACGACGAGGACGAGGACGAGGACGACGAGGACGAGGACGAGGACGACGAGGACGACGAGGACGAGGACGACGATGACGAGGACGAGGACGACGAGGACGACGAGGACGAGGACGACGAGGACGAGGACGACGAGGACGACGAGGACGAGGACGAGGACGAGGACGACGAGGACGACGAGGACGAGGACGAGGACGACGAGGACGACGAGGACGAGGACGAGGACGACGAGGACGAGGACGAGGACGAGGACGACGAGGACGACGAGGACGAGGACGAGGACGAGGACGAGGACGACGAGGACGACGAGGACGAGGACGAGGACGAGGACGACGAGGACGACGAGGACGAGGACGACGAGGACGACGAGGACGAGGACGACGAGGACGACGAGGACGACGAGGACGACGAGGACGACGAGGACGAGGACGACGAGGACGACGAGGACGAGGACGACGAGGACGACGAGGACGAGGACGACGACGACGACGAGGACGACGAGGACGAGGACGACGAGGACGAGGACGAGGACGACGGGGACGAGGACGAGGACGACGGGGACGAGGACGACGAGGACGAGGACGACGAGGACGAGGACGACGAGGACGAGGACGACGAGGACGAGGACGACGAGGAGGAGGACGACGAGGACGAGGACGACGAGGACGACGAGGACGAGGACGAGGACGACGAGGACGACGAGGACGAGGACGAGGACGACGAGGACGACGAGGACGACGAGGACGACGAGGAAGACGAGGACGACGAGGACGACGAGGACGAGGACGAGGACCACGAGGACGACGAGGACGAGGACGACGAGGACGAGCACGACCAGGACGGGGACGACGAGGACGACGAGGACGAGGACGACGAGGACGAGGACGACGAGGACGAGGACGAGGACGACGAGGACGACGAGGACGACGAGGACGAGGACGACGAGGACGAGGACGACGAGGACGAGGACGACGAGGACGAGGACGACGAGGACGAGGACGACGACGACGACGACGAGGACGAGGACGACGACCACGAGGACGAGGACGAGGACGACGAGGACGACGAGGACGACAAGGACGAGGACGAGGACGACGAGGACGACGAGGACGACGAGGACGAGGACGAGGACCAGGACGACGAGGACGACGAGGACGACGAGGACGAGGACGAGGACGACGAGGACGAGGACGAGGACGACGAGGACGACGAGGACGACGAGGACGAGTACGAGGACGACGACGACGACGACGACGACGAGGACGTGGACGACGAGGACGAGGACGACGAGGACGAGGACGACGAGGACGACGAGGACGAGGACGACGAGGACGAGGACGACGAGGACGAGGACGACGAGGACGACGAGGACGACGAGGACGAGGACGACGAGGACGAGGACGACGAGGACGACGAGGACGAGGACGACGAGGACGACGAGGACGAGGACGACGAGGACGACGAGGACGACGAGGACGAGGACGACGAGGACGACGAGGACGACGTGGACGACGAGGACGACGAGGACGAGGACGACGAGGACGACGAGGACGAGGACGACGAGGACGACGTGGACGACGAGGACGAGGACGACGAGGACGAGGACGACGAGGACGAGGACGACGAGGACGAGGACGACGAGGACGAGGACGACGAGGACGAGGACGACGAGGACGAGGACGACGAGGACGAGGACGACGAGGACGAGGACGACGAGTACGAGGACGACGAGGACGAGGACGACGAGGACGAGGACGACGACGACGAGGACGACGACGACGACGAGGACGAGGACGACGAGGACGACGAGGACGACGAGGACGAGGACGACGAGGACGAGGACGACGAGGACGAGGACGACGAGGACGAGGACGACGAGGACGAGGACGACAAGGACGAGGACGAGGACGACGAGGACGAGGACGAGGACGACGAGGACGAGGACGACGAGGACGACGAGGACGACGAGGACGACGAGGACGACGAGGACGACGAGGACGACGAGGACGACGAGGACGACGAGGACGACGAGGACGACGAGGACGACGAGGACGACGAGGACGACGAGGACGACGAGGACGACGAGGACGACGAGGACGAGGACGACGAGGACGAGGACGAGGACGACGAGGACGAGGACGACGAGGACGAGGACGACGAAGACGAGGACGTCGAGGACGAGGACGACGACGACGAGGACGACGACGACGACGAGGACGAGGACGACGACGAGGACGACGAGGACGACGAGGACGAGGACGACGACGAGGACGACGGGGACGACGAGGACGAGGACGACGAGGACGAGGACGACGAGGGCGAGGACGACGAGGACGAGGACGACGAGGACGAGGACGACGAGGACGAGGACGACGAGGACGAGGACGACGAGGGCGAGGACGACGAGGGCGAGGACGACGAGGACGAGGACGACGAGGACGACGAGGACGACGAGGACGACGAGGACGACGAGGACGACGAGGACGACGAGGACGACGAGGACGACGAGGACGACGAGGACGACGAGGACGACGAGGACGACGAGGACGACGAGGACGACGAGGACGACGAGGACGACGAGGACGACGAGGACGACGAGGACGACGAGGACGACGAGGACGACGAGGACGACGAGGACGACGAGGACGACGAGGACGACGAGGACGACGAGGACGACGAGGACGACGAGGACGACGAGGACGACGAGGACGACGAGGACGACGAGGACGACGAGGACGACGAGGACGAGGGCGACGAGGACGAGGGCGACGAGGACGAGGCCGACGAGGACGAGGACGACGAGGACGAGGCCGACGAGGACGAGGACGACGAGGATGACGACGACGAGGACCACGAGGACGAGGACGACGAGGACGAGGACGACGAGGACGAGGACGACGAGGACGAGGACGACGAGGACGAGGACGACGAGGACGAGGGCGACGAGGACGAGGGCGACGAGGACGAGGGCGACGAGGACGAGGACGACGAGGACGAGGACGACGAGGACGAGGACGACGAGGACGAGGACGAGGACGACGAGGACGAGGACGACTAGGACGACGAGGACGAGGACGACGAGGACGAGGACGACGAGGACGAGGACGAGGACGACGAGGACGACGAGGACGAGGACGAGGACGACGAGGACGACGAGGACGAGGACGAGGACGACGAGGACGAGGACGACGACGACGAGGACGACGAGGACGAGGACGACGATGACGAGGACGAGGACGACGAGGACGACGAGGACGAGGACGACGAGGACGAGGACGACGAGGACGACGAGGACGAGGACGACGAGGACGACGAGGACGAGGACGAGGACGAGGACGACGAGGACGACGAGGACGAGGACGACGAGGACGAGGACGACGAGGACGAGGACGAGGACGAGGACGAGGACGACGAGGACGAGGACGACGAGGACGAGGACGACGAGGACGAGGACGACGAGGACGAGGACGACGAGGACGAGGACGAGGACGACGAGGACGAGGACGACGAGGACGAGGACGACGAGGACGAGGACGAGGACGACGAGGACGACGAGGACGAGGACGAGGACGACGAGGACGACGAGGACGACGAGGACGAGGACGAGGACGACGAGGACGAGGACGAGGACGACGAGGACGACGAGGACGAGGACGACGATGACGAGGACGAGGACGACGAGGACGACGAGGACGAGGACGACGAGGACGAGGACGACGAGGACGACGAGGACGAGGACGAGGACGAGGACGACGAGGACGACGAGGACGAGGACGAGGACGACGAGGACGACGAGGACGAGGACGAGGACGACGAGGACGAGGACGAGGACGACGAGGACGACGAGGACGAGGACGAGGACGAGGACGAGGACGACGAGGACGACGAGGACGAGGACGAGGACGAGGACGACGAGGACGACGAGGACGAGGACGACGAGGACGACGAGGACGAGGACGACGAGGACGACGAGGACGACGAGGACGACGAGGACGACGAGGACGAGGACGACGAGGACGACGAGGACGAGGACGACGAGGACGACGAGGACGAGGACGACGACGACGACGAGGACGACGAGGACGAGGACGACGAGGACGAGGACGAGGACGACGGGGACGAGGACGAGGACGACGGGGACGAGGACGACGAGGACGAGGACGACGAGGACGAGGACGACGAGGACGAGGACGACGAGGACGAGGACGACGAGGACGAGGACGACGAGGACGAGGACGACGAGGACGACGAGGACGAGGACGAGGACGACGAGGACGACGAGGACGAGGACGAGGACGACGAGGACGACGAGGACGACGAGGACGACGAGGAAGACGAGGACGACGAGGACGACGAGGACGAGGACGAGGACCACGAGGACGACGAGGACGAGGACGACGAGGACGAGCACGACCAGGACGGGGACGACGAGGACGACGAGGACGAGGACGACGAGGACGAGCACGACGAGGACGGGGACGACGAGGACGAGGACGACGAGGACGACGAGGACGAGGACGACGAGGACGAGGACGAGGACGACGAGGACGAGGACGACGAGGACGAGGACGAGGACGACGAGGACGACGAGGACGAGGACGACGAGGACGAGGACGAGGACGACGAGGACGACGAGGACGAGGACGACGAGGACGAGGACGAGGACGACGAGGACGAGGACGACGAGGACGAGGACGAGGACGACGAGGACGACGAGGACGAGGACGAGGACGACGAGGACGACGAGGACGAGGACGAGGACGACGAGGACGAGGACGAGGACGACGAGGACGACGAGGACGAGGACGACGATGACGAGGACGAGGACGACGAGGACGACGAGGACGAGGACGACGAGGACGAGGACGACGAGGACGACGAGGACGAGGACGACGAGGACGACGAGGACGAGGACGAGGACGAGGACGACGAGGACGACGAGGACGAGGACGACGAGGACGACGAGGACGAGGACGAGGACGACGAGGACGAGGACGAGGACGAGGACGACGAGGACGAGGACGAGGACGAGGACGACGAGGACGACGAGGACGAGGACGACGAGGACGACGAGGACGAGGACGACGAGGACGACGAGGACGAGGACGACGACGACGACGAGGACGAGGACGACGAGGATGACGAGGACGAGGACGACGAGGACGAGGACGACGAGGACGACGAGGACGAGGACGACGAGGACGACGACGACGACGAGGACGAGGACGACGAGGACGAGGACGAGGACGACGAGGACGAGGACGACGAGGACGAGGACGACGAGGACGAGGACGACGAGGACGAGGACGAGGACGACGAGGACGACGAGGACGAGGGCGAGGACGACGAGGACGACGAGGACGAGGACGAGGACGACGAGGACGAGGACGAGGACGACGAGGACGACGAGGACGAGGACGACGATGACGAGGACGAGGACGACGAGGACGAGGAGGACGACGAGGACGAGGAGGACGAGGTCGGGGACGACGAGGACGAGGACGACGAGGTCGAGGACGACGAGGACGAGGACGACGAGGACGACGAGGACGACGAGGACGAGGACGACGAGGACGAGGACGAGGACGAGGACGACGAGGACGAGGACGAGGACGAGGACGACGAGGACGACGAGGACGAGGACGACGAGGACGAGGACGACGAGGACGACGAGGACGAGGACGAGGACGACGAGGACGAGGACGAGGACGAGGACGACGAGGACGACGAGGACGAGGACGACGAGGACGACGAGGACGAGGACGACGAGGACGACGAGGACGAGGACGACGACGACGACGAGGACGAGGACGACGAGGATGACGAGGACGAGGACGACGAGGACGACGAGGACGAGGACGACGAGGACGACGAGGACGAGGACGACGAGGACGACGAGGACGAGGACGACGAGGTCGACGACGACGACGAGGACGAGGACGACGAGGACGACGAGGACGAGGACGACGAGGACGAGGGCGACGAGGACGAGGACGACGAGGACGAGGACGACGAGGACGACGAGGACGACGAGGACGAGGACGACGAGGACGAGGACGACGAGGACGACGAGGGCGAGGACGACGAGGACGAGGACGACGAGGACGAGGACGACGACGACGACGACGACGACGAGGACGTGGACGACGAGGACGAGGACGACGAGGACGAGGACGACGAGGACGAGGACGAGGACGAGGACGACGAGGACGACGAGGACGAGGACGAGGACGAGGACGAGGACGACGAGGACGACGAGGACGAGGACGAGGACGACGAGGACGACGAGGACGAGGACGAGGACGACGAGGACGAGGACGACGACGACGAGGACGACGAGGACGAGGACGACGATGACGAGGACGAGGACGACGAGGACGACGAGGACGAGGACGACGAGGACGAGGACGACGAGGACGACGAGGACGACGACGACGAGGACGACGAGGACGAGGACGAGGACGAGGACGACGAGGACGACGAGGACGAGGACGACGAGGACGAGGACGACGAGGACGAGGACGAGGACGAGGACGAGGACGACGAGGACGAGGACGACGAGGACGAGGACGACGAGGACGAGGACGAGGACGACGAGGACGACGAGGACGAGGACGACGATGACGAGGACGAGGACGACGAGGACGACGAGGACGAGGACGACGAGGACGAGGACGACGAGGACGACGAGGACGAGGAAGAGGACGAGGACGACGAGGACGACGAGGACGAGGACGAGGACGACGAGGACGACGAGGACGAGGACGAGGACGACGAGGACGAGGACGAGGACGAGGACGACGAGGACGACGAGGACGAGGACGAGGACGAGGACGAGGACGACGAGGACGACGAGGACGAGGACGAGGACGAGGACGACGAGGACGACGAGGACGAGGACGACGAGGACGACGAGGACGAGGACGACGAGGACGACGAGGACGACGAGGACGACGAGGACGACGAGGACGAGGACGACGAGGACGACGAGGACGAGGACGACGAGGACGACGAGGACGAGGACGACGACGACGACGAGGACGACGAGGACGAGGACGACGAGGACGAGGACGAGGACGACGGGGACGAGGACGAGGACGACGGGGACGAGGACGACGAGGACGAGGACGACGAGGACGAGGACGACGAGGACGAGGACGACGAGGACGAGGACGACGAGGAGGAGGACGACGAGGACGAGGACGACGAGGACGACGAGGACGAGGACGAGGACGACGAGGACGACGAGGACGAGGACGAGGACGACGAGGACGACGAGGACGACGAGGACGACGAGGAAGACGAGGACGACGAGGACGACGAGGACGAGGACGAGGACCACGAGGACGACGAGGACGAGGACGACGAGGACGAGCACGACCAGGACGGGGACGACGAGGACGACGAGGACGAGGACGACGAGGACGAGGACGACGAGGACGAGGACGAGGACGACGAGGACGACGAGGACGACGAGGACGAGGACGACGAGGACGAGGACGACGAGGACGAGGACGACGAGGACGAGGACGACGAGGACGAGGACGACGACGACGACGACGAGGACGAGGACGACGACCACGAGGACGAGGACGAGGACGACGAGGACGACGAGGACGACAAGGACGAGGACGAGGACGACGAGGACGACGAGGACGACGAGGACGAGGACGAGGACCAGGACGACGAGGACGACGAGGACGACGAGGACGAGGACGAGGACGACGAGGACGAGGACGAGGACGACGAGGACGACGAGGACGACGAGGACGAGTACGAGGACGACGACGACGACGACGACGACGAGGACGTGGACGACGAGGACGAGGACGACGAGGACGAGGACGACGAGGACGACGAGGACGAGGACGACGAGGACGAGGACGACGAGGACGAGGACGACGAGGACGACGAGGACGACGAGGACGAGGACGACGAGGACGAGGACGACGAGGACGACGAGGACGAGGACGACGAGGACGACGAGGACGAGGACGACGAGGACGACGAGGACGACGAGGACGAGGACGACGAGGACGACGAGGACGACGTGGACGACGAGGACGACGAGGACGAGGACGACGAGGACGACGAGGACGAGGACGACGAGGACGACGTGGACGACGAGGACGAGGACGACGAGGACGAGGACGACGAGGACGAGGACGACGAGGACGAGGACGACGAGGACGAGGACGACGAGGACGAGGACGACGAGGACGAGGACGACGAGGACGAGGACGACGAGGACGAGGACGACGAGTACGAGGACGACGAGGACGAGGACGACGAGGACGAGGACGACGACGACGAGGACGACGACGACGACGAGGACGAGGACGACGAGGACGACGAGGACGACGAGGACGAGGACGACGAGGACGAGGACGACGAGGACGAGGACGACGAGGACGAGGACGACGAGGACGAGGACGACAAGGACGAGGACGAGGACGACGAGGACGAGGACGAGGACGACGAGGACGAGGACGACGAGGACGACGAGGACGACGAGGACGACGAGGACGACGAGGACGACGAGGACGACGAGGACGACGAGGACGACGAGGACGACGAGGACGACGAGGACGACGAGGACGACGAGGACGACGAGGACGACGAGGACGACGAGGACGAGGACGACGAGGACGAGGACGAGGACGACGAGGACGAGGACGACGAGGACGAGGACGACGAAGACGAGGACGTCGAGGACGAGGACGACGACGACGAGGACGACGACGACGACGAGGACGAGGACGACGACGAGGACGACGAGGACGACGAGGACGAGGACGACGACGAGGACGACGGGGACGACGAGGACGAGGACGACGAGGACGAGGACGACGAGGGCGAGGACGACGAGGACGAGGACGACGAGGACGAGGACGACGAGGACGAGGACGACGAGGACGAGGACGACGAGGGCGAGGACGACGAGGGCGAGGACGACGAGGACGAGGACGACGAGGACGACGAGGACGACGAGGACGACGAGGACGACGAGGACGACGAGGACGACGAGGACGACGAGGACGACGAGGACGACGAGGACGACGAGGACGACGAGGACGACGAGGACGACGAGGACGACGAGGACGACGAGGACGACGAGGACGACGAGGACGACGAGGACGACGAGGACGACGAGGACGACGAGGACGACGAGGACGACGAGGACGACGAGGACGACGAGGACGACGAGGACGACGAGGACGACGAGGACGACGAGGACGACGAGGACGACGAGGACGACGAGGACGACGAGGACGACGAGGACGAGGGCGACGAGGACGAGGGCGACGAGGACGAGGCCGACGAGGACGAGGACGACGAGGATGAGGCCGACGAGGACGAGGACGACGAGGATGACGACGACGAGGACCACGAGGACGAGGACGACGAGGACGAGGACGACGAGGACGAGGACGACGAGGACGAGGACGACGAGGACGAGGACGACGAGGACGAGGGCGACGAGGACGAGGGCGACGAGGACGAGGGCGACGAGGACGAGGACGACGAGGACGAGGACGACGAGGACGAGGACGACGAGGACGAGGACGAGGACGACGAGGACGAGGACGACTAGGACGACGAGGACGAGGACGACGAGGACGAGGACGACGAGGACGAGGACGAGGACGACGAGGACGACGAGGACGAGGACGAGGACGACGAGGACGACGAGGACGAGGACGAGGACGACGAGGACGAGGACGACGACGACGAGGACGACGAGGACGAGGACGACGATGACGAGGACGAGGACGACGAGGACGACGAGGACGAGGACGACGAGGACGAGGACGACGAGGACGACGAGGACGAGGACGACGAGGACGACGAGGACGAGGACGAGGACGAGGACGACGAGGACGACGAGGACGAGGACGACGAGGACGAGGACGACGAGGACGAGGACGAGGACGAGGACGAGGACGACGAGGACGAGGACGACGAGGACGAGGACGACGAGGACGAGGACGAGGACGACGAGGACGACGAGGACGAGGACGACGATGACGAGGACGAGGACGACGAGGACGACGAGGACGAGGACGACGAGGACGAGGACGACGAGGACGACGAGGACGAGGACGAGGACGAGGACGACGAGGACGACGAGGACGAGGACGAGGACGACGAGGACGACGAGGACGAGGACGACGACGACGAGGACGACGAGGACGAGGACGACGATGACGAGGACGAGGACGACGAGGACGAGGACGACGAGGACGACGAGGACGAGGACGAGGACGACGAGGACGAGGACGACGAGGACGACGAGGACGAGGACGAGGACGAGGACGACGAGGACGACGAGGACGAGGACGAGGACGAGGACGACGAGGACGACGAGGACGAGGACGAGGACGACGAGGACGACGAGGACGAGGACGAGGACGACGAGGACGAGGACGAGGACGAGGACGACGAGGACGACGAGGACGAGGACGAGGACGAGGACGAGGACGACGAGGACGACGAGGACGAGGACGAGGACGAGGACGACGAGGACGACGAGGACGAGGACGACGAGGACGACGAGGACGAGGACGACGAGGACGACGAGGACGACGAGGACGACGAGGACGACGAGGACGAGGACGACGAGGACGACGAGGACGAGGACGACGAGGACGACGAGGACGAGGACGACGACGACGACGAGGACAACGAGGACGAGGACGACGAGGACGAGGACGAGGACGACGGGGACGAGGACGAGGACGACGGGGACGAGGACGACGAGGACGAGGACGACGAGGACGAGGACGACGAGGACGAGGACGACGAGGACGAGGACGACGAGGACGAGGACGACGAGGACGAGGACGACGAGGACGACGAGGACGAGGACGAGGACGACGAGGACGACGAGGACGAGGACGAGGACGACGAGGACGAGGACGACGAGGACGACGAGGACGACGAGGACGACGAGGAAGACGAGGACGACGAGGACGACGAGGACGAGGACGAGGACCACGAGGACGACGAGGACGAGGACGACGAGGACGAGCACGACCAGGACGGGGACGACGAGGACGACGAGGACGAGGACGACGAGGACGAGCACGACGAGGACGGGGACGACGAGGACGAGGACGACGAGGACGACGAGGACGAGGACGACGAGGACGAGGACGAGGACGACGAGGACGAGGACGACGAGGACGAGGACGAGGACGACGAGGACGACGAGGACGAGGACGACGAGGACGAGGACGAGGACGACGAGGACGACGAGGACGAGGACGACGAGGACGAGGACGAGGACGACGAGGACGAGGACGACGAGGACGAGGACGAGGACGACGAGGACGACGAGGACGAGGACGAGGACGACGCGGACGACGAGGACGAGGACGAGGACGACGAGGACGAGGACGAGGACGACGAGGACGACGAGGACGAGGACGACGATGACGAGGACGAGGACGACGAGGACGACGAGGACGAGGACGACGAGGACGAGGACGACGAGGACGACGAGGACGAGGACGACGAGGACGACGAGGACGAGGACGAGGACGAGGACGACGAGGACGACGAGGACGAGGACGACGAGGACGACGAGGACGAGGACGAGGACGACGAGGACGAGGACGAGGACGAGGACGACGAGGACGAGGACGAGGACGAGGACGACGAGGACGACGAGGACGAGGACGACGAGGACGACGAGGACGAGGACGACGAGGACGACGAGGACGAGGACGACGACGACGACGAGGACGAGGACGACGAGGATGACGAGGACGAGGACGACGAGGACGAGGACGACGAGGACGACGAGGACGAGGACGACGAGGACGACGACGACGACGAGGACGAGGACGACGAGGACGAGGACGAGGACGACGAGGACGAGGACGACGAGGACGAGGACGACGAGGACGAGGACGACGAGGACGAGGACGAGGACGACGAGGACGACGAGGACGAGGGCGAGGACGACGAGGACGACGAGGACGAGGACGAGGACGACGAGGACGAGGACGAGGACGACGAGGACGACGAGGACGAGGACGACGATGACGAGGACGAGGACGACGAGGACGAGGAGGACGACGAGGACGAGGAGGACGAGGTCGGGGACGACGAGGACGAGGACGACGAGGTCGAGGACGACGAGGACGAGGACGACGAGGACGACGAGGACGACGAGGACGAGGACGACGAGGACGAGGACGAGGACGAGGACGACGAGGACGAGGACGAGGACGAGGACGACGAGGACGACGAGGACGAGGACGACGAGGACGAGGACGACGAGGACGACGAGGACGAGGACGAGGACGACGAGGACGAGGACGAGGACGAGGACGACGAGGACGACGAGGACGAGGACGACGAGGACGACGAGGACGAGGACGACGAGGACGACGAGGACGAGGACGACGACGACGACGAGGACGAGGACGACGAGGATGACGAGGACGAGGACGACGAGGACGACGAGGACGAGGACGACGAGGACGACGAGGACGAGGACGACGAGGACGACGAGGACGAGGACGACGAGGTCGACGACGACGACGAGGACGAGGACGACGAGGACGACGAGGACGAGGACGACGAGGACGAGGGCGACGAGGACGAGGACGACGAGGACGAGGACGACGAGGACGACGAGGACGACGAGGACGAGGACGACGAGGACGAGGACGACGAGGACGACGAGGGCGAGGACGACGAGGACGAGGACGACGAGGACGAGGACGACGACGACGACGACGACGACGAGGACGTGGACGACGAGGACGAGGACGACGAGGACGAGGACGACGAGGACGAGGACGAGGACGAGGACGGCGAGGACGACGAGGACGAGGACGACGAGGACGACGAGGACGAGGACGACGAGGACGACGACGACGAGGACGGCGACGACGGGGACGACGATGACGGGGACGGGGACGACGGGGACGTGGACGACGGGGACGGGGACGACGGGGACGGGGACGACGGGGACGACGAGGACGAGGACGACGAGGACGACGAGGACGAGGACGACGAGGACGACGAGGACGACGAGGACGAGGACGACGAGGACGAGGACGAGGACGACGAGGACGAGGACGACGAGGACGAGGACGACGACGACGAGGACGACGAGGACGAGGACGACGAGGACGAGGACGACGAGGACGAGGACGACGAGGACGAGGACGACGAGGACGAGGACGACGAGGACGAGGACGACGAGGACGAGGACGACGAGGACGAGGACGACGAGGACGAGGACGACGAGGACGAGGACGACGAGGACGAGGACGACGAGGACGAGGACGACGAGGACGAGGACGACGAGGACGAGGACGACGAGGACGAGGACGACGAGGACGAGGACGACGAGGACGAGGACGACGAGGACGAGGACGACGAGGACGAGGACGACGACGACGAGGACGACGACGACGACGACGAGGACGAGGACGACGAGGACGACGAGGACGACGAGGACGACGAGGACGACGAGGACGACGAGGACGACGAGGACGACGAGGACGACGAGGACGACGAGGACGACGAGGACGAGGACGACGAGGACGAGGACGACGAGGACGAGGACGACGAGGACGAGGACGACGAGGACGAGGACGACGAGGACGAGGACGACGAGGACGAGGACGGCGAGGACGAGGACGACGAGGACGAGGACGACGAGGACGAGGACGACGAGGACGAGGACGAGGACGACGAGGACGAGGACGACGAGGACGAGGACGACGAGGACGAGGACGACGAGGACGAGGACGACGAGGACGAGGACGACGAGGACGAGGACGACGAGGACGACGAGGACGAGGACGACGAGGACGAGGACGACGAGGACGAAGACGACGACGACGACGAGGACGACGAGGACGAGGACGACGAGGACGAGGACGACGAGGACGAGGACGACGAGGACGAGGACGAGGACGACGAGGACGACGAGGACGACGAGGACGAGGACGACGAGGACGAGGACGACGAGGACGAGGACGACGAGGACGAGGACGACGAGGACGAGGACGACGAGGACGAGGACGACGAGGACGAGGACGACGAGGACGAGGACGACGAGGACGAGGACGACGACGACGACGACGAGGACGAGGACGACGACCACGAGGACGAGGACGAGGACGACGAGGACGACGAGGACGACAAGGACGAGGACGAGGACGACGAGGACGACGAGGACGACGAGGACGAGGACGAGGACCAGGACGACGAGGACGACGAGGACGACGAGGACGAGGACGAGGACGACGAGGACGAGGACGAGGACGACGAGGACGACGAGGACGACGAGGACGAGTACGAGGACGACGACGACGACGACGACGACGAGGACGTGGACGACGAGGACGAGGACGACGAGGATGACGAGGACGAGGACGACGAGGACGACGAGGACGAGGACGACGAGCACGACGAGGACGAGGACGAGGACGACGAGGACGAGGACGACGAGGACGAGGACGGGGACGACGAGGACGAGGACGACGAGGTCGAGGACGACGAGGACGAGGACGACGAGGACGACGAGGACGAGGACGAGGACGACGACGACGACGACGAGGACGTGGACGACGAGGACGAGGACGACGAGGACGGGAACGACGAGGACGACGAGGACGAGGACGACGAGGACGACGAGGACGACGAGGACGAGGACGACGAGGACGACGAGGACGAGGACGACGAGGACGAGGACGAGGACGACGACGACGAGGACGACGAGGACGAGGACGACGAGGATGACGAGGACGAGGACGACGAGGACGACGAGGACGAGGACGACGAGGACGAGGACGAGGACGACGAGGACGAGGACGACGAGGACGAGGACGACGAGGACGAGGACGACGAGGACGAGGACGACGAGGACGCGGACGTCGAGGACGAGGACGACGAGGACGAGGACGACGAGGACGAGGACGACGAGGACGAGGACGACGAGGACGAGGACGACGAGGACGAGGACGACGAGGACGACGAGGACGAGGACGACGAGGACGAGGACGACGAGGACGACGAGGACGAGGACGACGAGGACGAGGACGACGAGGACGAGGACGACGAGGACGAGGACGACGACGACGACGAGGACGACGAGGACGAGGACGACGAGGACGAGGACGACGAGGACGAGGACGACGAGGACGAGGACGAGGACGACGAGGACGACGAGGACGACGAGGACGAGGACGACGAGGACGAGGACGACGAGGACGAGGACGACGAGGACGAGGACGACGAGGACGAGGACGACGACGACGACGACGAGGACGAGGACGACGACCACGAGGACGAGGACGAGGACGACGAGGACGACGAGGACGACAAGGACGAGGACGAGGACGACGAGGACGACGAGGACGAGGACGAGGACGACGAGGACGAGGACGACGAGGACGAGGACGACGAGGACGAGGACGGCGAGGACGAGGACGACGAGGACGAGGACGACGAGGACGAGGACGACGAGGACGAGGACGAGGACGACGAGGACGAGGACGACGAGGACGAGGACGACGAGGACGAGGACGACGAGGACGAGGACGACGAGGACGAGGACGACGAGGACGAGGACGACGAGGACGAGGACGACGAGGACGACGAGGACGAGGACGACGAGGACGAGGACGACGAGGACGAAGACGACGACGACGACGAGGACGACGAGGACGAGGACGACGAGGACGAGGACGACGAGGACGAGGACGACGAGGACGAGGACGAGGACGACGAGGACGACGAGGACGACGAGGACGAGGACGACGAGGACGAGGACGACGAGGACGAGGACGACGAGGACGAGGACGACGAGGACGAGGACGACGAGGACGAGGACGACGAGGACGAGGACGACGAGGACGAGGACGACGAGGACGAGGACGACGACGACGACGACGAGGACGAGGACGACGACCACGAGGACGAGGACGAGGACGACGAGGACGACGAGGACGACAAGGACGAGGACGAGGACGACGAGGACGACGAGGACGACGAGGACGAGGACGAGGACCAGGACGACGAGGACGACGAGGACGACGAGGACGAGGACGAGGACGACGAGGACGAGGACGAGGACGACGAGGACGACGAGGACGACGAGGACGAGTACGAGGACGACGACGACGACGACGACGACGAGGACGTGGACGACGAGGACGAGGACGACGAGGATGACGAGGACGAGGACGACGAGGACGACGAGGACGAGGACGACGAGCACGACGAGGACGAGGACGAGGACGACGAGGACGAGGACGACGAGGACGAGGACGACGAGGACGAGGACGACGAGGACGAGGACGGGGACGACGAGGACGAGGACGACGAGGTCGAGGACGACGAGGACGAGGACGACGAGGACGACGAGGACGAGGACGAGGACGACGACGACGACGACGAGGACGTGGACGACGAGGACGAGGACGACGAGGACGGGAACGACGAGGACGACGAGGACGAGGACGACGAGGACGACGAGGACGACGAGGACGAGGACGACGAGGACGACGAGGACGAGGACGACGAGGACGAGGACGAGGACGACGACGACGAGGACGACGAGGACGAGGACGACGAGGATGACGAGGACGAGGACGACGAGGACGACGAGGACGAGGACGACGAGGACGAGGACGAGGACGACGAGGACGAGGACGACGAGGACGAGGACGACGAGGACGAGGACGACGAGGACGAGGACGACGAGGACGAGGACGACGAGGACGCGGACGTCGAGGACGAGGACGACGAGGACGAGGACGACGAGGACGAGGACGACGAGGACGAGGACGACGAGGACGAGGACGACGAGGACGACGAGGACGAGGACGACGAGGACGAGGACGACGAGGACGAGGACGACGACGACGACGAGGACGACGAGGACGAGGACGACGAGGACGAGGACGACGAGGACGAGGACGACGAGGACGAGGACGAGGACGACGAGGACGACGAGGACGACGAGGACGAGGACGACGAGGACGAGGACGACGAGGACGAGGACGACGAGGACGAGGACGACGAGGACGAGGACGACGACGACGACGACGAGGACGAGGACGACGACCACGAGGACGAGGACGAGGACGACGAGGACGACGAGGACGAGGACGACGAGGACGACGAGGACGACAAGGACGAGGACGAGGACGACGAGGACGACGAGGACGACGAGGACGAGGACGAGGACCAGGACGACGAGGACGACGAGGACGACGAGGACGAGGACGAGGACGACGAGGACGAGGACGAGGACGACGAGGACGACGAGGACGACGAGGACGAGTACGAGGACGACGACGACGACGACGACGACGAGGACGTGGACGACGAGGACGAGGACGACGAGGACGAGGACGACGAGGACGACGAGGACGAGGACGACGAGGACGAGGACGACGAGGACGACGAGGACGACGAGGACGAGGACGACGAGGACGAGGACGACGAGGACGACGAGGACGAGGACGACGAGGACGACGAGGACGAGGACGACGAGGACGACGAGGACGACGAGGACGAGGACGACGAGGACGACGAGGACGACGTGGACGACGAGGACGACGAGGACGAGGACGACGAGGACGACGAGGACGAGGACGACGAGGACGACGTGGACGACGAGGACGAGGACGACGAGGACGAGGACGACGAGGACGAGGACGACGAGGACGAGGACGACGAGGACGAGGACGACGAGGACGAGGACGACGAGGACGAGGACGACGAGGACGAGGACGACGAGGACGAGGACGACGAGGACGAGGACGACGAGTACGAGGACGACGAGGACGAGGACGACGAGGACGAGGACGACGACGACGAGGACGACGACGACGACGAGGACGAGGACGACGAGGACGACGAGGACGACGAGGACGAGGACGACGAGGACGAGGACGACGAGGACGAGGACGACGAGGACGAGGACGACGAGGACGAGGACGACAAGGACGAGGACGAGGACGACGAGGACGAGGACGAGGACGACGAGGACGAGGACGACGAGGACGACGAGGACGACGAGGACGACGAGGACGACGAGGACGACGAGGACGACGAGGACGACGAGGACGACGAGGACGACGAGGACGACGAGGACGACGAGGACGACGAGGACGACGAGGACGACGAGGACGACGAGGACGAGGACGAGGACGACGAGGACGAGGACGACGAGGACGAGGACGACGAAGACGAGGACGTCGAGGACGAGGACGACGACGACGAGGACGACGACGACGACGAGGACGAGGACGACGACGAGGACGACGAGGACGACGAGGACGAGGACGACGACGAGGACGACGAGGACGACGAGGACGAGGACGACGAGGACGAGGACGACGAGGGCGAGGACGACGAGGACGAGGACGACGAGGACGAGGACGACGAGGACGAGGACGACGAGGACGAGGACGACGAGGGCGAGGACGACGAGGGCGAGGACGACGAGGACGAGGACGACGAGGACGACGAGGACGACGAGGACGACGAGGACGACGAGGACGACGAGGACGACGAGGACGACGAGGACGACGAGGACGACGAGGACGACGAGGACGACGAGGACGACGAGGACGACGAGGACGACGAGGACGACGAGGACGACGAGGACGACGAGGACGACGAGGACGACGAGGACGACGAGGACGACGAGGACGACGAGGACGACGAGGACGACGAGGACGACGAGGACGACGAGGACGACGAGGACGACGAGGACGACGAGGACGACGAGGACGACGAGGACGAGGGCGACGAGGACGAGGACGACGAGGACGAGGCCGACGAGGACGAGGACGACGAGGATGAGGCCGACGAGGACGAGGACGGCGAGGATGAGGCCGACGAGGACGAGGACGACGAGGATGAGGACGACGAGGACCACGAGGACGAGGACGACGAGGACGAGGACGACGAGGACGAGGACGACGAGGACGAGGACGACGAGGACGAGGACGACGAGGACGAGGGCGACGAGGACGAGGACGACGAGGACGAGGGCGACGAGGACGAGGACGACGAGGACGAGGACGACGAGGACGAGGACGACGAGGACGAGGACGAGGACGACGAGGACGAGGACGACTAGGACGACGAGGACGAGGACGACGAGGACGAGGACGACGAGGACGAGGACGAGGACGACGAGGACGACGAGGACGAGGACGAGGACGACGAGGACGACGAGGACGAGGACGAGGACGACGAGGACGAGGACGAGGACGACGAGGACGACGAGGACGAGGACGACGATGACGAGGACGAGGACGACGAGGACGACGAGGACGAGGACGACGAGGACGAGGACGACGAGGACGACGAGGACGAGGACGACGAGGACGACGAGGACGAGGACGAGGACGAGGACGACGAGGACGAGGACGACGAGGACGAGGACGAGGACGAGGACGACGAGGACGAGGACGACGAGGACGAGGACGACGAGGACGAGGACGACGAGGACGAGGACGAGGACGACGAGGACGAGGACGACGAGGACGAGGACGACGAGGACGAGGACGAGGACGACGAGGACGACGAGGACGAGGACGAGGACGACGAGGACGACGAGGACGAGGACGAGGACGACGAGGACGAGGACGAGGACGACGAGGACGACGAGGACGAGGACGACGATGACGAGGACGAGGACGACGAGGACGACGAGGACGAGGACGACGAGGACGAGGACGACGAGGACGACGAGGACGAGGACGAGGACGAGGACGACGAGGACGACGAGGACGAGGACGAGGACGACGAGGACGACGAGGACGAGGACGAGGACGACGAGGACGAGGACGAGGACGAGGACGAGGACGACGAGGACGACGAGGACGAGGACGAGGACGAGGACGAGGACGACGAGGACGACGAGGACGAGGACGAGGACGAGGACGACGAGGACGACGAGGACGAGGACGACGAGGACGACGAGGACGAGGACGACGAGGACGACGAGGACGACGAGGACGAGGACGACGAGGACGACGAGGACGACGTGGACGACGAGGACGACGAGGACGAGGACGACGAGGACGACGAGGACGAGGACGACGAGGACGACGTGGACGACGAGGACGAGGACGACGAGGACGAGGACGACGAGGACGAGGACGACGAGGACGAGGACGACGAGGACGAGGACGACGAGGACGAGGACGACGAGGACGAGGACGACGAGGACGAGGACGACGAGGACGAGGACGACGAGGACGAGGACGACGAGTACGAGGACGACGAGGACGAGGACGACGAGGACGAGGACGACGACGACGAGGACGACGACGACGACGAGGACGAGGACGACGAGGACGACGAGGACGACGAGGACGAGGACGACGAGGACGAGGACGACGAGGACGAGGACGACGAGGACGAGGACGACGAGGACGAGGACGACAAGGACGAGGACGAGGACGACGAGGACGAGGACGAGGACGACGAGGACGAGGACGACGAGGACGACGAGGACGACGAGGACGACGAGGACGACGAGGACGACGAGGACGACGAGGACGACGAGGACGACGAGGACGACGAGGACGACGAGGACGACGAGGACGACGAGGACGACGAGGACGACGAGGACGACGAGGACGACGAGGACGAGGACGAGGACGACGAGGACGAGGACGACGAGGACGAGGACGACGAAGACGAGGACGTCGAGGACGAGGACGACGACGACGAGGACGACGACGACGACGAGGACGAGGACGACGACGAGGACGACGAGGACGACGAGGACGAGGACGACGACGAGGACGACGAGGACGACGAGGACGAGGACGACGAGGACGAGGACGACGAGGGCGAGGACGACGAGGACGAGGACGACGAGGACGAGGACGACGAGGACGAGGACGACGAGGACGAGGACGACGAGGGCGAGGACGACGAGGGCGAGGACGACGAGGACGAGGACGACGAGGGCGAGGACGACGAGGGCGAGGACGACGAGGACGAGGACGACGAGGACGACGAGGACGACGAGGACGACGAGGACGACGAGGACGACGAGGACGACGAGGACGACGAGGACGACGAGGACGACGAGGACGACGAGGACGACGAGGACGACGAGGACGACGAGGACGACGAGGACGACGAGGACGACGAGGACGACGAGGACGACGAGGACGACGAGGACGACGAGGACGACGAGGACGACGAGGACGACGAGGACGACGAGGACGACGAGGACGACGAGGACGACGAGGACGACGAGGACGACGAGGACGACGAGGACGACGAGGACGACGAGGACGACGAGGACGACGAGGACGACGAGGACGAGGGCGACGAGGACGAGGACGACGAGGACGAGGCCGACGAGGACGAGGACGACGAGGATGAGGCCGACGAGGACGAGGACGGCGAGGATGAGGCCGACGAGGACGAGGACGACGAGGATGAGGACGACGAGGACCACGAGGACGAGGACGACGAGGACGAGGACGACGAGGACGAGGACGACGAGGACGAGGACGACGAGGACGAGGACGACGAGGACGAGGGCGACGAGGACGAGGACGACGAGGACGAGGGCGACGAGGACGAGGACGACGAGGACGAGGACGACGAGGACGAGGACGACGAGGACGAGGACGAGGACGACGAGGACGAGGACGACTAGGACGACGAGGACGAGGACGACGAGGACGAGGACGACGAGGACGAGGACGAGGACGACGAGGACGACGAGGACGAGGACGAGGACGACGAGGACGACGAGGACGAGGACGAGGACGACGAGGACGAGGACGAGGACGACGAGGACGACGAGGACGAGGACGACGATGACGAGGACGAGGACGACGAGGACGACGAGGACGAGGACGACGAGGACGAGGACGACGAGGACGACGAGGACGAGGACGACGAGGACGACGAGGACGAGGACGAGGACGAGGACGACGAGGACGAGGACGACGAGGACGAGGACGAGGACGAGGACGACGAGGACGAGGACGACGAGGACGAGGACGACGAGGACGAGGACGACGAGGACGAGGACGAGGACGACGAGGACGAGGACGACGAGGACGAGGACGACGAGGACGAGGACGAGGACGACGAGGACGACGAGGACGAGGACGAGGACGACGAGGACGACGAGGACGAGGACGAGGACGACGAGGACGAGGACGAGGACGACGAGGACGACGAGGACGAGGACGACGATGACGAGGACGAGGACGACGAGGACGACGAGGACGAGGACGACGAGGACGAGGACGACGAGGACGACGAGGACGAGGACGAGGACGAGGACGACGAGGACGACGAGGACGAGGACGAGGACGACGAGGACGACGAGGACGAGGACGAGGACGACGAGGACGAGGACGAGGACGAGGACGACGAGGACGACGAGGACGAGGACGAGGACGAGGACGAGGACGACGAGGACGACGAGGACGAGGACGAGGACGAGGACGACGAGGACGACGAGGACGAGGACGACGAGGACGACGAGGACGAGGACGACGAGGACGACGAGGACGACGAGGACGACGAGGACGACGAGGACGAGGACGACGAGGACGACGAGGACGAGGACGACGAGGACGACGAGGACGAGGACGACGACGACGACGAGGACGACGAGGACGAGGACGACGAGGACGAGGACGAGGACGACGGGGACGAGGACGAGGACGACGGGGACGAGGACGACGAGGACGAGGACGACGAGGACGAGGACGACGAGGACGAGGACGACGAGGACGAGGACGACGAGGACGAGGACGACGAGGACGAGGACGACGAGGACGAGGACGACGAGGACGACGAGGACGAGGACGAGGACGACGAGGACGACGAGGACGAGGACGAGGACGACGAGGACGACGAGGACGACGAGGACGACGAGGAAGACGAGGACGACGAGGACGACGAGGACGAGGACGAGGACCACGAGGACGACGAGGACGAGGACGACGAGGACGAGCACGACCAGGACGGGGACGACGAGGACGACGAGGACGAGGACGACGAGGACGAGCACGACGAGGACGGGGACGACGAGGACGAGGACGACGAGGACGACGAGGACGAGGACGACGAGGACGAGGACGAGGACGACGAGGACGACGAGGACGAGGACGACGAGGACGAGGACGAGGACGACGAGGACGAGGACGACGAGGACGAGGACGAGGACGACGAGGACGACGAGGACGAGGACGAGGACGACGAGGACGACGAGGACGAGGACGAGGACGACGAGGACGAGGACGAGGACGACGAGGACGACGAGGACGAGGACGACGATGACGAGGACGAGGACGACGAGGACGACGAGGACGAGGACGACGAGGACGAGGACGACGAGGACGACGAGGACGAGGACGAGGACGACGAGGACGACGAGGACGAGGACGAGGACGAGGACGACGAGGACGACGAGGACGAGGACGAGGACGAGGACGACGAGGACGACGAGGACGAGGACGACGAGGACGACGAGGACGAGGACGAGGACGACGAGGACGAGGACGAGGACGAGGACGACGAGGACGAGGACGAGGACGAGGACGACGAGGACGACGAGGACGAGGACGACGAGGACGACGAGGACGAGGACGACGAGGACGACGAGGACGAGGACGACGACGACGACGAGGACGAGGACGACGAGGATGACGAGGACGAGGACGACGAGGACGAGGACGACGAGGACGACGAGGACGAGGACGACGAGGACGACGACGACGACGAGGACGAGGACGACGAGGACGAGGACGAGGACGACGAGGACGAGGACGACGAGGACGAGGACGACGAGGACGAGGACGACGAGGACGAGGACGAGGACGACGAGGACGACGAGGACGAGGACGAGGACGACGAGGACGACGAGGACGAGGACGAGGACGACGAGGACGAGGACGAGGACGACGAGGACGACGAGGACGAGGACGACGATGACGAGGACGAGGACGACGAGGACGAGGAGGACGAGGTCGGGGACGACGAGGACGAGGACGACGAGGTCGAGGACGACGAGGACGAGGACGACGAGGACGACGAGGACGACGAGGACGAGGACGACGAGGACGAGGACGAGGACGAGGACGACGAGGACGACGAGGACGAGGACGACGAGGACGAGGACGACGAGGACGAGGACGACGAGGACGACGAGGACGAGGACGAGGACGACGAGGACGAGGACGAGGACGAGGACGACGAGGACGACGAGGACGAGGACGACGAGGACGACGAGGACGAGGACGACGAGGACGACGAGGACGAGGACGACGACGACGACGAGGACGAGGACGACGAGGATGACGAGGACGAGGACGACGAGGACGACGAGGACGAGGACGACGAGGACGACGAGGACGAGGACGACGAGGACGACGAGGACGAGGACGACGAGGTCGACGACGACGACGAGGACGAGGACGACGAGGACGACGAGGACGAGGACGACGAGGACGAGGGCGACGAGGACGAGGACGACGAGGACGAGGACGACGAGGACGACGAGGACGACGAGGACGAGGACGACGAG
The DNA here is from genome assembly GCA_944738655.2 of Andrena hattorfiana. Classification (NCBI taxonomy): domain Eukaryota; kingdom Metazoa; phylum Arthropoda; class Insecta; order Hymenoptera; family Andrenidae; genus Andrena; species Andrena hattorfiana. The sequence goes on along the minus strand of OX122893.2, from coordinate 18,996,265 downwards.
GACGAGGACGACGAGGACGACGAGGGCGAGGACGACGAGGACGAGGACGACGAGGACGAGGACGACGACGACGACGACGACGACGAGGACGTGGACGACGAGGACGAGGACGACGAGGACGAGGACGACGAGGACGAGGACGACGAGGACGAGGACGACGAGGACGACGAGGACGAGGACAACGAGGACGACGAGGACGAGGACGACGAGGACGACGAGGACGACGAGGACGACGAGGACGACGAGGACGACGAGGACGACGAGGACGAGGACGAGGACGACGAGGACGACGAGGACGAGGACGACGAGGACGACGAGGACGAGGACGACGAGGACGAGGACGACGAGGACGAGGACGACGAGGACGAGGACGACGAGGACGAGGACGACGAGGACGAGGACGACGACGACGAGGACGACGAGGACGCGGACGACGAGGACGAGGACCACGAGGACGAGGACGACGAGGACGAGGACGACGAGGACGAGGACGACGAGGACGAGGACGACGAGGACAAGGACGACGAGGACGAGGACGACGAGGACGAGGACGACGAGGACGAGGACGACGAGGACGAGGACGACGAGGACGAGGACGACGAGGACGAGCACGACGAGGACGAGGACGACGAGGACGAGGACGACGAGGACGAGGACGACGAGGACGAGGACGACGAGGACGAGGACGACGAGGACGAGGACGACGAGGACGAGGACGACGAGGACGAGGACGACGAGGACGAGGACGACGAGGACGAGGACGACGAGGACGAGGACGACGTGGACGACGAGGACGAGGACGACGATGACGGGGACGTCGTGGACGACGAGGACGAGGACGAGGACGACGAGGACGACGAGGACGAGGACGAGGACGACGAGGACGACGAGGACGAGGACGAGGACGGCGAGGACGACGAGGACGACGAGGACGAGGACGACGAGGACGACGACGACGAGGACGGCGACGACGGGGACGACGATGACGGGGACGGGGACGACGGGGACGTGGACGACGGGGACGGGGACGACGGGGACGGGGACGACGGGGACGACGAGGACGAGGACGACGAGGACGACGAGGACGAGGACGACGAGGACGACGAGGACGACGAGGACGAGGACGACGAGGACGAGGACGAGGACGACGAGGACGAGGACGACGAGGACGAGGACGACGAGGACGAGGACGACGACGACGAGGACGACGAGGACGAGGACGACGAGGACGAGGACGACGAGGACGAGGACGACGAGGACGAGGACGACGAGGACGAGGACGACGAGGACGAGGACGACGAGGACGAGGACGACGAGGACGAGGACGACGAGGACGAGGACGACGAGGACGAGGACGACGAGGACGAGGACGACGAGGACGAGGACGACGAGGACGAGGACGACGAGGACGAGGACGACGAGGACGAGGACGACGAGGACGAGGACGACGAGGACGAGGACGACGACGACGAGGACGACGACGACGGGGACGACGACGACGGGGACGGGGACGACGGGGACGGGCACGACGGGGACGAGGACGATGAGGACGGTGAGGACGAGGACGACGAGTACGACGAGGACGAGGACGACGAGGACGACGAGGACGACAAGGACGACGAGGACGACGAGGACGAGGACGACGAGGACGAGGACGACGAGGACGAGGACGACGAGGACGAGGACGACGAGGACGAGGACGACGAGGACGAGGACGACGAGGACGACGAGGACGAGGACGAGGACGAGGACGACGAGGACGAGGACGAGGACGAGGACGACGAGGACGACGAGGACGAGGACGAGGACGACGAGGACGACGAGGACGACGAGGACGACGAGGACGACGAGGACGAGGACGAGGACCACGAGGACGACGAGGACGACGAGGACGAGGACGAGGACCACGAGGACGACGAGGACGAGGACGACGAGGACGAGCACGATGAGGACGAGGACGACGAGGACGAGGACGACGAGGACGACGAGGACGAGGACGACGAGGACGAGGACGACGAGGACGAGGACGACGAGGACGAGGACGACGAGGACGAGGACGACGAGGACGAGGACGAGGACGACGAGGACGAGGACGACGAGGACGAGGACGACGAGGACGAGGACGACGAGGACGAGGACGAGGACGACGAGGACGACGAGGACGAGGACGAGGACGACGAGGACGACGAGGACGAGGACGAGGACGACGAGGACGAGGACGAGGACGACGAGGACGACGAGGACGAGGACGACGATGACGAGGACGAGGACGACGAGGACGACGAGGACGACGAGGACGACGAGGACGAGGACGACGAGGACGAGGACGACGAGGACGACGAGGACGAGGACGAGGACGAGGACGACGAGGACGACGAGGACGAGGACGAGGACGACGAGGACGACGAGGACGAGGACGAGGACGACGAGGACGAGGACGAGGACGAGGACGACGAGGACGACGAGGACGAGGACGAGGACGAGGACGACGAGGACGACGAGGACGAGGACGACGAGGACGACGAGGACGAGGACGACGAGGACGACGAGGACGAGGACGACGAGGACGACGAGGACGACGAGGACGACGAGGACGACGAGGACGAGGACGACGAGGACGACGAGGACGAGGACGACGAGGACGAGGACGAGGACGACGGGGACGAGGACGAGGACGACGGGGACGAGGACGACGAGGACGAGGACGACGAGGACGAGGACGACGAGGACGAGGACGACGAGGACGAGGACGACGAGGACGAGGACGACGAGGACGAGGACGACGAGGACGACGTGGACGAGGACGAGGACGACGAGGACGACGAGGACGAGGACGAGGACGACGAGGACGACGAGGACGACGAGGACGACGAGGACGACGAGGACGACGAGGACGAGGACGAGGACCACGAGGACGACGAGGACGAGGACGACGAGGACGAGCACGACCAGGACGGGGACGACGAGGACGACGAGGACGAGGACGACGAGGACGAGCACGACGAGGACGGGGACGACGAGGACGAGGACGACGAGGACGACGAGGACGAGGACGACGAGGACGAGGACGACGAGGACGAGGACGAGGACGACGAGGACGAGGACGACGAGGACGAGGACGAGGACGACGAGGACGACGAGGACGAGGACGAGGACGACGAGGACGACGAGGACGATGACGAGGACGACGAGGACGAGGACGAGGACGACGAGGACGACGAGGACGAGGACGACGATGACGAGGACGAGGACGACGAGGACGACGAGGACGAGGACGACGAGGACGAGGACGACGAGGACGACGAGGACGAGGACGACGAGGACGACGAGGACGAGGACGACGAGGACGACGAGGACGAGGACGAGGACGAGGACGACGAGGACGACGAGGACGAGGACGACGAGGACGACGAGGACGAGGACGAGGACGACGAGGACGAGGACGAGGACGAGGACGACGAGGACGACGAGGACGAGGACGACGAGGACGACGAGGACGAGGACGACGAGGACGAGGACGACGAGGACGACGAGGACGACGAGGACGAGGACGACGACGACGACGAGGACGAGGACGACGAGGATGACGAGGACGAGGACGACGAGGACGAGGACGACGAGGACGACGAGGACGAGGACGACGAGGACGACGACGACGACGAGGACGAGGACGACGAGGACGAGGACGAGGACGACGAGGACGAGGACGACGAGGACGAGGACGACGAGGACGAGGACGACGAGGACGAGGACGACGAGGACGAGGACGACGAGGACGAGGACGAGGACGACGAGGACGACGAGGACGAGGACGAGGACGACGAGGACGACGAGGACGAGGACGAGGACGACGAGGACGACGAGGACGAGGACGACGATGACGAGGACGAGGACGACGAGGACGAGGAGGACGAGGTCGGGGACGACGAGGACGAGGACGACGAGGTCGAGGACGACGAGGACGAGGACGACGAGGACGACGAGGACGACGAGGACGAGGACGACGAGGACGAGGACGACGAGGACGACGAGGGCGAGGACGACGAGGACGAGGACGACGAGGACGAGGACGACGACGACGACGACGCTGACGAGGACGACGACCACGAGGACGAGGACGAGGACGACGAGGACGACGAGGACGAGGACGAGGACGACGACCACGAGGACGAGGACGAGGACGACGACCACGAGGACGAGGACGAGGACGACGAGGATGACGAGGACGACGAGGACGAGGACGACGAGGACGACGAGGACGAGGACGAGGACGACGAGGACGACGAGGACGAGGACGAGGACGAGGACGACGACGACGACGACGACGACGAGGACGTGGACGACGAGGACGAGGACGACGAGTACGAGGACGACGAGGACGACGAGGACGAGGACGACGAGGACGAGGACGACGAGGACGACGAGGACGAGGACGACGAGGACGACGAGGACGAGGACGACGAGGACGACGAGGACGACGAGTACGACGAGGACGATGAGGACGAGGACGAGGACGACGAGGACGACGAGGACGAGGACGACGACGAGGACGAGGACGACGAGGACGAGGACGACGAGGACGAGGACGACGAGGACGAGGACGACGAGGACGAGGACGACGAGGACGAGGACGACGAGGACGAGGACGACGAGGACGAGGACAACGAGGACGAGGACGACGAGGACGAGGACGACGAGGACGAGGACGACGAGGACGAGGACGACGAGGACGAGGACGACGAGGACCAGGACGACGAGGACGGCGAGGACGAGGACGAGGACGACGAGGACGACGAGGACGAGGACGGCGAGGAGGACGACGACGAGGACGAGGAGGACGAGGTCGGGGAGGACGAGGACGAGGACGACGAGGTCGAGGACGACGAGGACGAGGACGACGAGGACGACGAGGACGACGAGGACGAGGACGACGAGGACGAGGACGACGAGGACGACGAGGGCGAGGACGACGAGGACGAGGACGACGAGGACGAGGACGACGACGACGACGACGACGAGGAGGACGTGGACGACGAGGACGAGGACGACGAGGACGACGAGGACGAGGACGAGGACGACGAGGACGACGAGGACGACGAGGACGAGGACGACGATGACGAGGACGAGGACGACGAGGACGACGAGGACGAGGACGACGAGGACGAGGACGACGAGGACGACGAGGACGAGGACGACGAGGACGACGAGGACGAGGACGAGGACGAGGACGACGAGGACGACGAGGACGAGGACGAGGACGAGGACGACGAGGACGACGAGGACGAGGACGACGAGGACGACGAGGCCGCGGACGAGGACGACGAGGACGAGGACGAGGACGAGGACGACGAGGACGACGAGGACGAGGACGACGAGGACGACGAGGACGAGGACGACGAGGACGACGAGGACGAGGACGACGACGACGACGAGGACGAGGACGACGAGGATGACGAGGACGAGGACGGCGAGGACGAGGACGACGAGGACGACGAGGACGAGGACGACGAGGACGACGACGACGACGAGGACGAGGACGACGAGGACGAGGACGAGGACGACGAGGACGAGGACGACGAGGACGAGGACGACGAGGACGAGGACGACGAGGACGAGGACGACGAGGACGAGGACGAGGACGACGAGGACGACGAGGACGAGGACGAGGACGACGAGGACGAGGACGAGGACGACGAGGACGACGAGGACGAGGACGACGATGACGAGGACGAGGACGACGAGGACGAGGAGGACGAGGTCGGGGACGACGAGGACGAGGACGACGAGGTCGAGGACGACGAGGACGAGGACGACGAGGACGACGAGGACGACGAGGACGAGGACGACGAGGACGACGAGGACGAGGACGACGACGACGACGACGAGGACGAGGACGACGAGGACGAGGACGACGACGACGACGACGAGGACGAGGACGACGACCACGAGGACGAGGACGAGGACGACGAGGACGACGAGGACGAGGACGACGAGGACGAGGACGACGAGGACGACGAGGACGAGGACGACGACGACGAGGACGAGGACGACGAGGACGAGGACGACGACGACGACGACGAGGACGAGGACGACGACCACGAGGACGAGGACGAGGACGACGAGGACGACGAGGACGAGGACGAGGACGACGACCACGAGGACGAGGACGACGAGGACGAGGACGACGAGGACGAGGACGACGAGGACGAGGACGACGAGGACGAGGACGACGAGGACGAGGACGACGAGGACGAGGACGACCAGGACGAGGACGACGAGGACGAGGACGACGAGGACGAGGACGACGAGGACGAGGACGACGAGGACGAGGACGACGAGGACGAGGACGACGAGGACGAGGACGACGAGGACGAGGACGACGAGGACGAGGACGACGAGGACGAGCACGACGAGGACGAGCACGACGAGGACGAGGACGACGACGACGAGGACGACGACGACGAGGACGACGACGACGACGAGGACGAGGACGACGAGGCCGACGAGGACGACGAGGACGACGAGGACGACGAGGACGACGAGGACGACGAGGACGACGAGGACGACGAGGACGACGAGGAGGACGAGGACGACGAGGACGACGAGGACGACGAGGACGACGAGGACGACGAGGACGACGAGGACGACGAGGACGACGAGGACGACGAGGACGACGAGGACGACGAGGACGAGGACGACGAGGACGAGGACGACGAGGACGAGGACGAGGACGGCGAGGAAGAGGACGACGACGACGGGGACGACGACGACGGGGACGGGGACGACGGGGACGTGGACGACGGGGGCGGGGACGACGAGGACGAGGACGACGAGGACGAGGACGAGGACGACGAGGACGAGGACGACGAGGACGAGGACGACGAGGACGAGGACGACGACGACGAGGACGACGAGGACGAGGACGACGAGGACGAGGACGACGAGGACGAGGACGACGAGGACGAGGACGACGAGGACGAGGACGACGAGGACGAGGACGACGAGGACGAGGACGACGAGGACGAGGACGACGAGGACGAGGACGACGAGGACGAGGACGACGAGGACGAGGACGACGAGGACGAGGACGACGAGGACGAGGACGACGAGGACGAGGACGACGAGGACGAGGACGACGAGGACGAGGACGACGAGGACGAGGACGACGAGGACGAGGACGACGAGGACGAGGACGACGAGGACGAGGACGACGAGGACGAGGACGACGAGGACGAGGACGACGACGACGGGGACGGGGACGACGGGGACGGGCACGACGGGGACGAGGACGATGAGGACGGTGAGGACGAGGACGACGAGTACGACGAGGACGAGGACGACGAGGACGACGAGGACGACAAGGACGACGAGGACGACGAGGACGAGGACGACGAGGACGAGGACGACGAGGACGAGGACGACGAGGACGAGGACGACGAGGACGAGGACGACGAGGACGAGGACGACGAGGACGACGAGGACGAGGACGAGGACGACGAGGACGACGAGGACGAGGACGAGGACGACGAGGACGACGAGGACGACGAGGACGACGAGGACGACGAGGACGAGGACGAGGACCACGAGGACGACGAGGACGAGGACGACGAGGACGAGCACGATGAGGACGAGGACGACGAGGACGAGGACGACGAGGACGACGAGGACGAGGACGACGAGGACGAGGACGACGAGGACGAGGACGACGAGGACGAGGACGAGGACGAGGACGACGAGGACGAGGACGACGAGGACGAGGACGACGAGGACGAGGACGACGAGGACGAGGACGAGGACGACGAGGACGACGAGGACGAGGACGAGGACGACGAGGACGACGAGGACGACGAGGACGAGGACGAGGACGACGAGGACGAGGACGAGGACGACGAGGACGACGAGGACTAGGACGACGATGACGAGGACGAGGACGACGAGGACGACGAGGACGAGGACGACGAGGACGAGGACGACGAGGACGACGAGGACGAGGACGAGGACGAGGACGACGAGGACGACGAGGACGAGGACGAGGACGACGAGGACGACGAGGACGAGGACGAGGACGACGAGGACGAGGACGAGGACGAGGACGACGAGGACGACGAGGACGAGGACGAGGACGAGGACGACGAGGACGAGGACGACGAGGACGACGAGGACGACGAGGACGAGGACGAGGACGAGGACGACGAGGACGACGAGGACGACGAGGACGAGGACGACGAGGACGACGAGGACGAGGACGACGAGGACGACGAGGACGAGGACGACGAGGACGACGAGGACGACGAGGACGACGAGGACGACGAGGACGAGGACGACGAGGACGACGAGGACGAGGACGACGAGGACGACGAGGACGAGGACGACGACGACGACGAGGACGACGAGGACGAGGACGACGAGGACGAGGACGAGGACGACGGGGACGAGGACGAGGACGACGGGGACTAGGACGACGAGGACGAGGACGACGAGGACGAGGACGACGAGGACGAGGACGACGAGGACGAGGACGACGAGGACGAGGACGACGAGGACGAGGACGACGAGGACGACGAGGACGAGGACGAGGACGACGAGGACGACGAGGACGACGAGGACGACGAGGACGACGAGGACGACGAGGACGACGAGGACGAGGACGAGGACCACGAGGACGACGAGGACGAGGACGACGAGGACGAGCACGACCAGGACGGGGACGACGAGGACGACGAGGACGAGGACGACGAGGACGAGCACGACGAGGACGGGGACGACGAGGACGAGGACGACGAGGACGACGAGGACGAGGACGACGAGGACGAGGACGAGGACGACGAGGACGAGGACGACGAGGACGAGGACGAGGACGACGAGGACGACGAGGACGAGGACGAGGACGACGAGGACGACGAGGACGATGACGAGGACGACGAGGACGAGGACGAGGACGACGAGGACGACGAGGACGAGGACGACGATGACGAGGACGAGGACGACGAGGACGACGAGGACGAGGACGACGAGGACGAGGACGACGAGGACGACGAGGACGAGGACGACGAGGACGACGAGGACGAGGACGACGAGGACGACGAGGACGAGGACGAGGACGACGAGGACGACGAGGACGAGGACGACGAGGACGACGAGGACGAGGACGAGGACGACGAGGACGAGGACGAGGACGAGGACGACGAGGACGACGAGGACGAGGACGACGAGGACGACGAGGACGAGGACGACGAGGACGAGGACGACGAGGACGACGAGGACGACGAGGACGAGGACGACGACGACGACGAGGACGAGGACGACGAGGATGACGAGGACGAGGACGACGAGGACGAGGACGACGAGGACGACGAGGACGAGGACGACGAGGACGACGACGACGACGAGGACGAGGACGACGAGGACGAGGACGAGGACGACGAGGACGAGGACGACGAGGACGAGGACGACGAGGACGAGGACGACGAGGACGAGGACGACGAGGACGAGGACGACGAGGACGAGGACGACGAGGACGAGGACGACGAGGACGAGGACGACGAGGACGAGGACGAGGACGACGTGGACGACGAGGACGAGGACGAGGACGACGAGGACGACGAGGACGAGGACGAGGACGACGAGGACGACGAGGACGAGGACGACGATGACGAGGACGAGGACGACGAGGACGAGGAGGACGAGGTCGGGGACGACGAGGACTAGGACGACGAGGTCGAGGACGACGAGGACGAGGACGACGAGGACGACGAGGACGAGGACGACGAGGACGAGGACGACGAGGACGACGAGGGCGAGGACGACGAGGACGAGGACGACGAGGACGAGGACGACGACGACGACGACGAGGACGAGGACGACGACCACGAGGACGAGGACGAGGACGACGAGGACGACGAGGACGAGGACGAGGACGACGACCACGAGGACGAGGACGAGGACGACGACCACGAGGACGAGGACGAGGACGACGAGGATGACGAGGACGACGAGGACGAGGACGAGGACCAGGACGACGAGGACGACGAGGACGACGAGGACGAGGACGACGAGGACGAGGACGACGAGGACGAGGACGACGAGGACGAGGACAACGAGGACGAGGACGACGAGGACGAGGACGACGAGGACGAGGACGACGAGGACGAGGACGACAAGGACGAGGACGACGAGGACGAGGACGACGAGGACGAGGACGACGAGGACGAGGACGACGAGGACGAGGACGACGAGGACGAGGACGACGAGGACGAGGACGACGAGGACGAGGACGACGAGGACGGCGAGGACGAGGACGAGGACGACGAGGACGACGAGGACGAGGACGGCGAGGAGGACGACGACGAGGACGAGGAGGACGAGGTCGGGGAGGACGAGGACGAGGACGACGAGGTCGAGGACGACGAGGACGAGGACGACGAGGACGACGAGGACGACGAGGACGAGGACGACGAGGACGAGGACGACGAGGACGACGAGGGCGAGGACGACGAGGACGTGGACGACGAGGACGAGGACGACGACGACGACGACGACGACGAGGACGTGGACGACGAGGACGAGGACGACGAGGACGACGAGGACGAGGACGAGGACGACGAGGACGACGAGGACGAGGACGAGGACGACGAGGACGAGGACGAGGACGACGAGGACGACGAGGACGAGGACGACGATGACGAGGACGAGGACGACGAGGACGACGAGGACGAGGACGACGAGGACGAGGACGACGAGGACGACGAGGACGAGGACGACGAGGACGACGAGGACGAGGACGACGAGGATGACGAGGACGAGGACGGCGAGGACGAGGACGACGACGACGGGGACGACGACGACGGGGACGGGGACGACGGGGACGTGGACGACGGGGACGGGGACGACGGGGACGAGGACGACGAGGACGAGGACGAGGACGAGGACGACGAGGACGACGAGGACGAGGACGACGAGGACGACGAGGACGACGAGGACGACGAGGACGAGGACGACGAGGACGACGAGGACGAGGACGACGACGACGACGAGGACGAGGACGACGAGGATGACGAGGACGAGGACGACGAGGACGAGGACGACGAGGACGACGAGGACGAGGACGACGAGGACGACGACGACGACGAGGACGAGGACGACGAGGACGAGGACGAGGACGACGAGGACGAGGACGACGAGGACGAGGACGACGAGGACGAGGACGACGAGGACGAGGACGACGAGGACGAGGACGACGAGGACGAGGACGACGAGGACGAGGACGACGAGGACGAGGACGAGGACGACGAGGACGACGAGGACGAGGACGAGGACGACGAGGACGACGAGGACGAGGACGAGGACGACGAGGACGAGGACGAGGACGACGAGGACGACGAGGACGAGGACGACGATGACGAGGACGAGGACGACGAGGACGAGGAGGACGAGGTCGGGGACGACGAGGACGAGGACGACGAGGTCGAGGACGACGAGGACGAGGACGACGAGGACGACGAGGACGACGAGGACGAGGACGACGAGGACGAGGACGACGAGGACGACGAGGGCGAGGACGACGAGGACGAGGACGACGAGGACGAGGACGACGACGACGACGACGAGGACGAGGACGACGACCACGAGGACGAGGACGAGGACGACGCGGACGACGAGGACGAGGACGAGGACGACGACCACGAGGACGAGGACGAGGACGACGACCACGAGGACGAGGACGAGGACGACGAGGATGACGAGGACGACGAGGACGAGGACGACGACCAGGACGACGAGGACGACGAGGACGACGAGGACGAGGACGAGGATGACGAGGACGACGAGGACGAGGACGAGGACGACGACGACGACGACGACGACGAGGACGTGGACGACGAGGACGAGGACGACGAGGACGAGGACGACGAGGACGACGAGGACGAGGACGACGAGGACGACGAGGACGAGGACGACGAGGACGACGAGGACGAGGACGACGAGGACGACGAGGACGACGAGTACGACGAGGACGACGAGGACGAGGACGAGGACGACGAGGACGACGAGGACGAGGACGACGACGACGACGAGGACGAGGACGACGAGGACGAGGACGACGAGGACGAGGACGACGAGGACGAGGACGACGAGGACGAGGACGACGAGGACGAGGACAACGAGGACGAGGACGACGAGGACGAGGACGACGAGGACGAGGACGACGAGGACGAGGACGACAAGGACGAGGACGACGAGGACGAGGACGACGAGGACGAGGACGACGAGGACGAGGACGACAAGGACGAGGACGACGAGGACGAGGACGACGAGGACGAGGACGACGAGGACGAGGACGACGAGGACGAGGACGACGAGGACGAGGACGACGAGGACGAGGACGACGAGGACGGCGAGGACGAGGACGAGGACGACGACGACGACGACGACGACGAGGACGTGGACGACGAGGACGAGGACGACGAGGACGACGAGGACGAGGACGAGGACGACGAGGACGACGAGGACGAGGACGACGAGGACGACGAGGACGAGGACGACGAGGACGAGGACGACGAGGACGACGAGGACGAGGACGACGAGGACGACGAGGACGAGGACGACGAGGACGACGAGGACGACGAGTACGACGAGGACGACGAGGACGAGGACGAGGACGACGAGGACGACGAGGACGAGGACGACGACGAGGACGAGGACGACGAGGACGAGGACGACGAGGACGAGGACGACGAGGACGAGGACGACGAGGACGAGGACGACGAGGACGAGGACAACGAGGACGAGGACGACGAGGACGAGGACGACGAGGACGAGGACGACGAGGACGAGGACGACAAGGACGAGGACGACGAGGACGAGGACGACGAGGACGAGGACGACGAGGACGAGGACGACGAGGACGAGGACGACGAGGACGAGGACGACGAGGACGGCGAGGACGAGGACGAGGACGACGAGGACGACGAGGACGAGGACGGCGAGGAGGACGACGACGAGGACGAGGAGGACGAGGTCGGGGAGGACGAGGACGAGGACGACGAGGTCGAGGACGACGAGGACGAGGACGACGAGGACGACGAGGACGACGAGGACGAGGACGACGAGGACGAGGACGACGAGGACGACGAGGGCGAGGACGACGAGGACGAGGACGACGAGGACGAGGACGACGACGACGACGACGACGACGAGGACGTGGACGACGAGGACGAGGACGACGAGGACGACGAGGACGAGGACGAGGACGACGAGGACGACGAGGACGAGGACGAGGACGACGAGGACGAGGACGAGGACGACGAGGACGACGAGGACGAGGACGACGATGACGAGGACGAGGACGACGAGGACGACGAGGACGAGGACGACGAGGACGAGGACGACGAGGACGACGAGGACGAGGACGACGAGGACGACGAGGACGAGGACGACGAGGATGACGAGGACGAGGACGGCGAGGACGAGGACGACGACGACGGGGACGACGACGACGGGGACGACGGGGACGTGGACGACGGGGACGGGGACGACGGGGACGAGGACGACGAGGACGAGGACGAGGACGAGGACGACGAGGACGACGAGGACGAGGACGACGAGGACGACGAGGACGAGGACGACGAGGACGACGAGGACGAGGACGACGACGACGACGAGGACGAGGACGACGAGGATGACGAGGACGAGGACGACGAGGACGAGGACGACGAGGACGACGAGGACGAGGACGACGAGGACGACGACGACGACGAGGACGAGGACGACGAGGACGAGGACGAGGACGACGAGGACGAGGACGACGAGGACGAGGACGACGAGGACGAGGACGACGAGGACGAGGACGACGAGGACGAGGACGACGAGGACGAGGACGACGAGGACGAGGACGACGAGGACGAGGACGAGGACGACGAGGACGACGAGGACGAGGACGAGGACGACGAGGACGACGAGGACGAGGACGAGGACGACGAGGACGAGGACGAGGACGACGAGGACGACGAGGACGAGGACGACGATGACGAGGACGAGGACGACGAGGACGAGGAGGACGAGGTCGGGGACGACGAGGACGAGGACGACGAGGTCGAGGACGACGAGGACGAGGACGACGAGGACGACGAGGACGACGAGGACGAGGACGACGAGGACGAGGACGACGAGGACGACGAGGGCGAGGACGACGAGGACGAGGACGACGAGGACGAGGACGACGACGACGACGACGAGGACGAGGACGACGACCACGAGGACGAGGACGAGGACGACGAGGACGACGAGGACGAGGACGAGGACGACGACCACGAGGACGAGGACGAGGACGACGACCACGAGGACGAGGACGAGGACGACGAGGATGACGAGGACGACGAGGACGAGGACGACGACCAGGACGACGAGGACGACGAGGACGACGAGGACGAGGACGAGGATGACGAGGACGACGAGGACGAGGACGAGGACGACGACGACGACGACGACGACGAGGACGTGGACGACGAGGACGAGGACGACGAGGACGAGGACGACGAGGACGACGAGGACGAGGACGACGAGGACGACGAGGACGAGGACGACGAGGACGACGAGGACGAGGACGACGAGGACGACGAGGACGACGAGTACGACGAGGACGACGAGGACGAGGACGAGGACGACGAGGACGACGAGGACGAGGACGACGACGACGACGAGGACGAGGACGACGAGGACGAGGACGACGAGGACGAGGACGACGAGGACGAGGACGACGAGGACGAGGACGACGAGGACGAGGACGACGAGGACGAGGACAACGAGGACGAGGACGACGAGGACGAGGACGACGAGGACGAGGACGACGAGGACGAGGACGACAAGGACGAGGACGACGAGGACGACGAGGACGAGGACGACGAGGACGAGGACGACGAGGACGACGAGGACGAGGACGACGAGGACGAGGACGACGAGGACGAGGACGACGAGGACGAGGACGACGAGGACGGCGAGGACGAGGACGAGGACGACGACGACGACGACGACGACGAGGACGTGGACGACGAGGACGAGGACGACGAGGACGACGAGGACGAGGACGAGGACGACGAGGACGACGAGGACGAGGACGAGGACGACGAGGACGAGGACGAGGACGACGAGGACGACGAGGACGAGGACGACGATGACGAGGACGGGGACGACGAGGACGACGAGGACGAGGACGACGAGGACGAGGACGACGAGGACGACGAGGACGAGGACGACGAGGACGACGAGGACGAGGACGACGAGGACGACGAGGACGCGGACGAGGACGACGAGGACGAGGACGAGGACGAGGACGACGAGGACGACGAGGACGAGGACGACGAGGACGACGAGGACGAGGACGACGAGGACGACGAGGACGAGGACGACGAGGACGACGAGGACGAGGACGACGACGACGACGAGGACGAGGACGACGAGGATGACGAGGACGAGGACGACGAGGACGAGGACGACGAGGACGACGAGGACGAGGACGACGAGGTCGACGACGACGACGAGGACGAGGACGACGAGGACGAGGACGAGGACGACGAGGACGAGGACGACGAGGACGAGGACGACGAGGACGAGGACGACGAGGACGACGAGGACGAGGACGAGGACGACGACCACGAGGACGAGGACGAGGACGACGACCACGAGGACGACGAGGACGAGGACGGCGAGGACGACGAGGACGAGGACGACGAGGACGAGGACGACGAGGACGACGAGGACGAGGACGACGAGGACGACGAGGACGAGGACGACGAGGACGACGAGGACGAGGACGACGAGGACGACGAGGACGACGAGTACGACGAGGACGACGAGGACGAGGACGAGGACGACGAGGACGACGAGGACGAGGACGAGGACGACGAGGACGAGGACGACGAGGACGAGGACGAGGATGACGAGGACGACGAGGACGAGGACGAGGACGACGACGACGACGACGACGACGAGGACGTGGACGACGAGGACGAGGACGACGAGGACGAGGACGACGAGGACGACGAGGACGAGGACGACGAGGACGAGGACGACGAGGACGACGAGGACGAGGACGACGAGGACGACGAGGACGACGAGTACGACGAGGACGACGAGGACGAGGACGAGGACGACGAGGACGACGAGGACGAGGACGGCGAGGAGGACGACGACGAGGACGAAGAGGACGAGGTCGGGGACGACGAGGACGAGGACGACGAGGTCGAGGACGACGAGGACGAGGACGACGAGGACGACGAGGACGACGAGGACGAGGACGACGAGGACGAGGACGACGAGGACGACGAGGGCGAGGACGACGAGGACGAGGACGACGAGGACGAGGACGACGACGACGACGACGACGACGAGGACGTGGACGACGAGGACGAGGACGACGAGGACGACGAGGACGAGGACGAGGACGACGAGGACGACGAGGACGAGGACGAGGACGACGAGGACGAGGACGAGGACGACGAGGACGACGAGGACGAGGACGACGATGACGAGGACGAGGACGACGAGGACGACGAGGACGAGGACGACGAGGACGAGGACGACGAGGACGAGGACGACGAGGACGACGAGGACGAGGACGACGAGGACGACGAGGACGAGGACGAGGACGAGGACGACGAGGACGACGAGGACGAGGACGACGAGGACGACGAGGACGCGGACGAGGACGACGAGGACGAGGACGAGGACGAGGACGACGAGGACGACGAGGACGAGGACGACGAGGACGACGAGGACGAGGACGACGAGGACGACGAGGACGAGGACGACGACGACGACGAGGACGAGGACGACGAGGATGACGAGGACGAGGACGACGAGGACGAGGACGACGAGGACGACGAGGACGAGGACGACGAGGACGACGACGACGACGAGGACGAGGACGACGAGGACGAGGACGAGGACGACGAGGACGAGGACGACGAGGACGAGGACGACGAGGACGACGAGGACGAGGACGAGGACGACGAGGACGAGGACGAGGACGACGAGGACGACGAGGACGAGGACGACGATGACGAGGACGAGGACGACGAGGACGAGGAGGACGAGGTCGGGGACGACGAGGACGAGGTCGGGGACGACGAGGACGAGGACGACGAGGTCGAGGACGACGAGGACGAGGACGACGAGGACGACGAGGACGACGAGGACGAGGACGACGAGGACGAGGACGACGAGGACGACGAGGACGAGGACGACGACGACGAGGACGAGGACGACGAGGACGAGGACGACGACGACGACGACGAGGACGAGGACGACGACCACGAGGACGAGGACGAGGACGACGAGGACGACGAGGACGACGAGGACGAGGACGAGGACGACGACCACGAGGACGAGGACGACGAGGACGACGACGACGACGAGGACGAGGACGACGAGGACGACGAGGACGACGAGGACGACGAGGACGACGAGGACGACGAGGACGACGAGGACGAGGACGACGAGGACGAGGACGAGGACGGCGAGGACGAGGACGACGACGACGGGGACGACGACGACGGGGACGGGGACGACGGGGACGTGGACGACGGGGACGGGGACGACGGGGACGAGGACGACGAGGACGACGAGGACGAGGACGACGAGGACGAGGACGACGAGGACGACGAGGACGAGGACGACGAGGACGAGGACGACGAGGACGAGGACGACGAGGACGAGGACGACGAGGACGAGGACGACGAGGACGAGGACGACGAGGACGAGGACGACGAGGACGAGGACGACGAGGACGAGGACGACGAGGACGAGGACGACGAGGACGAGGACGACGAGGACGAGGACGACGAGGACGAGGACGACGAGGACGAGGACGACGAGGACGAGGACGACGAGGACGAGGACGACGAGGACGAGGACGACGAGGACGAGGACGACGAGGACGAGGACGACGAGGACGAGGACGACGAGGACGAGGACGACGAGGACGAGGACGACGAGGACGAGGACGACGAGGACGAGGACGACGAGGACGACGAGGACGAGGACGACGAGGACGAGGACGACGAGGACGAGGACGACGAGGACGAGGACGACGAGGACGGCGAGGACGAGGACGACGAGGACGACGAGGACGAGGACGAGGACGAGGACGACGAGGACGACGAGGACGAGGACGACGAGGACGACGAGGACGCGGACGAGGACGACGAGGACGAGGACGAGGACGAGGACGACGAGGACGACGAGGACGAGGACGACGAGGACGACGAGGACGAGGACGACGAGGACGACGAGGACGAGGACGACGACGACGACGAGGACGAGGACGACGAGGATGACGAGGACGAGGACGACGAGGGTTAGGACGACGAGGACGACGAGGACGAGGACGACGAGGACGACGACGACGACGAGGACGAGGACGACGAGGACGACGAGGACGAGGACGGCGAGGACGACGACGACGACGAGGACGAGGACGACGAGGACGAGGACGAGGACGACGAGGACGAGGACGACGAGGACGAGGACGACGAGGACGAGGACGACGAGGACGAGGACGACGA
The DNA here is from genome assembly GCA_944738655.2 of Andrena hattorfiana. Classification (NCBI taxonomy): domain Eukaryota; kingdom Metazoa; phylum Arthropoda; class Insecta; order Hymenoptera; family Andrenidae; genus Andrena; species Andrena hattorfiana. Next base: position 18,977,708 of record OX122893.2, on the reverse strand, counting down.
GGACGAGGACGAGGACGACGAGGACGACGAGGACGAGGACGAGGACGACGAGGACGAGGACGAGGACGACGAGGACGACGAGGACGAGGACGACGATGACGAGGACGAGGACGACGAGGACGAGGAGGACGAGGTCGGGGACGACGAGGACGAGGACGACGAGGTCGAGGACGACGAGGACGAGGACGACGAGGACGACGAGGACGACGAGGACGAGGACGACGAGGACGAGGACGACGAGGACGACGAGGACGAGGACGACGACGACGAGGACGAGGACGACGAGGACGAGGACGACGACGGCGACGACGAGGACGAGGACGACGACCACGAGGACGAGGACGAGGACGACGAGGACGACGAGGACGACGAGGACGAGGACGAGGACGACGACCACGAGGACGAGGACGACGAGGACGACGACGACGACGAGGACGAGGACGACGAGGACGACGAGGACGACGAGAACGACGAGGACGACGAGGACGACGAGGACGACGAGGACGACGAGGACGACGAGGACGACGAGGACGAGGACGACGAGGACGACGAGGACGACGAGGACGACGAGGACGACGAGGACGACGAGGACGACGAGGACGACGAGGACGACGAGGACGACGAGGACGACGAGGACGACGAGGACGACGAGGACGACGAGGACGACGAGGACGACGAGGACGACGAGGACGACGAGGACGACGAGGACGACGAGGACGACGAGGACGACGAGGACGACGAGGACGACGAGGACGAGGACGACGAGGACGAGGACGACGAGGACGAGGACGACGAGGACGAGGACGAGGACGACGAGGATGACGAGGACGAGGACGACGAGGACGAGGACGACGAGGACGACGAGGACGAGGACGACGAGGACGACGACGACGACGAGGACGAGGACGACGAGGACGAGGACGAGGACGACGAGGACGAGGACGACGAGGACGAGGACGACGAGGACGACGAGGACGAGGACGAGGACGACGACCACGAGGACGAGGACGAGGACGACGACCACGAGGACGAGGACGAGGACGACGAGGATGACGAGGACGACGAGGACGAGGACGAGGACCAGGACGACGAGGACGACGAGGACGACGAGGACGAGGACGAGGATGACGAGGACGACGAGGACGAGGACGAGGACGACGACGACGACGACGACGACGAGGACGTGGACGACGAGGACGAGGACGACGAGGACGAGGACGACGAGGACGACGAGGACGAGGACGACGAGGACGAGGACGACGAGGACGACGAGGACGAGGACGACGAGGACGAGGACGACGAGGACGACGAGGACGAGGACGACGAGGACGACGAGGACGACGAGTACGACGAGGACGACGAGGACGAGGACGAGGACGACGAGGACGACGAGGACGAGGACGAGGACGACGAGGACGAGGACGACGAGGACGAGGACGAGGATGACGAGGACGACGAGGACGAGGACGAGGACGACGACGACGACGACAACGACGAGGACGTGGACGACGAGGACGAGGACGACGAGGACGAGGACGACGAGGACGACGAGGACGAGGACGACGAGGACGAGGACGACGAGGACGAGGACGACGAGGACGACGAGGGCGAGGACGACGAGGACGAGGACGACGAGGACGAGGACGACGACGACGACGACGACGACGAGGACGTGGACGACGAGGACGAGGACGACGAGGACGACGAGGACGAGGACGACGAGGGCGAGGACGACGAGGACGAGGACGACGAGGACGACGACGACGACGAGGACGAGGACGACGAGGACGAGGACGAGGACGACGAGGACGAGGACGACGAGGACGAGGACGACGAGGACGACGAGGACGAGGACGACGAGGACGACGAGGACGACGAGTACGACGAGGACGACGAGGACGAGGACGAGGACGACGAGGACGAGGACGGCGAGGAGGACGACGACGAGGACGAGGAGGACGAGGTCGGGGACGACGAGGACGAGGACGACGAGGTCGAGGACGACGAGGACGAGGACGACGAGGACGACGAGGACGACGAGGACGAGGACGACGAGGACGAGGACGACGAGGACGACGAGGGCGAGGACGACGAGGACGAGGACGACGAGGACGAGGACGACGACGACGACGACGACGACGAGGACGTGGACGACGAGGACGAGGACGACGAGGACGACGAGGACGAGGACGACGAGGACGACGAGGACGAGGACGACGAGGACGAGGACGACGAGGACGACGAGGGCGAGGACGACGAGGTCGAGGACGACGAGGACGAGGACGACGACGACGACGACGACGACGAGGACGTGGACGACGAGGACGAGGACGACGAGGACGACGAGGACGAGGACGAGGACGACGAGGACGACGAGGACGACGAGGACGAGGACGAGGACGACGAGGACGAGGACGAGGACGACGAGGACGACGAGGACGAGGACGACGATGACGAGGACGAGGACGACGAGGACGACGAGGACGAGGACGACGAGGACGAGGACGACGAGGACGAGGACGACGAGGACGACGAGGACGAGGACGACGAGGACGACGAGGACGAGGACGAGGACGAGGACGACGAGGACGACGAGGACGAGGACGACGAGGACGACGAGGACGCGGACGAGGACGACGAGGACGAGGACGAGGACGAGGACGACGAGGACGACGAGGACGAGGACGACGAGGACGACGAGGACGACGAGGACGAGGACGACGACGACGACGAGGACGAGGACGACGAGGATGACGAGGACGAGGACGACGAGGACGAGGACGACGAGGACGACGAGGACGAGGACGACGAGGACGACGACGACGACGAGGACGAGGACGACGAGGACGAGGACGAGGACGACGAGGACGAGGACGACGAGGACGAGGACGACGAGGACGAGGACGACGAGGACGAGGACGAGGACGACGAGGACGACGAGGACGAGGACGAGGACGACGAGGACGAGGACGAGGACGACGAGGACGACGAGGACGAGGACGACGATGACGAGGACGAGGACGACGAGGACGAGGAGGACGAGGTCGGGGACGACGAGGACGAGGACGACGAGGTCGAGGACGACGAGGACGAGGACGACGAGGACGACGAGGACGACGAGGACGAGGACGACGAGGACGAGGACGACGAGGACGACGAGGACGAGGACGACGACGACGAGGACGAGGACGACGAGGACGAGGACGACGACGACGACGACGAGGACGAGGACGACGACCACGAGGACGAGGACGAGGACGACGAGGACGACGAGGACGACGAGGACGAGGACGAGGACGACGACCACGAGGACGAGGACGACGAGGACGACGACGACGACGAGGACGAGGACGACGAGGACGACGAGGACGACGAGGACGACGAGGACGACGAGGACGACGAGGACGACGAGGACGACGAGGACGACGAGGACGACGAGGACGACGAGGACGACGAGGACGACGAGGACGACGAGGACGACGAGGACGACGAGGACGACGAGGACGACGAGGACGACGAGGACGAGGACGACGAGGACGAGGACGAGGACGGCGAGGACGAGGACGACGACGACGGGGACGACGACGACGGGGACGGGGACGACGGGGACGTGGACGACGGGGACGGGGACGACGGGGACGAGGACGACGAGGACGACGAGGACGAGGACGACGAGGACGACGAGGACGACGAGGACGACGAGGACGACGAGGACGACGAGGACGACGAGGACGACGAGGACGACGAGGACGACGAGGACGACGAGGACGACGAGGACGACGAGGACGACGAGGACGAGGACGACGAGGACGAGGACGACGAGAACGAGGACGAGGACGACGAGGACGAGGACGACGAGGACGAGGACGACGAGGACGAGGACGACGAGGACGAGGACGACGAGGACGAGGACGACGAGGACGAGGACGACGAGGACGAGGACGACGAGGACGAGGACGACGAGTACGAGGACGACGAGGACGAGGACGACGAGGACGAGGACGACGAGGACGAGGACGGCGAGGACGACGAGGACGAGGACGACGACGACGAGGACGAGGACGACGAGGACGAGGACGACGCGGACGAGGACGACGGGGACGAGGACGACGGGGACGAGGACGGCGAGGACGAGGACGGCGAGGACGAGGACGACGAGGACGAGGACGACGAGGACGAGGACGACGAGGACGAGGACGACGAGGACGAGGACGACGAGGACGAGGACGACGAGGACGAGGACGACGAGGACGAGGACGACGAGGACGAGGACGACGAGGACGAGGACGACGAGGACGAGGACGACGAGGACGAGGACGACGAGGACGAGGACGACGAGGACGAGGACGACGAGGACGAGGACGACGAGGACGAGGACGACGAGGACGAGGACGACGAGGACGAGGACGACGAGGACGAGGACGACGAGGACGAGGACGACGAGGACGAGGACGACGAGGACGAGGACGACGAGGACGAGGACGACGAGGACGAGGACGACGAGGACGAGGACGACGAGGACGAGGACCACGAGGACGAGGACCACGAGGACGAGGACGACGAGGACGAGGACGACGAGGACGAGGACGACGAGGACGAGGACGACGAGGACGAGGACGACGACGAGGACGACGAGGACGACGAGGACGACGAGGACGACGAGGACGACGAGGACGACGAGGACGACGAGGACGACGAGGACGACGACGACGACGGGGACGAGGACGACGACGACGAGGACGAGGACGACGAGGACGAGGACGACGAGAACGAGGACGACGAGGACGAGGACGACGAGGACGAGGACGACGAGGACGAGGACGACGAGGACGACGAGGACGACGAGGACGAGGACGACGAGGACGAGGACGACGAGGACGAGGACGACGAGTACGAGGACGACGAGGACGAGGACGACGAGTACGAGGACGACGAGGACGAGGACGACGAGGACGAGGACGACGAGGACGAGGACGACGAGGACGAGGACGACGAGGACGACGAGGACGAGGACGACGACGACGAGGACGAGGACGACGAGGACGAGGACGAGGACGACGAGGACGAGGACGGCGAGGACGAGTACGGCGAGGACGAGGACGACGAGGACGAGGACGACGAGGACGAGGACGACGAGGACGAGGACGACGAGGACGAGGACGACGAGGACGAGGACGACGAGGACGAGGACGACCAGGACGAGGACGACGAGGACGAGGACGACGAGGACGAGGACGACGAGGACGAGGACGACGAGGACGAGGACGACGAGGACGAGGACGACGAGGACGAGGACGACGAGGACGAGGACGACGAGGACGAGGACGACGAGGACGAGGACGACGAGGACGAGGACGACGAGGACGAGGACGACGAGGACGAGGACGACGACGACGGGGACGGGGACGACGGGGACGGGGACGACGGGGACGGGCACGACGGGGACGAGGACGAAGAGGACGGTGAGGACGAGGACGACGAGTACGACGAGGACGAGGACGACGAGGACAACGAGGACGACGAGGACGAGGACGACGAGGACGAGGACGACGAGGACGAGGACGACGAGGACGACGAGGACGACGAGGACGAGGACGACGAGGACGAGGACGACGAGGACGAGGACGACGAGGACGAGGACGACGAGGACGAGGACGACGAGGACGAGGACGACGAGGACGAGGACGACGAGGACGAGGACGACGAGGACGAGGACGACGAGGACGAGGACGACGAGGACGAGGACGACGAGGACGACGAGGACGAGGACGAGGACGACGAGGACGACGAGGACGAGGACGAGGACGACGAGGACGACGAGGACGAGGACGAGGACGACGAGGACGACGAGGACGACGAGGACGACGAGGACGACGAGGACGACGAGGACGACGAGGACGAGGACGAGGACGACGAGGACGACGAGGACGAGGACGAGGACGACGAGGACGACGAGGACGACGAGGACGACGAGGACGACGAGGACAACGAGGACGAGGACGAGGACGACGAGGACGACGAGGACGACGAGGACGACGAGGACGACGAGGACGAGGACGAGGACGACGAGGACGACGAGGACGACGAGGACGACGAGGACGAGGACGAGGACGACGAGGACGAGGACGAGGACGACGAGGACGACGAGGACGAGGACGACGATGACGAGGACGAGGACGACGAGGACGACGAGGACGAGGACGACGAGGACGACGAGGACGAGGTCGACGAGGACGACGAGGACGACGAGGACGAGGACGAGGACGAGGACGACGAGGACGACGAGGACGAGGACGAGGACGAAGAGGACGACGAGGACGAGGACGAGGACGACGAGGACGACGAGGACGAGGACGACGAGGACGACGAGGACGAGGTCGACGAGGACGACGAGGACGACGAGGACGAGGACGAGGACGAGGACGACGAGGACGACGAGGACGAGGACGAGGACGAAGAGGACGACGAGGACGAGGACGAGGACGACGAGGACGACGAGGACGAGGACGACGAGGACGAGGACGACGAGGACGAGGACGACGAGGACGACGAGGACGAGAACGACGACGACGACGAGGACGAGGACGACGAGGACGACGAGGACGAGGACGAGGACCACGAGGACGACGAGGACGACGAGGACGAGGACGACGAGGACGACGAGGACGACGTGGACGACGAGGACGACGAGGACGAGGACGAGGACGACGAGGATGACGAGGACGAGGACGACGAGGACGACGTGGAAGACGAGGACGAGGACGACGAGGACGAGGACGACGAGGACGAGGACGACGAGGACGAGGACGACGAGGACGAGGACGACGAGGACGAGGACGACGAGGACGAGGACGACGAGGACGAGGACGACGACGACGAGGACGACGACGACGACGAGGACGACGACGACGACGAGGACGAGGACGAGGACGACGACGACGACGAGGACGAGGACGACGAGGACGACGAGGACGACGAGGACGAGGACGACGAGGACGACGAGGACGACGAGGACGACGAGGACGAGGACGACGAGGACGAGGACGACGAGGACGAGGACGACGAGGACGAGGACGACGAGGACGAGGACGACGAGGACGAGGACGACGAGGACGAGGGCGACGAGGACGAGGGCGACGAGGACGAGGGCGACGAGGACGAGGGCGACGAGGACGAGGACGACGACGACGACGACGACGACGAGGACGGCGACGACGACGACGAGGACGAGGACGACGACCACGAGGACGAGGACGAGGACGACGAGGACGACGAGGACGACGAGGACGACGAGGACGACAAGGACGAGGACGAGGACGACGAGGACGACGAGGACGACGAGGACGAGGACGAGGACCAGGACGACGAGGACGACGAGGACGACGAGGACGAGGACGAGGACGACGAGGACGACGAGGACGACGAGGACGAGGACGAGGACGACGAGGACGACGAGGACGACGAGGACGAGGACGAGGACGACGACGACGAGGACGAGGACGACGACGACGACGAGGACGACGAGGACGAGGACGACGAGGACGAGGACGACGAGGACGAGGACGACGAGGACGAGGACGACGAGGACGAGGACGACGAGGACGAGGACGACGAGGACGAGGACGACGAGGACGAGGACGACGAGGACGAGGACGACGAGGACGAGGACGACGAGGACGAGGACGACGAGGACGAGGACGACGAGGACGAGGACGACGAGGACGAGGACGACGAGGACGGCGAGGACGAGGACGAGGACGACGAGGACGAGGACGGCGAGGAGGACGACGACGAGGACGAGGAGGACGAGGTCGGGGACGACGAGGACGAGGACGACGAGGTCGAGGAGGACGAGGACGAGGACGACGAGGACGACGAGGACGACGAGGACGAGGACGACGAGGACGAGGACGACGAGGACGACGAGGGCGAGGACGACGAGGACGAGGACGACGAGGACGAGGACGAAGACGACGACGACGACGACGAGGACGTGGACGACGAGGACGAGGACGACGAGGACGACGAGGACGAGGACGAGGACGACGAGGACGACGAGGACGAGGACGAGGACGACGAGGACGAGGACGAGGACGACGAGGACGAGGACGAGGACGACGAGGACGACGAGGACGAGGACGACGATGACGAGGACGAGGACGACGAGGACGACGAGGACGAGGACGACGAGGACGAGGACGACGAGGACGAGGACGACGAGGACGACGAGGACGAGGACGACGAGGACGACGAGGACGAGGACGAGGACGAGGACGACGAGGACGACGAGGACGACGAGGACGAGGACGACGAGGACGACGAGGAAGCGGACGAGGACGAGGACGAGGACGAGGACGACGAGGACGACGAGGACGAGGACGACGAGGACGACGAGGACGAGGACGTCGAGGACGACGAGGACGAGGACGACGACGACGACGAGGACGAGGACGACGAGGATGACGAGGACGAGGACGACGAGGACGAGGACGACGAGGACGACGAGGACGAGGACGACGAGGACGACGACGACGACGAGGACGAGGACGACGAGGACGAGGAGGAGGACGACGAGGACGAGGACGACGAGGACGAGGACGACGAGGACGAGGACGACGAGGACGACGAGGACGAGGACGAGGACGACGACCACGAGGACGAGGACGAGGACGACGACCACGAGGACGAGGACGAGGACGACGAGGATGACGAGGACGACGAGGACGAGGACGAGGACCAGGACGACGAGGACGACGAGGACGACGAGGACGAGGACGAGGATGACGAGGACGACGAGGACGAGGACGAGGACGACGACGACGACGACGACGACGAGGACGTGGACGACGAGGACGAGGACGACGAGGACGAGGACGACGAGGACGACGAGGACGAGGACGACGAGGACGAGGACGACGAGGACGACGAGGACGAGGACGACGAGGACGAGGACGACGAGGACGACGAGGACGAGGACGCCGAGGACGACGAGGACGACGAGTACGACGAGGACGACGAGGACGAGGACGAGGACGACGAGGACGACGAGGACGAGGACGAGGACGACGAGGACGAGGACGACGAGGACGAGGACGAGGATGACGAGGACGACGAGGACGAGGACGAGGACGACGACGACGACGACAATGACGAGGACGTGGACGACGAGGACGAGGACGACGAGGATGACGAGGACGAGGACGACGAGGACGAGGACGACGAGGACGACGAGGACGAGGACGACGAGGACGACGACGACGACGAGGACGAGGACGACGAGGACGAGGAGGAGGACGACGAGGACGAGGACGACGAGGACGAGGACGACGAGGACGAGGACGACGAGGACGACGAGGACGAGGACGAGGACGACGACCACGAGGACGAGGACGAGGACGACGACCACGAGGACGAGGACGAGGACGACGAGGATGACGAGGACGACGAGGACGAGGACGAGGACCAGGACGACGAGGACGACGAGGACGACGAGGACGAGGACGAGGATGACGAGGACGACGAGGACGAGGACGAGGACGACGACGACGACGACGACGACGAGGACGTGGACGACGAGGACGAGGACGACGAGGACGAGGACGACGAGGACGACGAGGACGAGGACGACGAGGACGAGGACGACGAGGACGACGAGGACGAGGACGACGAGGACGAGGACGACGAGGACGACGAGGACGAGGACGCCGAGGACGACGAGGACGACGAGTACGACGAGGACGACGAGGACGAGGACGAGGACGACGAGGACGACGAGGACGAGGACGAGGACGACGAGGACGAGGACGACGAGGACGAGGACGAGGATGACGAGGACGACGAGGACGAGGACGAGGACGACGACGACGACGACAACGACGAGGACGTGGACGACGAGGACGAGGACGACGAGGACGAGGACGACGAGGACGACGAGGACGAGGACGACGAGGACGAGGACGACGAGGACGACGAGGACGAGGACGACGAGGACGACGAGGACGAGGACGACGAGGACGACGAGGACGACGAGTACGACGAGGACGACGAGGACGAGGACGAGGACGACGAGGACGACGAGGACGAGGACGGCGAGGAGGACGACGACGAGGACGAGGAGGACGAGGTCGGGGACGACGAGGACGAGGACGACGAGGTCGAGGACGACGAGGACGAGGACGACGAGGACGACGAGGACGACGAGGACGAGGACGACGAGGACGAGGACGACGAGGACGACGAGGGCGAGGACGACGAGGACGAGGACGACGAGGACGAGGACGACGACGACGACGACGACGACGAGGACGTGGACGACGAGGACGAGGACGACGAGGACGACGAGGACGAGGACGAGGACGACGAGGACGACGAGGACGAGGACGAGGACGACGAGGACGAGGACGAGGACGACGAGGACGACGAGGACGAGGACGACGATGACGAGGACGAGGACGACGAGGACGACAAGGACGAGGACGACGAGGACGAGGACGACGAGGACGAGGACGACGAGGACGACGAGGACGAAGACGACGAGGACGACGAGGACGAGGACGAGGACGAGGACGACGAGGACGACGAGGACGAGGACGACGAGGACGACGAGGACGCGGACGAGGACGACGAGGACGAGGACGAGGACGAGGACGACGAGGACGACGAGGACGAGGACGACGAGGACGACGAGGACGAGGACGACGAGGACGACGAGGACGAGGACGACGACGACGACGAGGACGAGGACGACGAGGATGACGAGGACGAGGACGACGAGGACGAGGACGACGAGGAGGACGAGGACGAGGACGACGAGGACGACGACGACGACGAGGACGAGGACGACGAGGACGAGGACGAGGACGACGAGGACGAGGACGACGAGGACGAGGACGACGAGGACGAGGACGACGAGGACGAGGACGAGGACGACGAGGACGACGAGGACGAGGACGAGGACGACGAGGACGAGGACGAGGACGACGAGGACGACGAGGACGAGGACGACGATGACGAGGACGAGGACGACGAGGACGAGGAGGACGAGGTCGGGGACGACGAGGACGAGGACGACGAGGTCGAGGACGACGAGGACGAGGACGACGAGGACGACGAGGACGACGAGGACGAGGACGACGAGGACGAGGACGACGAGGACGACGAGGACGAGGACGACGACGACGAGGACGAGGACGACGAGGACGAGGACGACGAGGACGAGGACGACGACGACGACGACGAGGACGAGGACGACGACCACGAGGACGAGGACGAGGACGACGAGGACGACGAGGACGACGAGGACGAGGACGAGGACGACGACCACGAGGACGAGGACGACGAGGACGACGACGACGACGAGGACGAGGACGACGAGGACGACGAGGACGACGAGGACGACGAGGACGACGAGGACGACGAGGACGACGAGGACGACGAGGACGACGAGGACGACGAGGACGACGAGGACGACGAGGACGACGAGGACGACGAGGACGACGAGGACGACGAGGACGACGAGGACGACGAGGACGACGAGGACGACGAGGACGACGAGGACGAGGACGACGAGGACGAGGACGACGAGGACGAGGACGAGGACGGCGAGGACGAGGACGACGACGACGGGGACGACGACGACGGGGACGGGGACGACGGGGACGTGGACGACGGGGACGGGGACGACGGGGACGAGGACGACGAGGACGACGAGGACGAGGACGACGAGGACGACGAGGACGACGAGGACGACGAGGACGACGAGGACGACGAGGACGACGAGGACGACGAGGACGACGAGGACGACGAGGACGACGAGGACGACGAGGAGGACGAGGACGAGGACGACGAGAACGAGGACGACGAGGACGAGGACGACGAGGACGAGGACGACGAGGACGAGGACGACGAGGACGAGGACGACGAGGACGAGGACGACGAGGACGAGGACGACGAGGACGAGGACGACGAGGACGAGGACGACGAGTACGAGGACGACGAGGACGAGGACGACGAGGACGAGGACGACGAGGACGAGGACGACGAGGACGAGGACGACGAGGACGACGAGGACGAGGACGACGACGACGAGGACGAGGACGACGAGGACGAGGACGACGCGGACGAGGACGACGGGGACGAGGACGACGAGCACGAGGACGGCGAGGACGAGGACGGCGAGGACGAGGACGACGAGGACGAGGACGACGAGGACGAGGACGACGAGGACGAGGACGACGAGGACGAGGACGACGAGGACGAGGACGACGAGGACGAGGACGACGAGGACGAGGACGACGAGGACGAGGACGACGAGGACGAGGACGACGAGGACGAGGACGACGAGGACGAGGACGACGAGGACGACGAGGACGAGGACGAGGACGACGAGGACGAGGACGAGGACGACGAGGACGACGAGGACGAGGACGACGATGACGAGGACGAGGACGACGAGGACGACGAGGACGAGGACGACGAGGACGACGAGGACGAGGTCGACGAGGACGACGAGGACGAGGACGACGAGGACGAGGTCGACGAGGACGACGAGGACGAGGACGAGGACGAGGACGACGAGGACGACGAGGACGAGGACGAGGACGAAGAGGACGACGAGGACGAGGACGAGGACGACGAGGACGACGAGGACGAGGACGACGAGGACGAGGACGACGAGGACGAGGACGACGAGGACGACGAGGACGAGAACGACGACGACGACGAGGACGAGGACGACGAGGACGACGAGGACGAGGACGAGGACCACGAGGACGACGAGGACGACGAGGACGAGGACGACGAGGACGACGAGGACGACGTGGACGACGAGGACGACGAGGACGAGGACGAGGACGACGAGGATGACGAGGACGAGGACGACGAGGACGACGTGGAAGACGAGGACGAGGACGACGAGGACGAGGACGACGAGGACGAGGACGACGAGGACGAGGACGACGAGGACGAGGACGACGAGGACGAGGACGACGAGGACGAGGACGACGAGGACGAGGACGACGACGACGAGGACGACGACGACGACGAGGACGACGACGACGACGAGGACGAGGACGACGAGGACGACGAGGACGACGAGGACGAGGACGACGAGGACGACGAGGACGACGAGGACGACGAGGACGAGGACGACGAGGACGAGGACGACGAGGACGAGGACGACGAGGACGAGGACGACGAGGACGAGGACGACGAGGACGAGGACGACGAGGACGAGGACGACGAGGACGAGGGCGACGAGGACGAGTGCGACGAGGACGAGGACGACGACGACGACGACGACGACGGGGACGGCGACGACGACGACGAGGACGAGGACGACGACCACGAGGACGAGGACGAGGACGACGAGGACGACGAGGACGACGAGGACGACGAGGACGACAAGGACGAGGACGAGGACGACGAGGACGACGAGGACGACGAGGACGAGGACGAGGACCAGGACGACGAGGACGACGAGGACGACGAGGACGAGGACGAGGACGACGAGGACGACGAGGACGACGAGGACGAGGACGAGGACGACGACGACGACGAGGACGACGAGGACGAGGACGACGAGGACGAGGACGACGAGGACGAGGACGACGAGGACGAGGACGACGAGGACGAGGACGACGAGGACGAGGACGACGAGGACGAGGACGACGAGGACGAGGACGACGAGGACGAGGACGACGAGGACGAGGACGACGAGGACGAGGACGACGAGGACGAGGACGACGAGGACGAGGACGACGAGGACGAGGACGACGAGGACGAGGACGACGAGGACGAGGACGACGAGGACGAGGACGACGAGGACGAGGACGACGAGGACGAGGACGACGAGGACGGCGAGGACGAGGACGAGGACGACGAGGACGAGGACGGCGAGGAGGACGACGACGAGGACGAGGAGGACGAGGTCGGGGACGACGAGGACGAGGACGACGAGGTCGAGGAGGACGAGGACGAGGACGACGAGGACGACGAGGACGACGAGGACGAGGACGACGAGGACGAGGACGACGAGGACGACGAGGGCGAGGACGACGAGGACGAGGACGACGAGGACGAGGACGACGACGACGACGACGACGACGAGGACGTGGACGACGAGGACGAGGACGACGAGGACGACGAGGACGAGGACGAGGACGACGAGGACGACGAGGACGAGGACGAGGACGACGAGGACGAGGACGAGGACGACGAGGACGACGAGGACGAGGACGACGATGACGAGGACGAGGACGACGAGGACGACGAGGACGAGGACGACGAGGACGAGGACGACGAGGACGAGGACGACGAGGACGACGAGGACGAGGACGACGAGGACGACGAGGACGAGGACGAGGACGAGGACGACGAGGACGACGAGGACGAGGACGACGAGGACGACGAGGAAGCGGACGAGGACGACGAGGACGAGGACGAGGACGAGGACGACGAGGACGACGAGGACGAGGACGACGAGGACGACGAGGACGAGGACGACGAGGACGACGAGGACGAGGACGACGACGACGACGAGGACGAGGACGACGAGGATGACGAGGACGAGGACGACGAGGACGAGGACGACGGGGACGACGAGGACGAGGACGACGAGGACGACGACGACGACGAGGACGAGGACGACGAGGACGAGGACGAGGACGACGAGGACGAGGACGACGAGGACGAGGACGACGAGGACGAGGACGACGAGGACGAGGACGACGAGGACGAGGACGACGAGGACGACGAGGACGAGGACGAGGACGACGACCACGAGGACGAGGACGAGGACGACGACCACGAGGACGAGGACGAGGACGACGAGGATGACGAGGACGACGAGGACGAGGACGAGGACCAGGACGACGAGGACGACGAGGACGACGAGGACGAGGACGAGGATGACGAGGACGACGAGGACGAGGACGAGGACGACGACGACGACGACGACGACGAGGACGTGGACGACGAGGACGAGGACGACGAGGACGAGGACGACGAGGACGACGAGGACGAGGACGACGAGGACGAGGACGACGAGGACGACGAGGACGAGGACGACGAGGACGAGGACGACGAGGACGACGAGGACGAGGACGACGAGGACGACGAGGACGACGAGTACGACGAGGACGACGAGGACGAGGACGAGGACGACGAGGACGACGAGGACGAGGACGAGGACGACGAGGACGAGGACGACGAGGACGAGGACGAGGATGACGAGGACGACGAGGACGAGGACGAGGACGACGACGACGACGACAACGACGAGGACGTGGACGACGAGGACGAGGACGACGAGGACGAGGACGACGAGGACGACGAGGACGAGGACGACGAGGACGAGGACGACGAGGACGACGAGGACGAGGACGACGAGGACGACGAGGACGAGGACGACGAGGACGACGAGGACGACGAGTACGACGAGGACGACGAGGACGAGGACGAGGACGACGAGGACGACGAGGACGAGGACGGCGAGGAGGACGACGACGAGGACGAGGAGGACGAGGTCGGGGACGACGAGGACGAGGACGACGAGGTCGAGGACGACGAGGACGAGGACGACGAGGACGACGAGGACGACGAGGACGAGGACGACGAGGACGAGGACGACGAGGACGACGAGGGCGAGGACGACGAGGACGAGGACGACGAGGACGAGGACGACGACGACGACGACGACGACGAGGACGTGGACGACGAGGACGAGGACGACGAGGACGACGAGGACGAGGACGACGAGGACGACGAGGACGAGGACGACGAGGACGACGAGGACGAGGACGACGACGACGACGAGGACGAGGACGACGAGGATGACGAGGACGAGGACGACGAGGACGAGGACGACGAGGACGACGAGGACGAGGACGACGAGGACGACGAGGACGAGGACGACGAGGACGACGACGACGACGAGGACGAGGACGACGAGGACGAGGACGAGGACGACGAGGACGAGGACGACGAGGACGAGGACGACGAGGACGAGGACGACGAGGACGAGGACGAGGACGAGGACGAGGACGACGAGGACGAGGACGAGGACGACGAGGACGACGAGGACGAGGACGACGATGACGAGGACGAGGACGACGAGGACGAGGAGGACGAGGTCGGGGACGACGAGGACGAGGACGACGAGGTCGAGGACGACGAGGACGAGGACGACGAGGACGACGAGGACGACGAGGACGAGGACGACGAGGACGAGGACGACGAGGACGACGAGGACGAGGACGACGAGGACGAGGACGACGACGACGAGGACGAGGACGACGAGGACGAGGACGACGACGACGACGACGAGGACGAGGACGACGACCACGAGGACGAGGACGAGGACGACGAGGACGACGAGGACGACGAGGACGAGGACGAGGACGACGACCACGAGGACGAGGACGACGAGGACGACGACGACGACGAGGACGAGGACGACGAGGACGACGAGGACGACGAGGACGACGAGGACGACGAGGACGACGAGGACGACGAGGACGACGAGGACGACGAGGACGACGAGGACGACGAGGACGACGAGGACGACGAGGACGACGAGGACGACGAGGACGACGAGGACGACGAGGACGACGAGGACGACGAGGACGACGAGGACGACGAGGACGACGAGGACGAGGACGACGAGGACGAGGACGACGAGGACGAGGACGACGAGGACGACGAGGACGAGGACGACGACGACGAGGACGAGGACGACGAGGACGAGGACGACGCGGACGAGGACGACGGGGACGAGGACGACGAGGACGAGGACGGCGAGGACGAGGACGGCGAGGACGAGGACGACGAGGACGAGGACGACGAGGACGAGGACGACGAGGACGAGGACGACGAGGACGAGGACGACGAGGACGAGGACGACGAGGACGAGGACGACGAGGACGAGGACGACGAGGACGAGGACGACGAGGACGAGGACGACGAGGACGAGGACGACGAGGACGAGGACGACGAGGACGAGGACGACGAGGACGAGGACGACGAGGACGAGGACGACGAGGACGAGGACGACGAGGACGAGGACGACGAGGACGAGGACGACGACGACGGGGACGGGGACGACGGGGACGGGGACGACGGGGACGGGCACGACGGGGACGAGGACGATGAGGACGGTGAGGACGAGGACGACGAGTACGACGAGGACGACGAGGACGAGGACGACGAGGACGAGGACGACGAGGACGAGGACGACGAGGACGAGGACGACGAGGACGAGGACGAGGACGACGAGGACGAGGACGACGAGGACGAGGACGACGAGGACGAGGACGACGAGGACGAGGACGACGAGGACGAGGACGACGAGGACGAGGACGACGACGAGGACGACGAGGACGACGAGGACGACGAGGACGACGAGGACGACGAGGACGACGAGGACGACGACGACGACGGGGACGAGGACGACGACGACGAGGACGAGGACGACGAGGACGAGGACGACGAGAACGAGGAAGACGAGGACGAGGACGACGAGGACGAGGACGACGAGAACGAGGAAGACGAGGACGAGGACGACGAGGACGAGGACGACGAGGACGAGGACGACGAGGACGACGAGGACGACGAGGACGAGGACGACGAGGACGAGGACGACGAGGACGAGGACGACGAGGACGAGGACGACGAGTACGAGGACGACGAGGACGAGGACGACGAGGACGAGGACGACGAGGACGAGGACGACGAGGACGAGGACGACGAGGACGAGGACGACGAGGACGACGAGGACGAGGACGACGACGACGAGGACGAGGACGACGAGGACGAGGACGAGGACGACGAGGACGAGGACGGCGAGGACGAGGACGGCGAGGACGAGGACGACGAGGACGAGGACGACGAGGACGAGGACGACGAGGACGAGGACGACGAGGACGAGGACGACGAGGACGAGGACGACGAGGACGAGGACGACGAGGACGAGGACGACCAGGACGAGGACGACGAGGACGAGGACGACGAGGACGAGGACGACGAGGACGAGGACGACGAGGACGAGGACGTCGAGGACGAGGACGACGAGGACGAGGACGACGAGGACGAGGACGACGAGGACGAGGACGACGAGGACGAGGACGACGAGGACGAGGACGACGAGGACGAGGACGACGAGGACGAGGACGACGACGACGGGGACGGGGACGACGGGGACGGGCACGACGGGGACGAGGACGATGAGGACGGTGAGGACGAGGACGACGAGTACGACGAGGACGAGGACGACGAGGACGACGAGGACAACGAGGACGAGGACGACGAGGACGAGGACGACGAGGACGAGGACGACGAGGACGAGGACGACGAGGACGACGAGGACGAGGACGACGAGGACGAGGACGACGAGGACGAGGACGACGAGGACGAGGACGACGAGGACGAGGACGACGAGGACGAGGACGACGAGGACGAGGACGACGAGGACGAGGACGACGAGGACGAGGACGACGAGGACGAGGACGACGAGGACGAGGACGACGAGGACGAGGACGACGAGGACGAGGACGACGAGGACGAGGACGACGAGGACGAGGACGACGAGGACGAGGACGACGAGGACGAGGACGACGAGGACGAGGACGACGAGGACGAGGACGACGAGGACGAGGACGACGAGGACGAGGACGACGAGGACGAGGACGACGAGGACGAGGACGACGAGGACGAGGACGACGAGGACGAGGACGACGAGGACGAGGACGACGAGGACGAGGACGACGAGGACGAGGACGACGAGGACGAGGACGACGAGGACGAGGACGACGAGGACGAGGACGACGAGGACGAGGACGACGAGGACGAGGACGAGGACGACGAGGACGAGGACGACGAGGACGAGGACGACGAGGACGAGGACGACGAGGACGAGGACGACGAGGACGAGGACGACGAGGACGAGGACGACGAGGACGAGGACGACGAGGACGACGAGGACGACGAGGACGACGAGGACGACGAGGACGACGAGGACGACGACGACGACGGGGACGAGGACGACGACGACGAGGACGAGGACGACGAGGACGAGGACGACGAGAACGAGGAAGACGAGGACGAGGACGACGAGGACGAGGACGACGAGAACGAGGAAGACGAGGACGAGGACGACGAGGACGAGGACGACGAGGACGAGGACGACGAGGACGACGAGGACGACGAGGACGAGGACGACGAGGACGAGGACGACGAGGACGAGGACGACGAGGACGAGGACGACGAGGACGAGGACGACGAGTACGAGGACGACGAGGACGAGGACGACGAGGACGAGGACGACGAGGACGAGGACGACGAGGACGAGGACGACGAGGACGACGAGGACGAGGACGACGACGACGAGGACGAGGACGACGAGGACGAGGACGAGGACGGCGAGGACGAGGACGGCGAGGACGAGGACGACGAGGACGAGGACGACGAGGACGAGGACGACGAGGACGAGGACGACGAGGACGAGGACGACGAGGACGAGGACGACGAGGACGAGGACGACCAGGACGAGGACGACGAGGACGAGGACGACGAGGACGAGGACGACGAGGACGAGGACGACGAGGTCGAGGACGACGAGGACGAGGACGACGAGGACGAGGACGACGAGGACGAGGACGACGAGGACGAGGACGACGAGGACGAGGACGACGAGGACGAGGACGACGAGGACGAGGACGACGAGGACGAGGACGACGAGGACGAGGACGACGACGACGGGGACGGGGACGACGGGGACGGGGACGACGGGGACGGGGACGACGGGGACGGGGACGACGGGGACGGGCACGACGGGGACGAGGACGATGAGGACGGTGAGGACGAGGACGACGAGTACGACGAGGACGAGGACGACGAGGACGACGAGGACAACGAGGACGAGGACGACGAGGACGAGGACGACGAGGACGAGGACGACGAGGACGAGGACGACGAGGACGACGAGGACGACGAGGACGAGGACGACGAGGACGAGGACGACGAGGACGAGGACGACGAGGACGAGGACGACGAGGACGAGGACGACGAGGACGAGGACGACGAGGACGAGGACGACGAGGACGAGGACGACGAGGACGAGGACGACGAGGACGACGAGGACGAGGACGAGGACGACGAGGACGACGAGGACGAGGACGACGAGGACGAGGACGATGAGGACGAGGACGACGAGGACGAGGACGACGAGGACGAGGACGACGAGGACGACGAGGACGAGGACGAGGACGACGAGGACGACGAGGACGAGGACGAGGACGACGACGACGACGACGAGGACGTGGACGACGAGGACGAGGACGACGAGGACGCGGACGACGAGGACGAGGACGACGAGGACGAGGTCGACGAGGACGACGAGGACGAGGACGAGGACGAGGACGACGAGGACGACGAGGACGAGGACGAGGACGAAGAGGACGACGAGGACGAGGACGAGGACGACGAGGACGACGAGGACGAGGACGACGAGGACGAGGACGACGAGGACGAGGACGACGAGGACGAGGACGACGAG
The DNA here is from genome assembly GCA_944738655.2 of Andrena hattorfiana. Taxonomy (NCBI): domain Eukaryota; kingdom Metazoa; phylum Arthropoda; class Insecta; order Hymenoptera; family Andrenidae; genus Andrena; species Andrena hattorfiana. The sequence goes on along the minus strand of OX122893.2, from coordinate 18,957,160 downwards.
GACGAGGACGAGGACGAGGACGACGAGGACGACGAGGACGAGGACGAGGACGAAGAGGACGACGAGGACGAGGACGAGGACGACGAGGACGACGAGGACGAGGACTACGAGGACGAGGACGACGAGGACGAGGACGACGAGGACGACGAGGACGAGAACGACGACGACGACGAGGACGAGGACGACGAGGACGACGAGGACGAGGACGAGGACCACGAGGACGACGAGGACGACGAGGACGAGGACGACGAGGACGACGAGGACGACGTGGACGACGAGGACGACGAGGACGAGGACGAGGACGACGAGGATGACGAGGACGAGGACGACGAGGACGACGTGGAAGACGAGGACGAGGACGACGAGGACGAGGACGACGAGGACGAGGACGACGAGGACGAGGACGACGAGGACGAGGACGACGAGGACGAGGACGACGAGGACGAGGACGACGAGGACGAGGACGACGACGACGAGGACGACGACGACGACGAGGACGACGACGACGACGAGGACGAGGACGACGAGGACGACGAGGACGACGAGGACGAGGACGACGAGGACGACGAGGACGACGAGGACGACGAGGACGAGGACGACGAGGACGAGGACGACGAGGACGAGGACGACGAGGACGAGGACGACGAGGACGAGGACGACGAGGACGAGGACGACGAGGACGAGGGCGACGAGGACGAGGACGACGAGGACGAGGGCGACGAGGACGAGGGCGACGAGGACGAGGACGACGACGACGACGACGACGACGAGGACGGCGACGACGACGACGAGGACGAGGACGACGACCACGAGGACGAGGACGAGGACGACGAGGACGACGAGGACGACGAGGACGACGAGGACGACAAGGACGAGGACGAGGACGACGAGGACGACGAGGACGACGAGGACGAGGACGAGGACCAGGACGACGAGGACGACGAGGACGACGAGGACGAGGACGAGGACGACGAGGACGACGAGGACGAGGACGAGGACGACGAGGACGACGAGGACGACTAGGACGAGGACGAGGACGACGACGACGACGACGACGACGAGGACGTGGACGACGAGGACGAGGACGACGAGGACGAGGACGACGAGGACGACGAGGACGAGGACGAGGACGACGAGGACGACGAGGACGAGGACGACGAGGACGAGGACGAGGACAACGAGGACGAGGACGACGAGGACGAGGACGATGAGGACGAGGACGACGAGGACGAGGACGACGAGGACGAGGACGACGAGGACGACGAGGACGAGGACGAGGACGACGAGGACGACGAGGACGAGGACGAGGACGACGACGACGACGACGAGGACGTGGACGACGAGGACGAGGACGACGAGGACGCGGACGACGAGGACGAGGACGACGAGGACGAGGACGACGAGGACGAGGACGACGAGGACGACGACGAGGACGAGGACGACGACCACGAGGACGAGGACGAGGACGACGAGGACGACGAGGACGACGACGAGGACGAGGACGACGACCACGAGGACGAGGACGAGGACGACGAGGACGACGAGGACGACGAGGACGACGAGGACGACGAGGACGAGGACGAGGACGACGAGGACGACGAGGACGACGAGGACGACGAGGACGACGAGGACGACGAGGACGACGAGGACGACGAGGACGACGAGGACGACGAGGACGACGAGGACGACGAGGACGACGAGGACGACGAGGACGACGAGGACGACGAGGACGACGAGGACGACGAGGACGACGAGGACGACGAGGACGACGAGGACGACGAGGACGACGAGGACGACGAGGACGACGAGGACGACGAGGACGACGAGGACGACGAGGACGACGAGGACGACGAGGACGACGAGGACGACGAGGACGACGAGGACGACGAGGACGACGAGGACGACGAGGACGACGAGGACGACGAGGACGACGAGGACGACGAGGACGACGAGGACGACGAGGACGACGAGGACGACGAGGACGACGAGGACGACGAGGACGACGAGGACGACGAGGACGACGAGGACGACGAGGACGACGAGGACGACGAGGACGACGAGGACGACGAGGACGACGAGGCCGACGACGACGAGGACGACGAGGACGAGGACGACGAGGACGAGGACGACGAGGACGAGGACGACCAGGACGAGGACGACGAGGACGAGGACGACGAGGACGAGGAAGACGAGGACGATGAGGACGAGGACGACGAGGACGACGAGGACGAGGACGACGAGGACGAGGACGACGAGGACGAGGACGACGAGGACGACGACGACGACGAGGACGAGGACGACGAGGACGACGAGGACGAGGGCGACGAGGACGAGGGCGACGAGGACGAGGGCGACGAGGACGTGGACGATGAGGACGAGGACGACGAGGACGAGGACGACGAGGACGAGGACGACGAGGACGACGAGGACGAGGACGAGGACGACGAGGACGACGAGGACGAGGACGACGAGGACGAGGACGAGGACAACGAGGACGAGGACGACGAGGACGAGGACGATGAGGACGAGGACGACGAGGACGAGGACGACGAGGACGAGGACGACGAGGACGACGAGGACGAGGACGAGGACGACGAGGACGACGAGGACGAGGACGAGGACGACGACGACGACGACGAGGACGTGGACGACGAGGACGAGGACGACGAGGACGCGGACGACGAGGACGAGGACGACGAGGACGAGGACGACGAGGACGAGGACGACGAGGACGAGGACGACGAGGACGAGGACGACGAGGACGAGGACGACGAGGACGAGGACGACGAGGACGACGAGGACGAGGACGACGAGGACGAGGACGACGAGGACGAGGACGACGAGGACGAGGACGACGACGACGACGAGGACGAGGACGAGGACGAGGACGACGACGACGACGACGAGGACGTGGACGACGAGGACGAGGACGATGAGGACGAGGACGACGAGGACGAGGACGACGAGGACGACGAGGACGACGAGGACGAGGACGAGGACGACGAGGACGACGAGGACGACGAGGACGAGGACGAGGACGACGAGGACGAGGACGACGAGGACGACGAGGACGAGGACGACGAGGACGACGAGGACGAGGACGAGGACGACGAGTACGCGGACGACGAGGACGAGGACGACGAGGACGCGGACGACGAGGACGAGGACGACGAGGACGAGGACGACGAGGACGAGGACGACGAGGACGAGGACGACGAGGACGACGAGGACGAGGACGACGAGGACGAGGACGACGAGGACGAGGACGACGAGGACGAGGACGACGAGGACGAGGACGACGACGACGACGAGGACGACGAGGACGAGGACGACGAGGACGAGGACGACGAGGACGAGGACGACGAGGACGAGGACGAGGACGACGAGGACGACGAGGACGACGAGGACGAGGACGACGAGGACGACGAGGACGACGAGGACGACGAGGACGACGAGGACGACGAGGACGACGAGGACGACGAGGACGACGAGGACGACGAGGACGAGGACGACGAGGACGAGGACGAGGACGAGGACGACTCGGACGAGGACGACGAGGACGAGGACGACGAAGACGAGGACGTCGAGGACGAGGACGACGAGGACGAGGACGACGACGACGAGGACGACGACGACGACGAGGACGAGGACGACGAGGACGACGAGGACGACGAGGACGAGGACGACGAGGACGAGGACGACGAGGACGAGGACGACGAGGACGAGGACGACGAGGACGAGGACGACGAGGACGAGGACGACGAGGACGAGGACGACGAGGACGAGGACGACGAGGACGAGGACGACGAGGACGAGGACGACGAGGACGCGGACGACGAGGACGAGGACGACGAGGACGAGGACGACGAGGACGAGGACGACGAGGACGAGGACGACGAGGACGAGGACGACGAGGACGACGAGGACGAGGACGACGAGGACGAGGACGACGAGGACGAGGACGACGACGACGACGAGGACGACGAGGACGAGGACGACGAGGACGAGGACGACGAGGACGAGGACGAGGACGACGAGGACGACGAGGACGACGAGGACGAGGACGACGAGGACGAGGACGACGAGGACGAGGACGACGAGGACGAGGACGACGAGGACGAGGACGACGAGGACGAGGACGACGAGGACGAGGACGACGAGGACGACGACGAGGACGAGGACGACGACCACGAGGACGAGGACGAGGACGACGAGGACGACGAGGACGACGAGGACGACAAGGACGAGGACGAGGACGACGAGGACGACGAGGACGACGAGGACGAGGACGAGGACCAGGACGACGAGGACGACGAGGACGACGAGGACGACGAGGACGACGAGGACGACGAGGACGACGAGGACGACGAGGACGACGAGGACGACGAGGACGACGAGGACGACGAGGACGACGAGGACGACGAGGACGACGAGGACGACGAGGACGACGAGGACGACGAGGACGACGAGGACGACGAGGCCGACGACGACGAGGACGACGAGGACGAGGACGACGAGGACGAGGACGACCAGGACGAGGACGACGAGGACGAGGACGAGGACGAGGACGACGAGGACGACGAGGACGAGGACGAGGACGACGAGGACGACGAGGACGAGGACGACGAGGACGACGAGGACGAGGACGACGAGGACGACGAGGACGAGGACGACGAGGACGACGAGGACGACGAGGACGAGGACGACGAGGACGAGGACGACGAGGACGAGGACGACGAGGACGAGGACGACGAGGACGAGGACGACGGGGACGAGGACGACGGGTACGAGGACGACGGGGACGAGGACGACGGGGACGAGGACGACGAGGACGAGGACGACGAGGACGAGGACGACGAGGACGAGGACGACGACGACGACGAGGACGAGGACGACGAGGACGACGAGGACGAGGACGATGAGGACGAGGACGACGAGGACGACGAGGACGAGGACGACGAGGACGAGGACGACGAGGACGACGACGACGACGAGGACGAGGACGACGAGGACGACGAGGACGAGGACGACGAGGACGACGAGGACGAGGACGACGAGGACGAGGGCGACGAGGACGAGGGCGACGAGGACGAGGGCGACGAGGACGAGGGCGACGAGGACGAGGGCGACGAGGACGAGGACGACGAGGACGAGGGCGACGAGGACGAGGGCGACGAGGACGAGGACGACGAGGACGAGGACGACGAGGACGAGGACGAGGACAACGCGGACGAGGACGACGAGGACGAGGACGACGAGGACGAGGACGACGAGGACGAGGACGACGAGGACGAGGACGACGAGGACGAGGACGACGAGGACGAGGACGACGAGGACGAGGACGACGAGGACGACGAGGACGAGGACGAGGACGACGAGGACGACGAGGACGACGAGGACGAGGACGAGGACGACGACGACGACGACGAGGACGTGGACGACGAGGACGAGGACGACGAGGACGACGAGGACGACGAGGACGAGGACGACGAGGACGACGAGGACGACGAGGACGACGAGGACGACGAGGACGAGGACGAGGACGACGAGGACGACGAGGACGAGGACGACGAGGACGACGAGGACGAGGACGAGGACGACGAGGACGACGAGGACGAGGACGACGAGGACGACGAGGACGAGGACGACGAGGATGACGAGGACGAGGACGACGAGGACGACGAGGACGAGGACGAGGACGACGAGGACGAGGACGACGAGGACGAGGACGACGAGGACGAGGACGACGAGGACGAGGACGACGAGGACGAGGACGACGAGGACGAGGACGACGAGGACGAGGACGACGAGGACGAGGACGACGAGGACGAGGACGACGAGGACGAGGACGACGAGGACGAGGACGACGAGGACGAGGACGACGAGGACGCGGACGACGAGGACGAGGACGAGGACGACGAGGACGAGGACGACGAGGACGACGAGGACGAGGACGACGAGGACGAGGACGACGAGGACGAGCACGACGAGGACGAGGACGACGAGGACGACGAGGACGAGGACGACGAGGACGAGGACGACGAGGACGAGGACGACGAGGACGAGGACGACGACGAGGACGAGGACGACGAGGACGAGGACGACGAGGACGAGGACGACGAGGACGAGGACGAGGACGACGAGGACGACGAGGACGACGAGGACGAGGACGACGAGGACGAGGACGACGAGGACGAGGACGACGAGGACGAGGACGAGGACGACGAGGACGACGAGGACGAGGACGACGAGGACGACGAGGACGAGGACGACGAGGACGAGGACGACGAGGACGACGACGACGACGACGAGGACGAGGACGACGACCACGAGGACGAGGACGAGGACGACGAGGACGACGAGGACGACGAGGACGAGGACGAGGACGACGAAGACGACGACGACGACGAGGACGACGAGGACGACGAGGACGAGGACGACGAGGACGAGGACGACGAGGACGAGGACGACGAGGACGAGGACGAGGACGACGAGGACGACGAGGACGACGAGGACGAGGACGACGAGGACGAGGACGACGAGGACGAGGACGACGAGGACGAGGACGACGAGGACGAGGTCGACGAGGACGAGGACGACGAGGACGAGGACGACGAGGACGACGAGGACGACGAGGACGAGGACGAGGACGACGAGGACGACGAGGACGAGGACGACGAGGACGACGAGGACGAGGACGACGAGGACGATGAGGACGAGGACGACGAGGACGACGAGGACGAGGACGACGAGGACGACGAGGACGACGAGGACGAGGACGACGAGGACGACGAGGACGACGAGGACGACGAGGACGACGAGGACGACGAGGACGACGAGGACGACGAGGACGAGGACGAGGACGACTCGGACGAGGACGACGAGGACGAGGACGACGAAGACGAGGACGTCGAGGACGAGGACGACGAGGACGAGGACGACGACGACGAGGACGACGACGACGACGAGGACGAGGACGACGAGGACGACGAGGACGACGAGGACGAGGACGACGAGGACGAGGACGACGAGGACGAGGACGACGAGGACGAGGACGAGGACGACGACGACGACGACGAGGACGTGGACGACGAGGACGAGGACGATGAGGACGAGGACGACGAGGACGAGGACGACGAGGACGACGAGGACGACGAGGACGAGGACGACGAGGACGACGAGGACGACGAGGACGACGAGGACGACGAGGACGACGAGGACGACGAGGACGAGGACGAGGACGACGAGGACGACGAGGACGACGAGGACGAGGACGAGGACGACGAGGACGACGAGGACGAGGACGACGAGGACGACGAGGACGAGGACGAGGACGACGAGGACGAGGACGAGGACGACGAGGACGACGAGGACGAGGACGACGAGGACGACGAGGACGAGGACGACGAGGACGACGAGGACGAGGACGACGAGGATGACGAGGACGAGGACGACGAGGACGACGAGGACGAGGACGACGAGGACGAGGACGACGAGGACGAGGACGACGAGGACGAGGACGACGAGGACGAGGACGACGAGGACGAGGACGACGAGGACGAGGACGACGAGGACGCGGACGACGAGGACGAGGACGACGAGGACGAGGACGACGAGGACGAGGACGACGAGGACGACGAGGACGAGGACGACGAGGACGAGGACGACGAGGACGACGAGGACGACGACGACGAGGACGAGGACGACGAGGACGAGGACGACGAGGACGAGGACGACGAGGACGAGGACGACGAGGACGACGAGGACGAGGACGACGAGGACGAGGACGACGAGGACGAGGACGACGAGGACGAGGACGACGACGAGGACGAGGACGACGAGGACGAGGACGACGAGGACGAGGACGACGAGGACGAGGACGACGAGGACGAGGACGAGGACGACGAGGACGACGAGGACGACGAGGACGAGGACGACGAGGACGAGGACGACGAGGACGAGGACGACGAGGACGAGGACGACGAGGACGACGAGGACGAGGACGACGAGGACGAGGACGACGACGACGACGACGAGGACCACGAGGACGAGGACGACGAGGACGACGAGGACGACGAGGACGAGGACGAGGACGACGAGGACGACGAGGACGACGAGGACGAGGACGAGGACCAGGACGACGAGGACGACGAGGACGACGAGGACGAGGACGAGGACGACGAGGACGACGAGGACGACGAGGACGAGGACGAGGACGACGACGACGACGACGACGACGAGGACGAGGACGAGGACGAGGACGACGAGGACGACGAGGACGAGGTCGACGAGGACGACGAGGACGACGAGGACGAGGACGACGAGGACGACGAGGACGAGGACGACGAGGACGACGAGGACGACGAGGACGAGGACGACGAGGACGACGAGGACGACGTGGACGACGAGGACGACGAGGACGAGGACGAGGACGACTCGGACGAGGACGACGAGGACGACGAGGACGAGGACGACGAGGACGAGGACGACGAGGACGAGGACGAGGACGACGAGGACGACGAGGACGACGAGGACGAGGACGAGGACGACGAGGACGAGGACGACGAGGACGAGGACGACGAGGACGAGGACGACGAGGACGAGGACGACGAGGACGAGGACGACGAGGACGAGGACGACGACGACGACGACGAGGACGAGGACGACGACCACGAGGACGAGGACGAGGACGACGAGGACGACGAGGACGACGAGGACGAGGACGAGGACGACGAGGACGACGAGGACGACGAGGACGAGGACGAGGACCAGGACGACGAGGACGACGAGGACGACGAGGACGAGGACGAGGACGACGAGGACGACGAGGACGACGAGGACGAGGACGAGGACGACGACGACGACGACGACGACGAGGACGTGGACGACGAGGACGAGGACGACGAGGACGACGACGACGAGGACGACGAGGACGACGAGGACGAGGACGACGAGGACGACGAGGACGACGTGGACGACGAGGACGACGAGGACGAGGACGAGGACGACGAGGACGACGAGGACGAGGACGAGGACGACGAGGACGACGAGGACGAGGACGACGAAGACGACGTGGACGACGAGGACGAGGACGACGAGGACGAGGACGACGAGGACGAGGACGACGAGGACGAGGACGACGAGGACGAGGACGACGAGGACGAGGACGACGAGGACGAGGACGACGAGGACGAGGACGACGAGGACGAGGACGACGAGGACGAGGACGACGAGGACGAGGACGACGAGGACGAGGACGACGAGGACGAGGACGAGGACGACGAGGACGAGGACGACGAGGACGACGAGGACGACGAGGACGACGAGGACGACGAGGACGACGAGGACGACGAGGACGACGAGGACGACGAGGACGACGAGGACGACGAGGACGACGAGGACGACGAGGACGACGAGGACGACGAGGACGACGAGGACGACGACGACGAGGACGAGGACGACGAGGACGAGGACGAGGACGACGAGGACGAGGACGAGAACGACGAGGACGACGAGGACGAGGACGACGAGGACGAGGACGACCAGGACGAGTTCGACGATTACGAGGACGACGAGGACGAGGACGACGAGGACGAGGACGACGAGGACGAGGACGAGGACGACGAGGACGAGGACGACGAGGACGACGAGGACGACGAGGACGACGAGGACGACGAGGACGACGAGGACGACGAGGACGACGAGGACGACGAGGACGACGAGGACGACGAGGACGACGAGGACGACGAGGACGACGAGGACGACGACGACGAGGACGAGGACGACGAGGACGAGGACGACGAGGACGAGGACGAGGACGACGAGGACGAGGACGACGAGGACGAGGACGAGGACGACGAGGACGACGAGGACGACGAGGACGAGGACGAGGACGACGAGGACGACGAGGACGACGAGGACGAGGACGAGGACCAGGACGACGAGGACGACGAGGACGACGAGGACGAGGACGACGACGACGAGGACGACGAGGACGACGAGGACGACGAGGACGATGACGAGGACGACGACGACGACGACGACGACGAGGACGTGGACGACGAGGACGAGGACGACGAGGACGAGGACGGCGAGGACGACGAGGACGAGGACGACGAGGACGACGAGGACGACGAGGACGAGGACGACGAGGACGACGAGGACGACGTGGACGACGAGGACGACGAGGACGAGGACGAGGACGACGACGAGGACGAGGACGAGGACGACGAGGACGACGAGGACGAGGACGACGAGGACGAGGACGACGACGACGAGGACGACGACGACGACGAGGACGAGGACGACGAGGACGACGAGGACGAGGACGACGAGGACGAGGACGACGAGGACGAGGACGACGAGGACGAGGACGACGAGGACGAGGACGACGAGGACGAGGACGACGAGGACGAGGACGACGACGACGAGGACGACGACGACGACGAGGACGAGGACGACGAGGACGACGAGGACGACGAGGACGAGGACGACGAGGACGACGAGGACGAGGACGACGAGGACGAGGACGACGAGGACGAGGACGACGAGGACGAGGACGACGAGGACGAGGACGACGAGGACGAGGACGACGAGGACGACGAGGACGAGGACGACGAGGACGAGGACGACGAGGACGAGGACGAGGACGACGAGGACGACGAGGACGACGAGGACGACGAGGACGAGGACGACGAGGATGACGAGGACGAGGACGACGAGGACGACGAGGACGAGGACGAGGACGACGAGGACGAGGACGACGAGGACGAGGACGACGAGGACGAGGACGACGAGGACGAGGACGACGAGGACGAGGACGACGAGGACGAGGACGACGAGGACGAGGACGACGAGGACGCGGACGACGAGGACGAGGACGACGAGGACGAGGACGACGAGGACGAGGACGACGAGGACGACGAGGACGAGGACGACGAGGACGACGAGGACGAGGACGACGAGGACGAGGACGACGAGGACGAGGACGACGAGGACAACGAGGACGAGGACGACGAGGACGAGGACGACGAGGACGAGGACGACGAGGACGAGGACGACGACGAGGACGAGGACGACGAGGACGAGGACGACGAGGACGAGGACGACGACGAGGACGAGGACGACGAGGACGAGGACGACGAGGACGAGGACGACGAGGACGAGGACGAGGACGACGAGGACGACGAGGACGACGAGGACGAGGACGACGAGGACGAGGACGACGAGGACGACGAGGACGAGGACGACGAGGACGAGGACGACGAGGACGAGGACGACGAGGACGAGGACGACGAGGACGAGGACGACGAGGACGAGGACGACGAGGACGAGGACGACGACGACGACGACGAGGACCACGAGGACGAGGACGAGGACGACGAGGACGACGAGGACGACGAGGACGAGGACGAGGACGACGAGGACGACGAGGACGACGAGGACGAGGACGAGGACCAGGACGACGAGGACGACGAGGACGACGAGGACGAGGACGACGAGGACGAGGACGACGAGGACGAGGACGACGACGACGACGACGAGGACGAGGACGACGACCACGAGGACGAGGACGAGGACGACGAGGACGACGAGGACGACGAGGACGAGGACGAGGACGACGAGGACGACGAGGACGAGGACGAGGACCAGGACGACGAGGACGACGAGGACGACGAGGACGACGAGGACGAGGACGAGGACGACGAGGACGACGAGGACGACGAGGACGAGGACGAGGACGACGACGACGACGACGACGACGAGGACGTGGACGACGAGGACGAGGACGACGAGGACGAGGACGACGAGGACGACGAGGACGAGGACGACGAGGACGACGACGACGAGGACGACGAGGACGACGAGGACGAGGACGACGAGGACGACGAGGACGACGTGGACGACGAGGACGACGAGGACGAGGACGAGGACGACGAGGACGACGAGGACGAGGACGAGGACGACGAGGACGACGAGGACGAGGACGACGAAGACGACGTGGACGACGAGGACGAGGACGACGAGGACGAGGACGACGAGGACGAGGACGACGAGGACGAGGACGACGAGGACGAGGACGACGAGGACGAGGACGACGAGGACGAGGACGACGAGGACGAGGACGACGAGGACGAGGACGACGAGGACGACGAGGACGAGGACGACGAGGACGAGGACGACGAGGACGAGGACGACGAGGACGAGGACGACGAGGACGAGGACGACGAGGACGAGGACGAGGACGACGAGGACGACGAGGACGACGAGGACGACGAGGACGACGAGGACGAGGGCGACGAGGACGAGGACGGCGAGGACGAGGACGACGAGGACGAGGACGACGAGGACGAGGACGACCAGGACGAGGACGACGAGTACGAGGACGACGAGGACGAGGACGACGAGGACGAGGACGACGAGGACGAGGACGACGAGGACGAGGACGACGAGGACGAGGACGAGGACGACGAGGACGAGGACGACGAGGACGACGAGGACGACGAGGACGACGAGGACGACGAGGACGACGAGGACGACGAGGACGACGAGGACGACGAGGACGACGAGGACGACGAGGACGACGAGGACGACGAGGACGACGAGGACGACGAGGACGACGAGGACGACGAGGACGACGAGGACGACGAGGACGACGACGACGAGGACGAGGACGACGAGGACGAGGACGACGAGGACGAGGACGAGGACGAGGACGACGAGGACGAGGACGAGGACGACGAGGACGAGGACGAGGACGACGAGGACGAGGACGAGAACGACGAGGACGACGAGGACGAGGACGAGAACGACGAGGACGACGAGGACGAGGACCAGGACGACGAGGACGACGAGGACGACGAGGACGAGGACGAGGACGACGAGGACGACGAGGACGACGAGGACGATGACGAGGACGACGACGACGACGACGACGACGAGGACGTGGACGACGAGGACGAGGACGACGAGGACGAGGACGGCGAGGACGACGAGGACGAGGACGACGAGGACGACGAGGACGAGGACGACGAGGACGACGAGGACGACGAGGACGAGGACGACGAGGACGACGAGGACGACGTGGACGACGAGGACGACGAGGACGAGGACGAGGACGACGACGAGGACGAGGACGAGGACGACGAGGACGACGAGGACGAGGACGACGAGGACGAGGACGACGACGACGAGGACGACGACGACGACGAGGACGAGGACGACGAGGACGACGAGGACGAGGACGACGAGGACGAGGACGACGAGGACGAGGACGACGAGGACGAGGACGACGAGGACGAGGACGACGAGGACGAGGACGACGAGGACGAGGACGACGACGACGAGGACGACGACGACGACGAGGACGAGGACGACGAGGACGACGAGGACGACGAGGACGAGGACGACGAGGACGAGGACGACGAGGACGAGGACGACGAGGACGAGGACGACGAGGACGAGGACGACGAGGACGAGGACGACGAGGACGAGGACGACGAGGGCGAGGACGACGAGGACGAGGACGACGAGGACGAGGACGACGAGGACGAGGACGACGAGGACGAGGACGAGGACGACGAGGACGAGGACGACGAGGACGAGGACGAGGACGACGAGGACGACGAGGACGACGAGGACGACGAGGACGAGGACGACGAGGATGACGAGGACGAGGACGACGAGGACGACGAGGACGAGGACGAGGACGACGAGGACGAGGACGACGAGGACGAGGACGACGAGGACGAGGACGACGAGGACGAGGACGACGAGGACGAGGACGACGAGGACGAGGACGACGAGGACGAGGACGACGAGGACGCGGACGACGAGGACGAGGACGACGAGGACGAGGACGACGAGGACGACGAGGACGAGGACGACGAGGACGAGGACGACGAGGACGAGGACGACGAGGACGACGAGGACGAGGACGACGAGGACGAGGACGACGAGGACGAGGACGACGAGGACGACGAGGACGAGGACGACGAGGACGAGGACGACGAGGACGAGGACGACGAGGACGAGGACGACGAGGACGAGGACGACGACGAGGACGAGGACGACGAGGACGAGGACGACGAGGACGAGGACGACGAGGACGAGGACGACGAGGACGAGGACGAGGACGACGAGGACGACGAGGACGACGAGGACGAGGACGACGAGGACGAGGACGACGAGGACGAGGACGACGAGGACGAGGACGACGACGACGACGAGGACGAGGACGACGAGGACGAGGACGACGAGGACGAGGACGACGAGGACGCGGACGACGAGGACGAGGACGACGAGGACGAGGACGACGAGGACGAGGACGACGAGGACGAGGACGACGAGGACGAGGACGACGAGGACGACGAGGACGAGGACGACGAGGACGAGGACGACGAGGACGACGAGGACGAGGACGACGAGGACGAGGACGACGAGGACGAGGACGACGAGGACGAGGACGACGAGGACGAGGACGACGAGGACGAGGACGACGAGGACGAGGACGACGAGGACGCGGACGACGAGGACGAGGACGACGAGGACGAGGACGACGAGGACGACGAGGACGAGGACGACGAGGACGAGGACGACGAGGACGAGGACGACGAGGACGAGGACGAGGACGACGAGGACGACGAGGACGACGAGGACGAGGACGACGAGGACGAGGACGACGAGGACGAGGACGACGAGGACGAGGACGACGAGGACGAGGACGACGAGGACGAGGACGACGAGGACGAGGACGACGAGGACGAGGACGACGAGGACGAGGACGACGACGACGACGACGAGGACGAGGACGACGACCACGAGGACGAGGACGAGGACGACGAGGACGACGAGGACGACGAGGACGAGGACGAGGACGACGAGGACGACGAGGACGACGAGGACGACGAGGACGACGAGGACGACGAGGACGACGAGGACGAGGACGAGGACCAGGACGACGAGGACGACGAGGACGACGAGGACGAGGACGAGGACGACGAGGACGACGAGGACGACGAGGACGAGGACGAGGACGACGACGACGACGACGACGACGAGGACGTGGACGACGAGGACGAGGACGACGAGGACGAGGACGACGAGGACGACGAGGACGAGGACGACGAGGACGACGAGGACGAGGTCGACGAGGACGACGAGGACGACGAGGACGAGGACGACGAGGACGACGAGGACGAGGACGACGAGGACGACGAGGACGACGTGGACGACGAGGACGACGAGGACGAGGACCAGGACGACGACGAGGACGAGGACGAGGACGACGAGGACGACGAGGACGAGGACGACGAGGACGAGGACGACGACGACGAGGACGACGACGACGACGAGGACGAGGACGACGAGGACGACGAGGACGACGAGGACGAGGACGACGAGGACGAGGACGACGAGGACGAGGACGACGAGGACGAGGACGACGAGGACGACGAGGACGAGGACGACGAGGACGACGAGGACGACGAGGACGACGAGGACGACGAGGACGACGAGGACGACGAGGACGACGAGGACGACGAGGACGACGAGGACGACGAGGACGACGAGGACGACGAGGACGACGAGGACGACGAGGACGACGAGGACGACGAGGACGACGAGGACGAGGACGACGAGGACGAGGACGACGAGGACGAGGACGACGAGGACGAGGACGACGAGGACGAGGACGACGAGGACGAGGACGACGAGGACGAGGACGACGAGAACGAGGACGACGAGGACGAGGACGACGAGTACGAGGACGACGAGGACGAGGACGACGAGGACGAGGACGACGAGGACGAGGACGACGAGGACGAGGACGACGAGGACGAGGACGACGAGGACGAGGACGACGAGGACGAGGACGACGACGACGAGGACGACGAGGACGAGGACGACGAGGACGACGAGGACGAGGACGACGAGGACGACGAGGACGACGAGGACGACGAGGACGACGAGGACGACGAGGACGACGAGGACGACGAGGACGACGAGGACGACGAGGACGACGAGGACGACGAGGACGACGAGGACGACGAGGACGACGAGGACGACGAGGACGACGAGGACGACGAGGACGACGAGGACGACGAGGACGACGAGGACGACGAGGACGACGAGGACGACGAGGACGACGAGGACGACGAGGACGACGAGGACGACGAGGACGACGAGGACGACGAGGACGACGAGGACGACGAGGACGACGAGGACGACGAGGACGACGAGGACGACGAGGACGACGAGGACGACGAGGACGACGAGGACGACGAGGACGACGAGGACGACGAGGACGACGAGGACGACGAGGACGACGAGGACGACGAGGACGACGAGGACGACGAGGACGACGAGGACGACGAGGACGACGAGGACGACGAGGACGACGAGGACGACGAGGACGACGAGGACGACGAGGACGACGAGGACGACGAGGACGACGAGGACGACGAGGACGACGAGGACGACGAGGACGACGAGGACGACGAGGACGACGAGGACGACGAGGACGACGAGGACGACGAGGACGAGGACGACGAGGACGAGGACGACGAGGACGAGGACGACGAGGACGAGGACGACGAGGACGACGAGGACGAGGACGACGAGGACGAGGACGACGACGACGACGAGGACGACGAGGACGAGGACGACGAGGACGAGGACGACGAGGACGAGGACGACGAGGACGAGGACGACGAGGACGAGGACGACGAGGACGAGGACGAGGACGACGAGGACGACGAGGACGACGAGGACGAGGACGACGAGGACGAGGACGACGAGGACGAGGACGACGAGGACGAGGACGACGAGGACGAGGACGACGAGGACGAGGACGACGACGACGACGACGAGGACGAGGACGACGACCACGAGGACGAGGACGAGGACGACGAGGACGACGAGGACGACGAGGACGAGGACGAGGACGACGAGGACGACGAGGACGACGAGGACGACGAGGACGACGAGGACGACGAGGACGACGAGGACGAGGACGACGAGGACGAGGACGAGGACGACGAGGACGAGGACGACGAGGACGAGGACGAGGACCAGGACGACGAGGACGACGAGGACGACGAGGACGAGGACGAGGACGACGAGGACGACGAGGACGACGAGGACGACGAGGACGACGAGGACGACGAGGACGACGAGGACGAGGACGAGGACGACGACGACGACGACGACGACGAGGACGTGGACGACGAGGACGAGGACGACGAGGACGAGGACGACGAGGACGACGAGGACGAGGACGACGAGGACGACGAGGACGAGGACGACGAGGACGACGAGGACGACGAGGACGAGGACGACGACGACGACGAGGACGACGAGGACGAGGACGACGAGGACGAGGACGACGAGGACGAGGACGAGGACGACGAGGACGACGAGGACGACGAGGACGAGGACGACGAGGACGAGGACGACGAGGACGAGGACGACGAGGACGAGGACGACGAGGACGAGGACGACGAGGACGAGGACGACGAGGACGAGGACGACGAGGACGAGGACGACGAGGACGAGGACGACGACGACGACGACGAGGACGAGGACGACGACCACGAGGACGAGGACGAGGACGACGAGGACGACGAGGACGACGAGGACGAGGACGAGGACGACGAGGACGACGAGGACGACGAGGACGACGAGGACGACGAGGACGACGAGGACGACGAGGACGAGGACGAGGACCAGGACGACGAGGACGACGAGGACGACGAGGACGAGGACGAGGACGACGAGGACGACGAGGACGACGAGGACGAGGACGAGGACGACGACGACGACGACGACGACGAGGACGTGGACGACGAGGACGAGGACGACGAGGACGAGGACGACGAGGACGACGAGGACGAGGACGACGAGGACGACGAGGACGAGGACGACGAGGACGACGAGGACGACGAGGACGAGGACGACGAGGACGACGAGGACGAGGACGACGAGGACGACGAGGACGACGTGGACGACGAGGACGACGAGGACGAGGACGACGAGGACGACGAGGACGAGGACGACGAGGACGAGGACGACGACGACGAGGACGACGACGACGACGAGGACGAGGACGACGAGGACGACGAGGACGACGAGGACGAGGACGACGAGGACGAGGACGACGAGGACGAGGACGACGAGGACGAGGACGACGAGGACGACGAGGACGAGGACGACGAGGACGACGAGGACGACGAGGACGACGAGGACGACGAGGACGACGAGGACGAGGACGACGAGGACGAGGACGACGAGGACGAGGACGACGAGGACGAGGACGACGAGGACGAGGACGACGAGGACGAGGACGACGAGGACGAGGACGACGAGGACGAGGACGACGAGGACGAGGACGACGAGGACGAGGACGACGAGGACGAGGACGAGGACGACGAGGACGAGGACGACGAGGACGACGAGGACGAGGACGACGAGGACGAGGACGACGAGGACGACGAGGACGACGAGGACGACGAGGACGACGAGGACGACGAGGACGACGAGGACGACGAGGACGACGAGGACGACGAGGACGACGAGGACGACGAGGACGACGAGGACGACGAGGACGAGGACGACGAGGACGAGGACGACGAGGACGACGAGGACGAGGACGAGGACGACGAGGACGAGGACGAGGACGACGAGGACGAGGACGAGGACGACGAGGACGAGGACGAGGACGACGAGGACGAGGACGACGAGGACGAGGACGACGAGGACGACGAGGACGAGGACGACGAGGACGACGAGGACGACGAGGACGAGGACGACGAGGACGAGGACGACGAGGACGAGGACGACGAGGACGAGGACGACGGGGACGAGGACGACGGGTACGAGGACGACGGGGACGAGGACGACGGGGACGAGGACGACGAGGACGAGGACGACGAGGACGAGGACGACGACGACGACGAGGACGAGGACGACGAGGACGAGGACGACGAGGACGAGGACGACGAGGACGACGAGGACGAGGACGACGAGGACGACGAGGACGACGAGGACGAGGACGACGAGGACGACGAGGACGACGAGGACGACGAGGACGACAAGGACGAGGACGAGGACGACGAGGACGACGACGACGAGGACGACGAGGACGACAAGGACGAGGACGAGGACGACGAGGACGACGAGGACGAGGACACCGAGGACGACGAGGACGAGGACGAGGACGAGGACGACGAGGACGAGGACGAGGACGACGACGACGAGGACGACGAGGACGAGGACGACGATGATGACGAGGACGAGGACGACGAGGACGACGAGGACGAGGACGAGGACGACGAGGACGAGGACGACGAGGACGAGGACGACGAGGACGAGGACGACGAGGACGCGGACGACGAGGACGAGGACGACGAGGACGAGGACGACGAGGACGAGGACGACGAGGACGAGGACGACGAGGACGAGGACGACGAGGACGAGGACGACGAAGACGACGAGGACGAGGACGACGAGGACGAGGACGACGACGACGACGAGGACGACGAGGACGAGGACGACGAGGACGAGGACGACGAGGACGAGGACGAGGACGACGAGGACGACGAGGACGACGAGGACGAGGACGACGAGGACGAGGACGACGAGGACGAGGACGACGAGGACGAGGACGACGAGGACGAGGACGACGAGGACGAGGACGACGAGGACGAGGACGACGAGGACGAGGACGACGAGGACGAGGACGACGACGACGACGACGAGGACGAGGACGACGACCACGAGGACGAGGACGAGGACGACGAGGACGACGAGGACGACGAGGACGAGGACGAGGACGACGAGGACGACGAGGACGACGAGGACGACGAGGACGACGAGGACGAGGACGAGGACCAGGACGACGAGGACGACGAGGACGACGAGGACGAGGACGAGGACGACGAGGACGACGAGGACGACGAGGACGAGGACGAGGACGACGACGACGACGACGACGACGACGAGGACGTGGACGACGAGGACGAGGACGACGAGGACGAGGACGACGAGGACGACGAGGACGAGGACGACGAGGACGACGAGGACGAGGACGACGAGGACGACGAGGACGACGAGGACGAGGACGACGAGGACGACGAGGACGACGAGGACGAGGACGAGGACCAGGACGACGAGGACGACGAGGACGACGAGGACGAGGACGAGGACGACGAGGACGACGAGGACGACGAGGACGAGGACGAGGACGAAGACGACGACGACGACGACGAGGACGTGGACGACGAGGACGAGGACGACGAGGACGAGGACGACGAGGACGACGAGGACGAGGACGACGAGGACGACGAGGACGAGGACGACGAGGACGACGAGGACGACGAGGACGAGGACGACGAGGACGAGGACGACGAGGACGAGGACGACGAGGACGAGGACGACGAGGACGAGGACGACGAGGACGAGGACGACGAGGACGAGGACGACGAGGACGAGGACGACGAGGACGAGGACGACGAGGACGAGGACGACGAGGACGAGGACGACGAGGACGAGGACGACGAGGACGACGAGGACGAGGACGACGAGGACGACGAGGACGAGGACGACGAGGACGACGAGGACGACGAGGACGACGAGGACGACGACGACGACGACGAGGACGACGAGGACGAGGACGACGAGGACGAGGACGACGACGACGAGGACGACGACGAGGACGACGAGGACGACGAGGACGACGAGGACGACGAGGACGACGAGGACGAGGACGACGAGGACGAGGACGACGAGGACGAGGACGACGAGGACGAGGACGACGAGGACGAGGACGAGGACGACGAGGACGAGGACGAGGACGACGAGGACGAGGACGAGGACGACGAGGACGAGGACGAGGACGACGAGGACGAGGACGAGGACGACGAGGACGACGAGGACGACGAGGACGAGGACGACGAGGACGAGGACGACGAGGACGAGGACGACGAGGACGAGGACGACGAGGACGAGGACGACGAGGACGACGAGGACGAGGACGACGAGGACGACGAGGACGACGAGGACGAGGACGACGAGGACGAGGACGACGAGGACGAGGACGACGAGGACGAGGACGACGAGGACGAGGACGACGAGGACGAGGACGACGAGGACGAGGACGACGAGGACGAGGACGACGAGGACGAGGACGACGAGGACGACGAGGACGAGGACGACGAGGACGAGGACGACGAGGACAACGAGGACGAGGACGACGAGGACGACGAGGACGACGAGGACGACGAGGACGACGAGGACGACGAGGACGACGAGGACGACGAGGACGACGAGGACGACGAGGACGACGAGGACGACGAGGACGACGAGGACGACGAGGACGACGAGGACGACGAGGACGACGAGGACGACGAGGACGACGAGGACGACGAGGACGACGAGGACGACGAGGACGACGAGGACGACGAGGACGACGAGGACGACGAGGACGACGAGGACGACGAGGACGACGAGGACGACGAGGACGACGAGGACGACGAGGAGGACGAGGACGACGAGGACGACGAGGACGACGAGGACGACGAGGACGACGAGGACGACGAGGACGACGAGGACGACGAGGACGACGAGGACGACGAGGACGACGAGGACGACGAGGACGACGAGGACGACGAGGACGACGAGGACGACGAGGACGACGAGGACGACGAGGACGACGAGGACGACGAGGACGACGAGGACGACGAGGACGACGAGGACGACGAGGACGACGAGGACGACGAGGACGACGAGGACGACGAGGACGACGAGGACGACGAGGACGACGAGGACGACGAGGACGACGAGGACGACGAGGACGACGAGGACGACGAGGACGACGAGGACGACGAGGACGACGAGGACGACGAGGACGACGAGGACGACGAGGACGACGAGGACGACGAGGACGACGAGGACGACGAGGACGACGAGGACGACGAGGACGACGAGGACGACGAGGACGACGAGGACGACGAGGACGACGAGGACGACGAGGACGACGAGGACGACGAGGACGACGAGGACGACGAGGACGACGAGGACGACGAGGACGACGAGGACGACGAGGACGACGAGGACGAGGACGACGAGGACGAGGACGACGAGGACGAGGACGACGAGGACGACGAGGACGAGGACTTCGAGGACGAGGACGACGAGGACGAGGACGATGTGGACGAGGACGACGAGGACGAGGACGACGAGGACGACGAGGACGAGGACGACGAGGACGACGAGGACGAGGACGACGAGGACGACGAGGACGAGGACGACGAGGACGACGAGGACGAGGACGACGAGGACGACGAGGACGAGGACGAGGACGACGAGGACGACGAGGACGAGGACGACGAGGACGAGGACGACGAAGACGACGAGGACGAGGACGACGAGGACGACGAGGACGAGGACGACGAGGACGAGGACGACGAGGACGACGAGGACGAGGACGACGAGGACGACGAGGACGAGGACGACGAGGACAACGAGGACGAGGACGACGAGGACGAGGACGACGAGGACGAGGACGACGAGGACGAGGACGACGAGGACGAGGACGACGAGGACGAGGACGAGGACGACGAGGACGAGGACGAGGACGACGAGGACGAGGACGAGGACGAGGACGACGAGGACGAGGACGACGAGGACGAGGACGAGGACGAGGACGACGAGGACGACGAGGACGAGAACGAGGACGTCGAGGACGACGAGGACGAGGACGAGGACGACGAGGACGACGAGGACGAGGACGAGGACGACGAGGACGACGAGGACGAGGACGACGAGGACGACGAGTACGAGGACGACGAGGACGACGAGGACGAGGACGACGATGACGAGGACGAGGACGAGGACGACGAGGACGACGAGGACGAGGACGACGAGGACGAGGACGAGGACGACGAGGACGACGAGGGCGAGGACGACGAGGACGAGGACGACGAGGACGACGAGGACGACGAGGACGACGAGGACGAGGACGACGTGGACGAGGACGACGAGGACGAGGACGACGAGGACGAGGACGAGGACGACGAGGACGAGGACGAGGACGACGAGGACGAGGACGAGGAAGACGAGGACGAGGACGAGGACGACGAGGACGACGAGGACGAGGACGAGGACGTCGAGGACGACGAGGTCGAGGACGAGGACGACGAGGACGAGGACGAGGACGAGGACGACGAGGACGACGAGGACGAGGACAAGGACGACGAGGACGAGGACGAGGACGACGAGGACGAGGACAACGAGGACGACGAGGACGACGAGGACGACGAGGACGACGAGGACGACGAGGACGACGAGGACGACGAGGACGACGAGGACGACGAGGACGACGAGGACGACGAGGACGACGAGGACGACGAGGACGACGAGGACGACGACGAAGAGGACGAGGACGAGGACGACGAGGACGAGGACGACGAGGACGAGGGCGACGAGGACGAGGACGACGACGACGGGGACGGGGACGACGGGGACGGGCACGACGGGGACGAGGACGACGAGGACGGTGAGGACGAGGACGACGAGTACGACGAGGACGAGGACGACGAGG
The DNA here is from genome assembly GCA_944738655.2 of Andrena hattorfiana. Classification (NCBI taxonomy): domain Eukaryota; kingdom Metazoa; phylum Arthropoda; class Insecta; order Hymenoptera; family Andrenidae; genus Andrena; species Andrena hattorfiana. Next base: position 18,933,564 of record OX122893.2, on the reverse strand, counting down.
ACGACGAGGACGACGAGGACGACGAGGACGACGAGGACGAGGACGACGAGGACGAGGACGACGAGGACGAGGACGACGAGGACGAGGACGACGAGGACGAGGACGACGAGGACGAGGACGACGAGGACGACGAGGACGAGGACGAGGACGACGAGGACGACGAGGACGAGGACGACGACGACGACGAGGACGAGGACGACGAGGACGAGGACGACGAGGACGAGGACGACGAGGACGAGGACGAGGACGACGAGGACGAGGACGACGAGGACGACGAGGACGAGGACTACGAGGACGAGGACGAGGACGAGGACGACGAGGACGAGGACGACGAGGACGAGGACGACGAGGACGAGGACGACGAGGACGAGGACGACGAGGACGACGAGGACGAGGACGACGAGGACGAGGACGACGAGGACGACGAGGACGAGGACGACGAGGACGAGGACGACGAGGACGGGGACGACGAGGACGAGGACGACGAGGTCGAGGACGACGAGGACGAGGACGACGAGGACGAGGACGACGAGGGCGACGACGACGAGGACGAGGACGACGAGGACGAGGACGACGAGGACGACGACGACGAGGACGAGGACGACGAGGACGAGGACGACGAGGGCGAGGACGACGAGGACGAGGACGACGAGGACGAGGACGACGAGGACGAGGACGAAGAGGACGAGGACGACGAGGACGAGGACGACGAGGACGAGGACGACGAGGACGAGGACGACGAGGACGAGGACGACGAGGACGAGGACGACGAGGACGAGGACGACGAGGACGAGGACGACGAGGACGAGGACGAGGACGACGAGGACGAGGACGACGAGGACGAGGACGACGAGGACGAGGACGACGAGGACGAGGACGACGAGGACGAGGACGACGAGGACGAGGACGACGAGGACGAGGACGACGAGGACGAGGACGACGAGGACGAGGACGACGAGGACGAGGACGACGAGGACGAGGACGACGAGGACGAGGACGACGAGGACGAGGACGACGAGGACGAGGACGACGAGGACGAGGACGACGAGGACGAGGACGACGAGGACGAGGACGACGAGGACGAGGACGACGAGGACGAGGACGACGAGGACGAGGACGACGAGGACGAGGACGACGAGGACGAGGACGACGAGGACGAGGACGACGAGGACGACGAGGACGACGAGGACGACGAGGACGACGAGGACGACGAGGACGACGAGGACGACGAGGACGACGAGGACGACGAGGACGACGAGGACGAGGACGACGAGGACGAGGACGACGAGGACGAGGACGACGAGGACGAGGACGACGAGGACGAGGACGACGAGGACGAGGACGACGAGGACGAGGACGACGAGGACGAGGACGAGGACGACGAGGACGAGGACGAGGACGACGAGGACGAGGACGAGGACGACGAGGACGAGGACGAGGACGACGAGGACGAGGACGAGGACGACGAGGACGAGGACGACGAGGACGAGGACGACGAGGACGAGGACGACGAGGACGAGGACGACGAGGACGAGGACGACGAGGACGAGGACGACGAGGACGAGGACGACGAGGACGAGGACGACGAGGACGAGGACGACGAGAACGAGGACGACGAGGACGAGGACGACGAGGACGAGGACGACGAGGACGAGGACGACGAGGACGAGGACGAGGACGACGAGGACGAGGACGACGAGGACGAGGACGACGACGACGACGACGAGGACGAGGACGACGACCACGAGGACGAGGACGAGGACGACGAGGACGACGAGGACGACGAGGACGAGGACGAGGACGACGAGGACGACGAGGACGACGAGGACGACGAGGACGACGAGGACGAGGACGACGACGAGGACGAGGACGTCGAGGACGACGAGGACGACGAGGACGAGGACGACGAGGACGAGGACGACGAGGACGAGGACGACGAGGACGAGGACGACGAGGACGAGGACGACGAGGACGAGGACGACGAGGACGAGGACGACGAGGACGAGGACGACGAGGACGAGGACGACGAGGACGAGGACGACGAGGACGAGGACGACGAGGACGAGGACGACGAGGACGAGGACGAGGACGACGAGGACGACGAGGACGAGGACGACGAGGACGACGAGTACGACGAGGACGACGAGGACGACGAGGACGAGGACGACGAGGACGAGGACGACGAGGACGAGGACGACGAGGACGAGGACGACGAGGACGAGGACGACGAGGACGAGGACGACGAGGACGAGGACGACGAGGACGAGGACGACGAGGACGAGGACGACGAGGACGAGGACGAGGACGAGGACGACGAGGACGACGAGGACGAGGACGACGAGGACGACGAGGACGACGAGGACGACGAGGACGACGAGGACGACGAGGACGACGAGGACGACGAGGACGACGAGGACGACGAGGACGACGAGGACGACGAGGACGACGAGGACGACGAGGACGACGAGGACGACGAGGAGGACGAGGACGACGAGGAGGACGAGGACGACGAGGACGACGAGGACGACGAGGACGACGAGGACGACGAGGACGACGAGGACGACGAGGACGACGAGGACGACGAGGACGACGAGGACGACGAGGACGACGAGGACGACGAGGACGACGAGGACGACGAGGACGACGAGGACGACGAGGACGACGAGGACGACGAGGACGACGAGGACGACGAGGACGACGAGGACGACGAGGACGACGAGGACGACGAGGACGACGAGGACGACGAGGACGACGAGGACGACGAGGACGACGAGGACGACGAGGACGACGAGGACGACGAGGACGACGAGGACGACGAGGACGACGAGGACGACGAGGACGACGAGGACGACGAGGACGACGAGGACGACGAGGACGACGAGGACGACGAGGACGACGAGGACGACGAGGACGACGAGGACGACGAGGACGACGAGGACGACGAGGACGACGAGGACGACGAGGACGACGAGGACGACGAGGACGACGAGGACGACGAGGACGACGAGGACGACGAGGACGACGAGGACGACGAGGACGACGAGGACGACGAGGACGAGGACGACGAGGACGAGGACGACGAGGACGAGGACGACGAGGACGAGGACGAGGACGACGAGGACGAGGACGACGACGAGGACGACGACGAGGACGACGAGGACGACGAGGACGACGAGGACGACGAGGACGACGACGACGACGACGAGGACGACGAGGACGAGGACGACGAGGACGAGGACGACGACGACGAGGACGACGACGAGGACGACGAGGACGACGAGGACGACGAGGACGACGAGGACGACGAGGACGACGAGGACGACGAGGACGACGAGGACGACGAGGACGACGAGGACGACGAGGACGACGAGGACGACGAGGACGACGAGGACGAGGACGACGAGGACGAGGACGACGAGGACGAGGACGACGAGGACGAGGACGACGAGGACGAGGACGACGAGGACGAGGACGACGAGGACGAGGACGAGGACGACGAGGACGAGGACGAGGACGACGAGGACGAGGACGAGGACGACGAGGACGAGGACGAGGACGACGAGGACGACGAGGACGACGAGGACGAGGACGACGAGGACGAGGACGACGAGGACGAGGACGACGAGGACGAGGACGACGAGGACGAGGACGACGAGGACGACGAGGACGAGGACGACGAGGACGACGAGGACGACGAGGACGAGGACGACGAGGACGACGAGGACGACGAGGACGAGGACGACGAGGACGAGGACGACGAGGACGACGAGGACGACGAGGACGACGAGGACGACGAGGACGACGAGGACGACGAGGACGACGAGGACGACGAGGACGACGAGGACGACGAGGACGACGAGGACGACGAGGACGACGAGGACGACGAGGACGACGAGGACGACGAGGACGACGAGGACGACGAGGACGACGAGGACGACGAGGACGACGAGGACGACGAGGACGACGAGGACGACGAGGACGACGAGGACGACGAGGACGACGAGGACGACGAGGACGACGAGGACGACGAGGACGACGAGGACGACGAGGACGACGAGGACGACGAGGACGACGAGGACGACGAGGACGACGAGGACGACGAGGACGACGAGGACGACGAGGACGACGAGGACGACGAGGACGACGAGGACGACGAGGACGACGAGGACGACGAGGACGACGAGGACGACGAGGACGACGAGGACGACGAGGACGACGAGGACGACGAGGACGACGAGGACGACGAGGACGACGAGGACGACGAGGACGACGAGGACGACGAGGACGACGAGGACGACGAGGACGACGAGGACGACGAGGACGACGAGGACGACGAGGACGACGAGGACGACGAGGACGACGAGGACGACGAGGACGACGAGGACGACGAGGACGACGAGGACGACGAGGACGACGAGGACGACGAGGACGACGAGGACGACGAGGACGACGAGGACGACGAGGACGACGAGGACGACGAGGACGACGACGACGACGAGGACGACGACGACGACGAGGACGACGACGACGACGAGGACGACGAGGACGACGAGGACGACGAGGACGACGAGGACGACGAGGACGACGAGGACGACGAGGACGAGGACGACGAGGACGAGGACGACGAGGACGAGGACGACGAGGACGAGGACGACGAGGACGAGGACGAGGACGACGAGGACGAGGACGAGGACGACGAGGACGAGGACGAGGACGACGAGGACGAGGACGAGGACGACGAGGACGAGGACGAGGACGCCGAGGACGAGGACGAGGACGACGAGGACGAGGACGAGGACGACGAGGACGAGGACGACGAGGACGAGGACGGCGAGGACGAGGACGACGAGGACGAGGACGACGAGGACGAGGACGACGAGGACGAGGACGACGAGGACGAGGACGACGAGGACGAGGACGACGAGGACGAGGACGACGAGAACGAGGACGACGAGGACGAGGACGACGAGGACGAGGACGACGAGGACGAGGACGACGAGGACGAGGACGACGAGGACGAGGACGACGAGGACGAGGACGACGAGGACGAGGACGACGAGGACGAGGACGACGAGGACGAGGACGACGAGGACGAGGACGACGAGGACGAGGACGACGAGGACGAGGACGACGAGGACGAGGACGACGAGGACGAGGACGACGAGGACGAGGACGACGAGGACGAGGACGACGAGGACGAGGACGAGGACGACGAGGACGAGGACGACGAGGACGAGGACGACGACGACGACGACGAGGACGAGGACGACGACCACGAGGACGAGGACGAGGACGACGAGGACGACGAGGACGACGAGGACGAGGACGAGGACGACGAGGACGACGAGGACGACGAGGACGAGGACGACGACGAGGACGTCGAGGACGACGAGGACGACGAGGACGAGGACGACGAGGACGAGGACGACGAGGACGAGGACGACGAGGACGAGGACGACGAGGACGAGGACGACGAGGACGAGGACGACGAGGACGAGGACGACGAGGACGAGGACGACGAGGACGAGGACGACGAGGACGAGGACGAGGACGACGAGGACGACGAGGACGAGGACGACGAGGACGACGAGTACGACGAGGACGACGAGGACGACGAGGACGAGGACGACGAGGACGAGGACGACGAGGACGAGGACGACGAGGACGAGGACGACTCGGACGAGGACGACGAGGACGAGGACGACGAGGACGAGGACGACGAGGACGAGGACGACGAGGACGAGGACGAGGACGAGGACGACGAGGACGACGAGGACGAGGACGACGAGGACGACGAGGACGACGAGGACGACGAGGACGACGAGGACGACGAGGACGACGAGGACGACGAGGACGACGAGGACGACGAGGACGACGAGGACGACGAGGACGACGAGGACGACGAGGACGACGAGGACGAGGACGACGAGGACGAGGACGACTCGGACGAGGACGACGAGGACGAGGACGACGAGGACGAGGACGACGGGGACGAGGACGACGGGTACGAGGACGACGGGGACGAGGACGACGGGGACGAGGACGACGAGGACGAGGACGCCGAGGACGAGGACGACGACGACGACGAGGACGAGGACGACGAGAACGAGGACGACGAGGACGAGGACGACGAGGACGACGAGGACGAGGACGACGAGGACGACGAGGACGACGAGGACGAGGACGACGAGGACGACGAGGACGACGAGGACGACGAGGACGACAAGGACGACAAGGACGAGGACGAGGACGACGAGGACGACGAGGACGAGGACACCGAGGACGACGAGGACGAGGACGAGGACGAGGACGACGAGGACGAGGACGAGGACGACGACGACGAGGACGACGAGGACGAGGACGACGAGGATGACGAGGACGAGGACGACGAGGACGACGAGGACGAGGACGACGAGGACGAGGACGAGGACGACGAGGACGAGGACGACGAGGACGAGGACGACGAGGACGAGGACGACGAGGACGAGGACGACGAGGACGAGGACGACGAGGACGAGGACGACGAGGACGAGGACGACGAGGACGCGGACGACGAGGACGAGGACGACGAGGACGAGGACGACGAGGACGAGGACGACGAGGACGAGGACGACGAGGACGAGGACGACGAGGACGAGGACGACGAGGACGAGGACGACGAGGACGACGAGGACGAGGACGACGAGGACGAGGACGACGAGGACGAGGACGACGACGACGACGAGGACGACGAGGACGAGGACGACGAGGACGAGGACGACGAGGACGAGGACGACGAGGACGAGGACGAGGACGACGAGGACGACGAGGACGAGGACGACGAGGACGAGGACGACGAGGACGAGGACGACGAGGACGAGGACGACGAGGACGAGGACGACGAGGACGAGGACGACGAGGACGAGGACGACGACGACGACGACGAGGACGAGGACGACGACGACGAGGACGAGGACGACGACCACGAGGACGAGGACGAGGACGACGAGGACGACGAGGACGACGAGGACGAGGACGAGGACGACGAGGACGACGAGGACGACGAGGACGAGGACGAGGACCAGGACGACGAGGACGACGAGGACGACGAGGACGAGGACGAGGACGACGAGGACGACGAGGACGAGGACGAGGACGACGACGACGACGACGACGACGAGGACGTGGACGACGAGGACGAGGACGACGAGGACGAGGACGACGAGGACGACGAGGACGAGGACGACGAGGACGACGAGGACGAGGACGACGAGGACGACGAGGACGACGAGGACGAGGACGACGAGGACGACGAGGACGAGGACGACGAGGACGACGAGGACGACGTGGACGACGAGGACGACGAGGACGAGGACCAGGACGACGACGAGGACGAGGACGAGGACGACGAGGACGACGAGGACGAGGACGACGAGGACGAGGACGACGACGACGAGGACGACGACGACGACGAGGACGAGGACGACGAGGACGACGAGGACGACGAGGACGAGGACGACGAGGACGAGGACGACGAGGACGAGGACGACGAGGACGAGGACGACGAGGACGACGAGGACGAGGACGACGAGGACGACGAGGACGAGGACGACGAGGACGACGAGGACGACGAGGACGACGAGGACGACGAGGACGACGAGGACGACGAGGACGACGAGGACGACGAGGACGACGAGGACGACGAGGACGACGAGGACGACGAGGACGACGAGGACGACGAGGACGACGAGGACGAGGACGACGAGGACGAGGACGACGAGGACGAGGACGACGAGGACGAGGACGACGAGGACGAGGACGACGAGGACGAGGACGACGAGGACGAGGACGACGAGGACGAGGACGACGAGGACGAGGACGACGAGGACGAGGACGACGAGGACGAGGACGAGGACGACGAGGACGAGGACGACGAGGACGAGGACGAGGACGACGAGGACGAGGACGACGAGGACGACGAGGACGACGAGGACGACGAGGACGACGAGGACGACGAGGACGACGAGGACGACGAGGACGACGAGGACGACGAGGACGACGAGGACGACGAGGACGACGAGGACGACGAGGACGACGAGGACGACGAGGACGACGAGGACGACGAGGACGACGAGGACGAGGACGACGAGGACGAGGACGACGAGGACGAGGACGACGAGGACGAGGACGACGAGGACGAGGACGACGAGGACGAGGACGACGAGGACGAGGACGACGAGGACGAGGACGAGGACGACGAGGACGACGAGGACGAGGACGACGAGGACGACGAGGACGACGAGTACGACGAGGACGACGAGGACGACGAGGACGACGAGGACGAGGACGACGAGGACGAGGACGACGAGGACGAGGACGACGAGGACGAGGACGACGAGGACGAGGACGACGAGGACGAGGACGACGAGGACGAGGACGACGAGGACGAGGATGACGAGGACGAGGACGAGGACGAGGACGAGGACGAGGACGACGAGGACGACGAGGACGAGGACGACGAGGACGACGAGGACGACGAGGACGACGAGGACGACGAGGACGACGAGGACGACGAGGACGACGAGGACGACGAGGACGACGAGGACGACGAGGACGACGAGGACGACGAGGACGAGGACGACGAGGACGAGGACGACGACGACGACGAGGACGAGGACGACGAGGACGACGAGGACGACGAGGACGAGGACGACGAGGACGACGAGGACGACGAGGACGAGGACGACGAGGACGACGAGGACGAGGACGACGAGGACGAGGACGACGAGGACGAGGACGACGAGGACGAGGACGACGAGGACGAGGACGACGAGGACGAGGACGACGAGGACGAGGACGACGAGGACGAGAACGACGAGGACGAGGACGACGAGGACGAGGACGACGAGGACGAGGACGACGAGGACGAGGACGACGAGGACGAGGACGACGAGGACGAGGACGACGAGGACGAGGACGACGAGGACGAGGACGACGAGGACGAGGACGACGAGGACGAGGACGACGAGGACGAGGACGACGAGGACGAGGACGACGAGGACGAGGACGACGAGGACGAGGACGACGAGGACGAGGACGACGAGGACGAGGACGACGAGGACGAGGACGACGAGGACGAGGACGACGAGGACGAGGACGACGAGGACGAGGACGACGAGGACGAGGACGACGAGGACGAGGACGACGAGGACGACGAGGACGAGGACGACGAGGACGAGGACGACGAGGACGAGGACGACGAGGACGAGGACGACGAGGACGAGGACGACGAGGACGAGGACGAGGACGACGAGGACGACGACGACGAGGACGACGACGAGGACGACGAGGACGACGAGGACGACGAGGACGACGAGGACGACGACGAGGACGACGAGGACGACGAGGACGACGACGACGACGACGAGGACGACGAGGACGAGGACGACGATGACGAGGACGACGACGACGAGGACGACGACGAGGACGACGAGGACGAGGACGACGACGAGGACGACGAGGACGACGAGGACGACGAGGACGACGAGGACGAGGACGACGAGGACGAGGACGACGAGGACGAGGACGACGAGGACGAGGACGACGAGGACGAGGACGACGAGGACGAGGACGAGGACGACGAGGACGAGGACGAGGACGACGAGGACGACGAGGACGACGAGGACGACGAGGACGACGAGAACGACGAGGACGACGAGGACGACGAGGACGACGAGGACGACGAGGACGACGAGGACGACGACGACGACGACGAGGACGACGAGGACGAGGACGACGAGGACGAGGACGACGACGACGAGGACGACGACGAGGACGACGAGGACGACGAGGACGACGAGGACGACGAGGACGAGGACGACGAGGACGAGGACGACTCGGACGAGGACGACGAGGACGAGGACGACGAGGACGAGGACGACGACGACGAGGACGACGACGACGACGAGGACGAGGACGACGAGGACGACGAGGACGACGAGGACGAGGACGGCGAGGACGACGAGGACGAGGACGACGAGGACGAGGACGACGAGGACGAGGACGACGAGGACGAGGACGACGAGGACGAGGACGACGAGGACGAGGACGACGAGGACGAGGACGACGAGGACGAGGACGACGAGGACGAGGACGACGAGGACGAGGACGACGAGGACGAGGACGACGAGGACGACGAGGACGACGAGGACGACGAGGACGACGAGGACGAGGACGAAGACGAGGACGAGGACGTCGAGGACGACGAGGACGACGAGGACGAGGACGACGAGGACGAGGACGACGAGGACGAGGACGACGAGGACGAGGACGACGAGGACGAGGACGACGAGGACGAGGACGACGAGGACGAGGACGACGAGGACGAGGACGACGAGGACGAGGACGACGAGGACGAGGACGACGAGGACGAGGACGACGAGGACGAGGACGACGAGGACGAGGACGACGAGGACGACGAGGACGACGAGGACGAGGACGACGAGGACGAGGACGACTCGGACGAGGACGACGAGGACGAGGACGACGAGGACGAGGACGACGAGGACGAGGACGACGACGACGAGGACGACGACGACGACGAGGACGACGAGGACGACGAGGACGAGGACGACGACGACGAGGACGAGGACGACGAGGACGAGGACGACGAGGACGAGGACGACGAGGACGAGGACGACGAGGACGAGGACGAGGACGACGAGGACGAGGACGACGACGACGACGACGAGGACGAGGACGACGACCACGAGGACGAGGACGAGGACGACGAGGACGACGAGGACGACGAGGACGAGGACGAGGACGACGAGGACGACGAGGACGACGAGGACGAGGACGACGACGAGGACGAGGACGTCGAGGACGACGAGGACGTCGAGGACGACGAGGACGACGAGGACGAGGACGACGAGGACGAGGACGACGAGGACGAGGACGACGAGGACGAGGACGACGAGGACGAGGACGACGAGGACGAGGACGACGAGGACGAGGACGACGAGGACGAGGACGAGGACGAGGACGACGAGGACGACGAGGACGAGGACGACGAGGACGACGAGGACGAGGACGACGAGGAGGACGAGGACGACGAGGACGACGAGGACGACGAGGACGACGAGGACGACGAGGACGAGGACGACGAGGACGAGGACGACGAGGACGAGGACGACGAGGACGAGGACGACTCGGACGAGGACGAGGACGACGAGGACGACGAGGACGAGGACGACGAGGACGACGAGGACGAGGACGAGGACGACGAGGACGACGAGGACGAGGACGACGAGGACGACGAGGACGACGAGGACGACGAGGACGACGAGGACGACGAGGACGACGAGGACGACGAGGACGACGAGGACGACGAGGACGACGAGGACGACGAGGACGACGAGGACGAGGACGACGACGACGAGGACGACGACGACGACGAGGACGACGAGGACGACGAGGACGAGGACGACGAGGACGACGAGGACGAGGACGACGAGGACGAGGACGACGAGGACGAGGACGACGAGGACGAGGACGACGAGGACGAGGACGACGAGGACGAGGACGACGAGGACGAGGACGACGAGGACGAGGACGACGAGGACGAGGACGACGAGGACGAGGACGACGAGGACGAGGACGACGAGGACGAGGACGACGAGGACGAGGACGACGAGGACGAGGACGACGAGGACGAGGACGACGAGGACGAGGACGACGAGGACGAGGACGACGAGGACGAGGACGACGAGGACGAGGACGACGAGGACGAGGACGACGAGGACGAGGACGACGAGGACGAGGACGACGAGGACGAGGACGACGAGGACGAGGACGACGAGGACGAGGACGACGAGGACGAGGACGACGAGGACGAGGACGACGAGGACGAGGACGACGAGGACGAGGACGACGAGGACGAGGACGACGAGGACGAGGACGACGAGGACGAGGACGACGAGGACGAGGACGACGAGGACGAGGACGACGAGGACGAGGACGACGAGGACGAGGACGACGAGGACGAGGACGACGAGGACGAGGACGACGAGGACGAGGACGACGAGGACGAGGACGACGAGGACGAGGACGACGAGGACGAGGACGACGAGGACGAGGACGACGAGGACGAGGACGACGACGACGAGGACGAGGACGACGAGGACGAGGACGACGAGGACGAGGACGACGAGGACGAGGACGAGGACGACGAGGACGAGGACGACGACGACGACGACGAGGACGAGGACGAGGACGACGAGGACGACGAGGACGACGAGGACGAGGACGAGGACGACGAGGACGACGAGGACGACGAGGACGAGGACGACGACGAGGACGAGGACGTCGAGGACGACGAGGACGACGAGGACGAGGACGACGAGGACGAGGACGACGAGGACGAGGACGACGAGGACGAGGACGACGAGGACGAGGACGACGAGGACGAGGACGACGAGGACGAGGACGACGAGGACGAGGACGAGGACGACGAGGACGACGAGGACGAGGACGACGAGGACGACGAGGACGAGGACGACGAGGAGGACGAGGACGACGAGGACGACGAGGACGACGAGGACGACGAGGACGACGAGGACGACGAGGACGACGAGGACGAGGACGACGAGGACGAGGACGACGAGGACGAGGACGACGAGGACGAGGACGACTCGGACGAGGACGAGGACGACGAGGACGAGGACGAGGACGACGAGGACGACGAGGACGAGGACGACGAGGACGACGAGGACGACGAGGACGACGAGGACGACGAGGACGACGAGGACGACGAGGACGACGAGGACGACGAGGACGACGAGGACGACGAGGACGACGAGGACGACGAGGACGACGAGGACGACGAGGACGACGAGGACGACGAGGACGACGAGGACGACGAGGACGACGAGGACGACGAGGACGACGAGGACGACGAGGACGACGAGGACGACGAGGACGACGAGGACGAGGACGACGAGGACGAGGACGACTCGGACGAGGACGACGACGACGAGGACGACGACGACGAGGACGACGACGACGACGAGGACGAGGACGACGAGGACGAGGACGACGAGGACGAGGACGACGAGGACGAGGACGACGAGGACGAGGACGACGAGGACGAGGACGACGAGGACGAGGACGACGAGGACGAGGACGACGAGGACGAGGACGACGAGGACGAGGACGACGAGGACGAGGACGACGAGGACGACGAGGACGAGGACGAGGACGAGGACGACGAGGACGACGAGGACGAGGACGACGAGGACGACGAGGACGACGAGGACGACGAGGACGACGAGGACGACGAGGACGACGAGGACGACGAGGACGACGAGGACGACGAGGACGACGAGGACGACGAGGACGACGAGGACGACGAGGACGACGAGGACGACGAGGACGACGAGGACGACGAGGACGACGAGGACGAGGACGACGACGACGACGAGGACGAGGACGACGAGGACGACGAGGACGACGAGGACGAGGACGACGAGGACGAGGACGACGAGGACGAGGACGGCGAGGACGAGGACGACGAGGACGAGAACGACGAGGACGAGGACGACGAGGACGAGGACGACGAGGACGAGGACGACGAGGACGAGGACGACGAGGACGAGGACGACGAGGACGAGGACGACGAGGACGAGGACGACGAGGACGAGGACGACGAGGACGAGGACGACGAGGACGAGGACGACGAGGACGAGGACGACGAGGACGAGGACGACGAGGACGAGGACGACGAGGACGAGGACGACGAGGACGAGGACGACGAGGACGAGGACGACGAGGACGAGGACGACGAGGACGAGGACGACGAGGACGAGGACGACGAGGACGAGGACGACGAGGACGAGGACGACGAGGACGAGGACGACGAGGACGAGGACGACGAGGACGAGGACGACGAGGACGAGGACGACGAGGACGAGGACGACGAGGACGAGGACGACGAGGACGAGGACGACGAGGACGAGGACGACGAGGACGAGGACGACGAGGACGAGGACGACGAGTACGAGGACGACGAGGACGAGGACGACGAGGACGAGGACGACGAGGACGAGGACGAGGACGACGAGGACGACGAGGACGAGGACGACGACGACGACGACGAGGACGTGGACGACGAGGACGAGGACGACGAGGACGACGAGGACGAGGACGACGAGGACGACGAGGACGACGAGGACGATGAGGACGAGGACGAAGAGGACGAGGACGACGAGGACGACGAGGACGAGGACGAGGACGACGAGGACGAGGACGAGGACGACGAGGACGACGAGGACGAGGACGGCGAGGACGAGGACGACGAGGACGAGGAGGACGAGGACGGGGACGACGAGGACGAGGACGACGAGGTCGAGGACGACGAGGACGAGGACGACGAGGACGAGGACGACGAGGGCGAGGACGACGAGGACGAGGACGACGAGGACGCGGACGACGAGGACGAGGACGACGAGGACGAGGACGACGAGGACGAGGACGACGAGGACGAGGACGACGAGGACGAGGACGACGAGGACGAGGACGACGAGGACGACGAGGACGAGGACGACGAGGACGAGGACGACGAGGACGAGGACGACGAGGACGAGGACGACGAGGACGAGGACGACGAGGACGAGGACGACGACGACGACGACGAGGACGAGGACGACGACCACGAGGACGAGGACGAGGACGACGACCACGAGGACGAGGACGAGGACGACGAGGACGACGAGGACGACGAGGACGAGGACGAGGACGACGAGGACGACGAGGACGACGAGGACGAGGACGAGGACCAGGACGACGAGGACGACGAGGACGACGAGGACGAGGACGAGGACGACGAGGACGACGAGGACGACTAGGACGAGGACGACGACGACGACGACGAGGACGTGGACGACGAGGACGAGGACGACGAGGACGAGGACGACGAGGACGACGAGGACGAGGACGACGAGGACGACGAGGACGAGGACGACGAGGACGACGAGGACGACGAGGACGAGGACGACGTGGACGACGAGGACGACGTGGACGACGAGGACGACGAGGACGAGGACGAGGACGACGAGGACGACGAGGACGAGGACGACGAGGACGACGTGGACGACGAGGACGAGGACGACGAGGACGAGGACGACGAGGACGAGGACGACGAGGACGAGGACGACGAGGACGAGGACGACGAGGACGAGGACGACGAGGACGAGGACGACGAGGACGAGGACGACGAGGACGAGGACGACGAGGACGAGGACGACTCGGACGAGGACGACGAGGACGAGGACGACGAGGACGAGGACGACGAGGACGAGGACGACGAGGACGAGGACGACGAGGACGAGGACGACGACGACGAGGACGACGACGACGACGAGGACGAGGACGACGAGGACGACGAGGACGACGAGGACGAGGACGACGAGGACGAGGACGACGAGGACGAGGACGACGAGGACGAGGACGACGAGGACGAGGACGACGAGGACGAGGACGACGAGGACGAGGACGACGAGTACGAGGACGACGAGGACGAGGACGAGGACGACGAGGACGACGAGGACGAGGACGGCGAGGACGAGGACGACGAGGACGAGGACGACGAGGACGACGAGGACGAGGACGACGAGGACGAGGACGACGAGGACGAGGACGACGAGGACGAGGACGACGAGGACGAGGACGACGTGGACGAGGACGACGAGGACGAGGACGACCAGGACGAGGACGACGAGGACGAGGACGACCAGGACGAGGACGACGAGGACCAGGACGACCAGGACGAGGACGACGAGGACGAGGACGACGAGGACGAGGACGACGAGGACGAGGACGACGAGGACGAGGACGACGAGGACGAGGAAGAGGACCACGAGGACGAGGACGACCAGGACGACGAGGACGAGGACGACGAGGACGACGAGGACGACGAGGACGACGACGACGACGAGGACGACGAGGACGACGAGGACGACGAGGACGACGAGGACGACGAGGACGACGAGGACGACGAGGACGACGAGGACGACGAGGACGACGAGGACGACGAGGACGACGAGGACGACGAGGACGACGAGGACGACGAGGACGACGAGGACGACGAGGACGACGAGGACGACGAGGACGACGAGGACGACGAGGACGACGAGGACGACGAGGACGACGAGGACGACGAGGACGACGAGGACGACGAGGACGACGAGGACGACGAGGACGACGAGGACGACGACGACGAGGACGACGAGGACGAGGACGACGAGGACGAGGACGACGAGGACGAGGACGACGAGGACGAGGACGAGGACGACGAGGACGAGGACGACGAGGACGACGAGGACGAGGACGACGAGGACGACGAGGACGAGGACGACGAGGACGACGAGGACGACGAGGACGAGGACGACGAGGACGAGGACGACGAGGACGAGGACGACGAGGACGAGGACGACGAGGACGAGGGCGACGAGGACGAGGGCGACGAGGACGAGGGCGACGAGGACGAGGACGACGAGGACGAGGACGATGAGGACGAGGACGAGGACGACGAGGACGAGGACGACGAGGACGAGGACGACGAGGACGAGGACGACGAGGACGAGGACGACGAGGACGACGAGGACGAGGACGACGAGGACGACGAGGACGAGGACGACGAGGACGAGGACGATGAGGACGAGGACGACGAGGACGAGGACGACGAGGACGACGAGGACGAGGACGAGGACGACGAGGACGAGGACGAGGACGACGAGGACGACGAGGACGAGGACGGCGAGGACGAGGACGAGGACGACGAGGACGAGGACGACGAGGTCGAGGACGACGAGGACGAGGACGACGAGGACGAGGACGACGAGGGCGAGGACGACGAGGACGACGAGGACGAGGACGACGAGGACGACGAGGACGAGGACGAGGACGACGACGACGACGACGAGGACGTGGACGACGAGGACGAGGACGACGAGGACGAGAACGACGTGGACGACGAGGACGAGGACGACGAGGACGACGAGGACGACGAGGATGAGGACGACGAGGACGACGAGGACGAGGACGACGAGGACGACGAGGACGACGAGGACGACGAGGACGAGGACGAGGACGACGAGGACGACGAGGACGAGGACGACGAGGACGACGAGGACGAGGACGAGGACGACGAGGACGACGAGGACGAGGACGACGAGGATGACGAGGACGAGGACGACGAGGACGACGAGGACGAGGACGACGAGGACGACGAGGACGAGGACGACGAGGACGACGAGGACGAGGACGACGAGGACGAGGACGAGGACGACGAGGACGAGGACGACGAGGACGAGGACGACGAGGACGAGGACGACGAGGACGAGGACGACGAGGACGAGGACGACGAGGACGAGGACGACGAGGACGAGGACGACGAGGACGAGGACGACGAGGACGAGGACGACGAGGACGAGGACGACGAGGACGAGGACGACGAGGACGAGGACGACGAGGACGAGGACGACGAGGACGAGGACGACGAGGACGAGGACGACGAGGACGAGGACGACGAGGACGAGGACGACGAGGACGAGGACGACGAGGACGAGGACGACGAGGACGAGGACGACGAGGACGAGGACGACGAGGACGAGGACGACGAGGACGAGGACGACGAGGACGAGGACGACGAGGACGACGAGGACGAGGACGAGGACGGGGACGACGAGGACGAGGACGACGAGGTCGAGGACGACGAGGACGAGGACGACGAGGACGAGGACGACGAGGGCGAGGACGACGAGGACGAGGACGACGAGGACGCGGACGACGAGGACGAGGACGACGAGGACGAGGACGACGAGGACGAGGACGACGAGGACGAGGACGACGAGGACGAGGACGACGAGGACGACGACGACGAGGACGACGAGGACGAGGACGACGAGGACGAGGACGACGAGGACGAGGACGACGACGACGACGACGACGAGGACGACGAGGACGAGGACGACGAGGACGAGGACGACGAGGACGAGGACGACGAGGACGAGGACGAGGACGACGAGGACGACGAGGACGACGAGGACGAGGACGACGAGGACGAGGACGACGAGGACGAGGACGACGAGGACGAGGACGACGAGGACGAGGACGACGAGGACGAGGACGACGACGACGACGACGAGGACGAGGACGACGACCACGAGGACGAGGACGAGGACGACGAGGACGACGAGGACGACGAGGACGAGGACGAGGACGACGAGGACGACGAGGACGACGAGGACGAGGACGAGGACCAGGACGACGAGGACGACGAGGACGAGGACGAGGACGACGAGGACGACGAGGACGACTAGGACGAGGACGAGGACGACGACGACGACGACGACGACGAGGACGTGGACGACGAGGACGAGGACGACGAGGACGAGGACGACGAGGACGACGAGGACGAGGACGACGAGGACGACGAGGACGAGGACGACGAGGACGACGAGGACGACGAGGACGAGGACGACGAGGACGACGAGGACGACGTGGACGACGAGGACGACGAGGACGAGGACGAGGACGACGAGGACGACGAGGACGAGGACGACGAGGACGACGTGGACGACGAGGACGAGGACGACGAGGACGAGGACGACGAGGACGAGGACGACGAGGACGAGGACGACGAGGACGAGGACGACGAGGACGAGGACGACTCGGACGAGGACGACGAGGACGAGGACGACGAGGACGAGGACGATGAGGACGAGGACGAGGACGACGAGGACGAGGACGATGAGGACGAGGACGACGAGGATGACGAGGACGAGGACGACGAGGACGAGGACGATGAGGACGAGGACGACGAGGACGAGGACGACGAGGACGACGAGGACGAGGACGACGAGGACGACGAGGACGAGGACGAGGACGACGAGGACGAGGACGAGGACGACGAGGACGACGAGGACGAGGACGGCGAGGACGAGGACGAGGACGACGAGGACGAGGACGACGAGGTCGAGGACGACGAGGACGAGGACGACGAGGACGAGGACGACGAGGGCGAGGACGACGAGGACGACGAGGACGAGGACGACGAGGACGACGAGGACGAGGACGAGGACGACGACGACGACGACGAGGACGTGGACGACGAGGACGAGGACGACGAGGACGAGAACGACGAGGACGACGAGGACGAGGACGACGAGGACGACGAGGACGACGAGGACGAGGACGACGAGGACGACGAGGACGAGGACGACGAGGACGACGAGGACGACGAGGACGACGAGGACGAGGACGAGGACGACGAGGACGACGAGGACGAGGACGACGAGGACGACGAGGACGAGGACGACGAGGACGACGAGGACGAGGACGACGAGGACGACGAGGACGAGGACGAGGACGACGAGGACGACGAGGACGAGGACGACGAGGACGAGGACGACGAGGACGAGGACGACGAGGACGAGGACGACGAGGACGAGGACGACGAGGACGAGGACGACGAGGACGAGGACGACGAGGACGAGGACGACGAGGACGAAGACGACGAGGACGAGGACGACGAGGACGAGGACAACGAGGACGAGGACGACGAGGACGAGGACGACGAGGACGAGGACGACGAGGACGACGAGGACGAGGACGACGAGGACGAGGACGACGAGGACGAGGACGACGAGGACGAGGACGACCAGGACGAGGACGAGGACGACGAGGACGACGAGGACGACGAGGACGAGGACGACGAGGACGAGGACGACGAGGACGAGGACGACGAGGACGAGGACGACGAGGACGAGGACGACGACGACGAGGACGACGAGGACGAGGACGACGAGGACGAGGACGACGACGACGACGACGAGGACGAGGACGACGACCACGAGGACGAGGACGAGGACGACGAGGACGACGAGGACGACGAGGACGAGGACGAGGACGACGAGGACGACGAGGACGACGAGGACGAGGACGAGGACCAGGACGACGAGGACGACGAGGACGACGAGGACGAGGACGAGGACGACGAGGACGACGAGGACGACTAGGACGAGGACGAGGACGACGACGACGACGACGACGACGAGGACGTGGACGACGAGGACGAGGACGACGAGGACGAGGACGACGAGGACGACGAGGACGAGGACGACGAGGACGACGAGGACGAGGACGACGAGGACGACGAGGACGACGAGGACGAGGACGACGAGGACGACGTGGACGACGAGGACGACGAGGACGAGGACGAGGACGACGAGGACGACGAGGACGAAGACGACGAGGACGACGTGGACGACGAGGACGAGGACGACGAGGACGAGGACGACGAGGACGAGGACGACGAGGACGAGGACGACGAGGACGAGGACGACGAGGACGAGGACGACGAGGACGAGGACGACGAGGACGAGGACGACGAGGACGAGGACGACGAGGACGAGGACGACGAGGACGAGGACGACTCGGACGAGGACGACGAGGACGAGGACGACGAGGACGAGGACGACGAGGACGAGGACGACGAGGACGAGGACGACGAGGACGAGGACGACGAGGACGAGGACGACGAGGACGAGGACGACGAGGACGAGGACGACCAGGACGAGGACGACGAGGACGAGGACGACCAGGACGAGGACGACGAGGACGAGGACGACGAGGACGAGGACGACGAGGACGAGGACGACGAGGACGAGGACGACGAGGACGAGGACGACGAGGACGAGGACGAGGACCACGAGGACGAGGACGACCAGGACGACGAGGACGAGGACGACGAGGACGACGAGGACGACGAGGACGACGACGACGACGAGGACGACGAGGACGACGAGGACGACGAGGACGACGAGGACGACGAGGACGACGAGGACGACGAGGACGACGAGGACGACGAGGACGACGAGGACGACGAGGACGACGAGGACGACGAGGACGACGAGGACGACGAGGACGACGAGGACGACGAGGACGACGAGGACGACGAGGACGACGAGGACGACGAGGACGACGAGGACGACGAGGACGACGAGGACGACGAGGACGACGAGGACGACGAGGACGACGAGGACGACGAGGACGACGAGGACGACGAGGACGACGAGGACGACGAGGACGACGAGGACGACGAGGACGACGAGGACGACGACGACGAGGACGACGAGGACGAGGACGACGAGGTCGTGGACGACGAGGACGAGGACGACGAGGACGAGGACGACGAGGACGACGAGGACGAGGACGACGAGGACGACGAGGACGAGGACGACGAGGACGACGAGGACGAGGACGACGAGGACGACGAGGACGAGGACGACCAGGACGACGAGGACGACGAGGACGAGGACGACGAGGACGAGGACGACGAGGACGAGGACGACGAGGACGAGGACGACGAGGACGAGGACGACGAGGACGATGAGGACGAGGACGACGAGGACGAGGACGACGAGGACGACGAGGACGAGGACGACGAGGACGACGAGGACGAGGACGACGAGGACGACGAGGACGAGGACGAGGACGACGAGGACGAGGACGAGGACGACGAGGACGACGAGGACGAGGACGGCGAGGACGAGGACGAGGACGACGAGGACGAGGACGACGAGGTCGAGGACGACGAGGACGAGGACGACGAGGACGAGGACGACGAGGACGAGGACGACGAGGACGACGAGGGCGAGGACGACGAGGACGACGAGGACGAGGACGACGAGGACGACGAGGACGAGGACGAGGACGAGGACGACGACGACGACGACGAGGACGTGGACGACGAGGACGAGGACGACGAGGACGAGAACGACGAGGACGACGAGGACGAGGACGACGAGGACGACGAGGACGACGAGGACGAGGACGACGAGGACGACGAGGACGAGGACGACGAGGACGACGAGGACGACGAGGACGACGAGGACGACGAGGACGACGAGGACGAGGACGAGGACGACGAGGACGACGAGGACGAGGACGACGAGGACGACGATGACGAGGACGACGAGGACGACGAGGACGAGGACGAGGACGACGAGGACGACGAGGACGAGGACGACGAGGATGACGAGGACGAGGACGACGAGGACGACGAGGACGAGGACGACGAGGACGACGAGGACGAGGACGACGAGGACGACGAGGACGAGGACGACGAGGACGAGGACGAGGACGACGAGGACGAGGACGACGAGGACGAGGACGACGAGGACGAGGACGACGAGGACGAGGACGACGAGGACGAGGACGACGAGGACGAGGACGACGAGGACGAGGACGACGAGGACGAGGACGACGAGGACGAGGACGACGAGGACGAGGACGACGAGGACGAGGACGACGAGGACGACGAGGACGAGGACGACGAGGACGACGAGGACGAGGACGAGGACGGGGACGACGAGGACGAGGACGACGAGGTCGAGGACGACGAGGACGAGGACGACGAGGACGAGGACGACGAGGACGAGGACGACGACGACGACGACGACGACGAGGACGAGGACGACGAGGACGACGAGGACGACGAGGACGAGGACGACGAGGACGAGGACGACGAGGACGAGGACGACGAGGACGAGGACGACGAGGACGAGGACGACGAGGACGAGGACGACGAGGACGAGGACGACGAGGACGAGGACGACGAGGACGAGGACGACGAGGACGAGGACGACGACGACGACGACGAGGACGAGGACGACGACCACGAGGACGAGGACGAGGACGACGAGGACGACGAGGACGACGAGGACGAGGACGAGGACGACGAGGACGACGAGGACGACGAGGACGAGGACGAGGACCAGGACGACGAGGACGACGAGGACGAGGACGAGGACGACGAGGACGACGAGGACGACTAGGACGAGGACGAGGACGACGACGACGACGACGACGACGAGGACGTGGACGACGAGGACGAGGACGACGAGGACGAGGACGACGAGGACGACGAGGACGAGGACGACGAGGACGACGAGGACGAGGACGACGAGGACGACGAGGACGACGAGGACGAGGACGACGAGGACGACGAGGACGACGTGGACGACGAGGACGACGAGGACGAGGACGAGGACGACGAGGACGACGAGGACGAGGACGACGAGGACGACGAGGACGAGGACGACGAGGACGAGGACGACGAGGACGAGGACGACGAGGACGAGGACGACGAGGACGAGGACGACGAGGACGAGGACGACGAGGACGAGGACGACGAGGACGAGGACGACGAGGACGAGGACGACGAGGACGAGGACGACGAGGACGAGGACGACGAGGACGAGGACGACGAGGACGAGGACGACGAGGACGAGGACGACGAGGACGAGGACGACGAGGACGAGGACGACGAGGACGAGGACGACGAGGACGAGGACGACGACGACGAGGACGACGACGACGACGAGGACGAGGACGACGAGGACGACGAGGACGACGAGGACGAGGACGACGAGGACGAGGACGACGAGGACGACGAGGACGAGGACGACGAGGACGAGGACGACGAGGACGAGGACGACGAGGACGAGGACGACGAGGACGAGGACGACGAGGACGAGGACGACGAGTACGAGGACGACGAGGACGAGGACGAGGACGACGAGGACGACGAGGACGAGGACGACGAGGACGAGGACGACGAGGACGAGGACGACGAGGACGAGGACGACGAGGACGAGGACGACGAGGACGAGGACGACGAGGACGAGGACGACGAGGACGAGGACGACGAGGACGACGAGGACGAGGACGACGAGGACGAGGACGACGAGGACGAGGACGACGAGGACGAGGACGACCAGGACGAGGACGACCAGGACGAGGACGACGAGGACGAGGACGACCAGGACGAGGACGACGAGGACGAGGACGACGAGGACGAGGACGACGAGGACGAGGACGACGAGGACGAGGACGAGGACCACGAGGACGAGGACGAGGACGACGAGGACGACGAGGACGACGAGGACGACGACGACGACGAGGACGACGAGGACGACGAGGACGACGAGGACGACGAGGACGACGAGGACGACGAGGACGACGAGGACGACGAGGACGACGAGGACGACGAGGACGACGAGGACGACGAGGACGACGAGGACGACGAGGACGACTAGGACGACGAGGACGACGAGGACGACGAGGACGACGAGGACGACGAGGACGACGAGGACGACGAGGACGACGAGGACGACGAGGACGACGAGGACGACGAGGACGACGAGGACGACGAGGACGACGAGGACGACGAGGACGACGAGGACGGCGAGGACGGCGAGGACGACGAGGACGACGAGGAAGACGAGGACGACGAGGACGACGACGACGAGGACGACGAGGACGAGGACGACGAGGACGAGGACGACGAGGACGAGGACGACGAGGACGAGGACGACGAGGACGAGGACGACGAGGACGACGAGGACGACGAGGACGAGGACGACGAGGACGACGAGGACGACGAGGACGAGGACGACGAGGACGAGGACGACGAGGACGACGAGGACGAGGACGACGAGGACGAGGACGACGAGGACGAGGACGACGAGGACGAGGACGACGAGGACGAGGACGACGAGGACGAGGACGACGAGGACGAGGACGACGAGGACGAGGGCGACGAGGACGAGGACGACGAGGACGAGGACGATGAGGACGAGGACGAGGACGACGAGGACGAGGACGACGAGGACGACGAGGACGAGGACGACGAGGACGAGGACGATGAGGACGAGGACGACGAGGACGAGGACGACGAGGACGACGAGGACGAGGACGAGGACGACGAGGACGACGAGGACGAGGACGAGGACGACGAGGACGAGGACGAGGACGACGAGGACGACGAGGACGAGGACGGCGAGGACGAGGACGGGGACGACGAGGACGAGGACGACGAGGTCGAGGACGACGAGGACGAGGACGACGAGGACGAGGACGACGAGGGCGAGGACGACGAGGACGACGAGGACGAGGAAGACGAGGACGACGAGGACGAGGACGACGAGGACGACGAGGACGAGGACGAGGACGACGACGACGACGACGAGGACGTGGACGACGAGGACGAGGACGACGAGGACGAGAACGACGAGGACGACGAGGACGAGGACGACGAGGACGAGGAGGACGACGAGGACGACGAGGACGACGAGGACGAGGACGACGAGGACGACGAGGACGAGGACGACGAGGACGACGAGGACGAGGACGACGAGGACGACGAGGACGACGAGGACGACGAGGACGAGGACGAGGACGACGAGGACGACGAGGACGAGGACGACGAGGACGACGAGGACGAGGACGAGGACGACGAGGACGACGAGGACGAGGACGACGAGGATGACGAGGACGAGGACGACGAGGACGACGAGGACGAGGACGACGAGGACGACGAGGACGAGGACGACGAGGACGACGAGGACGAGGACGACGAGGACGAGGACGAGGACGACGAGGACGAGGACGACGAGGACGAGGACGACGAGGACGAGGACGACGAGGACGAGGACGACGAGGACGAGGACGACGAGGACGAGGACGACGAGGACGAGGACGACGACGAGGACGAGGACGACGAGGACGACGAGGACGAGGACGACGAGGACGACGAGGACGAGGACGAGGACGACGAGGACGACGAGGACGAGGACGGCGAGGACGAGGGCGACGAGGACGAGGAGGACGAGGACGGGGACGACGAGGACGAGGACGACGAGGTCGAGGACGACGAGGACGAGGACGACGAGGACGAGGACGACGAGGGCGAGGACGACGAGGACGACGAGGACGACGAGGACGACGAGGACGACGAGGACGAGGACGACCAGGACGAGGACGACGAGGACGAGGACGACCAGGACGAGGACGACGAGGACGAGGACGACGAGGACGAGGACGACGAGGACGAGGACGACGAGGACGAGGACGAGGACCACGAGGACGAGGACGAGGACGACCAGGACGACGAGGACGAGGACGACGAGGACGACGAGGACGACGAGGACGACGACGACGACAAGGACGACGAGGACGACGAGGACGACGAGGACGACGAGGACGACGAGGACGACGAGGACGACGAGGACGACGAGGACGACGAGGACGACGAGGACGACGAGGACGACGAGGACGACGAGGACGACGAGGACGACGAGGACGACGAGGACGACGAGGACGACGAGGACGACGAGGACGACGAGGACGACGAGGACGACGAGGACGACGAGGACGACGAGGACGACGAGGACGACGAGGACGACGAGGACGACGAGGACGACGAGGACGACGAGGACGGCGAGGACGACGAGGACGACGAGGAAGACGAGGACGACGAGGACGACGACGACGAGGACGACGAGGACGAGGACGACGAGGACGAGGACGAGGACGACGAGGACGACGAGGACGACGAGGACGAGGACGACGAGGACGACGAGGACGAGGACGACGAGGACGACGAGGACGAGGACGACGAGGACGAGGACGACGAGGACGAGGACGACGAGGACGAGGGCGACGAGGACGAGGACGACGAGGACGAGGACGATGAGGACGAGGACGAGGACGACGAGGACGAGGACGACGAGGACGAGGACGACGAGGACGACGAGGACGAGGACGACGAGGACGAGGACGATGAGGACGAGGACGACGAGGACGAGGACGACGAGGACGACGAGGACGAGGACGAGGACGACGAGGACGACGAGGACGAGGACGAGGACGACGAGGACGAGGACGAGGACGACGAGGACGACGAGGACGAGGACGGCGAGGACGAGGACGGGGACGACGAGGACGAGGACGACGAGGTCGAGGACGACGAGGACGAGGACGACGAGGACGAGGACGACGAGGGCGAGGACGACGAGGACGACGAGGACGAGGACGACGAGGACGACGAGGACGAGGACGACGAGGACGACGAGGACGAGGACGACGAGGACGACGAGGACGAGGACGAGGACGACGACGACGACGACGAGGACGTGGACGACGAGGACGAGGACGACGAGGACGAGAACGACGAGGACGACGAGGACGAGGACGACGAGGACGACGAGGACGACGAGGACGACGAGGACGACGAGGACGAGGACGACGAGGACGACGAGGACGAGGACGACGAGGACGACGAGGACGAGGACGACGAGGACGACGAGGACGACGAGGACGACGAGGACGAGGACGAGGACGACGAGGACGACGAGGACGAGGACGACGAGGACGACGAGGACGAGGACGAGGACGACGAGGACGACGAGGACGAGGACGACGAGGATGACGAGGACGAGGACGACGAGGACGACGAGGACGAGGACGACGAGGACGACGAGGACGAGGACGACGAGGACGACGAGGACGAGGACGACGAGGACGAGGACGAGGACGACGAGGACGAGGACGACGAGGACGAGGACGACGAGGACGAGGACGACGAGGACGAGGACGACGAGGACGAGGACGACGAGGACGAGGACGACGAGGACGAGGACGACGACGAGGACGAGGACGACGAGGACGACGAGGACGAGGACGACGAGGACGACGAGGACGAGGACGAGGACGACGAGGACGACGAGGACGAGGACGGCGAGGACGAGGGCGACGAGGACGAGGAGGACGAGGACGGGGACGACGAGGACGAGGACGACGAGGTCGAGGACGACGAGGACGAGGACGACGAGGACGAGGACGACGAGGGCGAGGACGACGAGGACGACGAGGACGAGGACGAGGACGACGACGACGACGACGAGGACGTGGACGACGAGGACGAGGACGACGAGGACGAGGACGACGAGGACGACGAGGACGAGGACGACGAGGACGACGAGGACGAGGACGACGAGGACGACGAGGACGACGAGGACGACGAGGACGACGAGGACGAGGACGAGGACGACGAGGACGACGAGGACGACGAGGACGAGGACGAGGACGACGAGGACGACGAGGACGAGGACGACGAGGACGAGGACGAGGACGACGAGGACGAGGACGAGGACGACGAGGACGAGGACGAGGACGACGAGGACGACGAGGACGAGGACGAGGACGAGGACGACGAGGACGACGAGGACGAGGACGACGAGGACGAGGACGAGGACGACGAGGACGAGGACGAGGACGACGAGGACGAGGACGAGGACGACGAGGACGACGAGGACGAGGACGACGAGGACGACGAGGACGAGGACGACGAGGATGACGAGGACGAGGACGACGAAGACGACGAGGACGAGGACGACGAGGACGAGGACGACGAGGACGACGAGGACGAGGACGACGAGGACGAGGACGACGAGGACGAGGACGAGGACGACGAGGACGACGAGGACGAGGACGACGAGGACGAGGACGACGAGGACGACGAGGACGAGGACGACGAGGACGAGGACGACGAGGACGAGGACGACGAGGACGACGAGGACGAGGACGACGAGGACGAGGACGACGAGGACGAGGACGACGAGGACGACGAGGACGAGGACGACGAGGACGAGGACGAGGACGACGGGGACGACGAGGACGACGAGGACGACGAGGACGAGGACGACGAGGACGAGGACGACGAGGACGACGAGGACGAGGACGACGAGGACGAGGACGACGAGGACGAGGACGACGAGGACGAGGACGACGAGGACGAGGACGACGAGGACGAGGACGACGAGGACGAGGACGACGAGGACGAGGACGACGAGGACGAGGACGACGAGGACGAGGACGACGAGGACGAGGACGACGAGGACGAGGACGACGAGGACGAGGACGACGAGGACGAGGACGACGAGGACGAGGACGACGAGGACGAGGACGACGAGGACGAGGACGACGAGGACGAGGACGACGAGGACGAGGACGACGAGGACGAGGACGACGACGACGAGGACGACGACGACGGGGACGACGACGACGGGGACGACGACGACGGGGACGACGACGACGGGGACGGGGACGACGGGGACGGGGACGACGGGGACGGGGACGACGGGGACGGGCACGACGGGGACGAGGACGACGAGGACGAGGACGACGAGCACGAGGACGACGAGGACGAGGACGACGAGGACGACGAGGACGAGGACGACGAGGACGAGGACGACGAGGACGAGGACGAGGACGACGAGGACGAGGACGAGGACGACGAGGACGAGGACGAGGACGACGAGGACGACGAGGACGACGAGGACGAGGACGAGGACGAGGACGACGAGGACGACGAGGACGAGGACGAGGACGACGAGGACGACGAGGACGACGAGGAGGACGAGGACGACGAGGACGACGAGGACGACGAGGACGAGGACGAGGACGACGAGGACGACGAGGACGACGACGACGACGAGGACGAGGACGACGAGGACGACGAGGACGAGGACGACGAGGACGACGAGGACGAGGACGACGAGGACGAGGACGACGAGGACGAGGACGACGAGGACGAGGACGACGAGGACGACGAGGACAAGGACGAGGACGATGAGGACGTGGACGACGAGGACGAGGACGACGAGGACGACGAGGACGAGGACGAGGACGACGAGGACGAGGACGACGAGGACGAGGACGACGAGGACGAGGACGAGGACGACGAGGACGAGGACGAGGACGACGAGGACGAGGACGACGAGGACGAGGACGAGGACGACGAGGATGACGAGGACGAGGACGACGAGGACGACGAGGACGAGGACGACGAGGACGAGGACGAGGACGACGAGGACGACGACGACGGGGACGACGACGACGAGGACGACGAGGACGACGAGGACGACGAGGACGACGAGGACGACGAGGACGACGAGGACGACGAGGACGACGAGGACGACGAGGACGACGAGGACGACGAGGACGACGAGGACGACGAGGACGACGAGGACGACGAGGACGACGAGGACGACGAGGACGACGAGGACGACGAGGACGACGAGGACGACGAGGACGACGAGGACGACGAGGACGACGAGGACGACGAGGACGACGAGGACGACGAGGACGACGAGGACGACGAGGACGACGAGGACGGCGAGGACGACGAGGACGACGAGGAAGACGAGGACGACGAGGACGACGACGACGAGGACGACGAGGACGAGGACGACGAGGACGAGGACGAGGACGACGAGGACGACGAGGACGACGAGGACGACGAGGACGAGGACGACGAGGACGACGAGGACGAGGACGACGAGGACGACGAGGACGAGGACGACGAGGACGAGGACGACGAGGACGAGGACGACGAGGACGAGGGCGACGAGGACGAGGACGACGAGGACGAGGACGATGCGGACGAGGACGAGGACGACGAGGACGAGGACGACGAGGACGAGGACGACGAGGACGACGAGGACGAGGACGACGAGGACGAGGACGATGAGGACGAGGACGACGAGGACGAGGACGACGAGGACGACGAGGACGAGGACGAGGACGACGAGGACGACGAGGACGAGGACGAGGACGACGAGGACGAGGACGAGGACGACGAGGACGACGAGGACGAGGACGGCGAGGACGAGGACGGGGACGACGAGGACGAGGACGACGAGGTCAAGGACGACGAGGACGAGGACGACGAGGACGAGGACGACGAGGGCGAGGACGACGAGGACGACGAGGACGAGGACGACGAGGACGACGAGGACGAGGACGACGAGGACGACGAGGACGAGGACGACGAGGACGACGAGGACGAGGACGAGGACGACGACGACGACGACGAGGACGTGGACGACGAGGACGAGGACGACGAGGACGAGAACGACGAGGACGACGAGGACGAGGACGACGAGGACGACGAGGACGACGAGGACGACGAGGACGAGGACGACGAGGACGACGAGGACGAGGACGACGAGGACGACGAGGACGAGGACGACGAGGACGACGAGGACGACGAGGACGACGAGGACGAGGACGAGGACGACGAGGACGACGAGGACGAGGACGACGAGGACGACGAGGACGAGGACGAGGACGACGAGGACGACGAGGACGAGGACGACGAGGATGACGAGGACGAGGACGACGAGGACGACGACGACGAGGACGACGAGGACGACGAGGACGAGGACGACGAGGACGACGAGGACGAGGACGACGAGGACGAGGACGAGGACGACGAGGACGAGGACGACGAGGACGAGGACGACGAGGACGAGGACGACGAGGACGAGGACGACGAGGACGAGGACGACGAGGACGAGGACGACGAGGACGAGGACGACGACGAGGACGAGGACGACGAGGACGACGAGGACGAGGACGACGAGGACGACGAGGACGAGGACGAGGACGACGAGGACGACGAGGACGAGGACGGCGAGGACGAGGGCGACGAGGACGAGGAGGACGAGGACGGGGACGACGAGGACGAGGACGACGAGGTCGAGGACGACGAGGACGAGGACGACGAGGACGAGGACGACGAGGGCGAGGACGACGAGGACGACGAGGACGAGGACGAGGACGACGACGACGACGACGAGGACGTGGACGACGAGGACGAGGACGACGAGGACGAGGACGACGAGGACGACGAGGACGAGGACGACGAGGACGACGAGGACGAGGACGACGAGGACGACGAGGACGACGAGGACGACGAGGACGAGGACGACGAGGACGAGGACGACGAGGACGAGGACGACGAGGACGAGGACGACGACGACGGGGACGGGGACGACGGGGACGGGGACGACGGGGACGGGGACGACGGGGACGGGCACGACGGGGACGAGGACGACGAGGACGAGGACGACGAGGACGAGGACGAAGAGGACGAGGACGACGAGGACGAAGAGGACGAGGACGACGAGGACGAGGACGACGAGGACGAGGACGACGAGGACGAGGACGACGAGGACGAGGACGACGAGGACGAGGACGACGACGACGGGGACGGGGACGACGGGGACGGGGACGACGGGGACGGGCACGACGGGGACGAGGACGACGAGGACGGTGAGGACGAGGACGACGAGTACGACGAGGACGAGGACGACGAGGACGACGAGGACGACGAGGACGAGGACGACGAGGACGAGGACGACGAGGACGAGGACGACGAGGACGAGGACGACGAGGACGAGGACGACGAGGACGACGAGGACGAGGACGAGGACGACGAGGACGACGAGGACGACGAGGACGAGGACGACGAGGACGAGCACGACGAGGACGAGGACGACGAGGACGAGGACGACGAGGACGAGGACGACGAGGACGACGAGTACGAGGACGACGAGGACGAGGACGAGGACGACGAGGACGAGGACGACGAGGACGAGGACGACGAGGACGAGGACGACGAGGACGAGGACGACGAGGACGAGGACGACGATGACGAGGACGACGACGACGGGGACGACGACGACGGGGACGACGACGACGGGGACGACGACGACGGGGACGACGACGACGGGGACGGGGACGACGGGGACGGGGACGACGGGGACGGGGACGACGGGGACGGGGACGACGGGGACGGGGACGACGGGGACGGGGACGACGGGGACGGGCACGACGGGGACGAGGACGACGAGGACGGTGAGGACGAGGACGACGAGTACGACGAGGACGAGGACGACGAGGACGACGAGGACGAGGACGACGAGGACGAGGACGACGAGGACGAGGACGACGAGGACGAGGACGAGGACGACGAGGATGACGAGGACGAGGACGACGAGGACGACGAGGACGAGGACGACGAGGACGAGGACGAGGACGACGAGGACGACGACGACGGGGACGACGACGACGGGGACGACGACGACGGGGACGACGACGACGGGGACGACGACGACGGGGACGACGAGGACGGGGACGACGAGGACGGGGACGACGAGGACGACGAGGACGAGGACGACGAGGACGAGGACGACGACGACGACGACGACGAGGACGACGAGGACGACGAGGACGAGGACGACGAGGACGACGAGGACGAGGACGACGAGGACGACGAGGACGAGGACGACGAGGACGAGGACGACGAGGACGAGGACGACGAGGACGTGGACGACGAGGACGAGGACGACGAGGACGAGGACGACGAGGACGAGGACGGCGAGGACGAGGACGACGAGGACGAGGACGACGAGGACGAGGACGACGAGGACGAGGACGACGAGGACGAGGACGAAGAGGACGAGGATGACGAGGACGAGGACGACGAGGACGAGGACGACGAGGACGAGGACGACGAGGACGAGGACGACGAGGACGAGGACGAGGACGACGAGGATGACGAGGACGAGGACGACGAGGACGACGAGGACGAGGACGACGAGGACGAGGACGAGGACGACGAGGACGAGGACGAGGACGACGAGGACGACGACGAAGGGGACGACGACGACGGGGACGACGACGACGGGGACGACGACGACGGGGACGACGAGGACGGGGACGACGAGGACGGGGACGACGACGACGGGGACGACGAGGACGGGGACGACGAGGACGGGGACGACGAGGACGACGAGGACGAGGACGACGACGAGGACGAGGACGACGAGGACGACGAGGACGAGGACGACGAGGACGAGGACGACGAGGACGAGGACGACGAGGACGACGAGGACGAGGACGACGAGGACGTGGACGACGAGGACGAGGACGACGAGGACGAGGACGACGAGGACGAGGACGACGAGGACGAGGACGACGAGGACGAGGACGACGAGGACGAGGACGACGAGGACGAGGACGAAGAGGACGAGGACGACGAGGACGAGGACGACGAGGACGAGGACGACGAGGACGAGGACGACGAGGACGAGGACGACGAGGACGAGGACGACGAGGACGAGGACGACGAGGACGAGGACGACGAGGACGAGGACGACGAGGACGACGAGGACGAGGACGACGAGGACGAGGACGACGAGGACGAGGACGACGAGGACGAGGACGACGAGGACGAGGACGACGAGGACGAGGACGACGAGGACGAGGACGACGAGGACGAGGACGACGAGGACGAGGACGACGAGGACGAGGACGACGAGGACGAGGACGACGAGGACGAGGACGACGAGGACGAGGACGACGAGGACGAGGACGACGAGGACGAGGACGACGAGGACGAGGACGACGAGGACGAGGACGACGAGGACGAGGACGACGAGGACGAGGACGACGAGGACGAGGACGACGAGGACGAGGACGACGAGGACGAGGACGACGAGGACGAGGACGACGAGGACGAGGACGACGAGGACGAGGACGACGAGGACGAGGACGACGAGGACGAGGACGACGAGGACGAGGACGAGGACGACGAGGACGAGGACGACGAGGACGAGGACGACGACGAGGACGTCGAGGACGACGAGGACGACGAGGACGTCGAGGACGACGAGGACGACGAGGACGAGGACGAGGACGAGGACGAGGACGACGAGGACTAGGACGAGGACGAGGATGACGACGACGACGACGAGGACGAGGACGACGAGGACGAGCACGAGGACGAGGACGAGGACGAGGACGACGAGGACGAGGACGAGGACGAGGACGACGAGGACGAGGACGACGAGGACGAGGACGACGAGGACGAGGACGACGAGGACGAGGACGACGAGGACGAGGACGACGAGGACGAGGACGACGAGGACGAGGACGACGAGGACGAGGACGACGAGGACGACGAGGACGAGGACGGCGAGGACGAGGACGACGAGGACGAGGACGACGAGGACGACGAGGACGAGGACGACGAGGACGAGGACGACGTGGACGAGGACGACGAGGACGAGGACGACGAGGACGAGGACGACGAGGACGAGGACGACGAGGACGAGGACGACGAGGACGAGGACGACGAGGACGAGGACGACGAGGACGAGGACGACGAGGACGAGGACGACGAGGACGACGAGGACGAGGACGACGAGGACGACGAGGACGAGGACGACGAGGACGACGAGGACGAGGACGACGAGGACGACGAGGACGACGAGGACGACGAGGACGACGAGGACGACGAGGACGACGAGGACGACGAGGACGACGAGGACGAGGACGAGGACGAGGACGAGGACGACGAGGACTAGGACGAGGACGAGGACGACGACGACGACGACGAGGACGAGGACGACGAGGACGAGGACGAGGACGAGGACGAGGACGACGAGGACGAGGACGAGGACGAGTACGACGAGGACGAGGACGAGTACGACGAGGACGAGGACGACGAGGATGACGAGGACGAGGACGACGAGGACGACGAGGACGAGGACGACGAGGACGACGAGGACGAGGACGAGGACGACGAGGACGACGAGGACGAGGACGACGAGGACGACGAGGACGAGGACGACGAGGACGACGAGGACGAGGACGACGAGGACGAGGACGACGAGGACGAGGACGACGAGGACGAGGACGACGAGGACGAGGACGACGAGGACGAGGACGACGAGGACGAGGACGACGAGGACGACGAGGACGACGAGGACGAGGACGACGAGGACGACGAGGACGAGGACGACGAGGACGACGAGGACGAGGACGACGAGGACGACGAGGACGAGGACGACGAGGACGACGAGGGCGAGGACGACGAGGACGACGACTACGAGGACGACGAGGACGACGAGGATGAGGACGACGATGACGAGGACGAGGACGAGGACGACGAGGATGAGGACGAGGACGACGAGAACGACGAGGACGACGAGGACGACGAGGACGAGGACGACGAGGACGAGGACGACGAGGACGACGAGGACGAGGACGAGGACGTCGAGGACGACGAGGACGAGGACAAGGACGACGAGTACGAGGACGACGAGGACGACGAGGATGAGGACGACGATGACGAGGACGAGGACGAGGACGACGAGGACGAGGACGTCGAGGACGACGAGGACGAGGACAAGGACGACGAGGACGACGAGGACGACGAGGACGAGGACGACGAGGACGATGAGGACGAGGACGACGAGGACGACGAGGGCGAGGACGACGAGGACGAAGACGACGAGGACGACGAGGACGACGAGGACGACGAGGACGACGAGGACGACGAGGACGACGAGGACGAGGACGACGTGGACGAGGACGACGAGGACGAGGACGACGAGGACGAGGACGACGAGGACGAGGACGAGGACGACGAGGACGAGGACGAGGACGACGAGGACGAGGACGAGGACGACGAGGACGAGGACGAGGACGACGAGGACGACGAGGACGAGGACGAGGACGTCGAGGACGACGAGGACGAGGACGAGGACGACGAGGACGAGGACGACGAGGACGAGGACGACGAGGACGACGAGGACGACGAGGACGACGAGGACGACGAGGACGAGGACGAGGACGTCGAGGACGACGAGGACGAGGACAAGGACGACGAGGACGACGAGGACGACGAGGACGAGGACGACGAGGACGACGATGACGAGGACGACGAGGACGAGGACGACGAGGACGACGAGGGCGAGGACGACGAGGACGAAGACGACGAGGACGACGAGGACGACGAGGACGACGAGGACGACGAGGACGACGAGGACGACGAGGACGACGAGGACGACGAGGACGAGGACGACGTGGACGAGGACGACGAGGACGAGGACGACGAGGACGAGGACGACGAGGACGAGGACGAGGACGACGAGGACGAGGACGAGGACGACGAGGACGAGGACGAGGACGAGGACGACGAGGACGAGGACGAGGACGACGAGGACGACGAGGACGAGAACGAGGACGTCGAGGACGACGAGGACGAGGACGAGGCCGACGAGGACGAGGACGAGGACGACGAGGACGACGAGGACGTCGAGGACGACGAGGACGAGGACGAGGACGACGAGGACGACGAGGACGAGGACGAGGACGACGAGGACGACGAGGACAAGGACGACGAGGACGACGAGTACGAGGACGACGAGGACGACGAGGACGAGGACGACGATGACGAGGACGAGGACGAGGACGACGAGGATGAGGACGAGGACGACGAGAACGACGAGGACGACGAGGACGAGGACGACGACGACGAGGACGAGGACGACGACGACGAGGACGAAGACGACGGGGACGACGATGACGGGGACGACGAGGACGACGAGGACGAGGACGACGAGGACGAGGACGAGGACGACGAGGACGAGGACGAGGACGAGGACGACGAGGACGAGGACGACGAGGACGACGAGGACGAGGACGACGAGGACGACGAGGACGAGGACGAGGACGAGGACGAGGATGAGGACGACGAGGACGAGGACGAGGACGACGAGGACGAGGACGAGGACGAGGACGAGGACGAGGACGAGGACGACGACGACGACGAGGACGACGAGGACTAGGACGAGGACGAGGACGACGACGACGACGACGAGGACGAGGACGACGAGGACGAGGACGAGGACGAGGACGAGGACAACGAGGACGAGGAGGAGGACGAGGACAACGAGGACGAGGACGAGGACGAGGACGAGGACGACGAGGACGACGAGAACGAGGACGAGGACGACGAGGACGACGAGGACGAGGACGAGGACGACGAGGACGACGAGGACGAGGACGAGGACGACGAGGACGGCGAGGACGAGGACGAGGACGACGAGGACGACGAGGACGACGAGGACGAGGACGAGGACGACGAGGACGACGAGGACGACGAGGACGAGGACGACGAGGACGAGGACGACGAGGACGACGAGGACGAGGACGACGAGGACGACGAGGACGACGAGGACGAGGACGACGAGGACGACGAGGACGAGGACGACGAGGACGACGAGGACGAGGAAGACGAGGACGAGGACGACGAGGACGACGAGGACGAGGACGACGAGGACGACGAGGACGAGGACGACGAGGACAACGAGGACGAGGACGACGAGGACGAGGACGACGAGGACGAGGACGAGGACGACGAGGACGAGGACGAGGACGACGAGGACGAGGACGAGGACGACGAGGACGAGGACGAGGACGAGGACGACGAGGACGAGGACGACGAGGACGAGGACGACGAGGACGACGAGGACGAGGACGAGGACGACGAGGACGAGGACGACGAGGACGAGGACGACGAGGACGACGAGGACGAGGACGACGAGGACGAGGACGACGAGGACGACGAGGACGAGGACGACGAGGACGAGGACGACGAGGACGACGAGGACGAGGACGACGAGGACAACGAGGACGAGGACGACGAGGACGAGGACGACGACGACGAGGACGACGAGGACGAGGACGTCGAGGACGAGGACGACGAGGACGAGGACGACGAGGACGACGAGGACGAGGACGAGGACGTCGAGGACGATGAGGACGAGGACAAGGACGACGAGTACGAGGACGACGAGGACGACGAGGATGAGGACGACGATGACGAGGACGAGGACGAGGACGACGAGGATGAGGACGAGGACGACGAGAACGACGAGGACGACGAGGACGAGGACGACGCGGACGACGAGGACGACGAGGACGAGGACGACGAGGACGAGGACGACGAGGACGAGGACGACGAGGACGAGGACGACGAGGACGAGGACGACGAGGACGAGGACGACGAGGACGAGGACGACGAGGACGAGGACGACGAGGACGACGAGGACGAGGACTTCGAGGACGAGGACGACGAGGACGAGGACGACGTGGACGAGGACGACGAGGACGAGGACGACGAGGACGACGAGGACGAGGACGACGAGGACGACGAGGACGAGGACGACGAGGCCGACGAGGACGAGGACGACGAGGACGACGAGGACGAGGACGAGGACGACGAGGACGACGAGGACGAGGACGACGAGGACGAGGACGACGAAGACGACGAGGACGAGGACGACGAGGACGACGAGGACGAGGACGACGAGGACGAGGACGACGAGGACGACGAGGACGAGGACGACGAGGACGACGAGGACGAGGACGACGAGGACAACGAGGACGAGGACGACGAGGACGAGGACGACGAGGACGAGGACGACGAGGACGAGGACGACGAGGACGAGGACGACGAGGACGAGGACGAGGACGACGAGGACGAGGACGAGGACGACGAGGACGAGGACGAGGACGAGGACGACGAGGACGAGGACGAGGACGAGGACGACGAGGACGAGGACGACGAGGACGAGGACGAGGACGAGGACGACGAGGACGACGAGGACGAGAACGAGGACGTCGAGGACGACGAGGACGAGGACGAGGACGACGAGGCCGACGAGGACGAGGACGACGAGGACGACGAGTACGAGGACGACGAGGACGACGAGGACGAGGACGACGATGACGAGGACGAGGACGAGGACGACGAGGACGACGAGGACGAGGACGACGAGGACGAGGACGAGGACGAGGACGACGAGGACGACGAGGGCGAGGACGACGAGGACGAGGACGACGAGGACGACGAGGACGACGAGGACGACGAGGACGAGGACGACGTGGACGAGGACGACGAGGACGAGGACGACGAGGACGAGGACGAGGACGACGAGGACGAGGACGAGGACGACGAGGACGAGGACGAGGACGACGAGGACGAGGACGAGGACGACGAGGACGAGGACGAGGACGACGAGGACGACGAGGACGAGGACGAGGACGTCGAGGACGACGAGGTCGAGGACGAGGACGACGAGGACGAGGACGAGGACGACGAGGACGACGAGGACGTCGAGGACGACGAGGACGAGGACGAGGACGACGAGGACGACGAGGACGAGGACAAGGACGACGAGGACGAGGACGAGGACGACGAGGACGAGGACAACGAGGACGACGAGGACGACGAGGACGACGAGGACGACGAGGACGACGAGGACGACGAGGACGACGAGGACGACGAGGACGACGAGGACGACGAGGACGACGAGGACGACGACGAAGAGGACGAGGACGAGGACGACGAGGACGAGGACGACGAGGACGAGGACGACGAGGACGAGGACGACGACGACGGGGACGGGGACGACGGGGACGGGGACGACGGGGACGGGGACGACGGGGACGGGCACGACGGGGACGAGGACGACGAGGACGGTGAGGACGAGGACGACGAGTACGACGAGGACGAGGACGACGAGGACGACGAGGACGACGAGGACGACGAGGACGAGGACGACGAGGACGAGGACGACGAGGACGAGGACGACGAGGACGAGGACGACGAGGACGACGAGGACGAGGACGAGGACGACGAGGACGACGAGGACGAGGACGACGACGACGACGAGGACGAGGACGATGAGGACGAGGGCGACGAGGACGAGGGCGACGAGGACGAGGACGACGAGGACGAGGACGACGAGGACGAGGACGACGAGGACGAGGACGAGGACGACGAGGACGAGGACGACGAGGACGACGAGGACGAGGACTACGAGGACGAGGACGACGAGGACGAGGACGACGAGGACGAGGACGACGAGGACGAGGACGACGAGGACGAGGACGACGAGGACGACGAGGACGAGGACGGCGAGGAGGAGGACGACGAGGAGGAGGACGACGAGGACGAGGACGGCGAGGAGGAGGACGACGAGGACGAGGAGGACGAGGACGGGGACGACGAGGACGAGGACGACGAGGTCGAGGACGACGAGGACGAGGACGACGAGGACGAGGACGACGAGGGCGACGACGACGAGGACGAGGACGACGAGGACGAGGACGACGAGGACGAGGACGACGAGGACGAGGACGACGAGGACGAGGACGACGAGGACGAGGACGACAAGGACGAGGACGACGAGGACGAGGACGACGAGGGCGAGGACGAAGAGGACGAGGACGACGAGGACGAGGACGACGAGGACGAGGACGACGAGGACGAGGACGACGAGGACGACGAGGACGAGGACGACGAGGACGAGGACGACGAGGACGAGGACGACGAGGACGAGGACGACGAGGACGAGGACGACGAGGACGAGGACGACGAGGACGAGGACGACGAGGACGAGGACGACGAGGACGAGGACGACGAGGACGAGGACGACGAGGACGAGGACGACGAGGACGAGGACGACGAGGACGAGGACGACGAGGACGAGGACGACGAGGACGAGGACGACGAGGACGAGGACGACGAGGACGAGGACGACGAGGACGAGGACGACGAGGACGAGGACGACGAGGACGAGGACGACGAGGACGAGGACGACGAGGACGAGGACGACGAGGACGAGGACGACGAGGACGAGGACGACGAGGACGAGGACGACGAGGACGAGGACGACGACGAGGACGACGAGGACGACGAGGACGTCGAGGACGACGAGGACGACGAGGACGACGAGGACGTCGAGGACGACGAGGACGACGAGGACGACGAGGACGACGAGGACGACGAGGACGACGAGGACGAGGACGAGGACGACGAGGACTAGGACTAGGACGAGGACGAGGATGACGACGACGACGACGAGGACGAGGACGACGAGGACGAGCACGAGGACGAGGACGAGGACGAGGACGACGAGGACGAGGACGAGGACGAGGACGACGAGGACGAGGACGAGGACGAGGACGACGAGGACGAGGACGACGAGGACGAGGACGACGAGGACGAGGACGACGAGGACGAGGACGACGAGGACGAGGACGACGAGGACGAGGACGACGAGGACGAGGACGACGAGGACGAGGACGACGAGGACGAGGACGACGAGGACGAGGACGACGAGGACGAGGACGACGAGGACGAGGACGACGAGGACGACGAGGACGAGGACGACGAGGACGAGGACGACGAGGACGAGGACGACGAGGACGAGGACGACGAGGACGAGGACGACGAGGACGAGGACGACGAGGACGAGGACGACGACGACGAGGACGAGGACGACGAGGACGAGGACGACGAGGACGAGGACGACGAGGACGAGGACGACGACGACGACGAGGACGAGGACGACGAGGACGACGAGGACGACGAGGACGACGAGGACGAGGACGACGAGGACGAGGACGACGAGGACGAGGACGACGAGGACGAGGACGACGAGGACGAGGACGACGAGGACGAGGACGACGAGGACGAGGACGACGAGGACGAGGACGACGGGGACGAGGACGACGAGGACGAGGACGACGAGGACGAGGACGACGAGGACGAGGACGAGGACGAGGACGACGAGGACGAGGACGAGGACGACGAGGACGAGGACGACGAGGACGAGGACGACGAGGACGAGGACGACGAGGACGAGGACGACGAGGACGAGGACGACGAGGACGAGGACGACGAGGACGAGGACGACGAGGACGAGGACGACGAGGACGAGGACGACGAGGACGAGGACGACGAGGACGACGAGGACGAGGACGACGAGGACGAGGACGACGAGGACGAGGACGACGAGGACGAGGACGACGAGGACGAGGACGACGAGGACGAGGACGACGAGGACGAGGACGACGACGACGAGGACGAGGACGACGAGGACGAGGACGACGAGGACGAGGACGACGAGGACGAGGACGACGACGACGACGAGGACGAGGACGACGAGGACGACGAGGACGACGAGGACGACGAGGACGAGGACGACGAGGACGAGGACGACGAGGACGAGGACGAGGACGACGAGGACGAGGACGACGAGGACGAGGACGACGAGGACGAGGACGACGACGACGGGGACGGGGACGACGGGGACGGGGACGACGGGGACGGGGACGACGGGGACGGGCACGACGGGGACGAGGACGACGAGGACGGTGAGGACGAGGACGACGAGGACGAGGACGACGAGGACGAGGACGACGAGGACGAGGACGACGAGGACGAGGACGACGAGGACGAGGACGACGAGGACGACGAGGACGAGGACGACGAGGACGACGAGGACGAGGACGGCGAGGAGGAGGACGACGAGGACGAGGACGGCGAGGAGGAGGACGACGAGGACGAGGAGGACGAGGACGGGGACGACGGGGACGAGGACGACGAGGACGAGGACGACGAGGACGAGGACGACGAGGACGAGGACGACGACGAGGACGACGAGGACGACGAGGACGTCGAGGACGACGAGGACGACGAGGACGACGAGGACGTCGAGGACGACGAGGACGACGAGGACGACGAGGACGACGAGGACGACGAGGACGACGAGGACGAGGACGAGGACGACGAGGACTAGGACTAGGACGAGGACGAGGATGACGACGACGACGACGAGGACGAGGACGACGAGGACGAGCACGAGGACGAGGACGAGGACGAGGACGACGAGGACGAGGACGAGGACGAGGACGACGAGGACGAGGACGAGGACGAGGACGACGAGGACGAGGACGAGGACGACGAGGACGAGGACGACGAGGACGAGGACGACGAGGACGAGGACGACGAGGACGAGGACGACGAGGACGAGGACGACGAGGACGAGGACGACGAGGACGAGGACGACGAGGACGAGGACGACGAGGACGAGGACGACGAGGACGAGGACGACGAGGACGACGAGGACGAGGACGACGAGGACGAGGACGACGAGGACGAGGACGACGAGGACGAGGACGACGAGGACGAGGACGACGAGGACGAGGACGACGAGGACGAGGACGACGACGACGAGGACGAGGACGACGAGGACGAGGACGACGAGGACGAGGACGACGAGGACGAGGACGACGACGACGACGAGGACGAGGACGACGAGGACGACGAGGACGACGAGGACGACGAGGACGAGGACGACGAGGACGAGGACGACGAGGACGAGGACGAGGACGACGAGGACGAGGACGACGAGGACGAGGACGACGAGGACGAGGACGACGACGACGGGGACGGGGACGACGGGGACGGGGACGACGGGGACGGGGACGACGGGGACGGGCACGACGGGGACGAGGACGACGAGGACGGTGAGGACGAGGACGACGAGGACGAGGACGACGAGGACGAGGACGACGAGGACGAGGACGACGAGGACGAGGACGACGAGGACGAGGACGACGAGGACGACGAGGACGAGGACGACGAGGACGACGAGGACGAGGACGGCGAGGAGGAGGACGACGAGGACGAGGACGGCGAGGAGGAGGACGACGAGGACGAGGAGGACGAGGACGGGGACGACGAGGACGAGGACGACGAGGTCGAGGACGACGAGGACGAGGACGACGAGGACGAGGACGACGAGGGCGACGACGACGAGGACGAGGACGACGAGGACGAGGACGACGAGGACGAGGACGACGAGGACGAGGACGACGAGGACGAGGACGACGAGGACGAGGACGTCGAGGACGACGAGGACGAGGACGAGGACGACGAGGACGAGGACGAGGACGACGAGGACGACGAGGACGTCGAGGACGACGAGGACGAGGACGAGGACGACGAGGACGAGGACGACGAGGACGACGAGGACAAGGACGACGAGGACGACGAGTACGAGGACGACGAGGACGACGAGGACGAGGACGACGATGACGAGGACGAGGACGAGGACGACGAGGATGAGGACGAGGACGACGAGAACG
Source organism: Andrena hattorfiana (assembly GCA_944738655.2). Lineage (NCBI taxonomy): Eukaryota > Metazoa > Arthropoda > Insecta > Hymenoptera > Andrenidae > Andrena > Andrena hattorfiana. The sequence continues at coordinate 18,889,044 of OX122893.2, read as the reverse complement.
ACGAGGATGACGAGGACGAGGACGACGACGACGAGGACGAGGACGACGACGACGAGGACGAAGACGACGGGGACGACGATGACGGGGACGACGAGGACGACGAGGACGACGAGGACGACGCGGACGACGAGGACGACGACAACGAGGGCGAGAACGACGAGGACGAGGACGACGAGGACGAGGACGACGAGGACGAGGACGACGAGGACGAGGACTTCGAGGACGAGGACGACGAGGACGAGGACGACGTGGACGAGGACGACGAGGACGAGGACGACGAGGACGACGAGGACGAGGACGACGAGGACGACGAGGACGAGGACGACGAGGACGACGAGGACGAGGACGACGAGGACAACGAGGACGAGGACGACGAGGACGACGAGGACGAGGACGAGGACGACGAGGACGACGAGGACGAGGACGACGAGGACGAGGACGACGAAGACGACGAGGACGAGGACGACGAGGACGACGAGGACGAGGACGACGAGGACGAGGACGACGAGGACGACGAGGACGAGGACGATGAGGACGACGAGGACGAGGACGACGAGGACGACGAGGACGAGGACGACGAGGACGACGAGGACGAGGACGACGAGGACGAGGACGACGAGGACGAGGACGACGAGGACGAGGACGACGAGGACGAGGACGACGAGGACGAGGACGAGGACGACGAGGACGAGGACGAGGACGACGAGGACGAGGACGAGGACGAGGACGACGAGGACGAGGACGACGAGGACGAGGACGAGGACGAGGACGACGAGGACGACGAGGACGAGAACGAGGACGTCGAGGACGACGAGGACGAGGACGAGGACGACGAGGACGACGAGGACGAGGACGAGGACGACGAGGACGACGAGGACGAGGACGACGAGGACGACGAGTACGAGGACGACGAGGACGACGAGGACGAGGACGACGATGACGAGGACGAGGACGAGGACGACGAGGACGACGAGGACGAGGACGACGAGGACGAGGACGAGGACGACGAGGACGACGAGGGCGAGGACGACGAGGACGAGGACGACGAGGACGACGAGGTCGACGAGGACGAGGACGACGTGGACGAGGACGACGAGGACGAGGACGACGAGGACGAGGACGAGGACGACGAGGACGAGGACGAGGACGACGAGGACGAGGACGAGGAAGACGAGGACGAGGACGAGGACGACGAGGACGACGAGGACGAGGACGAGGACGTCGAGGACGACGAGGTCGAGGACGAGGACGACGAGGACGAGGACGAGGACGACGAGGACGACGAGGACGTCAAGGACGACGAGGACGAGGACGAGGACGACGAGGACGACGAGGACGAGGACAAGGACGACGAGGACGAGGACGAGGACGACGAGGACGAGGACAACGAGGACGACGAGGACGACGAGGACGACGAGGACGACGAGGACGACGAGGACGACGAGGACGACGAGGACGACGAGGACGACGAGGACGACGACGAAGAGGACGAGGACGAGGACGACGAGGACGAGGACGAGGACGACGAGGACGAGGACGACGACGACGGGGACGGGGACGACGGGGACGGGGACGACGGGGACGGGCACGACGGGGACGAGGACGACGAGGACGGTGAGGACGAGGACGACGAGTACGACGAGGACGAGGACGACGAGGACGACGAGGACGACGAGGACGACGAGGACGACGAGGACGAGGACGACGAGGACGAGGACGACGAGGACGAGGACGACGAGGACGAGGACGACGAGGACGAGGACGAGGACGACGAGGACGAGGACGACGAGGACGAGGACGACGAGGACGACGAGGACGAGGACGAGGACGACGAGGACGACGAGGACGAGGACGACGACGACGACGAGGACGAGGACGACGAGGACGAGGGCGACGAGGACGAGGGCGACGAGGACGAGGACGACGAGGACGAGGACGAGGACGACGAGGACGAGGACGACGAGGACGACGAGGACGAGGACTACGAGGACGAGGACGACGAGGACGAGGACGACGAGGACGAGGACGACGAGGACGAGGACGACGAGGACGAGGACGACGAGGGCGACGAGGACGAGGACGGCGAGGAGGAGGACGACGAGGACGAGGACGGCGAGGAGGAGGACGACGAGGACGAGGAGGACGAGGACGGGGACGACGAGGACGAGGACGACGAGGTCGAGGACGACGAGGTCGAGGACGACGAGGACGAGGACGACGAGGACGACGAGGACGACGAGGACGACGAGGACGAGGACGACGAGGACGAGGACGACGAGGACGAGGACGACGAGGACGAGGACGACGAGGACGAGGACGACGAGGACGAGGACGACGAGGACGAGGACGACGAGGACGAGGACGACGAGGACGACGAGGACGAGGACGACGAGGACGAGGACGGCGAGGAGGAGGACGACGAGGACGAGGACGGCGAGGAGGAGGACGACGAGGACGAGGAGGACGAGGACGGGGACGACGAGGACGAGGACGACGAGGTCGAGGACGACGAGGACGAGGACGACGAGGACGAGGACGACGAGGGCGACGACGACGAGGACGAGGACGACGAGGACGAGGACGACGAGGACGAGGACGACGAGGACGAGGACGACGAGGACGAGGACGACGAGGACGAGGACGTCGAGGACGACGAGGACGAGGACGAGGACGACGAGGACGAGGACGAGGACGACGAGGACGACGAGGACGTCGAGGACGACGAGGACGAGGACGAGGACGACGAGGACGAGGACGACGAGGACGACGAGGACAAGGACGACGAGGACGACGAGTACGAGGACGACGAGGACGACGAGGACGAGGACGACGATGACGAGGACGAGGACGAGGACGACGAGGATGAGGACGAGGACGACGAGAACGACGAGGATGACGAGGACGAGGACGACGACGACGAGGACGAGGACGACGACGACGAGGACGAAGACGACGGGGACGACGATGACGGGGACGACGAGGACGACGAGGACGACGAGGACGACGCGGACGACGAGGACGACGACAACGAGGGCGAGAACGACGAGGACGAGGACGACGAGGACGAGGACGACGAGGACGAGGACGACGAGGACGAGGACTTCGAGGACGAGGACGACGAGGACGAGGACGACGTGGACGAGGACGACGAGGACGAGGACGACGAGGACGACGAGGACGAGGACGACGAGGACGACGAGGACGAGGACGACGAGGACGACGAGGACGAGGACGACGAGGACAACGAGGACGAGGACGACGAGGACGACGAGGACGAGGACGAGGACGACGAGGACGACGAGGACGAGGACGACGAGGACGAGGACGACGAAGACGACGAGGACGAGGACGACGAGGACGACGAGGACGAGGACGACGAGGACGAGGACGACGAGGACGACGAGGACGAGGACGATGAGGACGACGAGGACGAGGACGACGAGGACGACGAGGACGAGGACGACGAGGACGACGAGGACGAGGACGACGAGGACGAGGACGACGAGGACGAGGACGACGAGGACGAGGACGACGAGGACGAGGACGACGAGGACGAGGACGAGGACGACGAGGACGAGGACGAGGACGACGAGGACGAGGACGAGGACGAGGACGACGAGGACGAGGACGACGAGGACGAGGACGAGGACGAGGACGACGAGGACGACGAGGACGAGAACGAGGACGTCGAGGACGACGAGGACGAGGACGAGGACGACGAGGACGACGAGGACGAGGACGAGGACGACGAGGACGACGAGGACGAGGACGACGAGGACGACGAGTACGAGGACGACGAGGACGACGAGGACGAGGACGACGATGACGAGGACGAGGACGAGGACGACGAGGACGACGAGGACGAGGACGACGAGGACGAGGACGAGGACGACGAGGACGACGAGGGCGAGGACGACGAGGACGAGGACGACGAGGACGACGAGGTCGACGAGGACGAGGACGACGTGGACGAGGACGACGAGGACGAGGACGACGAGGACGAGGACGAGGACGACGAGGACGAGGACGAGGACGACGAGGACGAGGACGAGGAAGACGAGGACGAGGACGAGGACGACGAGGACGACGAGGACGAGGACGAGGACGTCGAGGACGACGAGGTCGAGGACGAGGACGACGAGGACGAGGACGAGGACGACGAGGACGACGAGGACGTCAAGGACGACGAGGACGAGGACGAGGACGACGAGGACGACGAGGACGAGGACAAGGACGACGAGGACGAGGACGAGGACGACGAGGACGAGGACAACGAGGACGACGAGGACGACGAGGACGACGAGGACGACGAGGACGACGAGGACGACGAGGACGACGAGGACGACGACGAAGAGGACGAGGACGAGGACGACGAGGACGAGGACGAGGACGACGAGGACGAGGACGACGACGACGGGGACGGGGACGACGGGGACGGGGACGACGGGGACGGGCACGACGGGGACGAGGACGACGAGGACGGTGAGGACGAGGACGACGAGTACGACGAGGACGAGGACGACGAGGACGACGAGGACGACGAGGACGACGAGGACGACGAGGACGAGGACGACGAGGACGAGGACGACGAGGACGAGGACGACGAGGACGAGGACGACGAGGACGAGGACGAGGACGACGAGGACGAGGACGACGAGGACGAGGACGACGAGGACGACGAGGACGAGGACGAGGACGACGAGGACGACGAGGACGAGGACGACGACGACGACGAGGACGAGGACGACGAGGACGAGGGCGACGAGGACGAGGGCGACGAGGACGAGGACGACGAGGACGAGGACGAGGACGACGAGGACGAGGACGACGAGGACGACGAGGACGAGGACTACGAGGACGAGGACGACGAGGACGAGGACGACGAGGACGAGGACGACGAGGACGAGGACGACGAGGACGAGGACGACGAGGGCGACGAGGACGAGGACGGCGAGGAGGAGGACGACGAGGACGAGGACGGCGAGGAGGAGGACGACGAGGACGAGGAGGACGAGGACGGGGACGACGAGGACGAGGACGACGAGGTCGAGGACGACGAGGTCGAGGACGACGAGGACGAGGACGACGAGGACGAGGACGACGAGGGCGACGACGACGAGGACGAGGACGACGAGGACGAGGACGACGAGGACGAGGACGACGAGGACGAGGACGACGAGGACGAGGACGACGAGGGCGAGGACGAAGAGGACGAGGACGACGAGGACGAGGACGACGAGGACGACGAGGACGAGGACGACGAGGACGAGGACGACGAGGACGAGGACGACGAGGACGAGGACGACGAGGACGAGGACGACGAGGACGAGGACGACGAGGACGAGGACGACGAGGACGAGGACGACGAGGACGAGGACGACGAGGACGAGGACGACGAGGACGAGGACGACGAGGACGAGGACGACGAGGACGAGGACGACGAGGACGAGGACGACGAGGACGAGGACGACGAGGACGAGGACGACGAGGACGAGGACGACGAGGACGAGGACGACGAGGACGAGGACGACGAGGACGAGGACGACGAGGACGAGGACGACGAGGACGAGGACGACGAGGACGAGGACGACGAGGACGAGGACGACGAGGACGACGAGGACGAGGACGACGAGGACGAGGACGACGAGGACGAGGACGACGAGGACGAGGACGACGAGGACGAGGACGACGAGGACGAGGACGACGAGGACGAGGACGACGAGGACGAGGACGACGAGGACGAGGACGACGAGGACGAGGACGACGAGGACGAGGACGACGAGGACGAGGACGACGAGGACGAGGACGACTAGGACGAGGACGACGAGGACGAGGACGACGAGGACGAGGACGACGAGGACGAGGACGACGAGGACGAGGACGACGAGGACGAGGACGACGAGGACGAGGACGACGAGGACGAGGACGACGAGGACGAGGACGACGAGGACGAGGACGACGAGGACGAGGACGACGAGGACGAGGACGACGACGAGGACGTCGAGGACGACGAGGACGACGAGGACGACGAGGACGACGAGGACGACGAGGACGTCGAGGACGACGAGGACGACGAGGACGACGAGGACGTCGAGGACGACGAGGACGACGAGGACGACGAGGACGACGAGGACGAGGACGAGGACGACGAGGACTAGGACTAGGACGAGGACGAGGATGACGACGACGACGACGAGGACGAGGACGACGAGGACGAGCACGAGGACGAGGACGAGGACGACGAGGACGAGGACGAGGACGAGGACGAGGACGACGAGGACGAGGACGACGAGGACGAGGACGACGAGGACGAGGACGACGAGGACGAGGACGACGAGGACGAGGACGACGAGGACGAGGACGACGAGGACGACGAGGACGAGGACGACGAGGACGAGGACGACGAGGACGAGGACGACGAGGACGAGGACGACGAGGACGAGGACGACGAGGACGAGGACGACGAGGACGAGGACGACGAAGACGAGGACGACGAGGACGAGGACGACGAGGACGAGGACGACGAGGACGAGGACGACGAGGACGAGGACGACGAGGACGAGGACGACGAGGACGAGGACGACGACGACGAGGACGAGGACGACGAGGACGAGGACGACGAGGACGAGGACGACGAGGACGAGGACGACGACGACGACGAGGACGAGGACGACGAGGACGACGAGGACGACGAGGACGACGAGGACGAGGACGACGAGGACGAGGACGAGGACGAGGACGAAGAGGACGAGGACGACGAGGACGAGGACGACGAGGACGAGGACGACGAGGACGAGGACGACGAGGACGAGGACGACGAGGACGAGGACGACGAGGACGAGGACGACGAGGACGAGGACGACGAGGACGAGGACGAGGACGACGAGGACGACGAGGACGAGGACTACGAGGACGAGGACGACGAGGACGAGGACGACGAGGACGAGGACGACGAGGACGAGGACGACGAGGACGAGGACGACGAGGACGACGAGGACGAGGACGGCGAGGAGGAGGACGACGAGGACGAGGACGGCGAGGAGGAGGACGGCGAGGAGGAGGACGGCGAGAAGGAGGACGACGAGGACGAGGACGACGAGGACGAGGACGACGAGGACGAGGACGACGAGGACGAGGACGACGAGGACGAGGACGACGAGGACGAGGACGACGAGGACGAGGACGACGAGGACGAGGACGACGAGGACGAGGACGACGAGGACGAGGACGACGAGGACGAGGACGACGAGGACGAGGACGACGAGGACGAGGACGACGAGGACGAGGACGACGAGGACGAGGACGACGAGGACGAGGACGACGAGGACGAGGACGACGAGGACGAGGACGACGAGGACGAGGACGACGAGGACGAGGACGACGAGGACGAGGACGAGGACGACGAGGACGACGAGGGCGAGGACGACGAGGACGACGAGGACGAGGACGACGTGGACGAGGACGACGAGGACGAGGACGACGAGGACGAGGACGAGGACGACGAGGACGAGGACGACGAGGACGAGGACGACGAGTACGAGGACGACGAGGACGACGAGGACGAGGACGACGATGACGAGGACGAGGACGAGGACGACGAGGATGAGGACGAGGACGACGAGAACGACGAGGATGACGAGGACGAGGACGACGACGACGAGGACGAGGACGACGACGACGAGGACGAAGACGACGGGGACGACGATGACGGGGACGACGAGGACGACGAGGACGACGAGGACGACGCGGACGACGAGGACGACGACAACGAGGGCGAGAACGACGAGGACGAGGACGACGAGGACGAGGACGACGAGGACGAGGACGAGGACGACGAGGACGAGGACGACGAGGACGAGGACGACGAGGACGAAGACGACGAGGACGAGGACGACGAGGACGACGAGGACGACGAGGACGAGGACGACGAGGACGAGGACGACGAGGACGAGGACGACGAGGACGAGGACGACGAGGACGAGGACGACGAGGACGACGAGGACGAGGACGACGAGGACGAGGACGACGAGGACGAGGACGATGTGGACGAGGACGACGAGGACGAGGACGACGAGGACGACGAGGACGAGGACGACGAGGACGACGAGGACGAGGACGACGAGGACGACGAGGACGAGGACGACGAGGACGACGAGGACGAGGACGACGAGGACGACGAGGACGAGGACGAGGACGACGAGGACGACGAGGACGAGGACGACGAGGACGAGGACGACGAAGACGACGAGGACGAGGACGACGAGGACGACGAGGACGAGGACGACGAGGACGAGGACGACGAGGACGACGAGGACGAGGACGACGAGGACGACGAGGACGAGGACGACGAGGACAACGAGGACGAGGACGACGAGGACGAGGACGACGAGGACGAGGACGACGAGGACGAGGACGACGAGGACGAGGACGACGAGGACGAGGACGAGGACGACGAGGACGAAGACGAGGACGACGAGGACGAGGACGAGGACGACGAGGACGAGGACGAGGACGAGGACGACGAGGACGAGGACGACGAGGACGAGGACGAGGACGAGGACGACGAGGACGACGAGGACGAGAACGAGGACGTCGAGGACGACGAGGACGAGGACGAGGACGACGAGGACGACGAGGACGAGGACGAGGACGACGAGGACGACGAGGACGAGGACGACGAGGACGACGAGTACGAGGACGACGAGGACGACGAGGACGAGGACGACGATGACGAGGACGAGGACGAGGACGACGAGGACGACGAGGACGAGGACGACGAGGACGAGGACGAGGACGACGAGGACGACGAGGGCGAGGACGACGAGGACGAGGACGACGAGGACGACGAGGACGACGAGGACGACGAGGACGAGGACGACGTGGACGAGGACGACGAGGACGAGGACGACGAGGACGAGGACGAGGACGACGAGGACGAGGACGAGGACGACGAGGACGAGGACGAGGAAGACGAGGACGAGGACGAGGACGACGAGGACGACGAGGACGAGGACGAGGACGTCGAGGACGACGAGGTCGAGGACGAGGACGACGAGGACGAGGACGAGGACGACGAGGACGACGAGGACGTCGAGGACGACGAGGACGAGGACGAGGACGACGAGGACGACGAGGACGAGGACAAGGACGACGAGGACGAGGACGAGGACGACGAGGACGAGGACAACGAGGACGACGAGGACGACGAGGACGACGAGGACGACGAGGACGACGAGGACGACGAGGACGACGAGGACGACGAGGACGACGAGGACGACGAGGACGACGAGGACGACGAGGACGACGAGGACGACGAGGACGACGAGGACGACGAGGACGACGACGAAGAGGACGAGGACGAGGACGACGAGGACGAGGACGACGACGACGGGGACGGGGACGACGGGGACGGGCACGACGGGGACGAGGACGACGAGGACGGTGAGGACGAGGACGACGAGTACGACGAGGACGAGGACGACGAGGACGACGAGGACGACGAGGACGACGAGGACGACGAGGACGAGGACGACGAGGACGAGGACGACGAGGACGAGGACGACGAGGACGAGGACGACGAGGACGAGGACGACGAGGACGAGGACGACGAGGACGAGGACGACGAGGACGACGAGGACGAGGACGTGGACGACGAGGACGACGAGGACGAGGACGACGACGACGACGAGGACGAGGACGACGAGGACGAGGACGACGAGGACGAGGACGACGAGGACGAGGACGACGAGGACGAGGACGACGAGGACGAGGACGAGGACGACGAGGACGAGGACGACGAGGACGACGAGGACGAGGACTACGAGGACGAGGACGAGGACGAGGACGACGAGGACGAGGACGACGAGGACGAGGACGACGAGGACGAGGACGACGAGGACGACGAGGACGAGGACGACGAGGACGAGGACGACGAGGACGACGAGGACGAGGACGACGAGGACGAGGACGACGAGGACGGGGACGACGAGGACGAGGACGACGAGGTCGAGGACGACGAGGACGAGGACGACGAGGACGAGGACGACGAGGGCGACGACGACGAGGACGAGGACGACGAGGACGAGGACGACGAGGACGACGACGACGAGGACGAGGACGACGAGGACGAGGACGACGAGGACGAGGACGACGAGGGCGAGGACGACGAGGACGAGGACGACGAGGACGAGGACGACGAGGACGAGGACGACGAGGACGAGGACGACGAGGACGACGCGGACGACGAGGACGACGACAACGAGGGCGAGGACGACGAGGACGAGGACGACGAGGACGAGGACGACGAGGACGACGAGGACGAGGACGAGGACGACGAGGACGACGAGGACGAGGACGACGACGACGACGAGGACGAGGACGACGAGGACGAGGGCGACGAGGACGAGGGCGACGAGGACGAGGGCGACGAGGACGAGGACGACGAGGACGAGGACGACGAGGACGAGGACGACGAGGACGAGGACGAGGACGACGAGGACGACGAGGACGAGGACTACGAGGACGAGGACGACGAGGACGAGGACGACGAGGACGAGGACGACGAGGACGAGGACGACGAGGACGAGGACGACGAGGACGACGAGGACGAGGACGGCGAGGAGGAGGACGACGAGGACGAGGACGGCGAGGAGGAGGACGGCGAGGAGGAGGACGGCGAGAAGGAGGACGACGAGGACGAGGACGACGAGGACGAGGACGACGAGGACGAGGACGACGAGGACGAGGACGACAAGGACGAGGACGACGAGGACGAGGACGACGAGGACGAGGACGACGAGGACGAGGACGACGAGGACGAGGACGACGAGGACGAGGACGACGAGGACGAGGACGACGAGGACGAGGACGACGAGGACGAGGACGACGAGGACGAGGACGACGAGGACGAGGACGACGAGGACGAGGACGACGAGGACGAGGACGACGAGGACGAGGACGACGAGGACGAGGACGACGAGGACGAGGACGACGAGGACGAGGACGAGGACGACGAGGACGACGAGGGCGAGGACGACGAGGACGACGAGGACGAGGACGACGTGGACGAGGACGACGAGGACGAGGACGACGAGGACGAGGACGAGGACGACGAGGACGAGGACGACGAGGACGAGGACGACGAGTACGAGGACGACGAGGACGACGAGGACGAGGACGACGATGACGAGGACGAGGACGAGGACGACGAGGATGAGGACGAGGACGACGAGAACGACGAGGATGACGAGGACGAGGACGACGACGACGAGGACGAGGACGACGACGACGAGGACGAAGACGACGGGGACGACGATGACGGGGACGACGAGGACGACGAGGACGACGAGGACGACGCGGACGACGAGGACGACGACAACGAGGGCGAGAACGACGAGGACGAGGACGACGAGGACGAGGACGACGAGGACGAGGACGAGGACGACGAGGACGAGGACGACGAGGACGAGGACGACGAGGACGAAGACGACGAGGACGAGGACGACGAGGACGAGGACGACGAGGACGAGGACGACGAGGACGAGGACGACGAGGACGAGGACGACGAGGACGAGGACGACGAGGACGAGGACGACGAGGACGACGAGGACGAGGACTTCGAGGACGAGGACGACGAGGACGAGGACGATGTGGACGAGGACGACGAGGACGAGGACGACGAGGACGACGAGGACGAGGACGACGAGGACGACGAGGACGAGGACGACGAGGACGACGAGGACGAGGACGACGAGGACGACGAGGACGAGGACGACGAGGACGACGAGGACGAGGACGAGGACGACGAGGACGACGAGGACGAGGACGACGAGGACGAGGACGACGAAGACGACGAGGACGAGGACGACGAGGACGACGAGGACGAGGACGACGAGGACGAGGACGACGAGGACGAGGACGACGAGGACGAGGACGACGAGGACGAGGACGACGAGGACGAGGACGACGAGGACGAGGACGACGAGGACGAGGACGACGAGGACGAGGACGACGAGGACGAGGACGACGAGGACGAGGACGACGAGGACGAGGACGACGAGGACGAGGACGACGAGGACGAGGACGACGAGGACGAGGACGACGAGGACGAGGACGACGAGGACGAGGACGACGAGGACGAGGACGACGAGGACGAGGACGACGAGGACGAGGACGACGAGGACGAGGACGACGAGGACGAGGACGACGAGGACGAGGACGACGAGGACGAGGACGACGAGGACGAGGACGACGAGGACGAGGACGACGAGGACGAGGACGACGAGGACGAGGACGACGAGGACGACGAGGACGAGGACGACGAGGACGAGGACGACGATGACGAGGACGAGGACGAGGACGACGAGGACGACGAGGACGAGGACGACGAGGACGAGGACGAGGACGACGAGGACGACGAGGGCGAGGACGACGAGGACGAGGACGACGAGGACGACGAGGACGACGAGGACGACGAGGACGAGGACGACGTGGACGAGGACGACGAGGACGAGGACGACGAGGACGAGGACGAGGACGACGAGGACGAGGACGAGGACGACGAGGACGAGGACGAGGAAGACGAGGACGAGGACGAGGACGACGAGGACGACGAGGACGAGGACGAGGACGTCGAGGACGACGAGGTCGAGGACGAGGACGACGAGGACGAGGACGAGGACGACGAGGACGACGAGGACGTCGAGGACGACGAGGACGAGGACGAGGACGACGAGGACGACGAGGACGAGGACAAGGACGACGAGGACGAGGACGAGGACGACGAGGACGAGGACAACGAGGACGACGAGGACGACGAGGACGACGAGGACGACGAGGACGACGAGGACGACGAGGACGACGAGGACGACGAGGACGACGAGGACGACGAGGACGACGAGGACGACGAGGACGACGAGGACGACGAGGACGACGAGGACGACGAGGACGACGACGAAGAGGACGAGGACGAGGACGACGAGGACGAGGACGACGAGGACGAGGACGACGAGGACGAGGACGACGACGACGGGGACGGGGACGACGGGGACGGGCACGACGGGGACGAGGACGACGAGGACGGTGAGGACGAGGACGACGAGTACGACGAGGACGAGGACGACGAGGACGACGAGGACGACGAGGACGACGAGGACGACGAGGACGAGGACGACGAGGACGAGGACGACGAGGACGAGGACGACGAGGACGAGGACGACGAGGACGAGGACGACGAGGACGAGGACGACGAGGACGACGAGGACGAGGACGAGGACGACGAGGACGACGAGGACGAGGACGACGACGACGACGAGGACGAGGACGACGAGGACGAGGACGACGAGGACGAGGACGACGAGGACGAGGACGACGAGGACGAGGACGAGGACGACGAGGACGAGGACGACGAGGACGACGAGGACGAGGACTACGAGGACGAGGACGAGGACGAGGACGACGAGGACGAGGACGACGAGGACGAGGACGACGAGGACGAGGACGACGAGGACGAGGACGACGAGGACGACGAGGACGAGGACGACGAGGACGAGGACGACGAGGACGACGAGGACGAGGACGACGAGGACGAGGACGACGAGGACGGGGACGACGAGGACGAGGACGACGAGGTCGAGGACGACGAGGACGAGGACGACGAGGACGAGGACGACGAGGGCGACGACGACGAGGACGAGGACGACGAGGACGAGGACGACGAGGACGACGACGACGAGGACGAGGACGACGAGGACGAGGACGACGAGGACGAGGACGACGAGGGCGAGGACGACGAGGACGAGGACGACGAGGACGAGGACGACGAGGACGAGGACGAAGAGGACGAGGACGACGAGGACGAGGACGACGAGGACGAGGACGACGAGGACGAGGACGACGAGGACGACGAGGACGAGGACGACGAGGACGAGGACGACGAGGACGAGGACGACGAGGACGAGGACGACGAGGACGAGGACGACGAGGACGAGGACGACGAGGACGAGGACGACGAGGACGAGGACGACGAGGACGAGGACGACGAGGACGAGGACGACGAGGACGAGGACGACGAGGACGAGGACGACGAGGACGAGGACGACGAGGACGAGGACGACGAGGACGAGGACGACGAGGACGAGGACGACGAGGACGAGGACGACGAGGACGAGGACGACGAGGACGAGGACGACGAGGACGAGGACGACGAGGACGAGGACGACGAGGACGAGGACGACGAGGACGAGGACGACGAGGACGAGGACGACGAGGACGAGGACGACGAGGACGAGGACGACGAGGACGAGGACGACGAGGACGAGGACGACGAGGACGAGGACGACGAGGACGAGGACGACGAGGACGAGGACGACGAGGACGAGGACGACGAGGACGAGGACGACGAGGACGAGGACGACGAGGACGAGGACGACGAGGACGACGAGGACGAGGACGACGAGGACGAGGACGACGAGGACGAGGACGACGAGGACGAGGACGACGAGGACGAGGACGACGACGAGGACGTCGAGGACGAGGAGGACGACGAGGACGACGAGGACGACGAGGACGACGAGGACGACGAGGACGACGAGGACGACGAGGACGACGAGGACGACGAGGACGACGAGGACGACGAGGACGACGAGGACGTCGAGGACGACGAGGACGTCGAGGACGACGAGGACGACGAGGACGACGAGGACGAGGACGACGAGGACGAGGACGACGAGGACGAGGACGAAGAGGACGAGGACGACGAGGACGAGGACGACGAGGACGAGGACGACGAGGACGACGAGGACGAGGACGACGAGGACGAGGACGACGAGGACGAGGACGACGAGGACGAGGACGACGAGGACGAGGACGACGAGGACGAGGACGACGACGACGAGGACGAGGACGACGAGGACGAGGACGACGAGGACGAGGACGACGAGGACGAGGACGACGACGACGACGAGGACGAGGACGACGAGGACGACGAGGACGACGAGGACGACGAGGACGAGGACGACGAGGACGAGGACGACGAGGACGAGGACGAAGAGGACGAGGACGACGAGGACGAGGACGACGAGGACGAGGACGACGAGGACGAGGACGACGAGGACGAGGACGACGAGGACGAGGACGACGACGACGGGGACGGGGACGACGGGGACGGGGACGACGGGGACGGGCACGACGGGGACGAGGACGACGAGGACGGTGAGGACGAGGACGACGAGTACGACGAGGACGAGGACGACGAGGACGACGAGGACGACGAGGACGACGAGGACGAGGACGACGAGGACGAGGACGACGAGGACGAGGACGACGAGGACGACGAGGACGAGGACGAGGACGACGAGGACGACGAGGACGAGGACGACGACGACGACGAGGACGAGGACGACGAGGACGAGGGCGACGAGGACGAGGGCGACGAGGACGAGGGCGACGAGGACGAGGACGACGAGGACGAGGACGACGAGGACGAGGACGACGAGGACGAGGACGAGGACGACGAGGACGACGAGGACGAGGACTACGAGGACGAGGACGACGAGGACGAGGACGACGAGGACGAGGACGACGAGGACGAGGACGACGAGGACGAGGACGACGAGGACGAGGACGACGAGGACGACGAGGACGAGGACGGCGAGGAGGAGGACGACGAGGACGAGGACGGCGAGGAGGAGGACGGCGAGGAGGAGGACGGCGAGAAGGAGGACGACGAGGACGAGGACGACGAGGACGAGGACGACGAGGACGAGGACGACGAGGACGAGGACGACGAGGACGAGGACGACGAGGACGAGGGCGACGAGGACGAGGACGACGAGGACGAGGACGACGAGGACGAGGACGACGAGGACGAGGACGACGAGGACGAGGACGACGAGGACGAGGACGACGAGGACGAGGACGACGAGGACGAGGACGACGAGGACGAGGACGACGAGGACGAGGACGACGAGGACGAGGACGACGAGGACGAGGACGACGAGGACGAGGACGACGAGGACGAGGACGACGAGGACGAGGACGACGAGGACGAGGACGACGAGGACGACGAGGACGAGGACGACGAGGACGAGGACGACGAGGACGAGGACGACGAGGACGAGGACGACGAGGACGAGGACGACGAGGACGAGGACGACGAGGACGAGGACGACGAGGACGAGGACGACGAGGACGAGGACGACGAGGACGAGGACGACGAGGACGAGGACGACGAGGACGAGGACGACGAGGACGAGGACGACGAGGACGAGGACGACGAGGACGAGGACGACGAGGACGAGGACGACGAGGACGAGGACGACGAGGACGAGGACGACGACGACGGGGACCACGATGACGGGGACGGGGACGACGGGGACGGGCACGACGGGGACGAGGACGATGAGGACGGTGAGGACGAGGACGACGAGTACGACGAGGACGAGGACGAGGACGACGAGGACGAGGACGACGAGGACGAGGACGACGAGGACGAGGACGACGACGAGGACGTCGAGGACGACGAGGACGACGAGGACGGCGAGGACGAGGACGACGAGGACGAGGACGACGAGGACGACGAGGACGAGGACGACGAGGACGAGGACGACGTGGACGAGGACGACGAGGACGAGGACGACGAGGACGAGGACGACGAGGACGAGGACGACGAGGACGAGGACGACGAGGACGAGGACGACGAGGACGAGGACGACGAGGACGACGAGGACGAGGACGACGAGGACGACGAGGACGAGGACGACGAGGACGACGAGGACGAGGACGACGAGGACGACGAGGACGAGGACGACGAGGACGACGAGGACGACGAGGACGAGGACGACGAGGACGACGAGGACGACGAGGACGACGAGGACGACGAGGACGACGAGGACGACGAGGACGACGAGGACGACGAGGACGAGGACGACGAGGACGACGAGGACGACGAGGACGACGAGGACGACGAGGACGACGAGGACGAGGACGACGAGGACGACGAGGACGAGGACGACGAGGACGAGGACGACGAGGACGAGGACGACGAGGACGAGGACGACGAGGACGAGGACGACGAGGACGACGAGGACGAGGACGACGAGGACGACGAGGACGAGGACGACGATGACGAGGACGAGGACGAGGACGACGAGGACGACGAGGACGAGGACGACGAGGACGAGGACGAGGACGACGAGGACGACGAGGGCGAGGACGACGAGGACGAGGACGACGAGGACGACGAGGACGACGAGGACGACGAGGACGAGGACGACGTGGACGAGGACGACGAGGACGAGGACGACGAGGACGAGGACGAGGACGACGAGGACGAGGACGACGAGGACGAGGACGACGAGGACGAGGACGACGAGGACGAGGACGACGAGGACGAGGACGACGAGGACGAGGACGACGAGGACGAGGACGACGAGGACGAGGACGACGAGGACGAGGACGACGAGGACGAGGACGACGAGGACGAGGACGACGAGGACGAGGACGACGAGGACGAGGACGACGAGGACGAGGACGACGAGGACGAGGACGACGAGGACGAGGACGACGAGGACGAGGACGACGAGGACGAGGACGACGAGGACGAGGACGACGAGGACGAGGACGACGAGGACGAGGACGACGAGGACGAGGACGACGAGGACGAGGACGACGAGGACGAGGACGACGAGGACGAGGACGACGAGGACGAGGACGACGAGGACGAGGACGACGAGGACGAGGACGACGAGGACGAGGACGACGAGGACGAGGACGACGAGGACGAGGACGACGAGGACGAGGACGACGAGGACGAGGACGACGAGGACGAGGACGACGAGGACGAGGACGACGAGGACGAGGACGACGAGGACGAGGACGACGAGGACGAGGACGACGAGGACGAGGACGACGAGGACGAGGACGACGAGGACGAGGACGACGAGGACGAGGACGACGAGGACGAGGACGACGAGGACGAGGACGACGAGGACGAGGACGACGAGGACGAGGACGACGAGGACGAGGACGACGAGGACGAGGACGACGAGGACGAGGACGACGAGGACGAGGACGACGAGGACGAGGACGACGAGGACGAGGACGACGAGGACGAGGACGAGGACGACGAGGACGAGAACGACGAGGACGACGAGGACGAGGACGACGAGGACGAGGACGACGAGGACGACGAGGACGAGGACGACGACGAGGACGACGAGGACGACGAGGACGACGAGGACGTCGAGGACGACGAGGACGACGAGGACGACGAGGACGACGAGGACGACGAGGACGAGGACGAGGACGACGAGGACGAGGACGAGGACGACGAGGACGAGGACGAGGACGACGAGGACGAGGACGACGAGGACGAGGACGACGAGGACGAGGACGACGAGGACGACGAGGACGAGGACGACGAGGACGAGGACGACGAGGACGAGGACGACGAGGACGAGGACGACGAGGACGAGGACGACGAGGACGAGGACGACGAGGACGAGGACGACGAGGACGACGAGGACGAGGACGACGAGGACGAGGACGACGAGGACGAGGACGACGAGGACGAGGACGAGGACGACGAGGACGAGGACGACGAGGACGAGGACGACGAGGACGAGGACGACGAGGACGACGAGGACGAGGACGACGAGGACGAGGACGACGAGGACGAGGACGACGAGGACGAGGACGACGAGGACGAGGACGACGAGGACGAGGACGACGACGAGGACGTCGAGGACGACGAGGACGACGAGGACGACGAGGACGACGAGGACGAGGACGACGAGGACGAGGACGACGAGGACGAGGACGACGAGGACGAGGACGACGAGGACGACGAGGACGAGGACGAGGACGACGAGGACGACGAGGACGAGGACGACGACGACGACGAGGACGAGGACGACGAGGACGAGGGCGACGAGGACGAGGGCGACGAGGACGAGGGCGACGAGGACGAGGACGACGAGGACGAGGACGACGAGGACGAGGACGAGGACGACGAGGACGAGGACGACGAGGACGACGAGGACGAGGACTACGAGGACGAGGACGACGAGGACGAGGACGACGAGGACGAGGACGACGAGGACGAGGACGACGAGGACGAGGACGACGAGGACGAGGACGACGAGGACGACGAGGACGAGGACGGCGAGGAGGAGGACGACGAGGACGAGGACGGCGAGGAGGAGGACGGCGAGGAGGAGGACGACGAGGACGAGGAGGACGAGGACGGGGACGACGAGGACGAGGACGACGAGGTCGAGGACGACGAGGACGAGGACGACGAGGACGAGGACGACGAGGGCGACGACGACGAGGACGAGGACGACGAGGACGAGGACGACGAGGACGAGGACGACGAGGACGAGGACGACGAGGACGAGGACGACGAGGACGAGGACGACGAGGACGAGGACGACGAGGACGAGGACGACGAGGACGACGAGGACGAGGACGACGAGGACGAGGACGACGAGGACGAGGACGACGAGGACGAGGACGACGAGGACGAGGACGACGAGGACGAGGACGACGAGGACGAGGACGACGAGGACGAGGACGACGAGGACGAGGACGACGAGGACGAGGACGACGAGGACGAGGACGACGAGGACGAGGACGACGAGGACGAGGACGACGAGGACGAGGACGACGAGGACGAGGACGACGAGGACGAGGACGACGAGGACGAGGACGACGAGGACGAGGACGACGAGGACGAGGACGACGAGGACGAGGACGACGAGGACGAGGACGACGAGGACGAGGACGACGAGGACGAGGACGACGAGGACGAGGACGACGAGGACGAGGACGACGAGGACGAGGACGACGAGGACGAGGACGACGAGGACGAGGACGACGAGGACGAGGACGACGAGGACGAGGACGACGAGGACGAGGACGACGAGGACGAGGACGACGAGGACGAGGACGACGAGGACGAGGACGACGAGGACGAGGACGACGAGGACGAGGACGACGAGGACGAGGACGACGAGGACGATGACGACGAGGACGAGGACGACGAGGACGAGGACGACGAGGACGAGGACGACGAGGACGAGGACGACGAGGACGAGGACGACGAGGACGAGGACGACGACGAGGACGTCGAGGACGACGAGGACGACGAGGACGACGAGGACGACGAGGACGACGAGGACGACGAGGACGACGAGGACGACGAGGACGACGAGGACGACGAGGACGAGGACGAGGACGAGGACGAGGACGACGAGGACTAGGACGAGGACGAGGATGACGACGACGACGACGAGGACGAGGACGACGAGGACAAGCACGAGGACGAGGACGAGGACGAGGACGACGAGGACGAGGACGACGAGGACGAGGACGACGAGGACGAGGACGACGAGGACGAGGACGACGAGGACGAGGACGACGAGGACGAGGACGACGAGGACGAGGACGACGAGGACGAGGACGACGAGGACGAGGACGACGACGAGGACGACGAGGACGACGAGGACGACGAGGACGAGGACGAGGACGACGAGGACGACGAGGACGACGAGGACGACGAGGACGAGGACGACGAGGACGAGGACGACGAGGACGACGAGGACGAGGACGACGAGGACGGCGAGGACGAGGACGACGAGGACGAGGACGACGAGGACGACGAGGACGAGGACGACGAGGACGAGGACGACGTGGACGAGGACGACGAGGACGAGGACGACGAGGACGAGGACGACGAGGACGAGGACGACGAGGACGAGGACGACGAGGACGAGGACGACGAGGACGAGGACGACGAGGACGAGGACGACGAGGACGACGAGGACGAGGACGACGAGGACGACGAGGACGAGGACGACGAGGACGACGAGGACGACGAGGACGACGAGGACGACGAGGACGACGAGGACGACGAGGACGACGAGGACGACGAGGACGACGAGGACGAGGACGACGAGGACGACGAGGACGAGGACGACGAGGACGAGGACGACGAGGACGAGGACGACGAGGACGAGGACGACGAGGACGAGGACGACGAGGACGAGGACGACGAGGACGACGAGGACGAGGACGACGAGGACGACGAGGACGACGAGGACGAGGACGACGAGGACGACGAGGACGAGGACGACGAGGACGACGAGGACGAGGACGACGAGGACGACGAGGACGAGGACGACGATGACGAGGACGAGGACGAGGACGACGAGGACGACGAGGACGAGGACGACGAGGACGAGGACGAGGACGACGAGGACGACGAGGGCGAGGACGACGAGGACGACGAGGACGAGGACGACGTGGACGAGGACGACGAGGACGAGGACGACGAGGACGAGGACGAGGACGACGAGGACGAGGACGACGAGGACGAGGACGACGAGTACGAGGACGACGAGGACGACGAGGACGAGGACGACGATGACGAGGACGAGGACGAGGACGACGAGGATGAGGACGAGGACGACGAGAACGACGAGGATGACGAGGACGAGGACGACGACGACGAGGACGAGGACGACGACGACGAGGACGAAGACGACGGGGACGACGATGACGGGGACGACGAGGACGACGAGGACGACGAGGACGACGCGGACGACGAGGACGACGACAACGAGGGCGAGAACGACGAGGACGAGGACGACGAGGACGAGGACGACGAGGACGAGGACGACGAGGACGAGGACGACGAGGACGAGGACGACGAGGACGAAGACGACGAGGACGAGGACGACGAGGACGAGGACGACGAGGACGAGGACGACGAGGACGAGGACGACGAGGACGAGGACGACGAGGACGAGGACGACGAGGACGAGGACGACGAGGACGAGGACGACGAGGACGACGAGGACGAGGACTTCGAGGACGAGGACGACGAGGACGAGGACGACGTGGACGAGGACGACGAGGACGAGGACGACGAGGACGACGAGGACGAGGACGACGAGGACGACGAGGACGAGGACGACGAGGACGACGAGGACGAGGACGACGAGGACGACGAGGACGAGGACGAGGACGACGAGGACGACGAGGACGAGGACGACGAGGACGACGAGGACGAGGACGACGAGGACAACGAGGACGAGGACGACGAGGACGAGGACGACGAGGACGAGGACGACGAGGACGAGGACGACGAGGACGAGGACGACGAGGACGAGGACGAGGACGACGAGGACGAGGACGACGAGGACGAGGACGAGGACGAGGACGACGAGGACGAGGACGAGGACGACGAGGACGAGGACGACGAGGACGAGGACGAGGACGAGGACGACGAGGACGACGAGGACGAGAACGAGGACGTCGAGGACGACGAGGACGAGGACGAGGACGACGAGGACGACGAGGACGAGGACGAGGACGACGAGGACGACGAGGACGAGGACGACGAGGACGACGAGTACGAGGACGACGAGGACGACGAGGACGAGGACGACGATGACGAGGACGAGGACGAGGACGACGAGGACGACGAGGACGAGGACGACGAGGACGAGGACGAGGACGACGAGGACGACGAGGACGAGGACGACGAAGACGAGGACGAGGACGACGAGGACGACGAGGGCGAGGACGACGAGGACGAGGACGACGTGGACGACGAGGACGACGAGGACGACGAGGACGAGGACGACGTGGACGAGGACGACGAGGACGAGGACGACGAGGACGAGGACGAGGACGACGAGGACGAGGACGAGGACGACGAGGACGAGGACGAGGAAGACGAGGACGAGGACGAGGACGACGAAGACGACGAGGACGAGGACGAGGACGTCGAGGACGACGAGGTCGAGGACGAGGACGACGAGGACGAGGACGAGGACGACGAGGACGACGAGGACGTCGAGGACGACGAGGACGAGGACGAGGACGACGAGGACGACGAGGACGAGGACGACGAGGACGAGGACGACGAGGACGAGGACGACGAGGACGAGGACGACGAGGACGAGGACGAAGAGGACGAGGACGACGAGGACGAGGACGACGAGGACGAGGACGACGAGGACGAGGACGACGAGGACGAGGACGACGACGACGAGGACGAGGACGACGAGGACGAGGACGACGAGGACGAGGACGACGAGGACGAGGACGACGACGACGACGAGGACGAGGACGACGAGGACGACGAGGACGACGAGGACGACGAGGACGAGGACGACGAGGACGAGGACGACGAGGACGAGGACGAAGAGGACGAGGACGACGAGGACGAGGACGACGAGGACGAGGACGACGAGGACGAGGACGACGAGGACGAGGACGACGAGGACGAGGACGACGACGACGGGGACGGGGACGACGGGGACGGGGACGACGGGGACGGGCACGACGGGGACGAGGACGACGAGGACGGTGAGGACGAGGACGACGAGTACGACGAGGACGAGGACGACGAGGACGACGAGGACGACGAGGACGACGAGGACGAGGACGACGAGGACGAGGACGACGAGGACGAGGAGGACGAGGACGACGAGGACGAGGACGAGGACGACGAGGACGACGAGGACGAGGACGACGACGACGACGAGGACGAGGACGACGAGGACGAGGGCGACGAGGACGAGGACGACGAGGACGAGGACGACGAGGACGAGGACGACGAGGACGAGGACGACGAGGACGAGGACGACGAGGACGAGGACGACGAGGACGAGGACGACGAGGACGAGGACGACGAGGACGATGACGACGAGGACGAGGACGACGAGGACGAGGACGACGAGGACGAGGACGACGAGGACGAGGACGACGAGGACGAGGACGACGACGAGGACGTCGAGGACGACGAGGACGACGAGGACGACGAGGACGACGAGGACGACGAGGACGACGAGGACGACGAGGACGACGAGGACGACGAGGACGACGAGGACGACGAGGACGAGGACGAGGACGACGAGGACGACGAGGACGAGGACGAGGACGAGGACGAGGACGACGAGGACTAGGACGAGGACGAGGATGACGACGACGACGACGAGGACGAGGACGACGAGGACAAGCACGAGGACGAGGACGAGGACGAGGACGACGAGGACGAGGACGACGAGGACGAGGACGACGAGGACGAGGACGACGAGGACGAGGACGACGAGGACGAGGACGACGAGGACGAGGACGACGAGGACGAGGACGACGAGGACGAGGACGACGACGAGGACGACGAGGACGACGAGGACGACGAGGACGAGGACGAGGACGACGAGGACGACGAGGACGACGAGGACGACGAGGACGAGGACGACGAGGACGAGGACGACGAGGACGACGAGGACGAGGACGACGAGGACGGCGAGGACGAGGACGACGAGGACGAGGACGACGAGGACGACGAGGACGAGGACGACGAGGACGAGGACGACGTGGACGAGGACGACGAGGACGAGGACGACGAGGACGAGGACGACGAGGACGAGGACGACGAGGACGAGGACGACGAGGACGAGGACGACGAGGACGAGGACGACGAGGACGAGGACGACGAGGACGACGAGGACGAGGACGACGAGGACGACGAGGACGAGGACGACGAGGACGACGAGGACGACGAGGACGACGAGGACGACGAGGACGACGAGGACGACGAGGACGACGAGGACGACGAGGACGACGAGGACGACGAGGACGAGGACGACGAGGACGACGAGGACGAGGACGACGAGGACGAGGACGACGAGGACGAGGACGACGAGGACGAGGACGACGAGGACGAGGACGACGAGGACGAGGACGACGAGGACGACGAGGACGAGGACGACGAGGACGACGAGGACGACGAGGACGAGGACGACGAGGACGACGAGGACGAGGACGACGAGGACGACGAGGACGAGGACGACGAGGACGACGAGGACGAGGACGACGATGACGAGGACGAGGACGAGGACGACGAGGACGACGAGGACGAGGACGACGAGGACGAGGACGAGGACGACGAGGACGACGAGGGCGAGGACGACGAGGACGACGAGGACGAGGACGACGTGGACGAGGACGACGAGGACGAGGACGACGAGGACGAGGACGAGGACGACGAGGACGAGGACGACGAGGACGAGGACGACGAGTACGAGGACGACGAGGACGACGAGGACGAGGACGACGATGACGAGGACGAGGACGAGGACGACGAGGATGAGGACGAGGACGACGAGAACGACGAGGATGACGAGGACGAGGACGACGACGACGAGGACGAGGACGACGACGACGAGGACGAAGACGACGGGGACGACGATGACGGGGACGACGAGGACGACGAGGACGACGAGGACGACGCGGACGACGAGGACGACGACAACGAGGGCGAGAACGACGAGGACGAGGACGACGAGGACGAGGACGACGAGGACGAGGACGACGAGGACGAGGACGACGAGGACGAGGACGACGAGGACGAAGACGACGAGGACGAGGACGACGAGGACGAGGACGACGAGGACGAGGACGACGAGGACGAGGACGACGAGGACGAGGACGACGAGGACGAGGACGACGAGGACGAGGACGACGAGGAC
Source organism: Andrena hattorfiana (assembly GCA_944738655.2). Taxonomy (NCBI): domain Eukaryota; kingdom Metazoa; phylum Arthropoda; class Insecta; order Hymenoptera; family Andrenidae; genus Andrena; species Andrena hattorfiana. The sequence goes on along the minus strand of OX122893.2, from coordinate 18,863,500 downwards.
GACGAGGACGAGGACTTCGAGGACGAGGACGACGAGGACGAGGACGACGTGGACGAGGACGACGAGGACGAGGACGACGAGGACGACGAGGACGAGGACGACGAGGACGACGAGGACGAGGACGACGAGGACGACGAGGACGAGGACGACGAGGACGACGAGGACGAGGACGAGGACGACGAGGACGACGAGGACGAGGACGACGAGGACGACGAGGACGAGGACGACGAGGACAACGAGGACGAGGACGACGAGGACGAGGACGACGAGGACGAGGACGACGAGGACGAGGACGACGAGGACGAGGACGACGAGGACGAGGACGAGGACGACGAGGACGAGGACGAGGACGACGAGGACGAGGACGAGGACGAGGACGACGAGGACGAGGACGAGGACGACGAGGACGAGGACGACGAGGACGAGGACGAGGACGAGGACGACGAGGACGACGAGGACGAGAACGAGGACGTCGAGGACGACGAGGACGAGGACGAGGACGACGAGGACGACGAGGACGAGGACGAGGACGACGAGGACGACGAGGACGAGGACGACGAGGACGACGAGTACGAGGACGACGAGGACGACGAGGACGAGGACGACGATGACGAGGACGAGGACGAGGACGACGAGGACGACGAGGACGAGGACGACGAGGACGAGGACGAGGACGACGAGGACGACGAGGACGAGGACGACGAAGACGAGGACGAGGACGACGAGGACGACGAGGGCGAGGACGACGAGGACGAGGACGACGTGGACGACGAGGACGACGAGGACGACGAGGACGAGGACGACGTGGACGAGGACGACGAGGACGAGGACGACGAGGACGAGGACGAGGACGACGAGGACGAGGACGAGGACGACGAGGACGAGGACGAGGAAGACGAGGACGAGGACGAGGACGACGAAGACGACGAGGACGAGGACGAGGACGTCGAGGACGACGAGGTCGAGGACGAGGACGACGAGGACGAGGACGAGGACGACGAGGACGACGAGGACGTCGAGGACGACGAGGACGAGGACGAGGACGACGAGGACGACGAGGACGAGGACGACGAGGACGAGGACGACGAGGACGAGGACGACGAGGACGAGGACGACGAGGACGAGGACGAAGAGGACGAGGACGACGAGGACGAGGACGACGAGGACGAGGACGACGAGGACGAGGACGACGAGGACGAGGACGACGACGACGAGGACGAGGACGACGAGGACGAGGACGACGAGGACGAGGACGACGAGGACGAGGACGACGACGACGACGAGGACGAGGACGACGAGGACGACGAGGACGACGAGGACGACGAGGACGAGGACGACGAGGACGAGGACGACGAGGACGAGGACGAAGAGGACGAGGACGACGAGGACGAGGACGACGAGGACGAGGACGACGAGGACGAGGACGACGAGGACGAGGACGACGAGGACGAGGACGACGACGACGGGGACGGGGACGACGGGGACGGGGACGACGGGGACGGGCACGACGGGGACGAGGACGACGAGGACGGTGAGGACGAGGACGACGAGTACGACGAGGACGAGGACGACGAGGACGACGAGGACGACGAGGACGACGAGGACGAGGACGACGAGGACGAGGACGACGAGGACGAGGAGGACGAGGACGACGAGGACGAGGACGAGGACGACGAGGACGACGAGGACGAGGACGACGACGACGACGAGGACGAGGACGACGAGGACGAGGGCGACGAGGACGAGGGCGACGAGGACGAGGGCGACGAGGACGAGGACGACGAGGACGAGGACGACGAGGACGAGGACGAGGACGACGAGGACGACGAGGACGAGGACTACGAGGACGAGGACGACGAGGACGAGGACGACGAGGACGAGGACGACGAGGACGAGGACGACGAGGACGAGGACGACGAGGACGACGAGGACGAGGACGGCGAGGAGGAGGACGACGAGGACGAGGACGGCGAGGAGGAGGACGGCGAGGAGGAGGACGGCGAGGAGGAGGACGACGAGGACGAGGAGGACGAGGACGGGGACGACGAGGACGAGGACGACGAGGTCGAGGACGACGAGGACGAGGACGACGAGGACGAGGACGACGAGGACGAGGACGACGAGGACGAGGACGACGAGGACGAGGACGACGAGGACGAGGACGACGAGGACGAGGACGACGAGGACGAGGACGACGAGGACGAGGACGACGAGGACGAGGACGACGAGGACGAGGACGACGAGGACGAGGACGACGAGGACGAGGACGACGAGGACGAGGACGACGAGGACGAGGACGACGAGGACGAGGACGACGAGGACGAGGACGACGAGGACGAGGACGACGAGGACGAGGACGACGAGGACGAGGACGACGAGGACGAGGACGACGAGGACGAGGACGACGAGGACGAGGACGACGAGGACGAGGACGACGAGGACGAGGACGACGAGGACGAGGACGACGAGGACGAGGACGACGAGGACGAGGACGACGAGGACGAGGACGACGAGGACGAGGACGACGAGGACGAGGACGACGAGGACGAGGACGACGAGGACGAGGACGACGAGGACGAGGACGACGAGGACGAGGACGACGAGGACGAGGACGACGAGGACGAGGACGACGAGGACGAGGACGACGAGGACGAGGACGACGAGGACGAGGACGACGAGGACGAGGACGACGAGGACGAGGACGACGACGAGGACGTCGAGGACGACGAGGACGACGAGGACGGCGAGGACGAGGACGACGAGGACGAGGACGACGAGGACGACGAGGACGAGGACGACGAGGACGAGGACGACGTGGACGAGGACGACGAGGACGAGGACGACGAGGACGAGGACGACGAGGACGAGGACGACGAGGACGAGGACGACGAGGACGAGGACGACGAGGACGAGGACGACGAGGACGACGAGGACGAGGACGACGAGGACGACGAGGACGAGGACGACGAGGACGACGAGGACGAGGACGACGAGGACGACGAGGACGACGAGGACGACGAGGACGACGAGGACGACGAGGACGACGAGGACGACGAGGACGACGAGGACGACGAGGACGAGGACGACGAGGACGACGAGGACGACGAGGACGAGGACGACGAGGACGAGGACGACGAGGACGAGGACGACGAGGACGAGGACGACGAGGACGACGAGGACGAGGACGACGAGGACGACGAGGACGACGAGGACGAGGACGACGAGGACGACGAGGACGAGGACGACGAGGACGACGAGGACGAGGACGACGATGACGAGGACGAGGACGAGGACGACGAGGACGACGAGGACGAGGACGACGAGGACGAGGACGAGGACGACGAGGACGAGGACGAGGACGACGAGGACGACGAGGGCGAGGACGACGAGGACGAGGACGACGAGGACGACGAGGACGACGAGGACGACGAGGACGAGGACGACGTGGACGAGGACGACGAGGACGAGGACGACGAGGACGAGGACGACGAGGACGAGGACGACGAGGACGAGGACGACGAGGACGAGGACGACGAGGACGAGGACGACGAGGACGAGGACGACGAGGACGAGGACGACGAGGACGAGGACGACGAGGACGAGGACGACGAGGACGAGGACGACGAGGACGAGGACGACGAGGACGAGGACGACGAGGACGAGGACGACGAGGACGACGAGGACGAGGACGACGAGGACGAGGACGACGAGGACGAGGACGACGAGGACGAGGACGACGAGGACGAGGACGACGAGGACGAGGACGACGAGGACGAGGACGACGAGGACGAGGACGACGAGGACGAGGACGACGAGGACGAGGACGACGAGGACGAGGACGACGAGGACGAGGACGACGAGGACGAGGACGACGAGGACGAGGACGACGAGGACGAGGACGACGAGGACGAGGACGACGAGCACGAGGACGACGAGGACGAGGACGACGAGGACGAGGACGACGAGGACGAGGACGACGAGGACGAGGACGACGAGGACGAGGACGACGAGGACGAGGACGACGAGGACGAGGACGACGAGGACGAGGACGACGAGGACGAGGACGACGAGGACGAGGACGACGAGGACGAGGACGACGAGGACGAGGACGACGAGGACGAGGACGACGAGGACGAGGACGACGAGGACGAGGACGACGAGGACGAGGACGAGGACGACGAGGACGAGGACGACGAGGACGAGGACGACGAGGACGACGAGGACGAGGACGACGAGGACGAGGACGACGAGGACGAGGACGACGAGGACGAGGACGACGAGGACGAGGACGACGACGAGGACGTCGAGGACGACGAGGACGACGAGGACGACGAGGACGACGAGGACGTCGAGGACGACGAGGACGACGAGGACGACGAGGACGACGAGGACGACGAGGACGAGGACGAGGACGACGAGGACTAGGACTAGGACGAGGACGAGGATGACGACGACGACGACGAGGACGAGGACGACGAGGACGAGCACGAGGACGAGGACGAGGACGAGGACGACGAGGACGAGGACGACGAGGACGAGGACGACGAGGACGAGGACGACGAGGACGAGGACGACGAGGACGAGGACGACGAGGACGAGGACGACGAGGACGAGGACGACGAGGACGACGAGGACGAGGACGACGAGGACGAGGACGACGAGGACGAGGACGACGAGGACGAGGACGACGAGGACGAGGACGACGACGAGGACGTCGAGGACGACGAGGACGACGAGGACGACGAGGACGACGAGGACGACGAGGACGACGAGGACGTCGAGGACGACGAGGACGACGAGGACGACGAGGACGACGAGGACGACGAGGACGAGGACGAGGACGACGAGGACTAGGACTAGGACGAGGACGAGGATGACGACGACGACGACGAGGACGAGCACGAGGACGAGGACGAGGACGAGGACGACGAGGACGAGGACGAGGACGAGGACGAGGACGACGAGGACGAGGACGACGAGGACGAGGACGACGAGGACGAGGACCACGAGGACGAGGACGACGAGGACGAGGACGACGAGGACGAGGACGACGAGGACGAGGACGACGAGGACGAGGACGACGAGGACGAGGACGACGAGGACGACGAGGACGAGGACGACGAGGACGAGGACGACGAGGACGAGGACGACGAGGACGAGGACGACGACGACGAGGACGAGGACGACGAGGACGAGGACGACGAGGACGAGGACGACGACGACGACGAGGACGAGGACGACGAGGACGACGAGGACGACGAGGACGACGAGGACGACGAGGACGACGAGGACGAGGACGACGAGGACGAGGACGACGAGGACGAGGACGACGAGGACGAGGACGACGACGACGACGAGGACGAGGACGACGAGGACGAGGGCGACGAGGACGAGGGCGACGAGGACGAGGGCGACGAGGACGAGGACGACGAGGACGAGGACGACGAGGACGAGGACGAGGACGACGAGGACGAGGACGACGAGGACGACGAGGACGAGGACGACGAGGACGACGAGGACGAGGACTACGAGGACGAGGACGACGAGGACGAGGACGTCGAGGACGAGGACGACGAGGACGAGGACGACGAGGACGAGGACGACGAGGACGAGGACGACGAGGACGAGGACGACGAGGACGAGGACGACGAGGACGAGGACGACGAGGACGAGGACGACGAGGACGAGGACGACGAGGACGAGGACGACGACGAGGACGTCGAGGACGACGAGGACGACGAGGACGACGAGGACGACGAGGACGACGAGGACGACGAGGACGTCGAGGACGACGAGGACGACGAGGACGACGAGGACGACGAGGACGACGAGGACGACGAGGACGACGAGGACGAGGACGAGGACGACGAGGACTAGGACTAGGACGAGGACGAGGATGACGACGACGACGACGAGGACGAGGACGACGAGGACGAGCACGAGGACGAGGACGAGGACGAGGACGACGAGGACGAGGACGAGGACGAGGACGAGGACGACGAGGACGAGGACGACGAGGACGAGGACGACGAGGACGAGGACGACGAGGACGAGGACGACGAGGACGAGGACGACGAGGACGAGGACGACGAGGACGAGGACGACGAGGACGAGGACGACGAGGACGACGAGGACGAGGACGACGAGGACGAGGACGACGAGGACGAGGACGACGAGGACGAGGACGACGAGGACGAGGACGACGAGGACGAGGACGACGAGGACGAGGACGACGACGACGAGGACGAGGACGACGAGGACGAGGACGGCGAGGACGAGGACGACGAGGACGAGGACGACGACGACGACGAGGACGAGGACGACGAGGACGACGAGGACGACGAGGACGACGAGGACGAGGACGACGAGGACGAGGACGACGAGGACGAGGACGAAGAGGACGAGGACGACGAGGACGAGGACGACGAGGACGAGGACGACGAGGACGAGGACGACGAGGACGAGGACGACGAGGACGAGGACGACGACGACGGGGACGGGGACGACGGGGACGGGGACGACGGGGACGGGCACGAGGACGAGGACGAGGACGAGGACGACGAGGACGAGGACGAGGACGAGGACGAGGACGACGAGGACGAGGACGACGAGGACGAGGACGACGAGGACGAGGACGACGAGGACGAGGACGACGAGGACGAGGACGACGAGGACGAGGACGACGAGGACGAGGACGACGAGGACGAGGACGACGAGGACGAGGACGACGAGGACGAGGACGACGAGGACGAGGACGACGAGGACGAGGACGACGAGGACGAGGACGACGAGGACGAGGACGACGAGGACGAGGACGACGAGGACGAGGACGACGACGAGGACGACGAGGACGACGAGGACGAGGACGAGGACGACGAGGACGAGGACGAGGACGACGAGGACGACGAGGACGACGAGGACGACGAGGACGAGGACGACGAGGACGAGGACGACGAGGACGACGAGGACGAGGACGACGAGGACGGCGAGGACGAGGACGACGAGGACGAGGACGACGAGGACGACGAGGACGAGGACGACGAGGACGAGGACGACGAGGACGAGGACGACGTGGACGAGGACGACGAGGACGAGGACGACGAGGACGAGGACGACGAGGACGAGGACGACGAGGACGAGGACGACGAGGACGAGGACGACGAGGACGAGGACGAAGAGGACGACGAGGACGAGGACAACGAGGACGACGAGGACGAGGACGACGAGGACGACGAGGACGAGGACGACGAGGACGACGAGGACGACGAGGACGACGAGGACGACGAGGACGACGAGGACGACGAGGACGAGGACGACGAGGACGACGAGGACGAGGACGACGAGGACGAGGACGACGAGGACGAGGACGACGAGGACGAGGACGACGAGGACGAGGACGACGAGGACGAGGACGACGAGGACGAGGACGACGAGGACGACGAGGACGAGGACGACGAGGACGACGAGGATGAGGACGACGAGGACGACGAGGACGAGGACGACGAGGACGACGAGGACGACGAGGACGAGGACGACGAGGACGACGAGGGCGAGGACGACGAGGACGACGACTACGAGGACGACGAGGACGACGAGGATGAGGACGACGATGACGAGGACGAGGACGAGGACGACGAGGATGAGGACGAGGACGACGAGAACGACGAGGACGACGAGGACGACGAGGACGAGGACGACGAGGACGAGGACGACGAGGACGACGAGGACGAGGACGAGGACGTCGAGGACGACGAGGACGAGGACAAGGACGACGAGTACGAGGACGACGAGGACGACGAGGATGAGGACGACGATGACGAGGACGAGGACGAGGACGACGAGGATGAGGACGAGGACGACGAGAACGACGAGGACGACGAGGACGAGGACGACGCGGACGACGAGGACGAGGACGACGAGGACGAGGACGACGAGGACGAGGACGACGAGGACGAGGACGACGAGGACGAGGACGAGGACGACGAGGACGACGAGGGCGAGGACGACGAGGACGACGAGTACGAGTACGACGAGGACGACGAGGATGAGGACGACGATGACGAGGACGAGGACGAGGACGACGAGGATGAGGACGACGATGACGAGGACGAGGACGAGGACGACGAGGATGACGACGAGGACGACGAGAACGACGAGGACGACGAGGACGACGACGACGAGGACGACGAGGACGAGGACGAGGACGTCGAGGACGACGAGGACGAGGACAAGGACGACGAGGACGACGAGGACGACGAGGACGAGGACGACGAGGACGATGAGGACGAGGACGACGAGGACGACGAGGGCGAGGACGACGAGGACGAAGACGACGAGGACGACGAGGACGACGAGGACGACGAGGACGACGAGGACGACGAGGACGACGAGGACGAGGACGACGTGGACGAGGACGACGAGGACGAGGACGACGAGGACGAGGACGACGAGGACGAGGACGAGGACGACGAGGACGAGGACGAGGACGACGAGGACGAGGACGAGGACGAGGACGACGAGGACGACGAGGACGACGAGGACGACGAGGACGAGGACGAGGACGTCGAGGACGACGAGGACGAGGACGAGGACGACGAGGACGAGGACGACGAGGACGACGAGGACGACGAGGACGACGAGGACGAGGACGAGGACGTCGAGGACGACGAGGACGAGGACAAGGACGACGAGGACGACGAGGACGACGAGGACGAGGACGACGAGGACGACGAGGACGAGGACGACGAGGACGACGAGGGCGAGGACGACGAGGACGAAGACGACGAGGACGACGAGGACGACGAGGACGACGAGGACGACGAGGACGACGAGGACGACGAGGACGACGAGGACGACGAGGACGAGGACGACGTGGACGAGGACGACGAGGACGAGGACGACGAGGACGAGGACGACGAGGACGAGGACGAGGACGACGAGGACGAGGACGAGGACGACGAGGACGAGGACGAGGACGACGAGGATGAGGACGAGGACGACGAGAACGACGAGGACGACGAGGACGAGGACGACGACGACGAGGACGAGGACGACGACGACGAGGACGAAGACGACGGGGACGACGATGACGGGGACGACGAGGACGACGAGGACGAGGACGACGAGGACGAGGACGAGGACGACGAGGACGAGGACGAGGACGAGGACGACGAGGACGAGGACGACGAGGACGACGAGGACGAGGACGACGAGGACGACGAGGACGAGGACGAGGACGAGGACGACGAGTACGACGAGGACGAGGAGGACGAGGACGACGAGGACGACGAGGACGAGGACGACGAGGACGAGGACGACGAGGACGAGGACGACGAGGACGAGGACGACGAGGACGAGGACGACGAGGACGACGAGGACGAGGACGAGGACGACGAGGACGACGAGGACGAGGACGACGACGACGACGAGGACGAGGACGACGAGGACGAGGGCGACGAGGACGAGGGCGACGAGGACGAGGGCGACGAGGACGAGGACGACGAGGACGAGGACGACGAGGACGAGGACGAGGACGACGAGGACGAGGACGACGAGGACGACGAGGACGAGGACTACGAGGACGAGGACGACGAGGACGAGGACGTCGAGGACGAGGACGACGAGGACGAGGACGACGAGGACGAGGACGACGAGGACGACGAGGACGAGGACGGCGAGGAGGAGGACGACGAGGACGAGGACGGCGAGGAGGAGGACGACGAGGACGAGGAGGACGAGGACGGGGACGACGAGGACGAGGACGACGAGGTCGAGGACGACGAGGACGAGGACGACGAGGTCGAGGACGACGAGGACGAGGACGACGAGGACGAGGACGACGAGGGCGACGACGACGAGGACGAGGACGACGAGGACGAGGACGACGAGGACGAGGACGACGAGGACGAGGACGACGAGGACGAGGACGACGAGCACGAGGACGACGAGGACGAGGACGACGAGGACGAGGACGACGAGGGCGAGGACGAAGAGGACGAGGACGACGAGGACGAGGACGACGAGGACGAGGACGACGAGGACGACGAGGACGAGGACGACGAGGACGACGAGGACGAGGACGACGAGGACGAGGACGACGAGGACGAGGACGACGAGGACGAGGACGACGAGGACGAGGACGACGAGGACGAGGACGAAGAGGACGACGAGGACGAGGACAACGAGGACGACGAGGACGAGGACGACGAGGACGACGAGGACGAGGACGACGAGGACGACGAGGACGAGGACGACGAGGACGACGAGGACGACGAGGACGACGAGGACGACGAGGACGACGAGGACGTCGAGGACGAGGACGACGAGGACGACGAGGACGAGGACGACGAGGACGAGGACGACGAGGACGAGGACGACGAGGACGAGGACGACGAGGACGAGGACGACGAGGACGAGGACGACGAGGACGACGAGGACGAGGACGACGAGGACGAGGACGAAGAGGACGACGAGGACGAGGACAACGAGGACGACGAGGACGAGGACGACGAGGACGACGAGGACGAGGACGACGAGGACGACGAGGACGACGAGGACGACGAGGACGACGAGGACGACTAGGACGAGGACGACGAGGACGACGAGGACGAGGACGACGAGGACGAGGACGACGAGGACGAGGACGACGAGGACGAGGACGACGAGGACGAGGACGACGAGGACGAGGACGACGAGGACGACGAGGACGAGGACGACGAGGACGACGAGGATGAGGACGACGAGGACGACGAGGACGAGGACGACGAGGACGACGAGGACGAGGACGACGAGGACGACGAGGGCGAGGACGACGAGGACGACGACTACGAGGACGACGAGGACGACGAGGATGAGGACGACGATGACGAGGACGAGGACGAGGACGACGAGGATGAGGACGAGGACGACGAGAACGACGAGGACGACGAGGACGACGAGGACGAGGACGACGAGGACGAGGACGACGAGGACGACGAGGACGAGGACGAGGACGTCGAGGACGACGAGGACGAGGACAAGGACGACGAGTACGAGGACGACGAGGACGACGAGGATGAGGACGACGATGACGAGGACGAGGACGAGGACGACGAGGATGAGGACGAGGACGACGAGAACGACGAGGACGACGAGGACGAGGACGACGCGGACGACGAGGACGAGGACGACGAGGACGAGGACGACGAGGACGAGGACGACGAGGACGAGGACGACGAGGACGAGGACGACGAGGACGAGGACGACGAGGACGAGGACGACGAGGACGAGGACGACGAGGACGAGGACGACGAGGACGAGGACGACGAGGACGAGGACGACGAGGACGAGGACGAGGACGACGAGGGCGAGGACGACGAGGACGACGAGTACGAGGACGACGAGGACGACGAGGATGAGGACGACGATGACGAGGACGAGGACGAGGACGACGAGGATGAGGACGACGATGACGAGGACGAGGACGAGGACGACGAGGATGAGGACGAGGATGACGAGAACGACGAGGACGACGAGGACGAGGACGACGAGGACGACGAGGACGAGGACGAGGACGTCGAGGACGACGAGGACGAGGAAAAGGACGACGAGGACGACGAGGACGACGAGGACGAGGACGACGAGGACGATGAGGACGAGGACGACGAGGACGACGAGGGCGAGGACGACGAGGACGAAGACGACGAGGACGACGAGGACGACGAGGACGACGAGGACGACGAGGACGACGAGGACGAGGACGACGTGGACGAGGACGACGAGGACGAGGACGACGAGGACGAGGACGACGAGGACGAGGACGACGAGGACGAGGACGACGAGGACGAGGACGAGGACGACGAGGACGAGGACGAGGACGACGAGGACGAGGACGAGGACGACGAGGACGACGAGGACGAGGACGAGGACGTCGAGGACGACGAGGACGAGGACGAGGACGACGAGGACGAGGACGACGAGGACGACGAGGACGACGAGGACGACGAGGACGAGGACGAGGACGTCGAGGACGACGAGGACGAGGACAAGGACGACGAGGACGACGAGGACGACGAGGACGAGGACGACGAGGACGACGAGGACGAGGACGACGTGGACGACGAGGGCGAGGACGACGAGGACGAAGACGACGAGGACGACGAGGACGACGAGGACGACGAGGACGACGAGGACGACGAGGACGACGAGGACGACGAGGACGAGGACGACGTGGACGAGGACGACGAGGACGAGGACGACGAGGACGAGGACGACGAGGACGAGGACGAGGACGACGAGGACGAGGACGAGGACGACGAGGACGAGGACGAGGACGACGAGGACGAGGACGAGGACGAGGACGACGAGGACGAGGACGAGGACGACGAGGACGACGAGGACGAGGACGAGGACGTCGAGGACGACGAGGACGAGGACGAGGCCGACGAGGACGAGGACGAGGACGACGAGGACGACGAGGACGTCGAGGACGACGAGGACGAGGACGAGGACGACGAGGACGACGAGGACGAGGACGAGGACGACGAGGACGACGAGGACAAGGACGACGAGGACGACGAGTACGAGGACGACGAGGACGACGAGGACGAGGACGACGATGACGAGGACGAGGACGAGGACGACGAGGATGAGGACGAGGACGACGAGAACGACGAGGACGACGAGGACGAGGACGACGACGACGAGGACGAGGACGACGACGACGAGGACGAAGACGACGGGGACGACGATGACGGGGACGACGAGGACGACGAGGACGAGGACGAGGACGAGGACGACGAGGACGAGGACGACGAGGACGAGGACGACGAGGACGACGAGGACGAGGACGACGAGGACGACGAGGACGAGGACGAGGACGAGGACGAGGATGAGGACGACGAGGACGAGGACGAGGACGACGAGGACGAGGACGAGGACGAGGACGAGGACGAGGACGAGGACGACGACGACGACGACGACGAGGACGACGAGGACTAGGACGAGGACGACGACGACGACGACGAGGACGAGGACGACGAGGACGAGGACGAGGACGAGGACGAGGACAACGAGGACGAGGAGGAGGACGAGGACAACGAGGACGAGGAGGAGGACGAGGACAACGAGGACGAGGACGAGGACGAGGACGAGGACGACGAGGACTAGGACGAGGACGAGGATGACGACGACGACGACGAGGACGAGGACGACGAGGACGAGCACGAGGACGAGGACGAGGACGAGGACGACGAGGACGACGAGGACGAGGACGACGAGGACGAGGACGACGAGGACGAGGACGAAGAGGACGACGAGGACGAGGACAACGAGGACGACGAGGACGAGGACGACGAGGACGACGAGGACGAGGACGACGAGGACGACGAGGACGACGAGGACGACGAGGACGACGAGGACGACGAGGACGACGAGGACGAGGACGACGAGGACGACGAGGACGAGGACGACGAGGACGAGGACGACGAGGACGACGAGGACGAGGACGAGGACTTCGAGGACGACGAGGACGAGGACAAGGACGACGAGTACGAGGACGACGAGGACGACGAGGATGAGGACGACGATGACGAGGACGAGGACGAGGACGACGAGGATGAGGACGAGGACGGCGAGAACGACGAGGACGACGAGGACGAGGACGACGCGGACGACGAGGACGAGGACGACGAGGACGAGGACGACGAGGACGAGGACGACGAGGACGAGGACGACGAGGACGAGGACGACGAGGACGAGGACGAGGACGACGAGGACGACGAGGGCGAGGACGACGAGGACGACGAGGGCGAGGACGACGAGGACGACGAGTACGACGAGGACGAGGACGACGAGGACGAGGACGACGAGGACGAGGACAACGAGGACGACGAGGACGAGGACGACGAGGACGACGAGGACGAGGACGACGAGGACGACGAGGACGACGAGGACGACGAGGACGACGAGGACGACGAGGACGACGAGGACGACGAGGACGACGAGGACGACGAGGACGACGAGGACGAGGACGACGAGGACGAGGACGACGAGGACGAGGACGACGAGGACGAGGACGACGAGGACGAGGACGACGAGGACGAGGACGACGAGGACGACGAGGACGAGGACGACGAGGACGACGAGGATGAGGACGACGAGGACGACGAGGACGAGGACGACGAGGACGACGAGGAAGAGGACGACGAGGACGACGAGGGCGAGGACGACGAGGACGACGACTACGAGGACGACGAGGACGACGAGGATGAGGACGACGATGACGAGGACGAGGACGAGGACGACGAGGATGAGGACGAGGACGACGAGAACGACCAGGACGACGAGGACGACGAGGACGAGGACGACGAGGACGAGGACGACGAGGACGACGAGGACGAGGACGTCGAGGACGACGAGGACGAGGACAAGGACGACGAGTACGAGGACGACGAGGACGACGAGGATGAGGACGACGATGACGAGGACGAGGACGAGGACGACGAGGATGAGGACGAGGACGACGAGAACGACGAGGACGACGAGGACGAGGACGACGCGGACGACGAGTACGAGGACGACGAGGACGAGGACGACGAGGACGAGGACGACGAGGACGAGGACGACGAGGACGAGGACGACGAGGACGAGGACGAGGACGACGAGGACGACGAGGGCGAGGACGACGAGGACGACGAGTACCAGGACGACGAGGACGACGAGGATGAGGACGACGATGACGAGGACGAGGACGAGGACGACGAGGATGAGGACGACGATGACGAGGACGAGGACGAGGACGACGAGGATGAGGACGAGGACGACGAGAACGACGAGGACGACGAGGACGAGGACGACGAGGACGACGAGGACGAGGACGAGGACGTCGAGGACGACGAGGACGAGGAAAAGGACGACGAGGACGACGAGGACGACGAGGACGAGGACGACGAGGACGATGAGGACGAGGACGACGAGGACGACGAGGGCGAGGACGACGAGGACGAAGACGACGAGGACGACGAGGACGACGAGGACGACGAGGACGACGAGGACGACGAGGACGACGAGGACGAGGACGACGTGGACGAGGACGACGAGGACGAGGACGACGAGGACGAGGACGACGAGGACGAGGACGAGGACGAGGACGAGGACGACGAGGACGAGGACGAGGACGACGAGGACGACGAGGACGAGGACGAGGACGTCGAGGACGACGAGGACGAGGACGAGGACGACGAGGACGAGGACGACGAGGACGACGAGGACGACGAGGACGACGAGGACGAGGACGAGGACGTCGAGGACGATGAGGACGAGGACAAGGACGACGAGGACGACGAGGACGACGAGGACGAGGACGACGAGGACGACGAGGACGAGGACGACGAGGACGACGAGGGCGAGGACGACGAGGACGAAGACGACGAGGACGACGAGGACGACGAGGACGACGAGGACGACGAGGACGACGAGGACGACGAGGACGACGAGGACGAGGACGACGAGGTCGAGGACGACGAGGACGAGGACGACGAGGTCGAGGACGACGAGGACGAGGACGAGGACGACGAGGACGAGGACGACGAGGGCGACGACGACGAGGACGAGGACGACGAGGACGAGGACGACGAGGACGAGGACGACGAGGACGAGGACGACGAGGACGAGGACGACGAGCACGAGGACGACGAGGACGAGGACGACGAGGACGAGGACGACGAGGGCGAGGACGAAGAGGACGAGGACGACGAGGACGAGGACGACGAGGACGAGGACGACGAGGACGACGAGGACGAGGACGACGAGGACGAGGACGACGAGGACGAGGACGACGAGGACGAGGACGACGAGGACGAGGACGACGAGGACGAGGACGACGAGGACGAGGACGACGAGGACGAGGACGACGAGGACGAGGACGACGAGGACGAGGACGACGAGGACGAGGACGACGAGGACGAGGACGACGAGGACGAGGACGACGAGGACGACGACGAGGACGTCGAGGACGACGAGGACGACGAGGACGACGAGGACGACGAGGACGACGAGGACGACGAGGACGACGAGGACGACGAGGTCGACGAGGACGACGAGGACGACGAGGACGACGAGGACGAGGACGAGGACGAGGACGAGGACGACGAGGACTAGGACGAGGACGAGGATGACGACGACGACGACGAGGACGAGGACGACGAGGACGAGCACGAGGACGAGGACGAGGACGAGGACGACGAGGACGAGGACGAGGACGACGAGGACGAGGACGAGGACGAGGACGAGGACGACGAGGACGAGGACGAGGACGAGGACGAGGACGACGAGGACGAGGACGACGAGGACGAGGACGACGAGGACGAGGACGACGAGGACGAGGACGACGAGGACGAGGACGACGAGGACGAGGACGACGAGGACGAGGACGACGAGGACGAGGACGACGAGGACGAGGACGACCAGGACGAGGACGACGAGGACGAGGACGACGAGGACGAGGACGACGAGGACGAGGACGACGAGGACGAGGACGACGAGGACGAGGACGACGACGAGGACGACGAGGACGACGAGGACGACGAGGACGAGGACGAGGACGACGAGGACGACGAGGACGACGAGGACGACGAGGACGAGGACGACGAGGACGAGGACGACGAGGACGACGAGGACGAGGACGACGAGGACGGCGAGGACGAGGACGACGAGGACGAGGACGACGAGGACGACGAGGACGAGGACGACGAGGACGAGGACGACGTGGACGAGGACGACGAGGACGAGGACGACGAGGACGAGGACGACGAGGACGAGGACGACGAGGACGAGGACGACGAGGACGAGGACGACGAGGACGAGGACGACGAGGACGAGGACGAAGAGGACGACGAGGACGAGGACAACGAGGACGACGAGGACGAGGACGACGAGGACGACGAGGACGAGGACGACGAGGACGACGAGGACGACGAGGACGACGAGGACGACGAGGACGACGAGGACGACGAGGACGAGGACGACGAGGACGACGAGGACGAGGACGACGAGGACGAGGACGACGAGGACGAGGACGACGAGGACGAGGACGACGAGGACGAGGACGACGAGGACGAGGACGACGAGGACGACGAGGACGAGGACGACGAGGACGACGAGGATGAGGACGACGAGGACGACGAGGACGAGGACGACGAGGACGACGAGGACGAGGACGACGAGGACGACGAGGGCGAGGACGACGAGGACGACGACTACGAGGACGACGAGGACGACGAGGATGAGGACGACGATGACGAGGACGAGGACGAGGACGACGAGGATGAGGACGAGGACGACGAGAACGACGAGGACGACGAGGACGACGAGGACGAGGACGACGAGGACGAGGACGACGAGGACGACGAGGACGAGGACGAGGACGTCGAGGACGACGAGGACGAGGACAAGGACGACGAGTACGAGGACGACGAGGACGACGAGGATGAGGACGACGATGACGAGGACGAGGACGAGGACGACGAGGATGAGGACGAGGACGACGAGAACGACGAGGACGACGAGGACGAGGACGACGCGGACGACGAGGACGAGGACGACGAGGACGAGGACGACGAGGACGAGGACGACGAGGACGAGGACGACGAGGACGAGGACGACGAGGACGAGGACGACGAGGACGAGGACGACGAGGACGAGGACGACGAGGACGAGGACGAGGACGACGAGGACGACGAGGGCGAGGACGACGAGGACGACGAGTACGAGGACGACGAGGACGACGAGGATGAGGACGACGATGACGAGGACGAGGACGAGGACGACGAGGATGAGGACGACGATGACGAGGACGAGGACGAGGACGACGAGGATGAGGACGAGGACGACGAGAACGACGAGGACGACGAGGACGAGGACGACGAGGACGACGAGGACGAGGACGAGGACGTCGAGGACGACGAGGACGAGGAAAAGGACGACGAGGACGACGAGGACGACGAGGACGAGGACGACGAGGACGATGAGGACGAGGACGACGAGGACGACGAGGGCGAGGACGACGAGGACGAAGACGACGAGGACGACGAGGACGACGAGGACGAGGACGACGTGGACGAGGACGACGAGGACGAGGACGACGAGGACGAGGACGACGAGGACGAGGACGACGAGGACGAGGACGAGGACGACGAGGACGAGGACGAGGACGACGAGGACGAGGACGAGGACGACGAGGACGACGAGGACGAGGACGAGGACGTCGAGGACGACGAGGACGAGGACGAGGACGACGAGGACGAGGACGACGAGGACGACGAGGACGACGAGGACGACGAGGACGAGGACGAGGACGTCGAGGACGACGAGGACGAGGACAAGGACGACGAGGACGACGAGGACGACGAGGACGAGGACGACGAGGACGACGAGGACGAGGACGACGTGGACGACGAGGGCGAGGACGACGAGGACGAAGACGACGAGGACGACGAGGACGACGAGGACGACGAGGACGACGAGGACGACGAGGACGACGAGGACGACGAGGACGAGGACGACGTGGACGAGGACGACGAGGACGAGGACGACGAGGACGAGGACGACGAGGACGAGGACGAGGACGACGAGGACGAGGACGAGGACGACGAGGACGAGGACGAGGACGACGAGGACGAGGACGAGGACGAGGACGACGAGGACGAGGACGAGGACGACGAGGACGACGAGGACGAGGACGAGGACGACGAGGACGACGAGGACGAGGACGAGGACGTCGAGGACGACGAGGACGAGGACGAGGCCGACGAGGACGAGGACGAGGACGACGAGGACGACGAGGACGTCGAGGACGACGAGGACGAGGACGAGGACGACGAGGACGACGAGGACGAGGACGAGGACGACGAGGACGACGAGGACAAGGACGACGAGGACGACGAGTACGAGGACGACGAGGACGACGAGGACGAGGACGACGATGACGAGGACGAGGACGAGGACGACGAGGATGAGGACCAGGACGACGAGAACGACGAGGACGACGAGGACGAGGACGACGACGACGAGGACGAGGACGACGACGACGAGGACGAAGACGACGGGGACGACGATGACGGGGACGACGAGGACGACGAGGACGAGGACGAGGACGAGGACGACGAGGACGAGGACGACGAGGACGAGGACGACGAGGACGACGAGGACGAGGACGACGAGGACGACGAGGACGAGGACGAGGACGAGGACGAGGATGAGGACGACGAGGACGAGGACGAGGACGACGAGGACGAGGACGAGGACGAGGACGAGGACGAGGACGAGGACGACGACGACGACGACGACGAGGACGACGAGGACTAGGACGAGGACGAGGACGACGACGACGACGACGAGGACGAGGACGACGAGGACGAGGACGAGGACGAGGACGAGGACAACGAGGACGAGGAGGAGGACGAGGACAACGAGGACGAGGACGAGGACGAGGACGAGGACGACGAGGACTAGGACGAGGACGAGGATGACGACGACGACGACGAGGACGAGGACGACGAGGACGAGCACGAGGACGAGGACGAGGACGAGGACGACGAGGACGACGAGGACGAGGACGACGAGGACGAGGACGACGAGGACGAGGACGACGAGGACGAGGACGAAGAGGACGACGAGGACGAGGACAACGAGGACGACGAGGACGAGGACGACGAGGACGACGAGGACGAGGACGACGAGGACGACGAGGACGACGAGGACGACGAGGACGACGAGGACGACGAGGACGACGAGGACGAGGACGACGAGGACGACGAGGACGAGGACGACGAGGACGAGGACGACGAGGACGACGAGGACGAGGACGAGGACGTCGAGGACGACGAGGACGAGGACAAGGACGACGAGTACGAGGACGACGAGGACGACGAGGATGAGGACGACGATGACGAGGACGAGGACGAGGACGACGAGGATGAGGACGAGGACGGCGAGAACGACGAGGACGACGCGGACGACGAGGACGAGGACGACGAGGACGAGGACGACGAGGACGAGGACGACGAGGACGAGGACGACGAGGACGACGAGGACGAGGACGACGAGGACGAGGACGACGAGGACGAGGACGAGGACGACGAGGACGACGAGGGCGAGGACGACGAGGACGACGAGGGCGAGGACGACGAGGACGACGAGTACGACGAGGACGAGGACGACGAGGACGAGGACGACGAGGACGAGGACAACGAGGACGACGAGGACGAGGACGACGAGGACGACGAGGACGAGGACGACGAGGACGACGAGGACGACGAGGACGACGAGGACGACGAGGACGACGAGGACGAGGACGACGAGGACGAGGACGACGAGGACGAGGACGACGAGGACGAGGACGACGAGGACGAGGACGACGAGGACGAGGACGACGAGGACGAGGACGACGAGGACGACGAGGACGAGGACGACGAGGACGACGAGGATGAGGACGACGAGGACGACGAGGACGAGGACGACGAGGACGACGAGGACGAGGACGACGAGGACGACGAGGGCGAGGACGACGAGGACGACGACTACGAGGACGACGAGGACGACGAGGATGAGGACGACGATGACGAGGACGAGGACGAGGACGACGAGGATGAGGACGAGGACGACGAGAACGACGAGGACGACGAGGACGACGAGGACGAGGACGACGAGGACGAGGACGACGAGGACGACGAGGACGAGGACGAGGACGTCGAGGACGACGAGGACGAGGACAAGGACGACGAGTACGAGGACGACGAGGACGACGAGGATGAGGACGACGATGACGAGGACGAGGACGAGGACGACGAGGATGAGGACGAGGACGACGAGAACGACGAGGACGACGAGGACGAGGACGACGCGGACGACGAGTACGAGGACGACGAGGACGAGGACGACGAGGACGAGGACGACGAGGACGAGGACGACGAGGACGAGGACGACGAGGACGAGGACGACGAGGACGAGGACGAGGACGACGAGGACGACGAGGGCGAGGACGACGAGGACGACGAGTACCAGGACGACGAGGACGACGAGGATGAGGACGACGATGACGAGGACGAGGACGAGGACGACGAGGATGAGGACGACGATGACGAGGACGAGGACGAGGACGACGAGGATGAGGACGAGGACGACGAGAACGACGAGGA
The DNA here is from genome assembly GCA_944738655.2 of Andrena hattorfiana. Classification (NCBI taxonomy): domain Eukaryota; kingdom Metazoa; phylum Arthropoda; class Insecta; order Hymenoptera; family Andrenidae; genus Andrena; species Andrena hattorfiana. The sequence goes on along the minus strand of OX122893.2, from coordinate 18,842,327 downwards.
CGACGAGGACGAGGACGACGAGGACGACGAGGACGAGGACGAGGACGTCGAGGACGACGAGGACGAGGAAAAGGACGACGAGGACGACGAGGACGACGAGGACGAGGACGACGAGGACGATGAGGACGAGGACGACGAGGACGACGAGGGCGAGGACGACGAGGACGAAGACGACGAGGACGACGAGGACGACGAGGACGACGAGGACGACGAGGACGACGAGGACGACGAGGACGAGGACGACGTGGACGAGGACGACGAGGACGAGGACGACGAGGACGAGGACGACGAGGACGAGGACGAGGACGAGGACGAGGACGACGAGGACGAGGACGAGGACGACGAGGACGACGAGGACGAGGACGAGGACGTCGAGGACGACGAGGACGAGGACGAGGACGACGAGGACGAGGACGACGAGGACGACGAGGACGACGAGGACGACGAGGACGAGGACGAGGACGTCGAGGACGACGAGGACGAGGACAAGGACGACGAGGACGACGAGGACGACGAGGACGAGGACGACGAGGACGACGAGGACGAGGACGACGAGGACGACGAGGGCGAGGACGACGAGGACGAAGACGACGAGGACGACGAGGACGACGAGGACGACGAGGACGACGAGGACGACGAGGACGACGAGGACGACGAGGACGAGGACGACGTGGACGAGGACGACGAGGACGAGGACGACGAGGACGAGGACGACGAGGACGAGGACGAGGACGACGAGGACGAGGACGAGGACGACGAGGACGAGGACGAGGACGAGGACGACGAGGACGAGGACGAGGACGACGAGGACGACGAGGACGAGGACGAGGACGTCGAGGACGACGAGGACGAGGACGAGGACGAGGACGACGAGGACGACGAGGACGTCGAGGACGACGAGGACGAGGACGAGGACGACGAGGACGACGAGGACGAGGACGAGGACGACGAGGACGACGAGGACAAGGACGACGAGGACGACGAGTACGAGGACGACGAGGACGACGAGGACGAGGACGACGATGACGAGGACGAGGACGAGGACGACGAGGATGAGGACGAGGACGACGAGAACGTCGAGGACGACGAGGACGAGGACGACGACGACGAGGACGAGGACGACGACGACGAGGACGAAGACGACGGGGACGACGATGACGGGGACGACGAGGACGAGGACGACGAGGACGAGGACGAGGACGAGGACGACGAGGACGAGGACGACGAGGACGAGGACGACGAGGACGACGAGGACGAGGACGACGAGGACGACGAGGACGAGGACGAGGACGAGGACGAGGATGAGGACGACGAGGACGAGGACGAGGACGACGAGGACGAGGACGAGGACGAGGACGAGGACGAGGACGAGGACGACGACGACGACGAGGACGACGAGGACTAGGACGAGGACGAGGACGACGACGACGACGACGAGGACGAGGACGACGAGGACGAGGACGAGGACGAGGACGAGGACAACGAGGACGAGGAGGAGGACGAGGACAACGAGGACGAGGACGAGGACGAGGACGACGAGGACGACGAGAACGAGGACGAGGACGACGAGGACGACGAGGACGAGGACGACGAGGACGACGAGGACGAGGACGAGGACGACGAGGACGACGAGGACGAGGACGAGGACGACGAGGACGGCGAGGACGAGGACGAGGACGACGAGGACGACGAGGACGAGGACGAGGACGACGAGGACGACGAGGACGACGAGGACGAGGACGACGAGGACGAGGACGACGAGGACGACGAGGACGAGGACGACGAGGACGAGGACGACGAGGGCGACGAGGACGACGAGGACGAGGACGACGAGGACGACGAGGACGACGAGGACGAGGACGACGAGGACGACGAGGACGAGGACGACGAGGACGACGAGGACGAGGAAGACGAGGACGAGGACGACGAGGACGACGAGGACGAGGACGACGAGGACGACGAGGACAACGAGGACGAGGACGACGAGGACGAGGACGACGAGGACGAGGACGACGAGGACGAGGACGACGAGGACGAGGACGACGAGGACGAGGACGACGAGGACGACGAGGACGAGGACGAGGACGTCGAGGACGACGAGGACGAGGACAAGGACGACGAGTACGAGGACGACGAGGACGACGAGGATGAGGACGACGATGACGAGGACGAGGACGAGGACGACGAGGATGAGGACGAGGACGACGAGAACGACGAGGACGACGAGGACGAGGACGACGCGGACGACGAGGACGACGAGGACGAGGACGACGAGGACGAGGACGACGAGGACGAGGACGACGAGGACGAGGACGACGAGGACGAGGACGACGAGGACGAGGACGACGAGGACGAGGACGACGAGGACGAGGACGACGAGGACGACGAGGACGACGAGGACGAGGACGACGAGGACGAGGACGAGGACGACGAGGACGACGAGGGCGAGGACGACGAGGACGACGAGTACGAGGACGACGAGGACGACGAGGATGAGGACGACGATGACGAGGACGAGGACGAGGACGACGAGGATGAGGACGACGATGACGAGGACGAGGACGAGGACGACGAGGATGAGGACCAGGACGACGAGGACGACGAGGACGTCGAGGACGACGAGGACGAGGACGAGGACGACGAGGACGACGAGGACGAGGACAAGGACGACGAGTACGAGGACGAGGACGACGAGGACGAGGACAACGAGGACGACGAGGACGACGAGGACGAGGACGACGAGGACGAGGACGACGAAGACGACGAGGACGAGGACGACGAGGACGACGAGGACGAGGACGACGAGGACGAGGACGACGAGGACGACGAGGACGAGGACGACGAGGACGACGAGGACGAGGACGACGAGGAAAACGAGGACGAGGACGACGAGGACGAGGACGACGAGGACGAGGACGACGAGGACGAGGACGACGAGGACGAGGACGACGGGGACGAGGACGAGGACGACGAGGACGAGGACGAGGACGACGAGGACGAGGACGAGGACGAGGACGACGAGGACGAGGACGAGGACGACGAGGACGAGGACGACGAGGACGAGGACGAGGACGAGGACGACGAGGACGACGAGGACGAGAACGAGGACGTCGAGGACGACGAGGACGAGGACGAGGACGACGAGGACGACGAGGACGAGGACGAGGACGACGAGGACGACGAGGACGAGGACGACGAGGACGACGAGTACGAGGACGACGAGGACGACGAGGACGAGGACGACGATGACGAGGACGAGGACGAGGACGACGAGGACGACGAGGACGAGGACGACGAGGACGAGGACGAGGACGACGAGGACGACGAGGGCGAGGACGACGAGGACGAGGACGACGAGGACGACGAGGACGACGAGGACGACGAGGACGAGGACGACGTGGACGAGGACGACGAGGACGAGGACGACGAGGACGAGGACGAGGACGACGAGGACGAGGACGAGGACGACGAGGACGAGGACGAGGACGACGAGGACGAGGACGAGGACGACGAGGACGACGAGGACGAGGACGAGGACGTCGAGGACGACGAGGTCGAGGACGAGGACGACGAGGACGAGGACGAGGACGACGAGGACGACGAGGACGTCGAGGACGACGAGGACGAGGACGAGGACGACGAGGACGACGAGGACGAGGACAAGGACGACGAGTACGAGGACGAGGACGACGAGGACGAGGACAACGAGGACGACGAGGACGACGAGGACGACGAGGACGACGAGGACGACGAGGACGACGAGGACGACGAGGACGACGAGGACGACGAGGACGACGAGGACGACGAGGACGACGACGAAGAGGACGAGGACGAGGACGACGAGGACGAGGACGACGAGGACGAGGACGAGGACGACGTGGACGAGGACGAGGACGACGAGGACGAGGACGAGGACGACGAGGACGAGGACGAGGACGACGAGGACGTGGACGAGGACGAGGACGAGGACGACGAGGACTAGGACGAGGACGAGGACGACGAAGACGACGACGAGGACGACGAGGGCGAGGACGAGGACGAGGACGACGAGGACGACGAGAACGAGGACGAGGACGACGAGGACGACGAGGACGAGGACGAGGACGACGAGGACGACGAGGACGAGGACGAGGACGACGAGGACGGCGAGGACGAGGACGAGGACGACGAGGACGACGAGGACGAGGACGAGGACGACGAGGACGACGAGGACGAGGACGAGGACGACGAGGACGACGAGGACGACGAGGACGGCGAGGACGAGGACGAGGACGACGAGGACGACGAGGACGAGGACGAGGACGACGAGGACGACGAGGACGACGAGGACGACGAGGACGACGAGGACGAGGACGACGAGGACGAGGACGACGAGGACGACGAGGACGACGAGGACGAGGACGACGAGGACGAGGACGACGAGGACGACGAGGACGACGAGGACGAGGACGACGAGGACGACGAGGACGACGAGGACGACGAGGACGAGGACGACGAGGACGACGAGGACGACGAGGACGACGAGGACGAGGACGACGAGGACGACGAGGACGAGGACGAGGAAGAGGACGACGAGGACGAGGATGAGGACGACGAGGACGACGAGGACGACGAGGACGAGGACGACGAGGACGAGGACGACGAGGACGACGAGGACGACGAGGACGAGGACGACGAGGACGAGGACGACGAGGACGACGAGGACGACGAGGACGAGGACGACGAGGACGACGAGGACGACGAGGACGACGAGGACGAGGACGACGAGGACGACGAGGACGAGGACGACGAGGACGACGAGGACGAGGACGACGAGGACGACGAGGACGAGGACGACGAGGACGACGAGGACGACGAGGACGAGGACGACGAGGACGACGAGGACGACGAGGACGACGAGGACGACGAGGACGAGGACGACGAGGACGACGAGGACGACGAGGACGAGGACGACGAGGACGACGAGGACGAGGACGAGGAAGAGGACGACGAGGACGAGGATGAGGACGACGAGGACGACGAGGACGACGAGGACGACGAGGACGACGAGAACGAGGACGAGGACGACGAGGACGACGAGAACGAGGACGAGGACGACGAGGACGACGAGGACGAGGACGAGGACGACGAGGACGACGAGGACGACGAGGACGGCGAGGACGAGGACGAGGACGAGGACGACGAGGACGAGGACGAGGACGACGAGGACGTGGACGAGGACGAGGACGAGGACGACGAGGACTAGGACGAGGACGAGGACGACGACGACGACGACGAGAACGACGAGGACGAGGACGAGGACGAGGACGAGGACGACGAGGACGACGAGAACGAGGACGAGGACGACGAGGACGACGAGAACGAGGACGAGGACGACGAGGACGACGAGGACGAGGACGAGGACGACGAGGACGACGAGGACGACGAGGACGGCGAGGACGAGGACGAGGACGACGAGGACGACGAGGACGAAGACGAGGACGACGAGGACGACGAGGACGACGAGGACGACGAGGACGACGAGGACGAGGACGAGGACGACGAGGACGACGAGGACGACGAGGACGACGAGGACGACGAGGACGACGAGGACGACGAGGACGACGAGGACGACGAGGACGAGGACGACGAGGACGACGAGGACGAGGACGACGAGGACGACGAGAACGACGAGGACGACGAGGACGAGGACGACGAGGACGACGAGGACGACGAGGACGAGGACGACGAGGACGACGAGGACGACGAGGACGAGGACGACGAGGACGACGAGGACGAGGACGAGGAAGAGGACGACGAGGACGAGGATGAGGACGACGAGGACGACGAGGACGACGAGGACGACGAGGACGAGGACGACGATGACGAGGAGGACGAGGACGAGGAGGACGAGGACGAGGACGACGAGGACGACGAGGACGACGAGGACGAGGGCGACGAGGACGACGAGGACGACGAGTACGACGAGGACGACGAGGACGAGGACGACGAGGACGACGAGGACGAGGACGACGAGGACGGCGAGGACGACGAGGACGACGAGGACGGCGAGGACGGCGAGGACGACGAGGACGGCGAGGACGACGAGGACGGCGAGGACGGCGAGGACGGCGAGGACGGCGAGGACGGCGAGGACGACGAGGACGACGAGGACGGCGAGGACGCTCGACCACACAGGCGATGGTGGTGGCGAACGCTAGAACATAGAAGCCCCACGATTCAATATTGATGTGAACGTCTGATTTGATCTCGCTCGATTTCTACGGTTAAACGCGATAAATGTAAAAATATTTAAATATACATACCTCGGGGTCACACTCCGGGGCAATGCGTAATAATCCCATTGTTACACAGAAAAAATCGCACAAAAAAAATGTCAAAACGACTGTTGCCTTCAAAGATTTGAAGACAACTGGTCTCGCTGCATCTCCAAGCTCTCGCATATAAACTCCTATCATGAAATCGAGAAGTGCGTAGCTTTGCAAAAGTAAGATGCTGTTGTTCTTCGCCATCTTCACCACAGGCCACATGCATTTTCGCTGACCATCCTCTCCTTATTCCCACGCATCTTCTTTCCCCCATTATTCGACTAGATCGAACCACTTTGAATGTGTATGGAACATGTATTGAGCCACTTTTATCCTATATCGAACGTGAATCGAACATCAATCGAACGTGAATCGAACGTGTATGGTACCACTTTCAACATCAATCGAACATCAATCGAACCACTTTCAACATCAATCGAACCACTTTCAACATCAATCGAACCACTTTGAACGTGTATGGTACCACTTTCAACTTCAATCGAACATCAATCGAACCACTTTGAACGTGTATGGTACCACTTTCAACTTCAATCGAACATCAATCGAACCACTTTGAACGTGTATGGTACCACTTTCAACTTCAATCGAACATCAATCGAACCACTTTCAACCACAATCGAACCACTTTCAACATGAATCGTACCACTTTCAACATCAAACGTACCACTTTCAACATCAATCGAACATGAATCGAACCACTTTCAACATCAATCGAACCACTCCGAACATGTATTGAACCACTTTCAACATGAATCGAACCACCTTGATCGTGTATCGAACGTGTATTGAACCACTTTCAACCACAATCGAACCACTTTCAACATCAATTGAACCACTTTCAACATGAATCGAACCACTTTGATCATGTATTGTACGTGTATGGTAACTTTCAACGTCTATCATACCACTCTGAACGTGTATCAAACCACTTCTACATAATTATAACTATCGTCTTAATCTAGCATACATCATGTGCAGGAGATTAGGTTGGAGAGGGTGAAGAAAAACATTTTATACATTAAAATTGATTATATTTTATTTAAGCATTTCTCTCTGGCGTTTAGACCACCAGTTGAATAATTTAAATACATTTTGCATGGCACAGTGCTTTGCGTGTCTGCCACATCGCAGAGTATAAATTACATTTAATTTATTTATGGATTTGATATCCTCGTAGTCAATGTCCAGCGTCTCGATGACCACGTCCGCTCTGATATTTTCATCGAGGAAATTCGCAAGCCAGTCGCGTTTCTGCAACCCTTTAACGTATACGATATGGGATGCGTCATCTTCGTCGTCGATCGCATCAGCTACAGCTTTCGTAATTAGCCGTTTAGTCATACAGTATGGAACGTCTCCATCGTCCCACCGTAGTCCATGATGTTTTCCCACCAACCACCGAATGCTCGATTTGTCGGATTTCGTAAGAAGATATTGCGGCATCGAACTCCCAAAAATATAGTGCGAGAGAATTGTTCCCATTCGTAGGACAGCCACTTCCTTGACGACAAATCTTCCATCGACGATGAACCCTTGCAGGTCAACAAATGTTGGCACGGCCATTATCGATACAATTTAGAGATCCGCTCACTTCCAAGACAGGCGGGAGAATGCAGTCCTTCTCGTAAAGCGTCTCGATTTTCACGATGAAATTTTCTTTTGGTATAAATTTGACACAGGAGAGGGCGTGGCAATTTAATTGATTTTGCGCACCACGTTTGTCAGCGGATTGTATTCAACCACCCGATCGTGTAGAATCAGACAGTAGGCCGTAGTATTTATCGGCACATTCCCTTTACACTCGAATTCTATGCGCACGTCCACTGTGCCATTCTTGATCGACTCATTTTGTCGCGAGCAATCAATCACCACGAGGGGACCAAATTGTAAAAATTCGGCCACGGTGAATAATGCCTCGTTGCAACTACGTCCATAATACGATTTATGGAATTGCGTATACATATGATACAAGATGGCATGCTTATTCTTGTCAAAGTCCAAGTTCATGTCATCGTATGGGTAAAATTCCGAGTTGAGAAAAAGTTTTACATTGGTCAATTTGCAGTTGTTGAACCTAGTAACGTCTTCGCTCATCACATTCCTTCGACCAGTCTGTAGAGCAAGGATAATAACTCGCGGCTTCTCCAGCTGTGCAGATGCCTTCACGGCCCACGAATGCTTGGTCGTACTCTGTAAGAGAGGATACTCGTATAGATTCCACGATTGAAAACAAATGCTCAGGTTTTGCCCACGCTCCAAAGCACGTAGCAAGGATAGCTTATTAACGTCGTTCAGCGTCACATGAGGCATCCGCCACTGCACTTTAAGTAATTCAATTTCTGGTTCCAGCATCGGCGATCCTATTAGAGAATTGTTGTCGTTGCGCGATCGTATTAAAATCAATTCGTGACGCACATTAATAATAATGCGGTTGTAGTTCTCACAAAATCCCAGCAAATATTTTAGAGGGATGCAAAAATTGAAATGATTTTTCAATATTGACCCATCGCGTCGTTTCAAGCCCCATCCGGCATTCTCCATATTTTTGTCTTCGCTAGATGTCAATGATACATATTTTTTAAGGGTGCTAGTTATTCCAACGTTTCTGTTGCGATCAATCTCCACGCCATTCAGCTCGTATCGAATCTCATCAAATAAGAACGCCACGCAATTATTTCCCAACGTCACCGTTAATGTATCGTTTGGCTTATTTATCTTCAATTTTCCCTCCACGTAGAGGAAACTTTCACACGGCAATGTGTATAAATCCTGCTGCTGTATGGGTATTCTTATCTCATCGCTGTATCCAAACGTCGTGTTGACGTATGGGTTGTATGTGTGAGTCTCGAGCTTGACGATCCGATCGTCATACGTCGGCTTCCCTCTAATGCTTAGAATGTCCACCATTTTTTTTTCAACTTAAATGCGCACAAGGAATCCCAATGATTTCAAAAATGCAATGTTCGCAGGACTCGCCACCACCGTCGCCCCCCTCGCCTCAACCGCAGGGGCCCAACTCGCCACCGCTACAGCAGCCACCTCCGCGTTCCCCCAATTGGTCCTCCGATTGGGGGTCGCCGCAGCCGTCGCCGTCGCCGCCTCCAGTGGTATGTAATACATTGCATTGTTATGTGTGTTTGATGTTTATTATGTTTAATGTGTCATTATTACACCGACGTTTTGTATCCGTGTTCTAGGACATGAATGCGCAGCTGCTGGAGGAGGAGGAGGAGGAGGAGGAGGAGGAGGAGGAGGAGGAGGAGGAGGTGGTGTCGCCCCCCCCCCCCCGCCACAGGATCGCGGTTGGTCGAGTGATGGTGGCTCGGCTGCCGCACCCTTGGGTGCCGTATCAGCGAGTGGGGTTCCTACCGTTGAGGCGGCCGCGGTCCCCATCGCCGCCATGGATAGACGCGCGACGGTTACTACAACCGCTGCCGCAGCTGTCATCTCTACCCCCCGAACGGATGGCTATATCGCCATCGCCATCGCCCTCACCACCACCATCGTCGCCCTCACTGCCACCCCATTAGAATAGTTTAAAATTTTTTTCCATTTTTTTCCATTTTTTCCTATTTTTTTATATTTTTTCCATTTTTTATATTCTATTTTTCTACTTTTCCATTTTTATATTCTAGTTTTATATTGTATTTTTTATATTTTATCTTTTTTCAATTGAATTTTCTTTTTCTATTTTCTTTTTTTATATTATATATTCTTTTTTATATTATATTTATTATTTAATTGTGTTTTCTTTTCTTTTATATTTATATTGTTTTATATTTTTATATTCATTTATATTTTCTTTTTTTGTAACAATATATAATCTCTTAAACGCATATTATTTATCAATTTCAATTATCCTCCTTCTCTCCTCGCCACATAATTTTAAGATTCGGCGTTTTAAAAATTATTATTATTTCTCTGCGTTGGAGAAAGAAATTTCAGCTGACGCCGCATAATTCTGATTCGAGCGTTCTACGCGCCATCAAATGACGTCATCCCGCGCGACTGCTCCAGAGGATTCGAATTACGCTAGATCGCGCGATACGCTGCGACGTTAAATCGGAACGCTTTAGAATAAATACTGTTAGCTTCAGAATGCATGCTACATATCTGCTTGAAATAATATTTCTACATAATGGTTCTGTAGATCGCTGATTCAAAATTTTAGAATATCTGCGAGTGTACCGCTATGTTGTGCTGTCTCTCTCCCTCCTCCGAATTTAGATTTAAAATAATGCTCTCTCTCTTTCCATCCCGAAGACGTGGTGTGTAAAAGAAAAGAACGTCGATCTTTCCCGATCTTTCCCGACATTGTCCGAAACAATTTCGGATAAAAAATAAATTATTAAACAATTTCAGCTGCATATTGGTTTGGAAAAAAATTTCGGGGGCCGTCCCCTCCCTGGGTTAGTTCTGAAAAAATTTTCGGGGTGGGCCTAGGTCTGAAAAAGACTTTTCGGAGGTCATTCCCTCCCTTTGAAAAATTTCGAGGACGGTGGGCCAGGTCTCCGCGGCTGCTCGGCCCGGACTGATCCCCTCCACGGTTGCGGCTTCCCCACTCCGCGGCTCATGCGCGCGCGACCGCTCTTCCACTCCCCGCAGGCCCCGCGCCCAGGTTTCCCTCCGCCGCGCTCCCCCGCGCGCCCCCACTTCCCCCCGCCCCGCGCTCTCCTCAGAGGACCTGCGTTAGAATCGGCATAACTATACTACTATATACGTTACATATTACACTACGCAAATTTTATTGTTACTAAGGTTAAAAATGCATTTATAACATAACATATTATTTTTCAACACCTGCATGAAAATGTGTGTTTTTTACGCCTGCTGAGCGGGAGCAAAATGACCAATTTCAGACGTATTCGCGTTATCTACTTTTCTCCCAAGGGAAAAAGACTTTACGCGCATGCGTATTGGCATTATTTTTTACTTTCCTCCCAAGGAAACTGGAATTCGGCGTTACCCTATGATATGAAGATGCAGTTGTTCGACTAATCGTTATCGATCATGCGTGTTTTATCTTAATATTACAACTGTCACAGCACCAAACCAATGCATATTTTTTGCGAATCGCTCAGCGGGCTTTCAAAAACACACCTTTCAGGCAGGTGTTGAAAAAAATATAGTGCGTGACAAGGGAGAGAAGTAAGCGATTTCGCCTCGCGTGAATTGCTGCCCTCGCTACGCTCGGGCAGCAATCTTTCACGCTCGTCGGAATCGCTTACTTCTCTCCCTTGTCACGCAATGTACTAATTCTAATCATCTCTTTCACCGGTGTTTTCATGTTCTTGTACTGCGAAAATATTTCATTCCGAAACTTTCGACGCCTGCAATTGTCGAGCAGGTAAAGTGGGATAACCGTTAATATAGCCTTATTTTTAACATTAAAATTTGCGTAGAGTAATAAATATGCAACGTACTATATAATACGTAATATCCACAAAATATATTTCCACGGGAAAAATTGTTAACCCATTCGACAAAAAGCCGAAATGGTATTTTCATACTAAATGAATACTAGGACCCCATATATACTGTTGTTTCAAAAGCGATTATCACATCCGTGGCGTCCCCTTGTTAACTTCCCGGCTTAAAAATCAACAATTCAAAGAGCTCACGGCAGAATGTGTCCGTATCTATGCCAAAGGCGGGCTCCTTAAAAAACAAAAGAGCAGCGGAGGAGCTCGCCTCATCGTTGCACGTGGCGAGAGAGCACATTCTCAATCCTGATTCCAAAGGCTGCAAGAATGGCTGAAAATGTAAGTAATAAAAGAAATACTATTCACATATTCATAGTTATCGTTATTCATATGATAGAAGAAAGTCATACATCTAGCGCAAGGATATGTATTGTTCAATAGCAAATTGGAAATTAGAAATTCGGATTATATAAAAATTACATTACATTACAAAATATGTTTCTTCTCATTACTTCACGTGCCTTTCAATTATTCAATCATACAAAAAATTGTAACGTATTAACATTAATAACATTATTTTGTGAACGATTCACAGTTGTAACTAGTAAAATTCAATAGCAAATTGGAAATTGGAAATTCGGATTATATAAAAATTACATTACATTACAAAATATGTTTCTTCTCATTACTTCACGAGCCTTTCAATTATTCAATCATACAAAAAACTGTAACGTATTAACATTAATAACATTATTTTGTGAACGATTCACAGTTGTAACTAGTAAAACAAGAAGATATAGCATACGTTGAAGCATATATTCTATAACTTATAACACCAACGATTAGAAATATATCAAACACATCTGAGTTGAACGTAAACGAACATGGAAAGTACAACATTTTGAATCTTTGGTAAACACTTTGCCACTGTTATCTATGAATGGAAGTAGAACGTAACTGTATAGCAAGTAATACAACAAGATATTAGACACGTTGAAGCATATTCTAACTTGTAACGCCAGCGATTAAAAGTATGAAACACATCCGAGTTAAAATATGCTTCTATGTATCCAATATGTTCTTGTTGTTATACTTGCTATACAGTTACAGTCTACTTCCATTCATAGTTAACATAGGCAAATTGTCTACCAAACACATTCAAAATGTTGTACTTTACATGTTCGTTTACGTTCAACTCAGATATGTTTGATATATTTCTAATCGTTGGCGTTATAAGTTAAAGAATATGCTTCAACGTGTGCAGTACCTTCTTGTTTTGCTACTACTTACAACTGCGAATCGTTCACAAAATAATGTTATAATATGTTACAGTTTTTTGTATTGAATAATAATAATAATAGAAAGGCTTGTGAAGTAATGAGAAGAAATATATTTTGTAATGTAATGTTTAACAGGGTGTCGAAACATATACTTGGCGTCGAGACGCTACCGCATCTCTAGATAATTTCACATCGTACACTGTTTCAGTTTTCAAATTTTTATATTTCCTAATTTCCAATTTGCAATGGAACAATACATACCCTTGCGCTACATGTATGACTTCCTTCTATCATACACAGATTTTATGAACTCTTGATCTTTTTTGCTAATTAATTGTTTATTAATTTTTGTAGGAAAACGTGGAGGACGTCCTACTAGATGGTACATAATACAAATTTATATACCTACATTTATTTAAATTTATTTTCCCAGTCATTTAATGATGATATTAATTTATTTAGAAATTGGCGCCGAACTGGCAACTATTAACATGGCGGAGCCGCCACTGGCTCCGGCTCTGCCACCGCCGCCACCGCCACCACCACCACCACCACCACCACCACCACCACCACCACCAGTAGCGAGCCCGGCCACGGCCGATGGTAAATATGCATACATATACACATTTTAAGAAGTTATATGGTTTTAGAATGATTGAAAATATAAGTCTAAATTTAAATACAAATAAATTTATTGTTTATTACTACTAATTACAGGACCGTACGTAGCGCGCCATGCGCGAAGCGGATGGAGGGTGAGGGCACAGCAGCAGTCCTGGGCTGCTGTACAATTGATGATGGCCCAGGCCCTCACCCTCCGCACCATTGTGCAACATGAATACCGTGGCCGGGGCCGGGGCCGGGGCCGTGGCGTGGACCGGAGCCAGGGCCGTGGCGGCCACCAAAAATAAAAAAATTAAAAAAATAAAATTTTATTTTATATTTCATACAAGAAAATGTTATTTTATTTGCTCGTGCAGCAGGGTTACTTTCTCTTTCAGCTGTTGAAATAATTCTCTTCGTCTGCATCGTTAACTGAAAAATAGGACACTTTTACTAATTATTTATAAATTATCACACGTGCTCATATATCAAGATCATTGAATGAATAATTGCATATGCAAAACCCTACCTGAAAATTTGTGCGTACATAGTCTGACGTAGATCACACTGCATAATCTTCTGATTCGATTATCTGTAAATATATAAAGCCACATTTAAGTTATATACAACTTATAGTAGAACTTACTTATATAGAAATAGAGTGGCCTTTTGTTATAGTGAGTGTAGAGACTACATAATGTGTCCGAAGGAGGTGAGAGCGTATGGCAGAAAGTCTTGTTACAGGAAATTTAAATGTCAATGGTAATAATTCAGCGAAAATGAACGAAGAGATCCAATATTTTTAATGCACAATTTATTGGTGTTGGAATAAAACTAATTTAGTATGTTTATTGGTAAATTGAAATTGAAATAATGGGAATCTAAAAAATTAATGAATTAATGAATAGCGTGGCAACTATTGTGGATTTTATTATTAAAGTATTACGAATGTCTTTCACAAAAGATTGAAAAGCATTAAGGGAGATGTGTTTTCAGCGTATGTTTTCCTCACTAATGTGACTTGCTCTGCATTGCAAGCAGTCCACCATAATCTATTTTCTTAATAATTCTTAATGCTATGTCTTTTGACAAATTTTGTCGATTTACCTTATTTGACAAATTTCCAAAATTCTATCTAATCTTCTCCGGACAACCTCCACGTCTGTGCATTTCCTTCATTTCTATCCATCCAAGCCTGTGCGTCCCCTTCAATTCTACTATCCGAGCCTGTGCGTCTCCTTCATTTGAATCGAAGTCTTGTGCGTCCCCTTCATTTCTATAATATAATAAGCTTTACATAAAAACTCTAAATTGCTGATATACAAATACAAATATCTGGCAATTTAAATGCAATACAATTTTTTACTACAATATATTATTTATTTTGTACATGCATGGTACAAATTTCTAGAAACTTATGCGAAAGAAGATGCTTCTCTGTCGAACCTTCTCCGGACAACTTCCAAGTCTGCGACTCTACATAAGAAATCTATTAAATAAATTTGGCGATTTACCTTGTTAATTGAGACAATAATTCAGTCTCCTATTTCGTGTAAAAACTCCTGACATTTCAAATTTAGACAACTTACTTTTTTTGACACTTAGCACTTAGGTTATAAAATTCAAAATAGTATATATATGTATGTATGTATACATTGACGGACGACGATCCCTGCCGAATAATCCCGAGAGTCGACGAAAGAAGAACGAACATGTGTTGGCTGAAGGTGTGTGTGTAACGCGTGTATACGTATTATGTGGACGAAAATTTGGCTTGGAGAATCAGGAGAAGAATCAGAAGAAAAGAAAAACCTTATCGGATCCGACCGATCCATGAGACGATATTATATCTCTGTCATGTGTGGACCGATTTTATTGAAATTGGTCTTGTTCGAAAGCCAATATGCGGTTTACATAAGAAAAATTCCTTTAAATTTACAAAATTTTGCAGGCGTGATGAGATATTAATGTATAAATGTCAGAATTAGGTTAGAATGGCTCGGCGACGAGTAAAGGTACACGGTAGCGACAGTCGACATATATATATATACAGGGTGTTTTTCATGTTCGACATATACAGGGTGTCTTTCATGTACTTGGCGTCGAGACGCTACCGCGTCTCTAGATATATGACAACGCGATTATCGGTGATTTTAATAAGTTGATCATCATGCATACGCGTGAAGTCTATTCGTAAATGATCAATTAGGATGTGAGTTAGGGGCGATGTTGCGTTGCTGCGTAATCGTTGGAGTATGTCAACCTCATTTTGTAGCAGGAGCTTCCACGTAGACATTGAAAAGCTCAACTCGCTGCCTTTATTGTCGACTATGACGATCTCGACGTGGCACGAATCCATGCCAATGCGAATTCCAATAGTTAGACGTTTATAAGCTGTTGCGGTCAGTGGTTAATCACGTCCCAGGGTCCGTACGACTGATGGTTTTGGTGTTTTCAACATTTTTGGCGTTGCGGATACAGAACTGTAAGAAACATATACGCGAAATTAATGCTTCGTTCGTTTGCGTTTACAGTGAATGAAGTAAGTGAATGAAATAAGTGTCAAGTGTATAGTAACGTATACGTACCTCATATTGGACTGTTGGTGACGTTGTTGGTGTTTATTTGGAAAGCCACCATCGTTGTCGGATGCGCAGGATGAATCGTTTAAGCTGCGTTTGTACATTTTGATATGCACTACGAATGATTTTCATCGGCGGATGAAAAAAATGACGCGAACAATAATTGTTAGCACTCTAGCGTACGTGCTGTAATGAAGTCTGCAGGACTGATCCACGTCATTTTACACTGATTCACGTACACGTACACGTTAATGTGTGAAAGTATATCACATCAGTGATGGTGATGGTCAAAACGTGTATGTTTACCGCACAATGGTTAGAGAATACGTGGCAAATTCAAATGACGTGCACGACAAATTGAAGGAACACGCATGCCACAGAAGAGGCAGAGACGATTCGCGGGGCGAATCATAAAAGTGTGAGTCATAAAAGAACACTATAAGCTGGAATAATTGGTTTCATATTATAAAATCATCAAGGAATAAGAAGGATGTGAAGAAACTGTGACGTAGACATCCCCACCATGCCTCAAGTCTACCCTACTTGAAAACTATCCCCACCCTGCAACGCGCTAGAACACCGTTCTAGACTAGGTAAACGAAATGCATATAAGGGTGTCGATCACCGCCGCACGGGCCAGTGCAGTTATCACAAGCATTCTTCTAAAAAAAAATAAACTATGGACGCGTTTGAAGCGGGACAGAAAATGAATGCATTTGAGATGCAGCGATGCATCGTAAGTGCAGTTTTGTAAAAATTGAATTGGTGTGTGTATTCCATTCGACGATATTCTAATGAATTTGTGCGTTTGTTATAACAACGGCATGGGGAAATCGAACGAGTGTGGCACGAGGAGCGAGATGCATTGGCACGAAAAATCGTACGTATACTTTTGGTGTAAATTGAATTAATGAGTTCATTCAATTGGGTAGTCTTCTAAAAAAAATTATGCGTTTGTTTCAGTATTTGCTCGATAATTTGGTGAGGGCTTGGTGTGTGGAGCGGCAAGTTGCAATTCGATATC
Source organism: Andrena hattorfiana (assembly GCA_944738655.2). Classification (NCBI taxonomy): domain Eukaryota; kingdom Metazoa; phylum Arthropoda; class Insecta; order Hymenoptera; family Andrenidae; genus Andrena; species Andrena hattorfiana. Next base: position 18,825,086 of record OX122893.2, on the reverse strand, counting down.
TCGTAAGTGTTGTTTCGTAAAAAAAAATATATTGGTATGCTTACCATATTCAACAGTGTTTTAATCGAATCACGTGTTTGTTACAGCACGAACGTGAAAATGAAATGGCCGAATGGAGCGAGGATTACCTAGGAACGGTCGGGCGCCTCGTAAGTGATGTTTCTGAAAAATTATTCTGATACGCGAACATCAATCGACGATGTTTTAATCGATTCACACGTTTGTTTCAGCGTCGAGCTGACATCAAGGCCCGGGCGCGTGATGGTGATCGAGACGTCATCATCCAGCTACTCGTAAGTGATGTTTCGTAAAAATTATATTGATGCGCGTACACCATTCGACGATGTATTGAATCGAGTTATGTGTTTGTTTCAGCATCGCCAATACCCGACGAGGCGTGACGGACGGATCTGCCGTGAGTTACGTCGGAAAATTCAATCCGTTCGACGTACGTGGCGCGAAGACGCCGTAGAAGTGAAGTTTTTGGCGTCTGAAACTTTTCCGCAACTATTTACGGAGTGAGTGAGTACAAGTGAATTTTAATTGTTTGATGTTTCACGTGCTATTACCAACGTTTTATATAATAATAATTTGATGTTTTCTCTGTGTGTTGCAGGACGTAACATCACGACGAAAGTTTCTTTAAATTTAAATTTTTTTTTAAAATAAATATAATTTTTTATTCAAAACAATGTGTGTTATTAATGTACATCCATGCATGCGTACTTAAATGGTAGAATCAGTATTTGCGTAAAAAATAATGTTTGTATTTGAGGGATATTCTTGCTCGTGGGTAGAGGAAGCCGTCACCGCTGTCATACTCATCGCTATAAAAAACAAAAAAAATAATTCTTACATATTCATTTCTTTGCATATGACGCGTAAAGTAGATGCAATGTGTATGTGTCAGACTTGATTAGGTGACGCTATGTATATAATTCCAAATTTTCTCGACATTCTCCAACGCGCAAACACCACCGTTGTTGTGAAATGCACATCGAAGGGCATTCGTTGAAGACATAGACCTCAGGTTAGGCACGTCGGGGTCCACGGTGTCAGGCATGATCCCGCAATAATCATCGTCAACGTCGTAGCCGCCGTCGTCTTGAACAATTTAGTTCAAGCGCTGTTGTTGCTGTTGTTGTTGATCTTTCGCTCTTTCAGTTCGTACAAATTGCATACATCCTCAACGATTATGCCAGGTAGTAGTTGTAACATCCACGTTTTCTTTTCCGCACCTTACACGATGACGAAGTCAATGTTCGCGAGTACGCAGGTGACGAGGCCCGGAAGTTTGGAGTATGGAATGTAGCCGTCAGACCAGCGAAGCCCGTGATGATGCTTCGCGAGCCAGGAAACTTGACGTTGCTCCCACGAATTCAGATGTTTCCAGAAGTATGGTGGTTCGAAGACCCAATGACTGATTGTCGTCGTCGACGTCGTTTTATCGTTGTTGCTGTTTGCGTGAATCGCGATCTCCTTGGCGACGAACTCGCGTTCGATATTGAAACCTTGCAGATCGACAATGGTGAACATTATTATTTGTTTAGGTAGCACCGTCGGCGATGATGTCAGAACAGCAACTGAGGTCTCGACATCGACGTTTTAAAACAGCAGCAGTATCCGCAGTAGTAGTAGTAGTATTAGTAGTAATAGTAGTAGTAATCGTTCACGTACGCACGCTATATTAGTTTGTGTACCACGTTGGTTAAAGGGCTGTATTCGACTATACGATCGTGTATGATCAAACAGAAGGCGGTAGTATTAGCGAAAACATTTTCCTTGCATTCGAAATCTATTCGCACATCCACCGTAGCACTCTTCAACGACTCGTTTTGTCTAGAATAATCTATGACCGCGATAGGTGCGTATTTAAGAAATTCATTCGCGTTCAGCAACGGTTCTCCGTGACCGTAGTACGATCGGCTGAATTTCGCATACCTATCGTACAGGAGTGCGTATTTATACTTATTGAAATCCAAGTTCAAGTCGTCGTACGGATACGCCTCGGAATTTAGGTACAGTCGAATGTTTGTGAGATTATTCGGGTCGAATTTCCACGCGGGTGTATTGGGCTGATTCTTTCGATCGGTTTGAGTGCCGAATAACACGTATCGGGGTTTCTCGATTTGCGACGTAGCATTCACGGTCTACGTGTGTTTCGTTGTCGCTTGCAATAACGGGTACTCGTGCAGGCTCCACGATCGGAAACTCATCGCAATCGGTCGACCGCTTTCCAAGATACACAGTATCGATAGTTTATTCAGTTCATCCCAAACGACGTGGGGCATACGCCACTGCACCTTACGGATCTCCAGTTTTGGCCACGCAGTGGCGGAGGTGCAGTGCATCGCGTTCGTATCGACTCGCGATCGTATAAGGATCAGCTCGTGCCGTGCGTTCATCACGATGTGTTTGTAATCCTCGTAGAATCCTAATAACATGTTCAGGGGTACGCAGAAATTGAAAGCGCCCGAATAAAAAATGTCGTTATCGTAATCGATTGTATAATTACAACCGGCATTCGCAAACACTTTGCTTCTCTCGGCTGACAACGAAACGAAATTTTTCAACATGGTAGTGATTCCTGGATTTCGGCAACGGTCGATCTCGACACCGTTCAATTCGTATCGAATCCCATCGAACATGAACGCAACACAATTATTGTCGAGAACAGCGGTCGCGGATGTTGCCCGACCATTCGCGTCCTGCGACGTCAACGTGCCACGACCTTCGATGTAGAGAAAACTTTCGCACGGCAGCGTGTACAGATCTTGCTCAAAAATCAGATTCTTATTTCGTCGTTATTGTCAAATGTCGTGTTGGCGTATGGATTATACGTGTGTAACTCAATCTTCGTGATACGATTGTCGAAGGTTGGCGTATTCGCCATGTCCAGAATAATCGACATCGTGGTTGCGTGTCTAATAGGCGACGATGAAACCTAACGATCGTATGAAACGTGCGTTTCGACGAGTCACCAGCTTTCTTATGCTTCTTGCCGGTCCTCTTCTTATCGCTTCTCCTGTCTTTATTCTTCTACTTTCGCCTGTCGATAAAGAGTTGCGTCGATGACGCGAGACAGAGACGGCAGGAGTAACAGCGGCAATTGATGATTCGTACGTGTGATCTAACACTATCATACTACACTCACGCTAGTCTATCGTGCGGACGTCGTTCAACGTGCAAACCAATCGTTATTTCTTTTCCGCGGAAATCTATAGGACGATTGTGTTGATCGACGATGCACAACGTTACATCGTGTATTGCTCGTGCGACGATCGGCAGGTAAATGACGTGTCGCGGAGTTTCCGATATCTTATATCCCGGCGGCACGCGTGGCGAAAATTCATGGATCGTGTGTACTGGTTTATCGTTGCTGTACGCGCCGGTAGTAACGTTGCACGTTACTCTGATCACGTTAACGTTTATAATGTTCACGGGTACGTCAGACTCGTGCCAGATTCTTGGCAATAAGACGCGATTCGGGGAAAAACCTAGCAACGAGCCCACGTTGTTAGGCTTCGTAAAGTCTACAAAGAACGAGCAGTACAGCTCGCTTTTCATTGTATTGTTGTTGGCTCGTAGCATTAGAGGGTACTTGTCGTCATCTCCGTTCTCGTCGTTACCGCGTCTTCGAGGATAGCGATCGAGTAATCGTTGCTTCAGGTAATCGGCGATAGCGTCTAATTCGTAGGAGCCGTGGGTGATCGTAATGCATTCATGAGTGGCGTCAGCGATGGTGTTGTTTTCGGTCTCATAGTTCACGACGAAATAGAATTTATCGTTGTTCGAGTCGATGTTCGGTATCGTATGAAACGTCTCCAAGTCCGCGAGTCCTAATTCGTATTGACTCAAATCTATCGGTGGAAAATAGTTTACCGTGAGCACACTGCTGCGACCCGTTAACGTGAGCGTGAACGGCATAATATAGGTTACACTCGCGAAACGGAGAGAGAGGAAGTGACGCGCGCGTACGAATGCCCGGCAATTTATCGATATTATGTATCTGTATTATAGAAAACGTGGATTGCCATTACGCATAGATATATTGTAACATAATCTTAGTATACATCATTATTAGTATATAGGCCATAAGTCCATAGACTTTTGCTGTAAAAATTGCATGCCTAAGCGACCACAATTCATCTCGTCGAAACGCTGAAAACGATTGTGATTGTACGTGATCGTTGTACCGCGTCCGAAGTAGTACATCAATTCCGTGGGAGGCCGCGGATTCCGAAAACTATCAAAGTATTGTACTCGTGGTCCGCGTTTGGCGTACGCGACCCAGTGCGTAACGGCGCCTCGATTCTCGTCCAGATTCGCAATACCACATTCGTTGGTTCTTACGCACGTGGGAAGTGTGTCACGCATAAACACCCCTCGAAAGAACGGTACGCTAGCGCATTCACGCTCTAATTGCAAGTTCGTCATAGGTTGTTGCGTTATCGCCGCCACCGTCGCCACGCGTCTACTCGATCGACGTTTAATCGATCTAAGATTCAAATCCGCGCCTCGCTTGTACGGTGTCAGATGCATTCCTCGCCCTTCCATCACCCGATGATGACGTAACGTCTCTTCCAGCTGTTTTCGAGAGGCTCTCGAATCATTGACCGCTGTGGTTATATCAGCCGCTCCACCGGCCAATGCTCCAATAGCCGATAAAGCGGACAACACGAACAGTAGAAACGGAAGAAAGCCACCGAATTTTGGCACTCGTAGATTACAATGTCGTCGTCGTCGCCGCTGCGGATGTTTTCTTCCAGACTTTCTCTGTTTACGTTTCGTCCTTCTCATACCAATGTCGAGTGTGGTCTTAGCCTTCATCGTTGCCCACACTCCAGTCCCTGTGGCTTTTTCGCCAAAGGTCGCATCGTTCGCGAATACTCGTTCTCGCGCTCGTTCGGCTAACGCACGATCAGCCTCGTATCGTCCCTCTAAATCCTCTCGATGAGAGCACGCGATATCGTGGTCGCGGCACGCGGCATCCAAGGGATTCACACCTTCGTCGCCACGAGCCAATCGCTTTAGCAAACGCGTTCCCGATCCGCAGAACTGATAACACGGAACGTGTAGCTCGAACGGTAGACGGTTTATGATACCTTTCAGGAGACCCGTTCCAGTCTTCTTCTTATTCTTCTTCCTCTTCTGATTCTTGCCTAGTCCGTGAGACGTCATAGTCGTTGATGCTACCATATACGTTAGAATAGTCACGATAGCTACTACAATAATTAACACGTACGCACGCTCCACTGATCACAGTGATAGTGACCTGCGCAACGCGTGCCACGAATATAAATAGTCGTCCTTCGTCACACGCGTGCGAGTACCTGAGAAACACCGCGAACATGCGATTCGCGAAACAGTCGGTCGTTATTCGCGTAACCGCGAACAGAATGCTCGAGGATGATAGGGATCCGAATCGATCGAAAAGACACGGCCCATTATTGCCGAACAGCATGCGAAGTGTGATTTGCGGTCCATCTGGGTGCGGAAAAACAAACGTGTTTCTAAATACGCTAGAGAGCCCGAACGGTTTGCGCTTCTAGAACATCGACGACGTCATCATCAAAAAGGAACGAAATACTAAAAAGGAACGAAACACCAAAAAGGGACGAATCGTCGAGGCGCAGACGCAAAGGTGGAAATCGCCAAATTCAGCGACGTTATACGTAAAAAGTGCTTGGCCTTGAAAATTGGCAAAATAGCTACGGAAGCGGCTGTGGAGGCGAGCACGCGTCCCATCGTCGAACCGCTGAAACGATTGATCGAGAACGCGTTCGCGTTGAAAACGCGCTCAACGCCTCGATCGCGACCAGTGAAGAGGAAACACGAATACGATCAACAACAATCATCGAAGAGACTTCGACCCGTTACTCCGTAGATAACCAAGAAACGTCCGAATAACTTTTCAGATTCTTGCGACGATGACAATGACGACGACGACGGCGAAAATGACGACGACGACGACAACTACAATGACAACGACAACTACACCGACAACAACGATGTTGACGATGAAGATAATGTTGACGATGAAGATAATGTTGACGATGATGTTGTTGATGATGTCGACGACGAAAAAATTCAGGATGATGAGTCGTCAGCAAAGGTTCATGATTTGGATTCGCTGCGCAAACCCCTTGATGATATCAAACTGTATATACGGAACGCCAAAGGACCCTAGTCGCGAGAATACTTGCGACTGTTCTTCACCGATACCAAGAAACGAATCGACAACGTGTACGGCGTATACTTGGGGTCCGACGAAGACCTACTGATCGGCAATTCCGTATTCACCATCAACAAAGACAATGACGACGTTCGCGTCAACGGAACGCGATACGCGGGAACTCGGGGTTTGTACGAACTGCTGTTCATGCGAATACGCAACGTTCGCACGTACACGGACGCGGATATTCACTCGTACCGACGCATTTTATTATCGATGAACGCGTATAAGCGAAACCATTCACCGAGCAAGCGCACGCTGGGTAACAAGGGGTACAAGTATAAGAATATCATATCCGCGATAATCGGTGGGGTGCGGACATCGGGTGTCAGACGCGTTAGGGGCAGGGGTAGGGGCGGCGCGGGATGCGCGGTCACCGCGGGCGCGGGACAATGTCAACGATTGCCCATCGACGAATCGATGACAGTCACCGATAACGCGATCGATTACGTGTACTGGGACGATCCGAACGAATTGGTCGATAGACTTGGATTGCTCATAGCATCGCGCGCGGCAGGTCGCACGGGTCACGATAACGAAATCGCATCCATCGTGGAGGAACTTCGCGAGGACAGACGCATCTTAAATTGAACGATTCGGTGATCGTCGCGTCAGTAGTATTCGCGCGCACGCATCGTTATGTCGGTGAAAAAGTTTGGCACCTCGTTACGCAACAACAACAACAACAACGAAGCGACGATGACAATGATGAGACTATTGTCCTCGGCGGCCGAACACTTTACCCAAAAATCTCTCATCCTCCGCATCGAAAGGTATTCGACGACGCGCGAAATTCAAAGTCGGTGACAAGGTACGCGTGAGCAAGTTCAAGACCCTCTTCGAGAAGGGGTACACTCCGAACTGGTCGACCAAGGTGTTCGAAATCGTAACCGATCAACGAACGTGCTCGGTGATGTACATTCTGCGCGATTCCGCGTGAAAGTCGATCTCGGGTTGCGAATCCGGACGTCTATCTGGTTGAGAAGATTATTCGTCGCAAGGGGGATCAGGTGTAAGTTAAGTGGCTTGGATTCGATTCGTCGCGGAACTCGTGGATACGCGAGAAGGATATTCTATGATTCGCGATTATAAACTCGCTCTATGTTACTGAAATAAATAAATAAATACATATAAATATATATATATATATATATATATATATATATATATATATAATGAGTTTATCCTTTTTTCTCTAATTTATCTTGAGGAGATAATAGCCAAACTAAGTTTTACTGTAAACACAAGATATTTATTATTTACAATTATTTACAAAGTTTAACTTATCCTACTGTACACGCTTACCTGTAAACACAAGAAACGACATTAAAAGCTATTATTCCACAAAATTTATGTAAGGAAGTGACAATTTATTCGAACAATCCTAATCAATCAAATTTTATAATTCACGTGGCTTTTCTCTCTTATCAGCTCTCAGTCCCCCGTCTTGTTCCACAGACATGCGCAATACGCATCTAATTCAAAACGAGCTTTAAAAGGAATACGTTAATTTTACCTGACTTCTATCGTATTTCTTTTACATCTCCCCCCTCGGAGTAGACAATCACAAATTTAAAATACTTTAATTGGCATATGGAATTAATTTTGTTTTATGGAAAAATTGCGATTCTATTTTTTTATGACCTGTATCTATTTTAAAAATGACGTTTGATATTTTATCTAAAATTTTAAATGGACCTATTTTTAATTCATCTGTTTTTCTCCTATTCAATTTATTGCCATTTTTTATGTATACTAGATCATAAATCTTTAAATCATATTCTTCTCTATTTTTATCAAATATTTTTTGTTATAATTGTGAGATTTCAATGTATTTTGAAAAGCTATTTGTCTATCTCTTTGTAAATCTTCTTTTGGTTTTTCTTGTCGTAGTTCCTCCGGTAAGATGTTGGTATCCTTTCCTTCCAGCAAATATTTTGGTGAGAATGTTGTTACTGTGTGTTCAGTTTCATTGTAGATTTTCTTGCATTCGTGCGTTATGCTAGTCCACGCTCTTTTATTTTTTTTTTCATTTATTCTACACCGGATTTTATTCACTAGTGTTTGATTAAGTCTTTCATTTAGACCGTTTGAGAAAGCTGTATTAACTGCTGTGAATACTATTGGTATATCTTCTTGGTTTAGAAATTGTTTAAAGTCTTTTGAGTTTATTCCAGGGTATTGGTCTGATAAAATCATTCCTATTTTTTCATTTTGGGGTATTTGTTTAATCAGTTTAATAAAATCGTTTGCCGATTGGGTTTTTGATGTTAGAATATATGCGTATCTTGTGAAATGGTCTACAAGTAGGTGCAGGTATTTTTTTGTAGAACGTACCCCTCCGAAACCTCCAATTGTGTCTATTGATATAATTTCAAAAGGACAAGTAGCTGGACCCAGATGTGACATTAGTCCAATTTTAAATTTTTTCTTGATTTGTTTTTTATGCAAATTTCACAACTGTTACATATTCTTTTTATGTTGTATGTTAAATTTTTTGATGTGTAATATGGTTTTATTTTATTTTCCATCTGTTTTATTCCCAAGTGGCAGTATTGGTTATGTACTTCTTTAATGAGTGTTATACTAAGATCTTCAGACAGTAAAATTTTATCTTTTTTCCTAATTTTTTTACAGTATATGTCGTTTTTCATCAATAATTTTTCCTTATTATTTTGTATATTTTTATTATTAGATTGATCTATTTTAATTTCTTCTAATTTTATTAGATTCACTGTTTTAATATAATTTTCCTCATATTTGCTTTTTTCTAACACTGGATTTCTGCTTAGTGCATCTGCTTCTACATTTTGTTTTCCAGGTGCATATATAATTTTAAATTCATATTGTGATAAATCGTACGTCAAATCACCTAATTCTTCGTCTGTCCTGGCTTTTATATTTAGTTTTTCTAGCGGTTTGTGATCCGAAAAAACCGTGAATGATTTATCCACTAACCAATGATGCCAATACCTTATCGTCTCTCTGATTGCTAGGCATTCCAGGTAGATGGCTTTTTTTTTCTTTTGGTTGTCATTCAGTTTTCTGGAAAAATATGCCACTGGTTTTTCTTCTCCGTTTTCTTGTGGTTGTTTGAGAACAGCTCCGATACCTTGTAAACTTGCATCAGTGTATATGTGTATTGGTAAATTTGGGTCAAAAATCGCCAGTATAGGTTTTGAACACAATAATTTCTTCATTTTTTCAAAAATGATTTTACATTTTTCGTCCCAAATGAATTTTTGATCTTTCCTGAGTAAATTATATAGGGGATCTAGTGTTATTGAAAAGTTAGGGATGTATTTATTATAAAAGTTTATTTTTCCAATAAATTGTCTGACTTGTTTCTGTGTTGTTGGCGTTGGGAAATGTTTTATTGCAATTAAGTTGTCTTGCAGAGGAGTGACTGAGTCATGCTTGATAATATGACCTAAGTATTTAACTGAATTTTGTGCAAAGGTGCATTTCGATAGTTTTAATCTGAATCCTTCACGTGATATTGCATCTAATAATTGTTTTAAATGGATAATGTGTTCTCCAAATGTTTTTGAGAATATTAATATGTCATCCACATAATTTACCGCGAATCCATTCAGTTTATATTTCCTAATGATACTGCTCAAGATTCTTTGAAAAATTGCAGGTGATGTCTTCAAACCAAATGGTAGGCAAGTCCATTGGTAATGTCCTTCTTGTGTCACAAATGCCGTTTTCCTTCTATCTTCAATCCGGAGTGGTATCGACCAGAATGCTGAATTTATGTCTAATGTAGTGAAATATCTACATCCTCTTGTTTTCACCATCAGGTCCTCAACCATAGGGAAAGGCTGTGCCTGTGGGACTACTATTTTATTCAGGTCGCGAAAATCTATGCATAACCTTGATTTTCTTCCTTCTTCTTTTTTGAAAGCTAGTGTCACTGGAGCAGCAAACGGACTATAAGACTCTTCTATTAATTTTTTTTACTAATAATTTTGATATTTGTGATTCTATTTCTTTTTTATCTTCGATTGTGCATCTGTATGGCCTTTTGCAGCAATATTTATCAATTATCAAGTCGATGCGAGCTTCGTAATCTTTTACCGTTCCAACGTCATATTTATCTTTCGCAAAAATATGTTTGTATTCTTCTATTAGTTCATTAATTTCAGATTTTTGTTTTAAATTTAGGTTAGTTACCATGATATTAAAATCTTGTGGTCTTATGTGCTCGTTGAAATTTATTTCAATTTTTTTGCTTTGAGGCATCTTACCTGTACAATCAGGAATTTTTATTTCCCCTTTTGGAGCAACATCATTTTGTGGCTTCATTTTCTGACTAATCTCTAATTCTTCATTTTGTATTAACCGGAATTTTTTTACGCAGTCTAATCCGATTAAAAGCTCATGATCAAAATTTTTTTCTTCTATTATAAATACCTTCATTGTTTCTTCTATATTAAAAATTTTTATTTTCAACGATACTATACCTAAAGTTTTTCTCCCACCATTAATCGTCTTTACTTTACTATGATAATTATTTGGTCTATTTTTCCAGTGTAATAATCTTGAATTGATTATTGAAATGTTTGCTCCAGGATCATATATTCCTTGTATTTCTAATTTATCATTGATTGTTACTGGTATTTTAATTAATGGTGGTAAAATTAGTTTTTTGGATCTATGTTCTCAAATTCTGCTTCAATTAGATTATTATTTATTTCTTCCTGTTTGTTTTTAAACCAGCATGTAGATTCAGGGTGAAATCTTATACCTTTGTTTTCTTTTTTGCATATTGTGCATGGTAATTTATTGTCTTTGTAATTGTTTTTAAAAGTCGTATTGTTGTCATATTTTTCTTTTGAATTTGGTTTTTTTATTAAATGTTCAAGCCCTCTGATGTTTTTAAATAGATCATTTGTTGTGTTTAATTTTTCTCTATCTATCTTGTCTGTTATAATGTTTGGTAATCCTGTGGCAATGAGGTTAATAAGTGTTTGTGTATCTATAGATTTATTTATCTCTAACAATAATCTTTCTTTTTTTATAGCGTACTCCAGTATTGATCCTTGTTTATATCTATAATTAAATGCGTATCTGACTGATGTCCATCCTTTATTTGAAAATGTTTCACACAAACTATTTTTCCAGATGATCCATTCAGAATTTATTGAGTTTTTTATTATCATAGAATTGTACCAATCCATAGTAGACTCTTCCATCAGTAATTTTAACATTTCAATTTTATCCGTATCTGTAATTATTTCTAATCTGGTGCATTCACTTTCAAAATTATTTAGCCATTGATGAACATTTGTAATTTTTCCTGAAAATTTTTCTGATACAAACTTTTCTACTAGTTTTGATTTATTCTTTTGCTGTTGTCTGCCTCCTTTTTCGTTTACTTTAAAATATTCTAATAATTTTGTCAAATTTTCTTCTGTAGTTGCATTTTCATTTTTTTCATCAGTTTTCTCTAGCAAAAATCCATCAAATTGAATATTACCTTCGTCAATGTACGTTTCCTTTAATTCATTTGTTAAGGTAATCCAAACTTCCCTTTTTTCATGTCTTTTTTTTAAAGATGTTTTCACTTTATTAATAATTTCACATTTTAGAATCTCTTTGTGTAGATTTAAAGGTTGTAATCCTTCTGGTATGATATAAGTTTGCTTAGTAGGAGTAGAAATTGAGGTTATGGCATATATGTTTGTTTTTGGGTCGTCTGATTTCGCTTTTATCGTAAAATTAAAGCAAAGTTTTTCCATTGTTGTTTCCAAATAGCTGACAAAATGTCGTTTTATAATGAGTTTATCCTTTTTTCTCTAATTTATCTTGAGGAGATAATAGCCAAACTGAGTTTCACTGTAAACACAAGATATTTATTATTTACAATTATTTACAAAGTTTAACTTATCCTACTGTACACGCTTACCTGTAAACACAAGAAACGACATTAAAAGCTATTATTTCACAAAATTTATGTAAGGAAGTGACAATTTATTCGAACAATCCTAATCAATCAAATTTTATAATTCACGTGGCTTTTCTCTCTTATCAGCTCTCAGTCCCCCGTCTTGTTCCACAGACATGCGCAATACGCATCTAATTCAAAACGAGCTTTAAAAGGAATACGTTAATTTTACCTGACTTCTATCGTATTTCTTTTACACACACACATATATATATATACTGTCCGTTTATTCAATTATTCACATTGTCCTTCTTCATCTCGTATATGCGTATAATTAATCTTAATAAAGTAAGGAAAAATATATACCTATATACATATATACTAACACGTATAAAGTACAATTTTGGCTATTCTACGCTATACATATATTAAATATTCATAAATAAATAAATAACATGAACAAAAGAGAGAAACATATATATATTCGTACATGCAAACATACAAACATGCAAGCATACTATACAATGGGATTCTCGAGGGACTCGTCGGGCTCAAGCTCGAGGCGTTCGTGGGTCTTGAGCTCGGGGATTCGATAATGCCCTCACGGAAGGGTGCTGACCAGATCGGCTGAAACACACCGCTTGTCGTCAAACGGACTGAGAGCCTTCTTTTCTTCGCTCACGGTATACACCTCGTGCTCTGTTGAACGTATATTATTCTGCCGAACAGATTTCTCGGTGAGATTGTGAAGGCAAAGAATGTAATCGTCGAATTGTATATCGTTCGCGACCACGTGTCTCCGCACACCCTTCATTTTTTTAGTCTCACTCGTAGACCCCACTGCAGCGTTAAACGTTCTAGTCGCGTACATCTTGGATCGTAGTCCACCGAACTCAGTCATAAAGGCGCCGTTGTTCTCATCTTTCATGAGTCCCGGCGCCTTTTTGTTTACACGGGGCATACCGTACGGATTGTCCACCGGTTAATCACTCGTGTCGAATCGCGCGACGTCACGCGTCATCCTTTTATACACATCCTTGCTTTTCACACTATACATTAAACTGTCGGTGTCGGTGTACAGGACCTTACACCGATCACCGAACTCCACACGCATATACGCATAATGGAACTCGTACAGGCATTCGTTCGACATGTCCAGTACACTCATTCCCACGTATATCGGTTTGTCAAACTTCACTTTTAGTTTTCGCATTTCGATGGCCACCAACTGCTCGGAGAAGATCGTGCGACTATGAAAATTCGGTTTCGCGATCAGCGCTTCCGCGCTGTAACGACCGTCCCACCGCGTCACCAGTCGCACGCCTACGCGATTCCGCATATTCTCCATTGTTTTCCCGCACACCGCATTGTTCATTCATTTATAAAGAGTCTTCTGGAATTCACTCGTGGTGCGCGTCCTCAAATCGGTGTTCAATCGAATGTAGTCGCGCAACCAATGCGACTGATCGAATCGCAACACCCGATGAATTCGCGTCACGCGAAAACCGTGTTGCACGCACTGTTTCAGGAAACGATAGTGGATTACGTATCGTTCCTTATCGTCGAGCGTGGCAAACAGCTTGGTCTGCTTTCCGTCTGGCGCGTGCCCGCGCACCGGGCAGAATGAAAGGTCGGCGTGTGCGTTATGAATATCCTTGGGATATTCGATGTCCACCTCCAACAGGTATCCCTCGGATTCTTCGGTTTCCTTGCTGTCGGGCAGGGATGATACGTCGAGAGCAGCCACTGTCGCATCGTCCAGCCATCGAAAGCCTTCTCGCGGTATAGTCTGTGACATTGCCCAGCCGTACAAGTTGTTGACGTCGAAGTACATCAGATACGTCGACGCCTTCGACTTGTCGTACTTCCCTGCAGGCAGGTGCTTGTTGGCATGCGCGTACCTGTGCGAGCACTGGCTCAGACCACCGCATATGCCACGCCCCACGAAGAGTAGCATGTCCACGTCCGTAAGAAGTTCTAATCGTACGTCGGTGTACTTGTGCATCGCATCCCACGTGAAACTGTGTAGCGTAAAATAATGCGTGGGATCCAGATAGTAACTCGCGATACAGTCTGTGCGGAAACTCTCGAATACGGCAGCGAGTAACAGCAAATCTGTTTTCAAGTACAAATCACTGTACTCGCCCAATGTCTGTACGCGAAAAGTATTCCACACGTTCACGGCGTGCTATCATCTAACCGGTTATAGAATGCTTCGCGGGACGGTAAACACGTATCATTGCGTTTGGTGTATGACGTCACGCAGTCGTACGGGAAGACGCCCTTCCTGGTCAGGAGATTGAACTGCTCGGCCGATAGGGATTGAAATTCGCGTCGTAGAATCGCGAGTCGTTCTTTACCAATGTCCGAAGCGAGTTTCTCCAGACTAGCGGCCAAGAACATTAGCGAATCGATGAATCGAAACTTCAATCCCCTCGTCCAATCGTTGTTCTCGGCGTCGATTCCCTGGACGTGTTGTGTGAACGATATGTATCGCTCCTTCGTCACCGGCAGCAGGTCGATCTGTCCCTCGAACGCGGACGCCAGCTCCTTAATCACGAAATGCGCGTCGTAGCCTCATAGATTATGAAATACTACCGGTATCGTGTACGATCGTTGGAACTGCAAGTTACACGACACGTGGGCCGCGCCTCGGTACTCGCCCGTCGAGTGGCAATGGTCGCGCACTTTTTTGTCCCCGTCGACGAAGGGTTGTCCGCACACGTGAAACACGATCGCGTCGTTAAAACTGAGATGTTGTTTTCTCGTCAACGAGTTCATCGGTTTCGCGTTGCGCAACCACGAATACGCAATGTTCGCAAAGTCACGTAGTTCTTGCACGAACCACTTCACGTACTCGGAGTCGTGACGATACGCGCGATAAGGGCACAGATACGCGTCGGAGGAACAATGAATGTAGTATCTCACGCTGTACGCTCTGTGCTGCTGGTACGTATACGTACGATTCCGCTCCGCAGCCTCGATGTCCTCCAGCATGCACTCAAACTCCGCGTAAGTAGTAAGACTATGCCGGTTCTAGACCAGGTCCTCTGAGGGGAGCGCGGGGGCGGGGGGAAGTGAGGGCGCGCTTGGGAGCGCGGCGGAGAGAAACATGGGCGCGGGGCCTGCGGGGAGTGGAAGACCGGCTGCGCGTGCACCAGCCGCGTCCGTGGGAAGCCGCAACCGTGGAGGGGATCAGTCCGTGCCGAGCAGCCGCGGAGACCTGGCCCACCGTCGGAAATTTTTCAGAGGGAGGGAATTACTCCAGAAAAGTCTTTTTCAGACCTTGGCCCACCCCGAAAAATTTTTCAGACCTAACCCAGGCAGGGGACGGACCCCGAAAATTTTTTTCCAAACCGATATGCAGCAGAAATTTTCCTCCAACGCATAATAATTTTTAAATTAGCGATCTACCGAACCATTATGTAGAAATATTTTTTTCAAACAGATATGCAGCAAGCATTCTAAAGCTAACAGTATTCTAAAGCGTTCGGATTTAACATCGCAGCATATCGCGCGATCGTGTGTAATTCGAATCCTCTGGATCAGCCGTACGGGATGACGTCATGTGGTGGCGCGAAGAAGGCGCGAATCATAGAAAGAATTATATGGCGTCAGCAGAAAGAATCTTTTCCATATCAACAGATATTCTTTTCTCAACGCAGTGAAATAATAATTTTAATCCCCTCCCACACTGGTCTACCGAACCATTAGGTAGAAAACAGACATATTTTATCCGAACCATTATGTAGCGAGCATTCTAAAGCTAACAGTATTCTAAAGCGTTCCGATTTAACATCGCAACGTATCGCGCGATCACGTGTAATTTGAATCCCCCGTGATGGGGACCGCCATGCAAGATTACATAATTTGGTGGCGCGACGAACGCAGGAATCATAGAAAGAATTATGTGGTGTCAGCAGAAATTGGTGAGGTGAGAAGGAGGAAGACGGATAAGTAAATAGAGAAATAATATGATTAAGAAATTTATTTAAAATTAAAAGAATATACAAATATAAATAGAAATGGAATATAATTTAACATTTTTTTCCAACGAGCATTAGCTAGAATATCATTGATGGCACATGCTACCAGTTCGCAATCTATAAGATAATTCTCGTCGTAATATTCGCCATCACGTATGATTTTAGCAGCACGACGCTTATCTAATGTTTCGCAAGCAGCATCGCTCTGTTACAACACGTTAACAAAAGTTTTAAAGTTTGTCCTCACATCTTCTGCAGTTTGATACAGCCGCGGATATACATAGCTTATACATGGCTTAACATTAAATAAAAATAGTACTGTATTCAGTTTGAAATACAAAGACTTCTTATGTCGTGTCGTCTTTACAAATGGAGGCGAGAATCATAGAAAGAATTATGCAGAGTCGATAGAAATTGGTGAGGAGTGAAGGAGGGAGACAGACAAGTAAATAGATTGTAATATGTGTAAAATGATTATATATTGTTCCATTAATTAAAAAATAGAAATATAAAAAGAAAAAATATACAAATAGAATATAAATAGTGTCTCGGCAGAACCATTTCCCTCCCTCTCTCTCTCTCTCTCTCTCTCTCTCTCTCTCTCTCTCTCTCTCTCTCTCTCTATCAATCTCTTTCTTTCTCCTTCTCTTTCCTTCTCTTTTTCTCTTTTTCTTTTCTTCACATCAATCCCAAGACAACTTGAACATTCTCGAACAGCTGATGGACTTCCTATTTACTTTTCGCGACATCATACATACATACTCTTCCCACAACACCTCGTATAAATTCATACACACTCACGCTCTCGTGACCAACCCGAGTGCTCAGTTACACAGAACAGTAAATATCTCGACTATATTCGCCGAAACTGTTACGTATCTATTGTATCGGCTCAATTCTTTATCTCTAAATAAACCGCACTATTCTCAACATTTTTTAGTTCTCTCTATACAAATAGGATATCAAAATACAATATAAAAAGAAAAAATATAGTAATAATAATAATAATTTAATTTAATTTATTGCCACTTTCGTGTTACAATTTAGCGATCAAATAATCTTTCCATTTCATTCCCACGATTGTGTCACTGTAAGTCCCAACCTTCTAATGTATCCTGTTGTGTCTTAACAATTTTTTTCTATTTTACAAGTGTTTCCTAATCTGTTCTATGTTACATAATCTTTTTTTATCACTTTCCCGTTCTTCCCATCTTTTCCTTCTCCCTATTATCTCCTGTAGAATAGCCAAGTTTTTCCCTTCTCCTCTAATTACCTTTGCACAATTCCTGCCACTCTCTCAACTTACTTCACATGTTTCAATCGCGTGTTTCACTGTTTCTTCCTCTTTCTTACATACCCTTTCTTCTTTCATTAGCCAATATTTGCATGTCCTTCTTTCACTACCCTGTATGAATCTTTCTATCCTTTCTAATTCTCCTCTCCTTTTTTCATTTTCCTCCCATAAGCATTTCGGCTTATCTCCTGGTTTCCTTGCCACCTCTTTTAATTCTCTTAGGAACTTTGACTCTTTTACTTTCATCTGTTTTTCTTGTTCTTGAATGTCAATTACTTATCTGCTCTAATTTTCAATCCACACTTCTTCCCCATTTAAACTTCTTCTTTTCCATTCTTCGTTTGACCATCCTCCCCCTTCCAAGAATTTGATTCGCATTCTTTCCTTTTTTCGTTACTTCATTTCCTCTCATTAGTCTTCTCCTACATTCATATCGTATCGATCCTTCTTCCGAGTTTATTAGTGTCTCTTCAAACTTCATTACCCTTACTCCCATTTTAATTGCTATGCCATCTCTTCCTGTTTCTTTTAACAGCCAATATGTTGATGTTGATCTCTCCAATTTCATTATGCATCGTATGTATTTCGTCTGCAATTTTTCTATTTCCTCATACATTCTCCATCCCCATATCGCTGCTCCATACGCCACGGTGCTTCGAACTAGCGCATCAAACAGTTTCATTCTTCTTTCAGTCATCTCTGAATAATAATCTTTCTCAAATCCCCCCATACTTCTCCTAGTATCATATTCGCTTCCCTAACTACCTTCTTAATGTGGTGTTTATCCTCGTTGTTCTCTCCCTCTCACGGTATAACCTAAATATTCCAGTTCTCTTACTCTTTCTTCTTCATTCCAACGGAATCTTTCCTATTTTCTTCCTCCTCCTGCTTTCCTGGATATCATTATCTTAGACTTTTACACATTTAACTCCAAGCCTTTCTTCTTTATGTATCTCTCGAATCTCTTCACCATATTCTTAGGTCCCTGTGCATTATTTACCATTAATATATCACCAGCGTATGAAATTGTTAAAATTTTCCTTCTACCTATTACGACTCCTCCTCCCTGTTCTTTGCTCATTTCTTCTTTCCAGGTCTGCAAATGCGACATTGAAAAGTGTCAAGCTTAACGGGCGCCCTTGTCTAACACCCTTTCCTGTTAAAAAAACTTTCCTGTCAGTTCCTTCTTCATTCCTAATGTGCATATAGTTCTGTCGTGCATTTCCTGTATTCGTATTCTTAGTTGTTCGCCTACTCCTTTTTCATAAAGTCTTTTCCAAATTTCTTCCCTTTCCAATCAATCAAATGCTCTCTTCATATCCGTGAAAAACAGATATAGTTTCTCTCTTTCTTTTGAGGTTTCTATATGTATAACCATTTTAACTACCGCTATTGCGTCTACTGTTCCTCTCCTTCTCCTGAATCCAATATGCGCATCGTTTAATATCCCATTTTCCATTTGTTCTTCTAATTTTCTCCTTAGAACCATTCTTAACCATTTTCCTTTCTGCTTTTTTTTTTAATACAGAACTTACTATTCCTTCTTTCTATTCTTCCGGAAAGTCCCCTTTCTTCCATGTTCTGTTTATTACCTTTGTTTGATTACCTATATTTATGAAGATGATTGCGACCTCGATGTTGAATTAAGATATAATTTAAATGCAGGAGTTTAAATTTTAAATCTGTTCGACTTCTAATATCTTACATGATTTGAGTTGAGATCGACGTGAGCTAGATCAGTTTCTATCTATATTTACCTAATAAATTTTTGTACGAAAGGACTTAATTTGTAAATTATTTTTTGCTATATTCAATAAAAATTGGAATTTTATGTTCATTAAGAATAGGTGTTCACCCTGTGATAATTGTTGGTTAGGCTTCAAATTCTAATTATTCAATATTAGGAGCGATTGGGTCAATTTAACAGTCAGTTTCTTATGAAGTAAGTTTATTTTTAACAATATTTTCTGTAATTATATTAATTGAAAGTTATTCTTTATTGGATTTATATAAATTTCAATATTATCTTAAATTTATTTTAATTTTAATTCCAATACTACGACAAGAAAATCGCAGATAGTTCTTTTAAAATCGGAGACCAAGTGCTACTGCACGACAAGACGCGGGCGGTCAAAAACTAACACCTGCGTGGATAGGCTCTTACACGATACAAAACACGCACGATAATAATAATTACAATATAGAGAGCGACGAACAATCCGCGTTATGTCAAACACTTCATAGAATAGGGCAGTAATAGTGAAATGGTCGAAGTTTTGAAGGAAAGTAACGATACAGTAACAATTACATATAAGGATAAAACTAAGACAAGTAATTTATTGAAAAAGATGGTAAATAAGCACACAACTAGGCGTCGTCGTCCCAGCCACGTAGGAGGCAGTCGACCTCCAATAAGGACCACAGTCGAGGCCGCGGATCAGGTCCAACGAAGATATCTCCATGACGTTCTACACAAAAAACCAATTGCAAGACTATTACTACACGCACGGAAATAGAAACAATAAGCAGATCTACAATCCCCGATGCAATAAGACACTCACCAAATAGGACCCTCAGACCCCATTAGTCTTCGTCATCCTCCCAGAATTTTGCATGCTGGAAGAATCGGTGCCAGTGCACCCGATACTCCCTAATTGCCTCCATATAGGCAATACTGATACAACCCGGCGGGGCGGGGCACTGGAAACGCTAGAGGGATAAACGGATAAATAGGAAAATAAAATAACACACACGAACAACAAACAAACAAACATCACTCGCACGTACAATTAGAGCAAACATAATGTCTCGGGGCACGTCTACGATGTCCGACAACATTTTTGTCCAGGAGATCGCAACGAAATAAGAAGTGACTAAGAAAATCGAGTCCCATTTGCCCACACATCTCACTTCTACTCAAGCCCGGACGAAGAAGATAAACTGTACTACGTTCGCAAAAAATTTATCACACACACACACACACACACACGCGCGCGCGCGAGGAAAGACTCTGTGAAACGCAGACTACACCTCGGAATTATAATTTACAGGTTTTTTGTCCTACAAACGACGATACCACTCGCAGGAGGAACAACCCCCGACATAGATTTCACTATAAAAGAATTCCAACACCACCCCGACATTTACTTCGAAAACCTAGGCGATTTACAAATTTATCGAGATAGCTGGAAGTTAGTATTACACGTAAACATATCATACATCTACCGACGCGAAGCAAACCTCCAAGCTGCACTATATGATATACTTGCGCAATGTAAAAAACCTTGTACCGACAACTTACAAAAATTTTGTCAAACATTCACCGCGAAAATCCAAGACAAGGTAGACCGCATCGCCAAAACTCTTTACCTACGTCCAGTAAACTAAAAGCTCAGCACAAAATAGCGTCGTGCACAAATAGACGGATTAGGTTACATAGGCAAATCATTCTTGGGGTTAATGGATTCCGAGGATAGAAAGAAAATCGACGATTTTACTAGACCTTTTCAAAACACAAGATAACAGACTTTAAAAAAAAAAGTAAAACGCCATCAAGGGACAAATGCAAATTTTAAGAGCAAATACCAAACTACTCAACGAGACTATACATTACATTCGAGACAACGATAACACACTCTTAAACGCGACGTGACAAATTCAATACTCATTCCAACAGACAGCCAACATTACTAAATTTCGAGAGACAGTAGACGAACCCCTCATATTAATAAACGGCCTCGCAGAAACACTATTGCGCGACACGCAAGTCTTGTTAGAATTCATTATGGATATAAAGAAAGGAGTCCTAAACCTACGATTAATACCACCAGCACAAATCATAACGTACCTCACTTCCGCATTACCACATATTTCGAATGGACTAGACTTCCCAATTGGAATAAAATTAGAAAACTGGCCGCCATTATCGAAATCCTCCAGCTCTCCACATTTTCGGATACCAAATCAATTATTGTAGTACTAGATATTTCATTGTTAAACGCGAAAAAATTCTAATTGAGCAAGGTACACCTGATACCCACGAAGATAAACGAATCGTTCTACGCGTATAGAACCCCTCGACTCGTACGAGGTACGTGACACCTCGGTGCAAGATTACATATAACTAAGCAAACAGGGCCTAGCAAAATGTAAGACAATAAACGATCTGTACCTCTGCACCTCTAATCACCCGATGTTCAAAGCGATACCATACAGACCGTGCGAAGTACAATTGTACACAAAATTAACAAACACATGTAAAATGCGAATTATGACACTGAATCACACATTCCAGATCGAATTACAACTACCAGGCACGTGGATTTATATCACGCCGAAAGCGATACAACTAGCAGTAACTTGCGAAGACAAAAGCACAAATATGTATAGCATTAAGGATTCTGGTATAATAACAATTAGAAACAAATGTACAATCACTACCACCAAATTCACAATAGAAAGTAGAAAACAATGCGGAATAGGAAGAACATGGTACTACTTACCTGACCACAATTTTTTGTCATCAGATGAAACCACACTTCCACAGACTACTGTAAATTCGTACGGAAACACAAATTTCAAGCTTAAAAGGATAATCGAACACCCCGAAGAATTAAATAAAGTTAGCAAACAAATTAGATGACTTACAAAAACGATTTAGAAAAACCCGAAATTATACCAACCGAGTATCACCAAGCTTCTTTATACTATCCACAGTAACAGGATTTATCACATGAGGACCCATGCCTAAAGTTGCATGCGTTGCAAAGTAGGATACCTTCGTTCTTCACCTTCTTCACTGACAATCTGCTTCCTCCTTGCACTAATCTGCTTCGAATTCTTCACAGATCATCCTCTCATTCTTTGGTCTCATAATTTGACTAAACCATATCACTTAATCGTCTATCGAACGGGTATTGAACGTATGTCGAACGGGTATTGAACGTGTATCGAACGGGTATCGAACGGGTATCGAACGGCTTTGAACGTGTATCGAACGTGCATCGAACGGCTCTGATCGTGTACCGAATAGCTTTGAACGTGTATCGAACGGGTATCGAACGGCCTTGATCGTGTATCGAACGGCTTTGGACGTGTATCGAACGGCTTTGAACGTGTATCGAGCGGCTTTGGACGTGTATCGAACGTTCGTCGAACGTGTATCGAACGGACATGATCGTGTACCGAACGGCTTTGAACGTGTATCGAACGTGTGTCGAACGTGTATCGAACGGACATGATCGTGTACCGAACGGCTTTTAACGTGTATCGAACGGCTTTGGACGTGTATCAAACGTGTGTCGAACGTGTATCGAACGTGTGTCGAACGTGTATCGAATGGACATGATCGTGTACCGAACGGCTTTGAACGTGTATCGAACTGTGTCGAACGTGTATCGGACGGACATGATCGTGTACCGAACGGCTTTGAACGTGTATCGAACGTGTATCGAAAGGCTTTGAACGTATATCGAACGTATATCGAACGGCTTCGATCGTGCATCGAACGGGTATTGAATGTGTATCGAACGGGTATCGAACGTGTGTCGAACGTGCATCGAACGGCTTCGATCAAAGCCGTTCAATACCCGTTCGACACACGTTCAATACCCGTTCGATACGCGTACAAAGCCGTTCGATACACGTTCAAAGCCGTTCGATACACGTTCGACACCCGTTCGATATACGTTCAAAGCCGTTCGATACACGTTCGATACACGATCGAAGCCGTTCGATACACGTTCGACACCCGTTCGATACCCGTTCCATACACGTTCAAAGCCGTTCGATACAAGTTCAAAGCCGTTCGGTACACGATCAAGGCCGTTCGATACCCGTTAGATACACGTTCAAAGCTATTCGGTACACGATCAGGGCCGTTCGATGCACGTTCGATACAGGTTCAAAACCGTTCGATGCACGATCAAAACCGTTTGATACCCGTTCGATACACGTTCGACATACGTTCAATACCCGTTCGATGCACGATCAAAACCGTTCGATACCCGTTCGATACCCGTTCGATGCACATTCAAACCCGTTCAATACCCGTTGGACATACGTTCAATACCCGTTCGATACACGATCAAGTGATATGGTTTAGTCAAATTATGAGACCAAAGAATGAGAGGATGATCTGTCAAGAATTCGAAGCAGATTTGTGCAAGGAGGAAGGGGATTGTCAGTGAAGAAGAGGGTGAAGAACGAAGGCATCCTACTTTGCAACGTATGCAACTTTAGGCATGGGTCCTCATGTGATAAATC
Organism: Andrena hattorfiana; assembly: GCA_944738655.2. Lineage (NCBI taxonomy): Eukaryota > Metazoa > Arthropoda > Insecta > Hymenoptera > Andrenidae > Andrena > Andrena hattorfiana. Next base: position 18,801,414 of record OX122893.2, on the reverse strand, counting down.
CTCTTTTTTTTGGAGAGGGGGAAAAATGCATTTACGCATACCCAAACCTGATGTCTGGGTTATGCGGGACTCTCCGATGGTACTGGATTACCCGCTAAAAACCCCCCTCATAGGTGCCTCGTCGACGTTCCACCTTAGACTTTGGAGTACTGGTCTAGACTACTTCCCTCCGTGCTGCATCATGCGGTGGTCCTCCTATGGCTCGCCTCACGGTTACGAGCTCCTCCGTTACAGCAGTCATGGCACGTATTTACAATTCATAAATATATATATACAATAAATAAATAAACACGCATGACTACACCCGCACAGAAAATAAATAAATATTGCCGGCAATCCCTATGTACATAAATGAGTAAATAAATAAATAAATAAATAAATAAACCCTTAAATAAATATTTATGTACAATTCCACGTAGATAGGTAGTATATTACTACTTCTATACATGTGCCGTCATCCGGCCTCTATTACCACTGGTACTGGCCCTATCCGCCTTCTCCTCAGCGGCGCCCGTCCTTCCTCCCTGTCGGTCTCATTTTCTTTCCTTTTTCTCTTTCTGACCACCCTGATTCTTGTCCTTCTCCTCTCGGCCATCTGTTCCCTCCTTATACGGAGACGTTCCTCCCTCGCAGTCCTTTCAAGGATCCTCTCTTTCTGCTCCCTATCCTTCATGACCTCCGCGGAATATCGCCTGAAGGCCACCCAACTTTGCTCGTTCTTAGTTATGAGCTCAACTAGCGTTTCCGATTTGAGGTCTTCTCCGATGACCGCTTTCAGGGCTCACCATTACCACATGTTCCGCATCGTCTCTAATTTCCTCATGGCAGTCTAGGCATTTGTCATTGGCCACTTTGGCGATCTTCTTCTTAAATGCCTGGAACGCGCCATGCCCCGTGAGGAGTTGCATTGTATGATAGTCCATACGAAAACTCCTCCGTTCTTTACCGGAGAAGGTCCCAACCGACTTGATCAACCTCCTCGTCCAGTTTGATTGGGAGACCGCATGCCACTCCTTTTGCCACTTCCTCATGGCGTTTTCCGATGCCAGTTTCCTGTGGGTCACCTCTCTGGCTTTCAGGGCCTGTTTGTTACCTCTATACGCTAGATCTTTCCTGTCTCTATCCTTCTTAATGAAAACCTCCCTCCACATTCCGGCCTTCAGGTCTATTGGCATTATGCCGGCTAAAATACACAGGGCCTGGAACGACATGTACGCGGTAGTCGTTCTCACCATCGCAGACTTTGGGCCCACCTAACGATATTTTTCGTGGCCTGAACCGCCAGTGTCGGATCCCATACCGGACAGTCGTACAGGACAATCGATTCCCACACTGTATAGTAGAGTAACCTCGATCGCTGGGATGGCCCTCTCGTATTTGGGAGGAGTGCTCCCAAAGCCCCCACCACCTGGTTCGCCCTATTAACCACACCTGTCAGGTGTGGTCTGAAGTTACGCTGGGTGTCCAACATCTGACCTCCCTTTTGGTGGTGATAGACGCGCCCAAAATATGCATGGTAGTTATATGAGGTATATCACCTCAGTCTTCTCCTTGGCAATCTGCAGCCCTCTTTTATCAAACCAGCAGGCCAAGGTCTCCATAGCCCCACGCATGAGCGTATCAAGCTGGGTCGGACTCCTGGCAGTAAACAGTACGGCCAAGTCGTCTGCATACGCCACTGCCTCAGTATTTTTGAGGTGGTTTATTCTCTCCAGGACACCATCGTACACCACATTCCAAAGAAACGGCCCCAATACGGATCCCTGTGGCACCCCCGCCGTGACATTTATTTCCACGGTCCCGTTGTCCGCGTGAATTATGATGCTTCTATGCTTAAGGTAATCCTGCATTACCTTTAAGAGCGTATTTGATATGCCCCTCCTTTCTAATTCGCTCAATATTACCGACCACCTAATCGCGTTAAATGCATTTTTCACATCTATCGCGATTAGGGCGCACATCCTGTTCTTCTCCCTACACCTATCGGCAAAGCTGACCACCTCCATACAGTCATCCACCGTGCTCGAGCCACTCCTGAACCCATATTGTTTTTGGTGGAATGGGTCCATTCCCAGCTCCCCCTCCAGAAGGGCTTTGATGGCATATTCCCACACTTTACTTAGTGCTGGCAATATACTAATGGGCCTATAAGCCCCCGGGTCCATTGGGTCTTTACCCGGCTTGGGGATGAGAACGACCCTTGCCTTTTTCCAGGCGGCCGGTATTTCTCCTCTCCTGATGGTGTCCCAAACTAGCTCCTTAAGGTCCTCCTGGTATTTTTTCCCCACAATCGCCACCACCTCAGCTGGGATTTGATCCAGGCCTGGTGATTTCCTGGGCTTTATCCTGGCTACCGACTCACGTACAAGGTCCAGCGTGACATTTTCTCTTATACCCAGGTCCCTCGTCTGTACCCATCTGCGTAGGGTTCCTGCATATGTTTCTCTTCTCTCCTCCGGTGTTGTAACGAAGAGTTTTTCTGCAATTTCCCTAGCCCTAGCCACGGATAAGGACTTTCTCGGCTGTCTGCCTTTAACCCTAGCCATGACAACCTTGAAGGGCTTTCCCCAAGGGTCGGAGTCCACCATATCAATTAGCTCAGACCAACCCCCCTCCTTGGCCCACCAAATGGTTATCTGGAGTTGCCTCTTTGCCGTGGTGTATGCGCTCCTTGCCTCGGCGACCTCCAACGTACTCCTCTTCTTCTTCCTTTTGCGCTGGTGGATTCTCCTGGCTGTGTGCATACCCTTTCTGGCCACTGCGATCCCCGGGGTCCACCATGGATTAGGTTTCCTCGTCCCCCTCGGGACTTTATTTTTCGTTAAAACCCTCTCCGTAACTGCTTCTAGGACCTTTTGCATCTTCATGGCAATAGGCTCTGAGACCCCTTCCCGGTCGTCGCCGAGTATCCCTGCCCTTCCTTCCTCATACTCCTCACACACCCTCTCCGGATCCAATGACTCCACGTCAAATGGAATCCATGCCGGCCCAGATGCCCGGGGCCTTCCTCCGGAGAAGGTGTGCAGGATGTATTTGTGATCCGACTCAGTGGGATGGGGGAGTATCGTACTCCTCGTATGAATGGCCGCAGTGCGCCTGTCGACCGCCATAACGTCGATTATAGACCTGCCCCCGTTACGTATAAAGGAGAACTTTCCCTTAGGCCTTATGAGGACCAAGCCTTGTCTACCAAGGAGCCCCAGACACAGATGGCCCCTCCTATCTGTCTTACCCGCCCCCCAGGCCACCGCCTTAGCGTTTAAGTCGCCCGCCACCACTATCCGCTTACCCGGTGACCAGGCTTCCTTCATAATATTCTCTAACTCGTCCAGGTATTTTGGAAAATCCACTTTCCTATTGGGGGAGCAGTAGCAGCTAATCATGACTGTATTCTCCACCTCAACCGCCACTATTCCACCTGCTCTCAGCTTCTTCACCATGGAGGCGAATCTCCCATTAAAACCCGTGACCCAGATGGAGGCGTCTCCCGTGCCATCGTTGTCCCATTCAGGGAGCTGTTTGTATGGCTCCGAGATTACCACAACATCCACCTCCATCTCCCAGGCACTCTGTATCATGAGGTCTTGAGCCAGCCTACACCTATTCAGGTTAATCTGTAGGCTCTTAAATGGCCTTGCTGGTCTTCCTCTTGCCCTCGTTCTTGTTCCTGTACGGGTTCCCTGAGGCATTACTGCGTGCCGATTCTACGGTCCCCCGAAACCTGAACTCTCCTACCTAAAGGGCAGGCAAGGGAGGCAGTCACGTGCGCCACCTTGTTCCCCACCAGTCCCCTCTCCACGCATATGATGCATTTGGGTGCGTTGCCACAGCTGGCGATACTATGGCCCGCTTCTCCACATTTCCTGCACCTTTCCTCCCCTTCTATCCTCTCCTTACAGTCTCTGGCCAGGTGTCCCAGGTTATGGCACTTGTAGCACCTTGTCCTCTTCTGTAGGGTCCTTGCCCTTGCCATGGTGAGGCCCAGCCTGAAACTGATCCGATCCATGTCTTGCCCCAGGGAATTCGTTGGCACTTCAACCACCGCCGTTTGCATTCCCCCAGGGCCCATTCTGAGAACTTTGACATTTACCAACCCTGGGTCCACTTTTAGTACCTTGCCCAGATCCTCACTGAGGGCAGCGGCGTCCGCCAGCGGACAGACATCTCTTACCTCCAGCGTTGTTTTGTCCTGGAGGGCCAGGATCGAGAGTTCCGTACCCACCAGCCGCTGGAGGTCTGCCGCTATTGCAGGGGCCCTCGCCTCCTTACCTACTTCAATAAGGATATGGCCCAGTCTAGTTCTTCTTACCGCACTAACCTCCTTCAGCGCCTCTTTTCCCCTAGTCATTAACACCCTGTAGACCTCGATGTAGGTTTGAGGGTGAACCACCTTTACAAGGACGGCCTCAGGTGGCCTCCTGGCCATTGGCATATCCCTCTTCTTCGGTGGCACGGTGATACCATCTTGTAATGGTGTTGTTGTTGGTGGTGTTCCTCCACACCCTCCCACTCTCCGTTGTGCCGGTTGCCCCGGGATCCGTTGTTCCTGCTGGGACCGATGTTGCAGCTGCCCCATTTGCACCTGTTGTTGTTGCTGCTGGTGCCCTTGCTGCATCCTCGCTCCATGCTGCAGGTGTGTCCCTTGCTGGCACAGTTGCTGCTGCTGCTGCTGATGATGTTGCTGTTGCTGCTGCTGGATGTGCCATACCTGCCGTAGCAAGGGCCACTACGCCGGCGGCAAACCCAGAGGCTGCTGCTGCTGCAGCTGCTGTGCCGACTGTTGGAGAACTCCCTTTAGCGCCTTTTGGGCTTGTCTATCCCTTTGCTGAAAGGCGGCCCTCTTAGCCTGTCCTTTCGAAAATTTCCGGTTGCCATGCGGTTCCTTCCAACTGAGTCTGCGGACTCATATCTGAGGGTCCCAGGGATACACCCATTCCCGGGTCCACCCCCTCCGATGCTCCCCTCAGCGCTCCCTGCTCACTATCCATTGGGTCGTGCGTCGCCGGGATATAGGGTCCCCCCCCTTCCTCGGCACACGCCCTCTTCTTGTTTACTCGGGCTCTTTCCCTATCCTCCTGTGGTGATGTCCGGGGCCTTTTGGCATTCCCATGCTTCGCCGGGGAATCCCTCCGGCCATCCTTCTTCTGTGTCTCCCTCTCATGTAGGGTGGTAACCAGGTCCCCGCCCCCCGACGAGTCGCATTGGGTCCCCACATCCCTATAGGTCCTTTTCGGCTTCACTATCTCCTTTACTGGTGCCGACACCCCAAGTTGGGCACTTCCATTCGCTCTCCCCCCATTCTGGTCAGGCACACCCTCCTTCCACCTGGTAATTGCTTGTGCTGCTGCCGCCTCGGCCACCAGGGTTGCTGCCCTTTCACATCCTCGGGCAATCCTGTTCACAAAGCCCAGCACCCATTTTACGGAGGCGACCTTGGACGACGCCTTCCTGGAGGTCAGGTCCTCCCTCACCGAAATACACGTCTCTGCAATTCCATTTAAATGAGTGGCCAGGAGATTACCTGTCCTGTTCATCAGTGTGTTATCCCCTACAGGTAGCCCCGCACTCTCCATAGCACCAACCCGGGGGCCGGATGGGGCCGCTGTCTTACTCCCCAGCGAGTCCCTTCTACCCCTTCCTCCATACAACGCCTCCTCTACACGGGAGGTCGAGCTCGACCTCATTCTGGCCGCCACTTTATCTGCCTCCGATCCACCGAGCACAATCATAAGATTTCTTAGCTTCGGTCTGGCCTCTCTTCCCGATCCTTCGGGTGGGTTTCCATTGGGGTCCGCTTTACTATCGTTCTCCCCGTCCTTGTCTGTGTGGCCCTCCTGTGTCTCACTCTCCTTTATCTCTCCAGGTAGGACAGTAGATACTATCTTCGGGGGTGTCCTCGCCATGGACTTCCCTAAAAACACCCCATATCGGGGTACCTCCACCTTTTCAATAGGGGACCTCGACAGGGACCAGCCCTTTTTGATTCCCCCACCCTTGGGAGATGGAGTCTCTGGGATCGTTACCGATAATTACTCACATAATCTTCTCGCTCGCGCCTCGGCTTCTCCCCCCCCCCCCCTCGAGACAGAATGACCTTAAAGAAATCTCCCACGGAGGGCCTCGGGCCATCCTTCTTTCCCTTGGGCAATACCCAGTCCTCGCCCCCAGGGCTCCTCGTCTCAATCCATTCGATACCGTCGTTGTCTTGCCAGAGATTTTCGCCAGGTCCTGCCGCTGTATCTTTTTCCGGGGCATTCGCCACGGTGGCACCGGCCCGCTGCATCAGCACGGTGTCATCGGTCTTAGTTGGTCTTACTCCCTCCTCGCTGCCGACGGGGCAAGAGAGGGAGGATGGTCTAACACCTTCATTCGCCTGTTTGACATCCGAGGCCAGGCTGAAATTCGACATTATTCCATATGTGTCTTAAAGGGCGACGGCCCCACCGCCCAGCGGATTTCTCCTACCAACGGCCCTGGTGTTCTGGCCCCGGTCTTCCCCCGGCATAAAAACCGGAGGGATCCCGCACGCTCGATAGATCCTATCCCCTGCGAAACTCCCTTACTTCGGCCTGTTCTTCGGGCCCGGAATGGGGGACCTCCACTTCTTCCTCTCTCCGCTGCCATACCATGTGAATCAGGACCCCTCTGGAAGGCACCACCCTTCCCATCACATCAGCGATGGGGGGGGGGGGAGGGAACCACACGAGGGACGTAGTCCACTCTCCTAGTTGTATTAATCTTCTCCTCTTCTTTCAGGTTCCCCCGAAGGACGCCCTGGCATTTTCTTGGTCTCTTCACCGTCAGGCAAGTAGCGAGTCGGATCTTATACTCGTATTCTTTGTGCCCATGTCCTTTCCTTTCGGTTTCAGGTTTCTCCGCTGGGTCCAGCTCTTGAACTGCGGCCGACCCTTAGCCAGGTAGGCAGCACCCCCCAGCAGCCGATATGCCCGGAACTAATTCCGTGCACATCGCCCGAAGGAGAACTTAGCCGCTTTCCCAGAGCCCCCTCTCCACGCTCAAGGCGGTCGAACCTGGAGGGGGTCATGTGATAAATCCTGTTACTGTGGATAGTATAAAGAAGCTTGGTGATACTCGGTTGGTATAATTTCGGGTTTTTCTAAATCGTTTTTGTAAGTCTTCTAATTTGTTTGCTAATTTTATTTAATTCTTCGGGGTGTTCGATTATCCTTTTAAGCTTGAAATTTGTGTTTCCGTACGAATTTACAGTAGTCTGTGGAAGTGTGATTTCATCTGATGACAAAAAATTGTGGTCAGGTAAGTAGTACCATGTTCTTCCTATTCCGCATTGTTTTCTACTTTGTATTGTGAATTTGGTGGTAGTGATTGTACATTTGTGTCTAATTGTTATTATACCAGAATCCTTAATGCTATACATATTTGTGCTTTTGTCTTCGCAAGTTACTGCTAGTTGTATCAGTTTCGGCGCGATATAAATCCACGTGCCTGGTAGTTGTAATTCTATCTGGAATGTGTGATTCAGTGTCATAATTCGCATTTTACATGTGTTTGTTAATTTTGTGTACAATTGTACTTCGCACGGTCTGTATGGTATCGCTTTGAACATCGGGTGATTAGAGGTGCAGAGGTACATATCGTTTATTGTCTTACATTTTGCTAGACCCTGTTTGCTTAGTTGTATGTAATCTTGCACCAAGGTGTCACGTACCTCGTACGAGTCGAGGGGTTCTATACGCGTAGAACGATCCGTTTATCTTCGTGGGTATCAGGTGTACCTTGCTCAATTAGAATTTTTTCGCGTTTAACAATGAAATATCTAGTACTACAGTAATTGATTTGGTATCCGAAAATGTGGGGAGCTTGAGGATTTCGATAATGGCGGCTTGTTTTCTAATTTTATTCCAATTGTGGAGTCTAGTCCATTCGAAATATGTGCTAATGCGGAAGTGAGGTACGTTATGATTTCTGCTGGTGGTATTAATCGTAGGTTTAGGACTCCTTTCTTTATATCCATAATGAATTCTAACCAGATTTGCGTGTCACGCAATAGTGTTTCTGCGAGGCCGTTTATTAGTATGAGGGGTTCGTCTACTGTCTCTCGAAATTTAGTAATGCTGGCTGTGTGTTGGAGTAAGTATTGAATTTGTCCCGTCGCGTTTAAGAGTGTGTTATCGTTGTCTCCTATGTCATGTATAGTCTCGTTGAGAAGTTTGGTATTTGCTCTTAAAATTTGCATTTGTCCCTTGATTGCGTTTTACTTTTTTTTTTAAAGTCTGTTATCTTGTGTTTTGGAAAGGTCTAGTAAAATCATCGATTTTCTTTCTATCCCCGGAATCCATTAGCCCCAAGAGTGATTTGCCTATGTAACCTAATCCGTATTTGTGCACGACGCTGTTTTGTGCTGAGCTTTTAGTTTACTGGACGTAGGTAAAGAGTTTTGGCGATGCGGTCTACCTTGTCTTGGATTTTCGCGGTGAATGTTTGACAAAATTTTTGTAAGTTTTCGGTACAAGGTTTTTTACATTGCGCAAGTATATCATATAATGCAGCTTGGAGGTTTGCTTCGCGTCGGTAGATGTAAGATATGTTTACGTGTAATTCTAACTTCCAGCTATCTCGATAAATTTGTAAATCGCCTAGGTTTCCGAAGTAAATGTCGGGGTGGTGTTGGAATTCTTTTATAGTGAAATCTATGTCGGGGGGTGTTCCTCTTGCGAGTGGTATCGTCGTTTGTAGGACGCAAATCCTGTAAATTATAATGCCGAGGTGTAGTCGGCGTTTCATAGAGTCTTTCCTCGTGCGCGCGCGCGCGCGTGTGTGTGTGTGTATGTGTGTGTGATAAATTTTTTGCGAACGTAGTACAGTTTATCTTCTTTGTCCGGGCTTGAGTAGAAATGAGAAGTGAGGGCAAATGGGACTCGATTTTCTTAGTTGCTTCTTATTTCGTTGCGATTTCCTGGACAAAGATATTGTCGGCCATCTTAGACGTGCCCCGAGACATTATGTTTGCTCTAATTGTACGTGCGAGTGATGTTTGTTTGTTTGTTCTTCGTGTATGTTATTTTATTATCCTATTTATCCGTTTATCCCTCTAGCGTTTCCAGTGCCCCGCTCCGCCGGGTTGTATCAGCATTGCCTATATGGAGGCAATCAGGCAGTATCGGCTGCACTGGCACCGATTCTTCCAGCATGCAGAATTCTGGGAGGATGACGAAGACTCATGGGGTCTGAGCGTCCTATTTGGTGAGTGCCTTATTGCATCGGGGATTGTAGATCTGCTTATTGTTTCTATTTCCATGCGTGTAATAATAGTCTTGCAATTGGTTTTTTTGTGTAGAACGTCATGGGGACATCTTCGTTGGGCCTGATCCGCGGCCTCGACTGTGGTCGTTATTGGAGGCCAACTGCACCCTACGTGGCTGGGACGACGACGCCTAGTTGTGCGCCTATTTACCATCTTTTTCAATAAATTACTTTTCTTATTCTTATTCTTATATGTAATTGTTAGTGTATCGTTACTTTCCTTCAAAACTCCGACCATTCCCCTATTACTGCCCTATTCTATAATGTGTTTGTGTGGACGCGGATTGTTCGTCGCCCTTTATACTGTAATTATTATTATCGCGCGTGATTGGAATCGTGTAAGAGCCTATCCTCGCAGGTGTTAGTTTTTGACCGCCCACGTCTTAGCGTCTCATCGTGCAGTAGCTGTTGGTCTCCGAATTTAAAATACCTATCCGCGATTTTCCTGTCGTAGTATTGGAATTAAAATTAAATTAAATTCAATATAATATTGAAATTCATATAAATCCAATAATGATTAATTTTCAATTAATAAAATTGCAAAATATGTTGTTAAAAATAAACTTACTTCATAAGAAACTGACTGTGAAATTGACCCATTCGTTCCTAATATTGAATAATTCGAATTTGAAGCCCAACCAACAATAATCACGGGGTAAACACCTATTCGTAATAAATATAAAATTCCAAATTTTTATTGAATATAGCAAAAACAAAAAAATTATAAATTAAGTCCTTTCGTACAAAAATTTATTAGATAAATATAGATACAACCCGGTCTGGCTCACATCGATCTGAACTCAAAACATGTAAGATATTAAAAGTCGAACAGACTTAAAATTTAAACTCCTGCATTTAAATTATATCTTAATTCAACATCGAGGTCGCAATCATCTTCATGAATATAGGTAATCAAACAAAGGTGATAAACAGAACATGGAAGAAAGGGGACTTTCCGGAAGAATGGAAAGGAGGAATAGTATGCCCTGTGTTCAAAAAAAAAAAAAGAAAGGGAAATGGTTAAGAACTATAGGGGCATAACTTAAATGGTCACGAATTGTAAGATATACGCGGACATTCTAAGGAGGAGATTAGAAGAACAAATGGAAATTTGGAAAATACTTTAAAAAGAAGGAGTAGGCGAACAACTAAGAACAAGGATACAAGAAATGTACAACAGAACTATATGCACTTTAGGAGTGACGAAGGAACTGATAGAAAAGTTTTTTTAACAGGAAAGGGTGTTAGACGAGGGTGCCCGTTAAGCTCGACACTTCTCAATGTCGCATTTGCAGACCTGGAAAAAGAAATGAGCAAAGAACAGGAAGGAGGAGTCGTAATAGGTAGAAGGTAAATTTGGACAATTTCATATGCGGATGATGTTGTGTTAATGGTAAATAATGCACAGGGACTGAAGAATATGATCAAGAGATTCGAAAGATACATAAAGAAGAAAGGCTTGGAGTTAAATGTGTAAACGTCTAAGATAATGATTTGCAGGAAAGCAGGAGGATGAAGAAAAGAGGAACGACTCCGTTGGAATGAAGAAGAAAGAGTAAGAGAACTGGAATATTTAGGATATAAAGTGAGAAAGATTATTCAGAGATGACTTTAATAGAAGAATGAAATTGTTTGATGCGCTAGTTAGAAGTACCGTGGCGTATGGAGCAGAGATATGGGGATGGACAAGGTATGAGGATATTAGAAAAATTGCAGGCGAAATACATACGGTGGATAATGATATTGGAGAGATCAACACCAACATACTGGCTGTTAAATGAAACAGGAAGAGGTGGCATAGCAATTAAAATTGAAGTTTGAAGTGAGACTAATAAACTCGGAAGAAGGATCGATAAGATATAAATGTGTAAGAAGACTAATGAGAGGAAATGAAGTAATGAAAAGGGAAAGAATGAGAATCAAATTCTTGGAACCGAGAGGATGGTCAAATGAAGGATGGAAAAGAAGATTAAATGGGGAAGAAGTGTGGATCAAAAATAGAGCAGATAAGTAAAAGGCATACAAGAACAAGAAAGAGAGATGAAAGTAAAAGTGTCAAAGTTCCTAAGAGAATTAAAAGAGGTGGCAAGGAAACCAGGAGATAACCCGAAATGCTAATGGGGGAAAAATGAAAAAAGGAGAGGAGAATTAGAAAGGATAGGAACATTCATATAGGATAGTGAAACAAGGGCATGCAAATATTGGCTAATGAAAGAAGAAAGGGTATGTAAGAAAGAGGAAGAAACAGTGAAACACGCGATTGAAGCATGTGAAGTAAGTGGAGAGAGTGCTAGAAATTGGGCAGAGGTAATTAGAGGAGAAGGGAAAAACTTGGCTACTCCATAGGACCTAATAGGGAGAAGGAAAAGATGGGAAGAACAGGAAAGTGATAAAAGAAGATTATGTAACATAGAATAGATTATGAAACACTTGTAAAATAGAAGAAAATTGTTAAGACACAGCAGGAAACATTAGAAGGGTAGGACTTATACTGACACAATCACGGGTCCGAAATGAAAAGAGTATATGATCGTTAAATTGTAACCCGGAAGTGGGCAATAAATTAAATTGTTATAAATGTTTGTTAGATCGGCGCGAGTTAATTTTGATAGTTTAAGGAGCAAGAGAGTGTTTTCTTTAAGTGTAAATCGTTACAATATATAGTTAATAGGAGAATATATTTACAGAAGTCAAGCCCAAATAAATAAACAATTAATTTACACAACACGTTTGAATAGTTATTAACATACACAAGCAGCGTTTAAGAAAGTCTTAAGTGTAACAGTTTAAGCGTAACAATTATTATGGCGAAGCAAAGTCGCGAAGCGTAGCGGTTTGAAGCAGTTCGAATAAAAGCGCAAGCAAGGTGCGTAAGCAAATTTTACTTTACCAAGTCGGTTGAGATCAGGAACAGAGTGGCCGATTCCCCAAAATCATGCTCCTTTTCTAGGATCGCGAATCGATGGAAGGGGACGCGATTCGCGCTCCACATGAGTGAGCAGGCTGTGCCACCTGTCTAATTAACGACACCGCTCAAGAGGTGTCGTTAGTAGGTCGCTTTTGCGAACATTCTCCCCGGCATTCATCACTCGATGAATCTGAATGTGTTTGGGAATCGATGTGCCGATCGATAGCATTTACAATCTCGTAGCGGTGGCGCCGCTCAACTCATGTGAAGGTGTGGGACATAGTAATGTGGTTATTGATCGTGATCTAACGCAGTGGAATCGCGAAGTGAGGTTACTGGTTTTGAATCCCGTACCAGTGGCAACAAGACTAATTTAGTGATGGGTCGTATGAATTCTGAACGAGCAGTCTTTACAGTAACGACACGTGTTAAACCATCGCTGCCCGGATTCAATCTAGTGATTCGAGCAAGACGCCATCGGGCAGGCGATGTCAATTCGGATTTAATAATGCACAGATCACCGACACGGGGTTGAGGGTGCGGATGGATCCATTTGTTACGAGCTTGGAGCGATTGTAAGTACTCGGTAGCCCAGCGTCTCCAGAACTGCAACCTCATCTGTTGTAGCAGATGCCACCGAGAAAGCCGGGATGCTGGGACATCCTCGACGACAGGATCGGGCAAGCTCAGCAGGGCGTCGCCGATCAGAAAATGGCCGGGTGTCAGTGGAGTCAAGTCGCCAGTGTCATCGCTCATGGCTTGTAGTGGTCGAGAGTTGAGACAGGCCTCGATCTGATGGAGCAGCGTCGTCATCTCGTCGAAGGTAAGGTGTTGATCGCCTATCACCCGCCTTAGGTGATACTTTGTAGACTTTACGGCTGCTTCCCATAGTCCTCCGAAGTGAGGAGCAGCAGGAGAATTGAACCGCCATTCGATGCCTTCCTTCAGCAGAGTGGAATGGATAAGGTCGTGCCCAGTGTCGAGATGAGTCAGCATTTTCTTCAGTGCACGGTCGGCTCCCACGAAATTGGTCCCTCTGTCGCTCTGGATCACAGAGCAGCGACCTCGCCGTGACGTGAAACGGCGCAGAGCAGCTATGAAGGCCTCAGTGCTGCAATCAGAGACCAATTCTAGATGGACAGCTCGAGTGACCAGGCAAACAAACAGCGCCACATAGCCCTTATGTGCGCATTGACCGCGTCCCCGAGACATAAGCAGCGATACAGGGCCGGCATAGTCCATCCCCACGTGCAGGAAGGGTCGGGCTGGTGTTACCCGCGTAGCTGGTAAGTCCCCCATCAGCTGTTGTCCGGTTGTAGCTCGCCACCGGATGCAAGTAGGGCAGCGATGGATTATCGCTTTTACTCGTTGTCGTCCCTGCAGAATCCAGTATCTCTGGCGTAAGGTGGCTAAGGTGAGCTGCGTTCCCCCATGCAGCGTTCGTCGATGGGCCTCATCTACCAGGAGTTCTGTTAGTCGGCTGTCCCGAGGCAACAACACCTGGTGTTTAGCGTCCAGCGGCAGAGCGGAATGGCGTAGGCGGCCTCCGACACGCAGAAATCCGTGGTCATCCAGATATGGGTTAAGTCGCAGCAGCTTGCTGCGGCTCGGTAGTGGACGACCCAGTTCAAGCTGCTGAATCTCCAGTGTGAATTCCTGGCGTTGCACAAGGCCTAGTCAGCGGTTCCGGGCTGACTCAATCTCGGCTAGCAGTAGGTGCGTTCCTCTTCGACTGGTTGAATTCTTTCGCAGCCACCGCAAGCACCAGGCGGTGATTCTAAGTAATAAATGTAAGGATGAGTAACGGTTTAATAGTGTCTCGCCTGTTGTAGGTTCACCCGACGTCATAATGGCAGTAGTTCGGGCTTCCAGATCCGTCCAGGGCACTGAGGGCTGCTTGTCGGTGGCCCACCCTGTCGGTATTAGCAGCCAGCTTGGTCCGGTCCACCAAAGATCCAAGTCGGGTAGTTGACTGGGCCGTAGACCTCTGGAGGCGCAGTCTGCCGGGTTGTCCTGACTGGACACGTGGTGCCACTGAGCTTCGGGTAGTGTCCGTGAATTTCGGACACTCGATTGGCCACGTATGTCTTCCAGCGTGAGGGATGTCCTTGAATCCAGGCGAGCGTGATGGTGGAGTCGCTCCACAAGTGAATGGTGGCTCCACTCAAGCTCAGACTTTCGCAGGTAAGAGCCATCAATTTTGTTAGTAGCAGCGCAGCGCACAATTCCAACCTTGGTAGCGAGATCTTCTTTAAGGGTGCCACCTTGGTTTTAGAAGTGATCAGCTGGGCCTGGACTGTGCCATCATGGTTCACGACTCGGAGATAGATCACGGCAGCATAGGCACGTTCCGAGGCGTCCGCAAACCCATGGAGCTCCCGTAGCTGAGATGTTGGTTGTAGCCCGAGCCAGCGAGGGACAGCAATGCGATTCAGAGTAGGCAGTTCAGAGAGGAACTGCGTCCAATATCCGGCTTCAGCCGGCGGCAATGGTGTGTCTCAATCTAAGTTTAATAACCAGAGTGATTGCATGAATATTTTAGCATTAACAGTAACTGGGGACACCAAACCCAGTGGATCAAATAGTTTTGCAATTGTTGATAGAACCAAACGCCGTGTTATTCCGCTCCCCGGCATGGGAGGCTGCACTCTAGCACGGAAGCAGTCGTCCGCCAGGCTCCAATGAACTCCCAACGTTGGATGAGTTTCGCCTGCCTGCCATTTGCACTCGGGAATGGTGTCTTCGGCAGGTACTTGCTCCATTAATGCTGGTTGACTGGAAGCCCATTTCCTGAGATTAAAGCCGCCCGCCTTGCAAAGTAGACATAGTTCGGCCTGTATTTCACTAGCTTCCTGCACGGAGTCCGCTCCTGTCAGGACGTCATCCATGTAGACGTCTCGTTGTAAGATGGCCGCAGCTCGAGGGTACCGGTCTTGCTCGTCACGGACCAGTTGACGTAGTGTGCGAATCGCAAGGTAAGGGGCACACGCTAACCCATAAGTGACGGAGTTGGTAGTCACTTATCTCACTGCTTTCCTTTTCTCGCCAGAGTACTCGTTGGTATCGTCGATCGTCCGGGTGGAGCAGAATCTGCCGATACATCTTCTCGATGTCTGCAGTGAGGCAGACACGATGGGTGCGCCACCGTAGAAGTAGTTGCTGTAGGTTCGGCAGTAGGTTAGGGCCGACCATCAGCACGTCGTTGAGTGATTGTCCCGACGTTGTGGTATAGGACCCGTTGAATACCACTCGTAACTTGGTGGTGGTACTGCTCTCCTTCATCACTCCGTGGTGAGGCAAATAGTAAGCCGACTCTGGGGAAACATTGTGTAATTTAGTCATGTGCGCGAGTTGCAAGTACTCACGCATGAATGTGCTGTAGGCCTGAGCGAATGATGGTTCTTTTCTGAATTTGGTTTCCATCCTTTGCAGCATTCTTCGGGCCCCGTGACGTGACTCGCCGAGTTCCGGCGTCTCACGAAATGGCAGACGAACCATATAGCGTCCGGACGGCAAGTGTTGGTGAGTCGTCCTGAAGTGGTTCTCGCACCTCTGTTCTTCCGTGGTATAGGCAGGTGATACCACAATTTCCTCTTGTTCCCAGAAGCGTCGCACCAAGGGCAGCAGATCCTCCTCGGTTGGGCTTGAGAGGGCCGCGAGGCAGCGCCTATCAGTTGCTTCGCACTCAGCGTTTGGTTTGGCCGGTCCCGATACTATCCACCCCAGGGTTGTCATCTGGGCAATGGGTTCGCCTGGGCGGCCTCTAGCAATGCCATCGAGCAAGACGAGAGCAAATGCGTCGGCTCCCAGCAGCAGCTCGATCGGCCCCTTGGAATCGAAGTTGGGATCTGCTAAGGTGAGTTCCTTTAGATGGCTCCACATAGCTGCGCGGCTATTGATGTGTGGTTGGTATGACGTAATCCGAGGCAGTACCAGGGTGGCTATCATATGTCGTTCTGTGGAGTTGAAATGTGCAGATAATTCTAGCTGTACCTTGCCGCGGATGCGTTCCGGGGCCTGTTTCCCCACACCGACGATACTAATGTTGGCCGATCTTCTAGTAAGGCGCAGTTGTTGAGCCAATGCTTCGGTAAGAATCGATACTTCGCTGCCCTGGTCAATTAGCGCACGCACCAATCTAGAGCCGCCGTCGGGCTGCCATACTTTGACCCGTACCGTGGCCAGTAACACCGCGGGTAAGGGGCTCGACACGCAGCTAGACGTGTTGGTAGTAAGCTCTTTATCGTCGACACAGTCTACATGTATCGTAGTATGGTGCTTCCCGTTGCACTTCTGGCAGTGTCGCTCCGAGGTACAATCTTTTACTTGATGTCTGCCCAGACAGTTATAACAAAGGTTCGCGGCTTGTAACGCGGCCCGACGTTCGGCAATTGTCTTCGATTTATACACTCGGCAGTACAGAATGAAATAGTTTGACTTACAGAGGCTGCATGGTTCCAGTGGGCGCTTCTCTTGGTTGACCTGATGCACTCTGGTCGTTTTTTGATTGGCAGCCGGCTTCGACGATCTGTTCTCAGGTCCCTTATGCTGCTTTTCCAAGGCCTCAAGAGTGTTAACTCTACCCTCTAGGAAGACTTGTAGTTCGGTAAAGGTAGGCGGTGTCTTCGTCTTGCCGATAAGAGTTTCCCACTCGCGGCGGGGTTGAGGATCTATTTTTTCCACGACTAAATGAATAAGCCAGTCGCCGCTGGCGTCGAAGGGACGATTCATGGCAGCAAGGGCCTTTACAGTATCACAGACGTTATAGAATAAACGTTTGAACTCGGGCCCTGACTCGCGCGCGATAGCAGGGAGGCCGAAGATCGTGTTCAATTGCGCATTAACCATTAGTCTCTGATTATCGTATGGTTCCTGTAACAGTTCCCAAGCCGCTTCGAAATTCTCCTCACTTTCAGGGATATTGCGAAGGAGGAGAGCAGCATCGCCCTTGAGAGCACCCCGCAAATAATGAAGGCGCTCGGCATCGGTTAACGCCGTATCGCGGATTACCAGAGAGCGAAACAGGCCTTTGAAAGACGGCCAGTCTTTATGTTTGCCCTCGAAGGTAGGTAACGGAATTTTCGGAAGCGAAGACGAGTGGCGAGCGGTCGCGGCATTAGAACGGTCGCTCGATGTTTCCCCGCCAGCAATTCGTTCCATCGTACGATTTAATAGTTGTTCCCTTTTATTAATCTCTTCTAATTTTTCCAGCAAAAGCACCTCTTGCTCCAGAAAGACCTCTTCGGTGCGAGATGGCTCGTCCTCCTTCCAATAATTCTCTTCCGCGACCTCCGGTTCGGACGCGCAGGCGAGCAATTTATCGTGTTGAGCTTGGAATTTGGCCCAATTCTTCCGAAGAGCATCTAATCGCGAAGACACGGCCGATTTTGTGAGCCTGGTTGCTCCTAGTTTCTTTAGATTTTCAAACGCGCGAGTGATTCTACCGTTAAGGTCACGTTGGCTGGCAATAAGGTGACTCATTGTTTTGCAGGTGTAGGTCACGCGCGACGGCTGGACGGCACTACCGAACGTTCGAAACTGTTTCACAGGCACCGGATCCGGCTCGAAGGACCAAAAATTATGTTATAAATGTTTGTTGGATCGGCGCGAGTTAATTTTGATAGTTTAAGGAGCAAGAGAGTGTTTTCTTTAAGTGTAAATCGTTACAATAAATAGTTAATAGGAGAATATATTTACAGAAGTCAAGCCCAAATAAATAAACAATTAATTTACACAACACGTTTGAATAGTTATTAACATACACAAGCAGCGTTTAAGAAAGTCTTAAGTTTAACAGTTTAAGTGTAACAATTATTATGGCGAAGCAAAGTCGCAAAGCGTAGCGGTTCGAAGCAGTTCGAATAAAAGCGCAAGCAAGGTGCGTAAGCAAATTTTACTTTACCAAGTCGGTTGAGATCAGGAACAGAGTGGCCGATTCCCCGAAATCATACTCCTTTTCTAGGAAGGCAAAGCCTTCCCCTTCCATGGATCGCGAATCGATGGAAGGGGACGCGATTCGCGCTCCACATGAATGAGCAGGCTGTGCCACCTGTCTAATTAACGACATCGCTCAAGAGATGACGTTAGTAGGTCGCTTTTGCGAACAAAATTATTATTATTATTATTATATTTTCCTTTTTATATTGTATTTTTATATTTTTTCTTTTTTCTTTTATATTTTTATATTTTTTCTTTTTATATTGCATTTTTATATTTTTATATTCTATTTGTACAGAGAGAACTAAAAAATGTTAAGAATATAGTGGTTTATTTAGAGATAGAGAATTGAGGCGATACAATAGATACGTAACAGTTTCGGCGAATAATGACGAGATACTACTGTTCTGTATAACTGAACACTCGGGGCGGTCACGAGAGCGTGAGTGTATATGAGTGTATGTGAGGTGTTGTGTGGAAGAGTATGTATGTATGTATGATATCGCGAAAAGTAAATAGGAAGTCCATCAGCTGTTGGAGAATGTTCAAATTGTCTTGCGATTGATGTAAAAAAGGGAAAAAGAGAAAAAGAGAAGGAGAAAGAAAGGGAGACTGAGAGAGAGAGAGAGAGAGAGAGGGCGGGGGGAGCTGGTTTTGCCGAGACACTATTTATATTCTATTTTTATATTTTTCTTTTTTATATTTCTATTTTTTAATTAATGTAACAATATATAATCATTTTACATATATAACAGTCTATTTATTTACCCGTCTTCCTCCTTCTCGCCTCACCAATTTCTGCTGACACCACATAATTCTTTCTATGATTCGTACGTTCTTCACGCCACCAAATGTCATCTTGCACGGCGGTCCCATCACGGGGGATTCAAATTACACGTGATCGCGCGATACGCTGCGATGTTAAGATTGAAAAAACATATTGAAAAATGTTTAGCTTTAGAGTGTCTGTCTGTTTGCTACATATTGGTCCAACAGATCGGTGTGGGAGGGGATTAAAATTATTATTTATCTGCGTTGGGAAAAAATGTCTGTTGATATGGAAAAAAATTTTCTGCTGACGCTACATAATTCTTTCTATGATTCGCGGCTTCTTCGCGCTGCCAAATTACGTCATCCCGCACGGCTGCTCCAGAGGATTCAAATTAGTCGAGATCGCGCGATACGCTGCAACGTTGGAAAACATTTTAAAAAAATTGTTAGCTTTGTACCACCAAGTAGTGTCTCTTTCCCTCCCCTCGAATTTAGCTTTAAAATAACTAAGTATTGCTCTCTCTTTTCCCGCCTCCGAAGACGCGGTGTGTAAAAACGCCGATCTTTCCCGACATTGCCCGACATCATCCGATAATTATTATGCATTGGCGTTTGGCAACGGCTCATGGCATGTGACGCTCGTTATATGTACCATTCGGAAGAGACTAATGTCAGAGAGTGGGTATTGGAGGAGTTGGATAGGCGGCTGACTCGTACCGCGGAGGTCTTGGGTTCGAGCCCCGTCGCCCGAGATTCAGTTTTTCGATTATTATTAATATCTTAAATTAATATTTCCTTCCTTACCGACTGTGGTTGGTACCACGCTCCAGAGTAGCAGCAATTCACCCACGGTTCCTCCTCGTGCGGTTCGGTATCGGTTAGATATTGATTCGGTATCGATTGATTCGATATCTTCTGCTCTCGCACTATACCCCCACCACTTCGCCATCTGTATGTCGTCATCCGCCGCCCGTCCGCGCGCCGCCCGCCCACCGCCGACATTGAATCTCAATTTTGAGTTTCAAGGTCGGGGGGAAATTCTTATCATGACCTTGAAACTTTAAACTTGCGTTAGAACTGTCATAGCCCTACTACTGGTGTGAAAATTGAATACAATCGAACGTCTCATCAGAAGTACTGTGACGTAGCGTCCCAGTGCGAGGAACCGAGCGCGCGGCGGCGCGACCAGGAGTGACTGAGAGGCCGAACGCACGGGCGACCGCGACCGAACCCTGCCGAACCAGGCTGAAGCACGCCGGTCTCGCGACGCGTCAGCGCGATGACGTTCACTCCCCACCGCGCCGCTAGATCGCATTAATTTCTCGCAGCTGTTTATTTCCAGGAATCGGGACATAAGACGCGACGATGGCAAGGCAGTTCGAGTGGGGCTACGGATCCCTCTACTAGACCGCCTGTCTGGAGGTTGCCCGGCACAAGTGAACTAGCAAACCCTTCCGAGTAAGCGCCGATCGAATGATCGTCTGCTATCCTTCTTCCTCTACCGTTCCGACATAGAGACGCCCAAACGCTGCCCGGTCTCTTCCCCTCTACCGTCCCGATACAGAGACGCCTGGACGCTGCCCAGTCTCTTTCCCTCTACCGTTCCGATATAGGGACGCCTGCACGCTGCCCGTCCTCTTTCCTCTACCGTCCCGACACAGAGACGCCTGAACGCTGCCCGCTCTCTTTCTACAGTTCCGATGTAGACCCGCCCGGACGCTGCCCGGTCTGTTTCCCTCTACCGTTCCGATATAGAGACGCCCGGACGCTGCCCGGTCTCCACCGTTCCGATATAAAGACGCCCGCCGCGTCGAGCACGACAAGCGCGTAGAATCGATAAAAACACAGCATGTAAATAGTGTACATAGATACCTCAGTTGCCAAATAAAAGACATAAGTGACCACAAGAAGGATTTGATCGAACCCGGCGTACCGACTGACGTTACCATCCTTACTCCCGGAGTGACAACCATCACAGCACAATCAGAGCAATTGTGGACAACTATGTCTACGCTTTCTACAAACGATCGGCACCAAATTTAAGGATTGACTCCCCACCACTCTGATTTAGTACTAGTCGAGCTGTTTCAGCAGAAGATGTTATTAACATTCACTCTAACCGGCAAGAGTAGCACCCTCGCGGTTAGCCACTTTCCACCCATAGATTTGAGCGATGATGATTACGAGCTTGGTCTAACAACCTTTGAAACTTATCATACAATACCGAACATTGACTCGAGCAAAGATAAATTCTACTTCACCGTAAACTATGATACCAGCAACAGCGTCGACACCACTCATGAATACATTATGATTCCCCACGGCTCCTACGAACTAGACGCCATTGTCAAGTATTTGAAGCAGCGATTACTCGAACGGTATCCTCAAAATCTCAGCGGTACCGATGACAACAACGATGGCGATGCCAACAATATGTATCCAAGAGTGTTGCGCCCTAACAACAACACCATGAAAAGCGAGCTGTACTGCTCCTTCGCCGTAGACTATATAAAACCCAATAATAGGACGGTGGCACGAATCGGGCGATCCAAATAATATCATGAACGTGAACATTATTCGCATAGAATGTAGCGTGACCGCTGGCGCGTACAACAATGGGAAACCCGTACATACGATACATGAATTTTCCCCGAGAGTTCCACAAGGATATAAGATATCGGAAACGCCCGCGCAGATCATTTGCCTTCCAATCACCGCACAGGTCTTTACGGATCTATACGCGTTGTGGATCAAGACGGACGGTTGCTCGATTTTCGAGGTAAAGAGATTACCATCAGATTGCATGTACGACGGCGACGACGATAATACATGTGGTGTGACTGAAAGAGATGCTTGAGTTGAACGACTCCAGAAACCGATTTCGTCCAAACAAAATTGTTTACAACAACAACAACAACAACAACACCAACAACAACTGCAACAACTGCAACAGCTCTGATTACGCTAAAAAGAAGGGGCTCAGTGCTGCGAACATTGTATTTTTGAAATCACTGGGATTGATTATGCGCATTTAAGTTGAAAAATGGTTGACATTCTAAGCATTGGAGGTAAGCCGACGTTTGATGATCGCATCGTCAACCTGGAGACTCACACATACAACCCATACATCAACACGACGTTTGGATACAGCGATGAGATAAGAATGCCCATACAGCAGCAGGATTTATACACATTGCCGTGTGAATGTTTCCTCTACGTGGAGGGGAAATTGAAGATAAATAAGCCAAACGATGCATTAACGGTAACGTTGGGAAATAATTGCATGTGGTTCTTATTTGGTGAGATTCGATACGAGCTAAATGGCGTGGAGATTGATCGCAACAGAAACGTTGGAATAACTAGCACGCTTAAAAACTATGTATCGCTGACATCTGGTGAAGACAAAAATATGCAGAATGCTGGATGGGGCTTAAAACGACGCGATTGGCTAATAGTAAAAAAATCATTTCAATTTTTGCCTCCCACTCAAATATTTGCTGGTATTTTGCGAGAACTACAAACCCATGATTATTAATGCGCGTCACGAATTGATTTTAATACGATCGCGCAACGATAACAATTCTCTAATTGGATCGCCAATGTTGGAACCAGAAATTGAATTACTTAAAGTGCGATGGCGGATGCCTCATGTAACGCTGAACGATGTTAATAAGCTATCGTTGCTACATGCTTTGGAAAGCGGACAAAACCTGAGCATTTGTTTTCAATCGTGGGATCTGTACGAGTATTCTTTTTTGCAGAGCACGACCAATCATTCGTGGGCCGTGAAGGCATCTGCACAGTTGGAGAAGCCGCGATGCATTATCCTTGCTCTAAAGCCTGATCGAAAGAATGTGATGTGTGAAGATGCTACTAAGTTCAACAACTGCAAATTGGCCAATGTAAAACTTTTTCTCAACTTGGAATTTTCTCATATGATGACCTGAACTTGGACTTTGACAAGAATAGGCATGCCATCTTATTTCACATGTATACGCAATTCCGTAAATCGTATTGTGGGCATAGTTGCAACGAGGCATTATTCACCGTGGCCAAATTTTTACCATTTGGTCCCCTCGTGGTGATTGATTGCTCGCGACAAAATGAGTCGTAAAGAGAATGTACTGGCAAATGCTACAGCCTACTGTTCGATTCTGCACGATCGGGTGGTTGAATAGAATCCGCTGACAAACGTGGTGCGCAAAATCAATTAAATTGCCACGCTACTTGCCCGCCCTCTCCTGTGCCAAATTCGTACCAAATTTCATCGTGAAAATTGAGATGCTGTACGAGAAAGATTGCATTCTCCCGTCTGTCTTGGAAGCGAGCCGACCGCTAAATTGCACCGATAATGGCTGTACCAACATTTGTTGACCTGCAAGGGTTCATCGTTGATGGAAGATTTGTCGTCAAGGAGGTGGCTGTCCTACGGAATCGTCTTACGAAATCTACCAAATCAAGCCATCGGTGGTTGGTAGCAAAACATCATGGACTACGGTGGGACGATGCACACGTTCCATATTGTATGGCTAAACATCTAATTACGAAAGCTGTAGCTGATGCGATTGATGAAGAAGACGACGCATCCCATATCGTATACGTTAATGGGTTGAAGAAACGCGACTGGCTTGCGGATTTCCTCGATGAAAATACTAGAGCGGACGTGATTATTGAGATGCTGGACATTGACTATGAGGATATCAAATCTCTAAATAAGCTAAATATAGTTAATATTCTGCGATGTGGCAGACACGCAAATCATTGTGCTTTGCAAAATGTATTTAAAATATTTAACTGGTGGTCTAAACACCAGAAGGAATTGCATAAATAAAATATAATCAATTTTTAATGCATATAAAAAATGTTTTTTCTTCATCCTCCTTGAACCTAACCTCCTACATGCGATGTGTGCTAGATTAAGACGATACTTATAATTATTATATAGAAGTGGTTCATTACACGTTCAGAGTGGTACCATACATGATCATAGTTGTTCAAAGGACGTTTGATACACGTTCAATACACGAGTAAAGTGGTATGATACACGTTCGATACACGTTCGATACTCGTTCAGAGTGGGACCACACACGTTCAATACACGTTTAGAGTGGTACCATACACATTCAATATACGTTCGATATATGTCCAATACACGTTCAGAGTGGTATCATACATGTTCAGAGTGGTACCATACACGTTCAAAGTGGTACCATACACGTTCGATACACGTTCGATACACGTTCGATACACGTTCGATACATGTTCGATACACGTTCGATACACGTTCGATACACGTTCGATACACGTTCACAGTGGTACCACACACGTCCAATACGCGTTCAATGTAGTTCAATAGATGTTTGATATACATTCAAAGTTGTATGGTGTAGTCGAATGATGTGTCCAAAGAAGAATGGAAAAATGGTTCAGCCAAATGATACATGCGAAGAAAAAGGAGAGGATGACCAGTGAATAATTTGAAGAAGATGCATAGAAGGTGAGGATGGTCAGCGAAAATGCAGGTGGAGCACATAGAAGGAGAGGGTGGCCAGTGAAGAAGAAGGTGAAGAACAAAGACATCCTACTTTGCAAAGCTATGCAACTTTAGGCATGGGTCCACATGTGACAAATTGTATGAACGCTGTGGGACCAGTTGTCTTTCAAACGTTAGAGACAGCAATCTTGTTGACATTTTCTGTGTGACACTCTTCATTGTCTTTTTTCTGAAAATGGAACTTTGAAAAATTACCCCCGAGAGTGACCCTGAGCCATGTCGGGGCAACCCTGAGGTATGTACTTTGCAATATTTTTACATTTATCGCGTTTAACAGTTGAAATTGAGTTCGATCCCGCAGCCGTAAATATTATATCGCGGGTTTCTATCTTCTAGAATTCGCCACCACCATCACCTGCGTGATCTTCAGATTGGGACGCGCGACGTTGGCCACCATCGACGTCATCGTCGTCGTCGTCGCCGCTTCCAGTGGTATGTAATACTTTGCAATGTTGTTGTGTGTGTTTCATGTTTAATATGTTTAATGTGTTAATATTATATATCGACGTTTGTGTATTGGTTCTAGAACTGCCAATCGATGCTCCTGCATTTCGCTGATTTGATGCATCAGCTGCCGGAGGCCGCGCCCCCGGCGGCACCACCCCAGGAGCCGCGAATGCGGCGGCATTCGGGCATGGTGGTTGACTCGATGATGGCTGCGCGGTTACGGCAGCCTTGGGTACCGTATCTGCGAGTGGAGTCCCTGTGACTGAGGCGGCCACGGTCCCCATCGCCACCGTCGCCGCCGTGGATCGACGTGCGATGGTTACGGCAGTCGCTGCCGCAGCCACCATCATCTGATTCTGCGATGTCGCCATCGCCGGCGTCATTGCAGTCCTCGTCGTCGCGCGAGTGGATGATGATGACGGCATCGTCGCAGCCAGCGTCGCCGTCACCACCATCATCGCCGCCGTCGCCACCGCCTGAGTGGCCTCAGGGGGTTATGACGCCACCGCCGTCGATATCCCCGCCAGCATCGCCGCCGTTCCTACCCTTCGAATGGCTCGAGGGGTTGGTGCCACCATCACCACCATCGCCGCCCCGTGAGTGAACTCAGGGGGTTTTAACACCGCCGCCATCGTCGCCATCGCCCTCACCGCCGCCTTAGATATTTATATTTTTTTCTATTTTTCTATTTTTTCTATTATTTCTTTTATTTTTTATATATTTTTCTTTTAATTTATATTTTTTATTCCTTTTTATTATTATTATTATTATTATTATTATTATTACTCATTTTCATTATTATTTTTTTGTAACAATATATTTCTTAAACATATATTATTTCTCCATTTTATTTACCCGTGTCCCTCCTCCTTCTTTCCTCATCACATAATTTTAAGATTCGACGTTTCCGAATTCTGCAGACGCCGTATAATCATATTTCGTTCGAGCGTACTTCGCGCCACCAAATGACATCATCGCATGCAGGTGTCCTGAGGATTAAAATTACGCGAGATCGCGCGATACGCTGCGATGTTAAATCGGAACGCTTTAGAATGCTTGCTACATATTGGTTCGCTGGATCGTTGATTAAAAATTATTATTATTATTTCTCTGCATTTGGGGGGAACAAAATTTTGCTGCATATTGGTTTGCAAAAAAAATATTCCGGCAGTCATCCCCTCCCTTTGAAAAATTTCTGGAGTGGATAGAGGTTTGAAAAAGATTTGGGGAAAAAAATTTCTGGGGGCGGATCGAGTCTGAAAAAAATTTTTCAGAAAACACGCGCCCACAGAAATTTTTTCAAAGGGTCATTCTCTCCTTCTGAAAAATTTTCGACGGTGGGCCAGGTCCCTGTGGCGGCTGGGCCTGGAATGATCCCCTCCACAATTACGGCTTCCCCCATTCCACGGCTTGTGCGCGCGGAGCCAGTCTTCCACACCCCGCTCCCCCCGCGCCAAGGTTTCCCTCCACCGCACTCCCCTGCGCGTCCTCACTTCCCCCCGCCCCGCGCTCTCCTCAGAGGACTTGGGTTAGAATCGTCATAGCTATACTACTTTCACCCCCTTCGGAATGAAATTTCCAAGGATCCTTACTTACTGGGTACCTACGTCATAAAAACAATGTTCCTTCCAAATTGCACTTATCGTTATTGAATATTACTGAAATCTATTATGTTAACAAATTGTTTAATAATAATCAATTGTTTATAGTAATGTTACAAAAAAATATGATCAATTTGATTGTGTGAAATGGATTTCACTGTCACTTTGTTAAAAAATTGTTTAAACAAAATATTAATAAACAATTCTATTAACATTTTTTATGTCAATAATCTTTATTTCCGTCTCCGATAGATATTCAATGGTTAGATTAATCATGTATTGTTATCTACCATTTTTTAACAACTATTCTTTAGTATAGTATTCTATACAGTATAATGCAAATTTCTAGACTCATAAAATATAAAGTTATATCTTTAGGATTTCAATAAACAACGTTTTTCGTTCGTATGATCCCTATTTTACTAGTTTTTGTCGAGTTTGGGCGGCCATATTGGATCCGTCATCTTCTTTTTAAAAAATTGTACAACGGATTCGTAATCAGCGATACCTAATACGCCAGTATGCCAAGTTTCGTTGATATTCATTTCGATTTAGCGTTGGAATCGAATTTTGTCCCTGACTAATGTCAAGGGGCCAAGACGCGCGGCAGGAGGAAGGAAGCGTTAGCTCTGAAAATCGGCCGCCGCGTTCACTCAATTCCTAACCCTGGTCAACTGCAATGAACAGTCTTATCACGGAACAGAATTAAGGATAAA
Source organism: Andrena hattorfiana (assembly GCA_944738655.2). Lineage (NCBI taxonomy): Eukaryota > Metazoa > Arthropoda > Insecta > Hymenoptera > Andrenidae > Andrena > Andrena hattorfiana. The sequence goes on along the minus strand of OX122893.2, from coordinate 18,774,198 downwards.
TTCTACGCAAGTTTAACAACTACGAAACCAAACCATGCGCACCGCATTGCCGATCTATATGTATGCATGTATCCGTATATACATAGCCTGGCGTAGGTCACAACATCATTATATAGAGACGCGGTAGCGTCTCGACGCCAAGTACATGTTTCAACACCCTGTATATGTCGACTGTCTCTGCCGCGTATCTTTTACTCGTCGCCTAGCTAATCCAACCTTACCTGAAACTTATTTCATTAATATATCTCATCACGCCTGCAATATTTCCTAAATTTAAAGGCATTTTTATTATGTAAACCGCATATAAGCTTTCAAATACGAACAAATTCAATCAAATCTGTCCACGCATGACAGAGATATCGTAATATTGTTTCATGGGTCAGTCGGAAACGGTAAGATTTTTCTCCTGATTCTTCTCCAGTCAAAATTTTGGTCGACATAATACGTATACTATGCATTACACGCACACCTTCAGCCAAAAGAAACTAACACATGTTTCGTTCGTCGACTCTCGGTACGCGTTAAGGGGGCAGGTTACCCTCAGATTTTTCGAAAATAGGTTTTTAGGATGTTTGTATATTCCGCTAACTACATCTTTTCTACGTATTTTAAGCGCACCCGGGCTCCGAAATTCCAAAAATTGAAGGAATTACAGTAAAAATTGTACGAACCTGCACATGAGATCGGATAACGATGTCCAACTTTAAACGCGATTTCCCAGAAACTACGTTTCCCTAAACGGTGAACATAAAATCTCGAAAACCGTTCCAACGATTTGAATGAAAATTTACAGGGAGCTGCAGGAAACTATTCCTCTCCATATATTGGAAGCACGTTTTCAATATAAATTCTTAAAAAAAAAAGATAAAAAATATTTTTCCTTCAAAAAATGGATAAAATCAGAAACAGCAACATAACATTGTATTAATTTGTTTATCAAATTTATACTTCCTGCACAAGTTGGAGACTGTTTTATAGATTATAAAAATGCTCTTTACCTTGTGTTTAGGTAATTTACCTGTCCGGAATCGTATTCACCATCAAACGGTGCATCGTATACACTCTCTCATATTTATGTTCATAACTTTTTTTCCTATAAATATATTTAAAATTTTCTTTTTGCGCATTAAAGTCAACGAAATGACGCTTAAAAATTAGAACAAAAATTATATCTATATTCATTTATTACTTCAGAATATGCGTTTGAAGAAGGGTCTGATTTTAGGCTGTTGAGGGTAACCTACCCCGTTAAGGCGGAGTCCAACTAATGCAACGGCACGTCGCACACGTTTTTTTCGACGCGCAAGGCCGATTTGTTGCAGAAAGACGTTCCCACTGGTGGAACTGCGCGCCGCACACGGGTCTAATTTACGAGTTTCTCGGATTTTAGAGCAGTTTGGAGCGCTTGAAAGGGTTGACTTTTATAACGATGCGTGCGTCGAAAGCGATCATGTGCGCGCTATGCCGGGATTTCCCCGCCACGCGCGCACGCGAATGCACGCCGCGCATTGGCGAAAAGACTGAAAAAAATGTGTTTTTCAACGTAAATGTACTCTTTACTTCTACATATCACTTGCATACGTGTATTTATGGTCCATTATTTAGTTTCTATATTAAAGCAAGCAATAACATGATAATTTTTACTGTAAATACCAACAATTATACTGCTGCGATAGGTATACTTGTTTTTAGATGTTGCATAATTGTAATACACTATATATGCAGATATGTGACACTCAATTGTAGCTGAACATCTTTATCAGTTTCAAATTATTCTATTTCTCAAAAACAATTAAGTTATTGCTTTGATTCATCCTGCAAGAAAATCCCAGGTGTAAAAAATATCATTTTTCCGTGACTTCTATATGTTTTTCCGTTCACTCCAGAGGCTATTCCTATGTTTCAAAAAGTAACCTATTTAATAGTATAATGGTGCATTTACTAGTTGAGATTACTCGTAACGACATTATGTACCTGTTGAGCACAGCTCTTTGTGTGTTAATAATTTGACCACGTAATTTTAAGAAAAATAAATCAATAGTGTATATAATCAACTTTATTTGTGTACTATAACTGAACATTAAACTTTATTATTATAAATGAGTCTTTCCATTTGTTGCGCTATATAATACTTTCAAGCTCTCTCACACTCGTACTGTACTTTTCGACTCGTGGGACAAGAGTGACTGGCCAGCATGGTGGTTAACCGTATATATGTATAATCGTGTATGGTTGACTGTGTTACGTGCCGGTTACTTTTTCAAATTCATTTCTAAATTTCTGCGATATTCTCATTGAATAGTCAATTCACAGATGTCGACGACTGATTCAACCATCACGTGTTATGGGAACTTCCCTCAATCAATAGTCGATTATCTGTAAAAATTCTTAATAGTTATAATTTAATTCTGCTTGAAGCCTATCACGCCACGGCATATTCTCATGGAAGATTATTGTCAACGATCTTCCAACGCCGTCGACGTTCTTAGAATGCGCGTTGTGATAAGCATTCCGAAACCCAAACATTGTAGTAAGTCACCTTATATTTTTCTTCCCTGTTAAATTTTGTTACACCATCATTGACATCTGATCCTACCATTGAGTGTTGTGGGAGTTTCCCTCGATCAATTGTCAATGATTTACAAACCGAATTATAATAGTAATTTTATATGAGCCGCTGCGCCACTGCATTCTTCCATGCGAAAATCTGCCATCGCCGTCGACGTTCTTAGAACGCCGGACGCGATAACAACCTAGGCACTGAGATGCTGGGAACGTTCGAGCGACGACGGTTGGGCCCGTGTGCATGAGGTGCAGAGTCAGCAATTTTGGCGCTCGTTGTTCAAAGTCCCAAGTGCTCGGGCCTACCCTGCGTTCGTTCGGCGCAGTCGGCTAGCAAGTCGCGTAGTGCGCAGACGTTCTGTCCGAGGGGCATTGCTATTTGTGTAAAATAGTCCTTGAGCTAGAGTTCCATCGTGAATAGTTAATACTTAACGTGGAAAGACTCAGTCCCCGTAGAGACTCAATTATTACGTTACTCATTATTCTAAATCATTATAGTTTTTCCATTCTGATGTTTAAAAGTTAAACCGTTACTTCAACTCCGATATAATTTTAAAAACTGTGAACACTATAACATCAGTGTACTGTTCGACGTATCCTGCGTTTCAACATCTTGTACCGGCGCCCAGCACTCAAGGTCACGCAGAGAGAGAGAGAGAGAGAGAGAGAGAGAGAGAGAGAGAGAGAGAGAGAGAGAGAGAGTGAGCGCTCGAGCAAAAGAAAGAAGGAGAGTAGTAGGTATTAAAGCCTAACAATCTACGTGTACGAGGTCGGTGAGTGCTTTAGAGTACGTTACTATATTCAACAATTGTCTATGTATTGTGTGCACCATTTGAATCTTCCAATCTTATAAAAATTGTTTTTTTCGTTACCCATGTACGGAGGGGCAGTTGATCCAAACATTGTGTGTTATGGTAATTCTCCCTCGATAAACTGTCTTACCTTCCTTCCGCGGGTATCGCAATTTTAAATCATTTTCAATTAGAGAATGTACAAAATCAAGCACTCGCGTGATAATTGATCCAACCATTACGTGTTACGGGATTTTCCCCCGGTCAATTATTGTCCGTCAATTGTTTTCTATCGACTGACGTTCGCGGCCGTATTCGTCGTATGCTGGCTCTAGAATCCAGTTTAGAACAACTGTAATCTCCGAAACCGCACCGAATATTGCAAAATTCTACATCCGGCGATTTAACCTTTGCATTGTTATTCATAACATAAACCCATGTAAATTCCCCATTTTTGTACCACCTTTCGATTTTCCTTTTTGCTTATTTATTGTAATACATGGTAATATTTACTTAAATCCGCCTCATTCTGTTCGAACCTGTCTCTACCAAAGTACCACATCCCGATTGGGCAACCTGTATGGGTTGAAGACAAAAGCCGTACCCAAAAATAATCCTAATTTTTTGTTCAATAACTCTGGTTATAGTAAAAATATACAATCCCTTTAAATTCGTTAAGCGTTGCGTGAGAAAATTAGACTCAACCGCTCGGTCGCTTAAAAATTAACGCCCTCACGTAACAACTGTTCCAGAACATTACAAGCATATCCGGCGCGGTTATATTTGAAATTGCTCATTCCAATACCCCCTTTAATTTCAAATTTCCCTTCAGCATGCACACACACACACACACATCATACTGAGCTTACTTGTTTTTTTATTGAACTAACTCATTCTTAAATTTATTAAACTTTACTTTAAGTAGTGGCTTTGTGAATATATCAGCAATTTCGTCGCCTGTCTTACAATACACAATCTTTATATCGTTTTCTCTAACCTTCTCACTAATAAAATGAAATCTAACATCTATATGTTTTGACCTTCGATTAAATACTCCTGTTTTTATCAGTCTTATAGCACTTTGGTTATTGATGTGCATTCCGACACTTACAGTCTTTCCTATCAACGCTTCCAACATGCTCTTGAGAAACAGCAGCTCTTTGCGGCAGTCGGCAGCTGCGACGAACTCTGCTTCCGTACTCGATACAGCGACAATAGATTGTTTTAGAGATGCCCAGCTTATTAGTCCACCACAAAATTCAATCACATACCCAGTAGCGTTCTTTCTGGTTTCAGTGTCGCCAGCGTAGTCTACGTCGCAGTATGCCTTCAATGCTTGTCCATCACTCTTATTTCCATAAACTATTGTTACGTGCCGGTTACTTTTTCAAATTCATTTCTAAATTTCTGCGAAAATTCTCATTGAATAGTCAATTCACAGATGTCGACGACTGATTCAACCATCACGTGTTATGGGAACTTCCCTCAATCAATAGTCGATTGTCTGTGAAAATTCTTAATAGTTATAATTTAATTCTGCTTGAAGCCTGTCACGCCACGGCATATTCTCGTGGAAGATAATTGTCAACGATCTCCAACGCCGTCGACGTTCTTAGAATGCGCGTTGTGATAAGCATTCCGAAACCTAAACATTGTAGTAGGCCACCTTATATTTTTCTTCCCTGTTAAATTTTGTTACACCATCATTGACATCTGATCCTACCATTGAGTGTTGTGGGAGTTTCCCTCGATCAATTGTCAATGATTTACAAACTGAATTATAATAGTAATTTTATATGAGCCGCTGCGCCACTGCATTCTTCCATGCGAAAATCTTCCATCGCCGTCGACGTTCTTAGAACGCCGGACGCGATAACAACCTAGGCACTGAGATGCTGGGAACGTTCGAGCGACGAAGGTTGGGCCCGTGTGCATGAGGTGCAGAGTCAGCAATTTTGGCGCTCGTTGTTCAAAGTCCCAAGTGCTCGGGCCTACCCTGCGTTCGTTCGGCGCAGTCGGCTAGCAAGTCGCGTAGTGCGCAGACGTTCTGTCCGAGGGGCATTGCTATTTGTGTAAAATAGTCCTTGAGCTAGAGTTCCATCGTGAATAGTTAATACTTAACGTGGAAAGACTCAGTCCCCGTAGAGACTCAATTATTACGTTACTCATTATTCTAAATCATTATAGTTTTTCCATTCTGATGTTTAAAAGTTAAACCGTTACTTCAACTCCGATATAATTTTAAAAACTGTGAACACTATAACATCAGTGTACTGTTCGACGTATCCTGCGTTTCAACATCTTGTACCGGCGCCCAGCACTCAAGGTCACGCAGAGAGAGAGAGAGAGAGAGAGAGAGAGAGAGAGAGAGAGAGAGAGAGAGAGAGAGTGAGCGCTCGAGCAAAAGAAAGAAGGAGAGTAGTAGGTATTAAAGCCTAACAATCTACGTGTACGGGGTCGGTGAGTGCTTTAGAGTACGTTACTATATTCAACAATTGTCTATGTATTGTGTGCACCATTTGAATCTTTCAATCTTATAAAAATTGTTTTTTTCGTTACCCATGTACGGAGGGGGCAGTTGATCCAAACATTGTGTGTTATGGTAATTCTCCCTCGATAAACTGTCTTACCTTCCTTCCGCGGGTATCGCAATTTTAAATCATTTTCAATTAGAGAATGTACAAAATCAAGCACTCGCGTGATAATTGATCCAACCATAACGTGTTACGGGATTTTCCCTCGGTCAATTATTGTCGATTAATTATTGTCCGTCAATTGTTGTCTATCGACTGACGTTCGCGGCCGTATTCGTCGTATGCTGGCTCTAGAATCCAGTTTAGAACAACTGTAATCTCCGAAACCGCACCGAATATTGTAAAATTCTACATCCGGCGATTTAACCTTTGCATTGTTATTCATAACATAAACCCATGTAAATTCCCCATTTTTGTACCACCTTTCGATTTTCCTTTTTGCTTATTTATTGTAATACATGGTAATATTTACTTAAATCTGTCTCATTCTGTTCGAACCTGTCTCTACCAAAGTACCACATCCCGACTGGGCAACCTGTATGGGTTGTAGACAAAAGCCGTACCCAAAAATAATCCTGATTTTTGCTTAATAACTCTGGTTATAGTAAAATTATACAATCTCTTTAAATTAGTTAAGCGTTGCGTGAGAAAATTAGACTCAACCGCTCGGTCGCTTAAAAATTAACGCCCTCACGTAACACTATCTTGGTGTTTGGTTCCCTATAAATACCTTAAAATTCTTTTTACATTAGTTACATCTATATCACAAGGTTCCTGTAGTCTTCGACTAGCATTTGTTACTGCATATCTGGTCTTGTCTTAGCTGTGAGATACAGTAGACTTCCTACTGCCATTCTGTATGGAAAAGAACTTTTTGTCTTTTCTTAACACATTAACACTGCTTTAGATTTGGTTTTGTCCCATTCCACGTTAACCTTTTCATTTGCAATCGTCGGTGTATCCACCTGTTTTGCCTCACTCCTATCATATGCCTCCAGAGTTTTTATTGAACAGTTTTGTTGGCTCAATTTTATTGTCCGCCCTGTTTTCTCAATCTCCAGACCTAAAAAGGAACTTGGGTTTTTATTATATGTTATTTCAAAGTCTATTTTCAGTCTCAGCAGTAGATTGTTTAAATCTTTTTCGTTCTCTCCAAATAGTATACCATCATCTACATGGATTGCTAAAATCGCTGAACTATCCTCCTTCTTGAAAATGCATTTGTCAATTTGAAGTTGCTTTAGTCCATGACTTTTCAAGGTCTCTGTGAATTTCTTATTCCATCTGTTCGATGCCTGTTTGAGACCATACAATGCCTTCTTCAATCTACAAACTTTGGTTCTTTTTTACTGTATCCCTCTGGTAGATACATATATACCTCTTCCTCCAAATCACCATATAGAAAAACAGTCTTTACATCAAATTTTGTGTACCTCCAGTTATTGTGTGCTGCCAGTGCAAATAGCATCCTTAGTGCAGCGCTGTCCACAACAGAACTAAATAGCTTTTCGTAATCTATGTTAGATCCTTGTTCGCATCCTCTTACGACAAGTCTTGCTTTATATTTTCCATTGTCCTTCATTTGGAAAATCCATCTGCTTGTCAGACATTTCTTTCCTCTTACATTCACATTATCGATTAGTTCCCAGGTATTGTTTTTAGGCAGTGATTGCTTTTCTTCCTGAATGGCCTTCACCCACATATTCTTATCTTCTCTTTTCATTACTTCCTGATATGTTAGGTATATAATACATAATCATTGTACTTGGCAGGAAACATCTTTGATCGTTGAGGTCTCCGTGGTGCGTTTTCCTCTACCTCTGGTGTTTCCACACCTTCTCCTTCTATATACTCTGCAGTATTCTCTACCTCTTCGTCTTCGCTGGAAGAGTTCTTATATCCCTGTTCTTCGTCCAAGGTATCATCCTCCTCGCTCTCAGAATCTTCTGTTATTGGCAAGTAGATTTTGTTCTGTATCTCTTCCTGTCTAATCTCCTTCACCTCTTCTTCATCGAAATGTGCATCACTTCAGGCAATTATCCTTCCTGACGTCTCATCCCATAAGCGATATCCTGTGTTCGTGTATCCCACAAATGTCGCAGCTTTACTTCTGTCGTCTAATTTCTTTGTTTGCTTTAGAACTTGTACGTATCCGGTACAGCCAATGGTCCTCAAATGCTTCAGATTTGGTTTTGTCCTATTCCACATCTCATATGCTGTTACTTTATTTGCCTTTGTCGGGCTTCTGTTGTGTAGATATGCATATACTCCTGTTGCTTCGCCCCACAGTGACTTATTCCTCTTGGCAGCTATAATCATAGCTCTTGCTTTTTAGTTAGGGTTCTATTTAACCGTTCGGCTTTTCCGATTAACTGGGGGTTGTAGGGTGGAGTGTAATTTATTGATATTCCTTTGTTTTTACACCAGCCCTGCAATTATTTGCTGGAATATTCTTTATCATGGTCACAACGTATCTCTGCCACCTTTTTATCCCATTTTGTCTCTACTAGAGCTATGTACTCTTAATTTTTTAAATACACTTCCTTTTTCCTTTATGAGATAAACCATTACATAATTTGTATAGTCGTCAAGAAAAGTAACATAATACCTATTTTGTCCCAGGTTTCAGGAGTAATTGGTCCCGCAACATCTGTGTGAATGATTTCTAGGGGTCTCGTTGCTCTTTTTCTTTTGTCTCCAAAAGGCGTCCTAACATGTTTCGCTGGTATGCATACTTTGCATTTTCCTACTTGTTCCACGATTTCTTTCTTCTTCGAATCAATGCCATCTGATAACTCTATTAACTTTATCATATTACCTGCACTAAGATGCCCCAACCTTTCGTGCCACAATTTTACCGGGAGTCTGGTTTTAGCTGACATTGCCTTCTCTGTCACTTTGTCCATCTTTATTACGTACAGGCCTGCATCATTCTTGGTTCCTCTGAGAATGGTTTCTCCATCTTTGCTTATTACTGTTTCTTCCTCGTGGAAATCCACCGTTCTCGTTATTGCGACAACAGACACAAGGTTGCTTCTTAAATTTGGTATAAACAGTACATTTTTTAACTCACATCACCCCAGATCCACCGTTCCTTTTTTTTTGGCTGTCATGTTTCCTCCCTTGTCTGCCATTCCAACTTTAGTTGCTGTTGGTCTTACATCGTTTAGTATTGTTTCATCATTCGTCATATGAGAGGTTGACCCTGAGTCCACAATCCAGTCTGTGGTTTCATTGGCGTATGCTATAAAGGCAACTTTATTATTATCATCGTTATCCTCCGCCGTTGAATTGCTCGATTTGTTCCTAAAGTAACAGTCTTTCTCCATATGGTTAGTTTTTTGCATAGTTTACAAAATTTTATAACAGTTTTCTTGCAGTTCTTCGTGGCGTGTCCTGCACGCTGGCAGTTTCCACATTTTTCATTGTAAACTTTCTTACTGGTACCTACTTTCTTACACGCATGTACAAGGTGACCCTTCATACCACATTTATAGCACTTCCTCTTCATGGTCTGACTTATTTCTTACTTCTTCGGCTAAAAGTCTCGCTGTGAGGTTAGTTATGCTGCGTTTTACGGAAGGCGTTGATTCACATGCGCTGGCAAAATATCTGTAACTCTCAGGCAACATTTTAAGTATTTTGGAGATGACCATTGCGTCACTTATAGTTTCACCTAGAGCTTTTAATTTATGAACGATATTTTTTAATTCAGCAATACAAGTGGCTATATCTACACCGTTTTTACTCTTATATTCAAAGAACTCCTGCATTAAAACACATTTTCTATGCGCGGTGTCTCTTTCATAAGTATCTTTCAGTCTTAACCACATTTCGTGTGCGGTAGCACATGTTATAATATGTATCTGTTACGTCCCTACTTCCTATTCGGGGCCGCGATTTTTAGGGAGTTTATATTTTCAATCCGCTTTCGAGCTGGTCTAGTGACTTTACGCTCTGGGATAGTTGAGAGCGATTGGGTGTACATTATAATTATATTTATTTCAGTAAATACCTTAATTTACCCGCGGTGAGGGCAGGCTCACGATGGTCAGACTCCACTCGATTGGACCCGTTGGGATCCCGTAACTTTCTGGTGCGACGTTTACTTTAGGGGCTGCCCAATCTCCGCAGACCAGGATGTGACCAAAGTTCGGGTTTTTTTTGTGCTTCCTAATGATTGGGTTTTTGACGACTCCCAGAATGTCCTTATAATTAGTCGCTGGGGTTTCCTGGTATTATTTATATAGTTTCCTTAACTGTACACGTCGCCCCGCACGATGGTTTCGCGGCATTTGTCTTTTAGAATTTAAAATAGTTATTATTTATCGACCAATAAATCACTCTCCACCTTCCGCACCAGGCGCTACCGCGAGCAACGTTCTGCTCTTCAGCGGCACCATCGACGGAGGCAAGCGTGATTTTTCACATTTTTGCAACATTTAATTAGAATTTCGTTGATATTAGAACTAATCGCGTCAATCACGCCTTGCGCTTAATTTCTGGTAAAACCGCGGGCAACGTTCTGCTCATAGGAGTTCCCATCAATCAGCGCAACCCGTGAACTGTCAATACACATTTTCGTAATTGAGTTTACTTAATTAAAAGACGAGTGCCCGCTTTTGAGGATGGGATAAAGGGATGGAAACACTTCACTCACTGATTTTATGTAAAACAATCACCTTTATTTCCCTTTTTCCTGATCTTTTTAACACTGGTTAAGTTTTAGATTAAAGTTTTATGATGGATTCAACAAAGATAAATTAGGAAACGATACTTGAATATTAATGAATTATTAATGAGCTCCGCGGGTGGTCAGTCCCTTTTTGTAGGGCAATTGGTTACTCCTTCTCTATGATTTGTCACCTGACAAATCCTAGGTGGGAGACCCTATCCCACAGCCTCAACCTGGAATTTTCCAGGAAGAATCTTCTCATCGCTCTATTCTGAGATTTTGTTTACTACTTAGGCACGTTCCACTAGTTCTCACCCTTTAGGTGTCCTTCTTCGTGACTAATGCATCTCATTTCGCCTGACTCCCAGTAGCGACGATAGCAAGATTCTTATATTAATTCACATTTGATTTATATGGTATTTGTTTACAATATTTTTTTGTATGATTAGTTCCGTACAGCTTATTTAATAGGGGTTGAAGTTAAGTATATGTATTGAAAATTGATTTGCGGGAAATGACGGGAGGGCAATCTTCTGTCGAGGATCAGGGGCACAGCTCCGCGAAGATGTGTCGTCTCCACTGGTTGATATGGGCCTCTGTACCACACTGAACATCAGCTGGTGTTGGCTGGGCCTTCTTGGTGTTCGTGCGGTCAGCTATCTGGTAATACAGCTGGCTGTCCGCCACCTCCTCGATCTGGCTGTCCTGCTCGCTGCCGTCCGTACATTCTTCTCTCGATCTCTTCTTATCGTTGTTTATGATGATAATGCCTTATTGGCTACTTGTTACGTAATATTTTGTATAATGTTTTCATACGAGGTGGTTACAATACCTCAGAGTTCGAAATAGTAAATATAGTGATTTAAAAGGTTAATATATATTAGACTCCACGTCGCGGGACGTGATAGTATCAGAGAGTATTTTTCTAAGGTGCTTACCATTATCCGCCTCGCCTTTGCATCTTTCTTCTTCCACTCTGCGGCGCTTTGCTGTGCTGCAGTTGATTCTTTCTTTACAAAGTCCAGAAGATCTGCTGCTGCCATATAAATTTCTATTTGGAATTTCCACATGGGATCTGCATCCTTAAGCTTTTCGATGTTTTCGGGCGTTTCTCGTTTTTCCTCCACTGCACTCATTCTTGGGCTTTATTACAACTCTTTATTAATCTCGCTTTCCTCACCAATTTCCAGTAATTTCTCGAAAACACGTGGCCAATACCTGGACCCATAACCTGTTGAGCACAGCTCTTTGTGGGTTAATAATTTGACCACGTAATTTTAAGAAAAATAAATCAATAGTGCTGTACTTTATTTGTGTACAATAACTGAACATTAAACTTTATTATTATAAATGAGTCTTTCCATTTGTTACGCTATATAATACTTTCAAGCTCTCTCACACTCGTACTGTACTTTTCAACTCGTGGAACAAGAGTGACTGGCCAGCATGGTGGTTAACCGGATATATGTATAATCGTGTACGGTTGACTGTTCCAGAACATTACAAGCATATCCGGCGCGGTTATATGTGAAATTACTTATTCCAGCAGTACCTACTTACTGTCAAAGCGTTGGCCGTCGGTGACGGGTTACCTTCACTTCACCGACAATCATTTCATCGACACCTTATTTCGCTGATAGTATGTACTCACCGATTCGTTTAGATCACCGACAATCATTTCACTGACAGTCATTTCACCGACCAGGGCCGTCTTAACAAATTTGAGCGCCCTGAGCTATAAAAATTTGGCACCTCAAGTAAATACCAACTCTATACGCCGTATAGACAGCAGTTTCTTTCCAATCGGTGCAAGGCAGTACATCGTATAGATTTAACGGTTATCGTGAAAAAAAGAATTTCAACATACTCCATTCTTAAGCGCCCTTAAATCACCGGCGGCCCTGGGCTATAGCCCATTTAGGCCATTGGATAAGGAGGCCCGGTCACTGAGGATGTTTAGGTACTTATCGATATCAGTTCTAGTGCGCATGATTGTTATTTTTAATCAACCACTGACAATATGTGTATATACGTGTATATTTATCGTTACACATTATCGCTGACGGTGTATCATTATCTCCATATTCATTTCCTTGTATAAAAAAGTAGCAATGCAAATGATATTGCAAACCATAAGTTATTGTTACGTATTCGCAATTTTTCTTTAGTAATATTATTAATAACAAATTATAATAACACAAATGAATCCATAACATAAATCTATATCTATATCTATATCTATATCTATATCTATATCTATACTATTATATAAAAGTGAAGTTGCATACTTTGAAATGCGGTTTCTCAGTAAATATGAACTGTGGCCACAAGTGTATTACATCACTTTGTTCGTCTTGGCGAGAAGAAGGTTCTAACGTTTGGATTTTTTTAAAATAATGATTTATAAATAATAGTAGTTCGCGACGCGACCGCCAGGCGGCGAGCGGGCGAACGCTTCTCGCTTGCGAAACAGCACCGCGGCGGGAATAAGTTGCCAAGGGCTCTATCATTCAGGGAATTTAAGCTATATATATATAAAAAAGAAGTAAGCAAACCGTAGCGAAGCACGGGTACTTACATTAGCTAGTTATTATATAAATTAACATTACTTTAGTTGTTACCTTAATTCATTACATAAATTAGTACATAAATTAATACTGATCTTTATTAATGATTAATATTAGAAATTATAACAATATGGCGTTTTACTTGATTAATACATAACATAAATTATTTCATAAATTAGTTATAACTTCAAAATAAAAACATAAACATGAATAATAGTATCATTACAGAAGCAAGTTATGTGCTAATGCGCTTACAAAATCTATTTTTGTATATGTTTCCCGATTTTCTAAGATCCTTGTGGTCTTTCTTCTCTTAGTTTATCTTTTTTTTTCTTTTGTACTGGGGGTTCGCCACGTAATACCCGCTGAAGTGTATTTTCTGTGATAACTTGTTCTTTCTGTATTTCGTTTATAATTTTAAATAATGAAACCTTATGGCGATCGACTATACTTTGTCAACGTCGATGCCATGATTCTACAGAGTTTTGAGTTCGCTGAAAACCATTCACTTCGTTATCATGTACCGACCACATAGCGGGTGGAAAAAGTGGAAGCTGAACTACTAGTCTCCCATTAGGTCTCTGTTTCAGACAACTATTAACATAATATTTATCGAACCAATTAAAGATAAGTTCAGCTTCAGGAGGGAATAAACTTTTTAAATTATTGAAAGTATTCGGAATGTCTGCATGTTGTAAGAACGCAAGACATGAAATGCATCGTATTAGTGTACTAAATGATTCGTCTGTTCCGTACTTTGTTACTAATCCGTTCTTTCATATTTTCTTATATACATTTTGACACAAATGAAAGAAACACCCTTTTATTTTAGTGAATGGATAAATGGATTTGACTGCATTTATCACGGCAATTTCGAAATCTATGGGAATAAATTCAAGGCGCAATGCTATGTCTAATTTACAAGCTAAACTTTAAATTACTTCAATAAGAATTTATAGATTTCCTGCCTTTTTTTGATAGTAGTGCATAAATTAAAGGGACACTTTGGTCTTCCTTATTATTGATATTGCCATGTATTGTATACAATTATTTAAAGAAAGTAGGAACCGTTTTAAAAGTTTCATCCATGAACCATGTCTTCATTTTTGCCAAAGTTTTAATATTGTCGTCTGTAGTAAATAATATTATACTACTACACGACACTAAAAAATAAATAATAAAAAAATATTCAGATACATTTGTTTTAAGTTACACGATTTTATTTAAAACTGTAGCGTGCAGAAAAAGAAGCGTTGAGAAACGCTGACCATCAAGAAGTTTCGCGAACACGCTTGTTGCCGCCCGTGAGGAGAGACGTGTGGACGCGGAACCGCGGCTCGCGAGGTCCGCGATTGACGACGCATCTGTTGATTACTGCGGCCACGGAGAGCAACGATTGGGTATAAATTAGAGGCCCGCAAAGGCATTTCCTTCTTCGCTGTTCCGAGAGAGAGGACGAGGTAAGACAAACGGCCGCTCTCGGACAGCTTAGGGACTCCGGCAGGAGAGTTCGGCGATAATACCTGAACTCCTGCTGAAGGGAATACGCACTAGAGACTGTTCCTGGACGCTCGACCGATATGGAGAGTACAGCGATAATACCTGGACGCCAACCGAACGGGAGAGTACAGAGTAACTCCTGGACGCCTCAGTAGAGTAGAGTCACGATAGTACAAAGCCCTTTCTTAAATACCCGATCGTTGAGAGAGGAGAGTACGGGAGGATATCCCTGGTCGCCTGTTCGATATGGAGAGTTCGGCGACAATACCTGGACGCCAATCGAACGGGAGAGTACAGAGTAACTCCTGGACGCCTCGTGAGATTAAAGTCAAGTGCCATATGCACAATAGAATCTAGTAGAATTGTATAAACTCAGTGAGACGCAACGTATGTTTTCCGAAATTTGTAGCCCCATCCTGTATACCAAATCATGTACTCCTACCTAATCCGAATAAACCTTCTCTGTCCAGCATATATCCATTGTCCTGTCAATCCGAAAGGCTACAAAACTAGCTTAAAGTACCCGGCGTTGCCCGGGCTTCTTATATGTATTGTTACGTTTTGTAATTGACATAACAGAAGTTTATTATACAAGAGCAGTAACACAACATGAGAGAATAATAATAATAATAAACAGTAATCTCTAAGGCAGGGAAATGTAGGTATCGAAACGTCTGCTTATGATCGCGGCTGACTCTCCAATGACAGTTTGACAGGCGATCGGTCCGATCGCCATCTTGTCTTCGTCGCGAGCACCAGGGGGCCATGGATTCTATCCATAGAGTGCCCGCAACACTGCTCCCCTCCCCCCCCCTCTGGAGAAGCGGTCGTCCCGACCGCTGCGGTATCCTCGTTGCCCGCAGCCGTACTCTGGTCCGGAAGAGTGGAAAGGTCGTTGTGTGGCCTCTTACGACTACCGCCTCGGCATTCGCCTTCACGCCCAAGGGAAAAACCACCCAAAAACCCTGGGCAAGGCGTGGGTACGTGGATCCCCCGAATGTCCTCTGTGTTTCCACCCTCCACTTGCGTCTTCAAACTTGTGTACTTCTTTCTTGATCTGGTTTCGTCTTCGTCGACGGCGCATCTTCTTCTCGGGTGGAGACAGGAGGGGAGATCCTTTCATCTAACGGTCGGGACTTTTCGAGTTTTCATTTTCCGCGAGTTGTCCAACGACGGCTGTGCTGCTCCCTCGGTGGACGGCTCCTTTGGAGCTCCAACGACGGCTCCGGAACTCCTCTGCTCCGACGCTGCATCCAGGTTCATCCTCGGTATCCTTTCGGAGGCCTTGCTCGACACTCCAATTCATCGCCGGCTCTGGAGTTTCCTTGTAAAAGAGGAAAAGAGATATTAATATTCTCCTCCATTCGAGAGAATTCGGTGGAGCTGTGCAGAACCAGGAAGACGGAAAGGCGAGACGAGTACGAAAGCAGAGGCTCGCAGCTAGTCGCAAGCATGCTATCGGCCCGTTCCCCGATCAATCCGTCCAGAACTCACAGCTCGTCTTCCCTCTTCTTTCTTGCAGTCTTCTCCCATCCTCTAAGCCTTGGCTGCATGATGGCCCCATTCCTCTTCTTAGCATCTGGTGTGGATCCAGGGGACCGTCTTGTGCGTCCTGTTAACGCTCCCGTCTCCGCGACATCCCCTCCAGCCGATCCAAGCAGTTGCACCGTTTGTCCGACTGGTGGTTGGGGATGTCATTTCCCATCTGCTGTCCACCCCTTGCATTTCGCTACCTGGGGATCCCGCGGTATCCTCCATACCGGGACCGGGCCCCGGGGGCTCACAGGATCTCTTCCAGGGGGCCTAGCGGGGCGGTTTCACGTATGTCCGCGCCCCACTGCGGACCGCCACGCTGTTGTGGCACATTCGGGGAATTCGGGAATGCGTATCCAGGCCGCGGTGGCAGTCCCCCGACACCTTGTCCCTCGTAATGGGGTATCGTGTTCTCTGAAACAGACTCAGGAACGGGGGCCGGGCCACGAAGGCAGCCTCCGCAGCCCAGTCCACCGGATTAACTTAAACTAATCTTCTTTCTTGAGTCTTCGGAATCCTCGCCTTTTGCGTCCTTCCATCCTCGGATCCTGAGTGTTCGTGGTTGACTCTTCACTCCTCTTCGAACCGTCCTTCGTATTTCGCAAGGCGACGTACATGGACCACCTTGCACTTCTTCCGGGGTGTACGCTTGGTCCTGTACACTACGTCGTTGATCCTATCCGTTATCCTGTATGGGCTTTCCCAATCCGCTTGTAACTTCGGGCACTTTCCTTTTACTCTTCGCGGTTTGAACAACCACACTCGTTCTCCTGGTTGAAATTCTACCACAGGAACACGATTGTCGTACCACGACTTCATTTTCGAACTGCAGATGTCCAGACGGCGTCGAACAAATTCGTGGATCCTCTCCACTTTTCCTCAGATCCATTCGGAGTATCGCTGCTCAATGTCCCCGTCTTCCTCCAGTTCTGGGGGCAATCCTCTCCATAGATGCAGGGGTAGGCGAATTTCCTGGCCACACAGGATCATCGCTAGCGTTAATTGGGTTGACATGTCGTGCTGATCTGTCAGCGAGGAGGAACATGGGAATCCACTCGTCCCAATCCTGCTGGTGCTCTGAAAAAACATTGCAAGATATTGGAGCAACGTTCTGTTCAAGCGTTCCACCAGTCCGTCGGATTGAGGATGCAGGGGAGTTGTTCGTGTTTTCTCGATTCCAAGAAGCTTCAGTAATTCCTTGAACACGGAGGATTCGAAGTTCCTTCCTTGGTCCGTGTGTATCTCCAACGGTACACCATGACGACATACTACTTTGTGCAGAAGAGATCTTGCCACTGTGACAGCTCCCTGGTCTGGCATCGCGATTACTTCCGGCCACCGGGTAATGTAGTCCGCCACGACCAGCATAAACCTGTTCCCGGCCAGGGACCTCGGGAGTGGACACACAACGTCCAGGGCAAGCCTCTCGAACGGAGCTCCCACGTTGTATACTTTCAAGTTCCCTGCTCCTCTCTGACGTGAGCCCTTCTTCGCCGCACTGGTGTCACACCGCCGGCACCACTCTTGAACGTCCTGTCGACACGTAGTCCAGAAGAACTGTAGGCCAATCTTCGCCAAGGTCTTGTTCACTCCGAAGTGTCCAGCTGTTGGCGCATCATGGAAATCCTTCAGTACTCCTGCAACCCTTTCGCGCGGCACCACCAAAAGCCTCGAGGTCGTTGTATCATCGTGGGACTCCCATTTGCTGAAAAGCAAACCTTCGTGAACTTCCAGCGAGTCCCAGATTGACCAGTAATATTTCAGCTGTGGGGAGAAAGTAGCAACGTCTTGCCAGCCAGGTTTCCCTCCTTCCCCCTTCTTTTTAAGGATGAATGAGGTCTTCCTTTCATCGCAAAATATCCTGTGAATCTTTTTCACGGTATGCACTTCCTCTTCTGTATCTTTCTTCTCCAGTCGATTGCAGTTCTTACAATTTTCTTTGATGCAAGGTCTTCGTGAAGGTCTATCAGCGTTTCCGTGAGCTTTTCCTTCTCGATGGATAATCTCAAAGTCGTATTCTTGTAGTCGTTCGATCCAACGGGCGACCTGTCCTTCAGGGCGCTTGAAGGTCAAGAGTCAGCGAAGCGCCGCATGGTCTGTCCTTATCAGGAATCTTCGTCCGTAGAGGTACTGATGGAAGTGTTCGATGGATTTCACTACGGCCAGTATCTCTCTCCGGGTGACGCAGTAGTTCCTCTCCGCTTTTCCCAAGGTCTTGGAGAAATAGGCTACGACCTTTTCCTGTCCTTCGCGTTCCTGCGAGAGGACGCCGCCTATGGCGAAATTGGAGGCGTCCGTGTCCAGAATGAAATCCTTGTATCACTGGGTAGATTAGTACCTGGGCTCTGGTTAGTTTCCTCTTCAGTTCTTGGAAAACTCCTTGGCATTCTTCGGCCCATTGGTAGTTCCGTTTGGTCTCGGTGAGGCGATGCAGGGACTTGGCAATCCTGAAGAAATCCTTCACAAATTTTCGGTAGTAAGTGCATACTCCTAGAAAACATCTTAATTCCGTGACGTTCTTCGGCTGTAGTCATTCCGAAATAGCTTTAATTTTCTCCGGATCCGTTTTGACTCCACTCTCCATTACGATGTGGCCCACATATTTTACTTCTCGGCAAAAGAAGGAGCATTTCTTGGGGCTCATCAATAGTCCAGCTTGACGTAAACGTGAAAACACCGTCCGTAGGCGTCCGAGCTCCTGCTCAAAGTCATTCCCGTAGATGATGATGTAGTCCAAGTAAACCAAGTAGATTTTCCAGGTCAGGTTTTGAAGTACGTCTTGCATCAGTCGCTCGAATGTTACAGGGGCGTTGCAGAGTCCAAAGGGCATCACCTTGAACTGCCACAATCCCGTCCCCACTGAAAACGCAGTTTTCTCTCGGTCCTTTTCGTCCATAGAGATCTGCCAGTATCCACTCTGCAAATCCACTGTTGAGAACCGCGAAGATCCAGCGAGGGCGTCCAGGGTATCCTCTATACGGGGTAGAGGATACGAGTCCTTTTTGGTAACCTCGTTCAGGCGACGGAAATCCACGCAGAACCGTATGCTATCATCCTTCTTCTTCACGAGGACGATCGGAGAAGACCACGGGCTCCGGGATTCTTCGATGACGCCCTGCGCCAACATCTTCCTGAGCAGCTCTTCCACTTCTGTCCGACGGTGTAGAGGCAGCCTTCGCAGCGACTGTTTTATAGGAGGGCAATCTCCGGTGTTGGCCGTGTGTTTAACCCGTTCCCAGTTCTTAATCTAACTCGGATCCGCGGCGAAAACGTCCTGAAATTCGCGAAGTAATTCAGCAAATAGCTTTTTCTGTCTTTCTGCAAAACCTGACGAGCAGCGTATATACAGCTCTTCCAAATGGTGTGGGACGACCGTTTCCCTGTCTTCTTCTTGTTTCCTCTTCTCGGCGGTCGGCTCACCAAGGCGTATCTCCGGTTTGCCGGGAAGGCACAGCAAATTCCGGGATAGGTCGATGTTGCAACGGTGCTTCTTCAGGAACGCCGCTCCCAAGATGCACTTTTCCACCATGTCGACGACGTAAAAGTCTTCTACGCTCGAAAGTCCTCCAACGCTGACTTCCAGGCTCTTCTTGCCGAACACTTTCATTTTCTCTCCAGTAGTGGAGCGAATGTCGAGTCTTGTTCGGGCAATGTCCTTCGACGCATACAGTTCTTTAGCCAGAAGGTTAATAGGAGAACCTGTATCAAGGACAATTTTACAAGGTTTTCCACTGATTTTTTCACATACGCAAATCTCGTCTTCCGGATTCCATTGACGCCTAGTTGCCTCCTGCATCGACACACTCTTGACGACCGGGGGACTGTTCCTTACGGTCCGGCGTCTCCCCCTTACGCCATCCTCTTCCCGTTTCCCTGGTAGGGCTTCCTGGTAGGAGCTGCTCCTGTCTGGCCGTTCGTGGCCTTGAAGCAGTCCTTGTGCAGGTGGCCCATCTTTCCGCAAAGCCAGCACTTCGCTATCCTTGCTGGGTCGTCCGTTCGGTCCTCGGGTTTCTCGAATCTCCGCTGTTTCGCCGGGAACCTTTCAAAAGTGTTGTTGGACGATTTAGCCTTTCGCTTTTCCGTGTACCGTCCTCACGATTCGGCCGCAGGGCTGCGAGACATAGCCTCGACGGCCTCGATTTTGAGAGCTCTGGTCACGGCGGCTCTTAAAGAAGTAAAACCGCCGAGTCGCAGTTCCCGCTGCATGACAGAGCTCGACAATGCCGTTACAAACTGAGACGCGGCGAGTTTGTTGCGGGTTTCTGCCGGGCAATCGGCGAAATCGGACTGTGCCAAACGTTCAATTTTGGTGGCAAGCGAGGGGATGCTCTCATCTCTCCGTTGTCTATGGCTCTGGATGAGTACATAGTTCAAATTCGACAGATTTTTCGCCCCGTAGCTTAATTCGAGCGCGGAAACCAAATCTGCGAAACTCTCGCATTGGGCAGCGGAGAGCGTCGTGAGGACGCTCCTTGCTGACCCCCGAGGGAAGCAATCAAGGCTGTAGCCTTTTTTTCGTCATTCCACCGATTAGCGCGCGCGATGGTCTCGAACTGTACTTTGTACTCTTCCCACGACGTTTTTCCGTCGGAAATTGTCGGTTTCACAGCGTACCCCAAGCGGAGTACGTGCGGTTCCGAAAAGGGGGCAGCGGCGGGCGCACCGCCGGGGGTAGGATTAACCGGCGGGGAAACACTATTTACAACGGGCGCCGTCTCCCCACCCCGAAGACTCGTGCCGCTGCCAACCGAATTGCGGCCGTTTTTTAATGAAGCGGCGTCCTTCTCCCTCCTTCGGGCCTCGTCGTCCCTCCAATGTTCCTGCATCTGTCCCACGATGCTTAGCTGGAGGTTAGTGAACAGCTCCTGTAGGGTGGCGTCGCCCGTCGGTTCAGGGGAAGGTTTCGCGGAGGCCGCGGAAGCGCGAGTGGGCATCCCACTTCTGACACCAATGTTACGTTTTGTAATTGACATAACAGAAGTTTATTATACAAGAGCAGTAACACAACATGAGAGAATAATAATAATAATAAACAGTAATCTCTAAGGCAGGGAAATGTAGGTATCGAAACGTCTGCTTATGATTGCGGCTGACTGTCGAATAACAGCTTGACAAGCGATCCGTCCGATCGCCTTCTTCTCGCTGTCCTCTTGTCTTCGTCGCGAGCACCAGGGGGCCATGGATTCTATCCATAGGGTGCCCGCAACAGTATTTACTATATAATCCGACTCCCCCCCCCCTGCCCCGTTACTCACGCCGCGCCACGTGTCTGAACTGGCAACAGTGATCCCCACCACCGTCCGGGGAATCGTACGCGCATTTCTTGCGCGCATCGTGGTGGGCGCCACGTAAAATTAACTGCCTCGCTTCACTATTTCGCTTATTACTCAATCTCATTTAGTAATATCGAGATGACAGATAGCCTAAAACCTTCCCAAATGTTGTCTCAACACATCTGTGAAAACCGCAGGAGAATTGGTTAAGTGCTTTCCGAGTTTACCCGTTGCAAACACAAGAATACATCCCGCTTTATATATGTAGCGAAGAGAAGAGATGCACTAAAAACTAAAAAATTCACCATGGACGTGTTAATATTCATTATTCGTAAAAATCCACGTGTATTTGATTACTTTCAGCATATTTGATGTTACCTGGTAAAATATTTTTTCTTATTTGTAAAATATATATTTGTTATATTTTATTTGTAATAGTTATACCTAAAACATATTTATAGTTTTTTACATAAATGAATACTTTTTAAATCATAAAAATAAAGATTTTGTAAGTTTACATCTTTAAGGGGGACTTCCACTTTACTCTACCACTTCAGCGAGGCGAAGATTTTAATACCTCCGGTAAATCTCATTTTCCCTTTGTTGCCAAATATTTTTCATAACAAATGCTTTGATTTTCCTATAGTCTAAGGTCCAATTCACCGTCCTGTTGAAGTCCCCTGTCTTTTTTTCCGATTTTAAGTTATCACCCTGCAAAGTTAAGTGTTCCATTTTACCCGACTCTCCCCTATACAAAGTACTATACATCGGTATACATAATACCACAGACGAGGTATAGGATAGACCTATCAACCAAAGTATTTTTCTGTCACTGGTTTGGAGGGTCCTAGGTCCCCTTCCCATTTTAGTGTCGCATGCAACGTTACCGGCGAAGTCTCGAAACAGATTGTAATGCTACGCGTGGTAGGAATTAGAATTCAGCACGGTATAACTGCTTTTTTTTTTAGTCGAAGCCCGGGATTTACAAATGTTTCTGTTAGAGTAACAATTTAAAAATCGTCTTATGAACATATTCCGTTCAGCGGAAGAGAAAGGAGGATGAAAATAAAACGATATCACCTATTCCGGTTTATTTAATGCAAAACAAATTTCATTCGCTTGCAATAACGTAATTTGTAAAAAGAGTGCTTTAAAGTTTTTTAAGAACACCTGTTGCTGAATCCCACCCATTCATCAGGTGTTTGTGCATCCATTAATGATGGTCTATATGATATAATACAGTCATATAATAATAAAAAAAAATTTTGTTCCATATTTAATCTACGACACTCAATTTTTTTTAAGTCGGCGCCAGATTTACACTGTGCAAATGATGAGGCGCTGATTTAAAAAAAGTTGAGTGTCGTAGATTAAATAAGGAACAAAATTATTTTTTTATTTTTGAGCGCATTTTAATTTTTTTGAAGTCGGTTTTAATTATGATTTTCCATTTCTTGGACCGATGCGCCATTATTGTGGCTTTAACACGCAGGAGGCGAAAAATTTCTCCGCGCAGGGGTATAGCGCAGCGGTCAACCCTGTCGTAGCTAAAAATTTTGAAACTGAGACGGGTACGAGACCAATCGACATTGTTTTCAAACCTCATTACAGTAATCTGGGGTGAGTCGTAAATCGATCATAAAAGCGGAGCGCGCAGCTCGCTTACCTGGGCCAGGAAATTCCCAATAGCTCTTTGCCACGTGAATTTGAAAGAGACCATCCCAAAATTTTCGAAGCTCGGGGATCACTGCTGTCCAGCGGTCACTGGCAGCTCTCCGAAGAGATTGCTTTTGTCGGCCACCGACCATTTCGTTCTTTTGTCGATGTCGACAGGCTCGACGTCGCGGTTTCAGCCACGTCCAACAATGCGTTTGCAGACCTCAGAATCTATTGTTCTGGTTTTCTTTTTCATAGTTTTATCTTTAATGCAGTGTATGCATAGATAAGACTTAACGGACAACTAATCAGACGTGTATTTGATAGTAGCGGTGTTTTAATTTTTTTCTAGAATTTTTGTGTCTGAATGTTTTAAACTTTTAGCTACTCAACGCCACACTTATACCGGCTTCCATTAATGCCATTTTTTTTAGAATGATGCGCCATTATTGTGGCTTTTACACGCAGGAGGCCAAAAATCTCTCCGTGCAGGTGTATACCGCCACGGTCAACCTTATCGTAGCTTAAAATTTTGAAATTCAAGACCATTATACTCATTCATCTTTTTTCTTCAGTGTCGGATCTGTATTCGTACTCAGAAAGTTAAAAAATCCAATGGCCACGACATTTTAGCCTTTTCCCTGTACGCTCTCTTGAAATCGGTTGAACGGTAACGCGTACCTTTTTTTACGACCCTGAGGGGTTTTAAGGTAAAAGCTTTCAAACGACGCGGCTTGGGGGTCATAAACGCTAGAGTAGTGGCATAAGGACAAAGTCAGCAATAGGCCATTCAGTAATCAGTATGCCAATTTCTATCACAGAAATATCACAAATGGATTACTAGTATTTTTCTGATGAAAATTACACCAAACTTGATAAAATCCTGATTATTTTTAATGACTGTGATGGAAAGTACTTGGAGTAAAGTAATTCAGGAAAGTAATAAAGAGTACCTGAATTCTACATGAACTGACACCGAACAGCTTTGTGCGCCCAGATCTTAACGTAAGCGATACCTACGCTCGTGTATTTACACCGTAGATGTTTTTTATAATTTTTAAATCCATTCAATAGTTAATAAGGACAGAGCCAATCAATTTGTAACGAAACATAGGGATTTAGGGGCCTCGGAACCCAAAAACTACGAATATAAATTTTACAAAAACGTTTTAATTCATTATTTTCAATGATTTTTACGTGTCGTAGGATGGGCACCGTCTATTTAGAGACGCGCGATGTGCAGAGATTTGCGGGAATGTTAGTAATAGCGTCAATTTTTAATATTTTTCGGCGTACGATACGTGAAAATATTAGTTAAATATTCCACTACATTTAAATACTAACAATGAATTTCATCTTGCAATTTATAGTTTGTATAAGCTCTCAAGAATTGCCATATTGCAGCGCCATATAGGCTCCTGATCCCCAAAATAGATTTTCAGAGAGAAATCCAGCGTGAGTCGTTGACAAACCGAGCCAAAGCGTAGCTTAGCGGAAGCCCGTCCTCTATGTTAAACTCTCACTCTAAACAAGTCACGTGTATACAAGCACGCACACATCTTTCAGTATTTCAACACATTTCAGAGTAGTTCTTGAGTTGGACGCTGTTCATGAACAGGGGCCGCTAAATTCAGTCCTCAAATTATGGGTCGGTAACACAGTTTGGGTGGTGACACGAAGTCCCATAAGGTGATAGGTCTATTCCATACCTCGTCTGTCATAATACTGTTACTTTTTGCGTTCGACATAATATAAATTTTCTGAACAGCAACGATAACAGAACATTAAATACGGGGTAACAAGAATAATATCAGAACAGGTAACGAATATAATCAGTTAGGAATACAATATCGATACGTCTGCTTGTAATGGCGGCTGACTCCCGAATGACAGCTTGACAGGCGATCGATCCGATCGCCTTCTTCTCGCTGTCTCTTGTCTTCGTCGCGAGCACCAGCGGGCCATGAATCTTCTACATAGGGTGCTCGCAACACTGCTCCCCCCTTCGAGGAGCGATCGTCCCGACCGCTGCAGATTCTCCTTTGGTGGCAGCTGCACCCTGGCTCGGAAGAGTGGGAAGGACGCTATGTGGCCTCTTCCGTCCGTCGCCTCGGTATTCACCTTCACGCCCAGGGAAAAACCACCCCAAAAACCCTGGGCAAGGCGTGGGTGCATGGCTCTTCGCGTCTCTACCCTCCACTTGCGGCTTCAGTCTTGCGTACTTCTTTCTTGTATGGACTTCATCTTCTTCGATGGCGCATCTTCTTCTTGGGTAGAGACTGGCAAGAGGTCCAATCCTTTTTCTGGTCGTGCTCGTCCAACGATTCATTCCTGGTGTTCCCTCGGCGGAAGTCCAGCGACGACGCTCTTCTGGAGGTTCCGGTTCCTTGTCCCACGACGTCCCCGGAACTCCAACAGTCCCTCGGTGGAAGTCAAGCGACAAAGCTCCTCTGGACTCCAGCTCATTGTCCCACGACGTCTCCGGAACTCCAACAGTCCCTCGGTGGAAGTCAAGCGACGAAGCTCCTCTGGACTCCAGCTCATTGTCCCTTTCAGAAAAACATTGCATGCCTTAATTTTTTTTTTCTTCTTCTCCCGAGGAACGGTGGAGTCGAACAGAGTCAGGGAGACGAAAAGGCGAGACGGGCACGACGACAGGGGGTCACAACTCATGAGCTTGTCACCGGCCCGCTCCCCGATCAATCCTCCCCGGACTCTTAACTCGTCTTCCTCTTCTTTCTTCTTATCTCCTCCAGTACTCCAATCCGTGGCTTCTTGTTGGCCCCATTCCTCTTCGTGGCATCTGGTGCTGCTCCAGGGGACCGTCTCGGTGCAGCTCGTCAGCGGTCCCGTCTCCGCGATGTCCCCTCCGACCGATCCGTGCGACTGCGTCGCACGTCCGTCCGGTGATTGGGGACATCATTTCCCGTTTGCTGTCCACCTCGTAGGAAGGGACCCCTTGGTAGACACTGTACCGGGGACGCGGCCAGGATCCCAGCCAGGAGAGTAGCGGGGTGGTTCCACGTATGTCCGCACCCCGCTGCGGACCGCCACGCTGTTGTGGCACATTCGGGGAATTCGGGACCGCATCCAAGCCGCGGTAGCAGTCCCCCGATACCTTGTCCCTCGTCGTGGGGTATTGTGCACCTGTAACAATCTCAAGAGCGGGGCCGGACTACGAAGGCAACCTCCGCAGCCCAGTCCACCGGATTAGCTTAAACTAATCTTCTTTCTTGAGTCTTCTCTCGGAAGTCTTCATTCCTCTTGTAATTGTCCCTCATATTTCGCAAGGCGTCGTACGTGGACCACCTTGTACTTCTTCCTAGGCGAGCGTTGAATTCTGTAGACGACGCCGTTGATCTTGTTTACCACCGTGTAGGGTCCTTCCCAGTCGGACTGCAGTTTTGGGCACTTCCCTTTCATTCTTCGTGTTTGGAATAACCACACTCGTTCTCCGGGCTGGAACTCCACCGTCCTAACGTGACTATCGTACCAGGACTTCATCTTCGAGTTGTAGATATCCAGACGGCGTCGAACAAACTCGTGAATCCTCTTCATTTTTCCTCGGACCCATTCCGAGTATCCCTGCTCGACGTCCTCGTCGTGTTCCACTTCCGGAGGCAGTCCTCTCCAAAGTTGTGCGGGTAAACGAAGTTCTTGACCATACAGGATCATCGCTGGCGTTAATTGGGTAGCCTCATGTCGCGCTGATCTATAAGCGAGGAGGAACATGGGAATACACTCGTCCCAATCTCGTTGGTGCTCTGAAACAAACATTGCGAGATATTGGAGCAATGTTCTATTCAAACGTTCTACCATCCTGTCGGATTGAGGATGTAGGGGAGTTGTTCGCGTTTTCCTGATTCCCAACAGCTTCATCAATTCCTTGAACACGGAGGATTCAAAATTTCTTCCTTGGTCCGTGTGTATCTCCAATGGTACACCATGACGACAAACCACGTTGTGCAGAAGAGCTCTTGCCACTGTGACAGCTCGCTGGTCTGGCATCGCGATTACTTCCGGCCACCGGGTAAAGTAGTCCGCCACGACCAGCATAAACCTGTTGCCGGCCTGAGACCTCGGGAGCGGACCCACAACGTCCAGGGCAAGCCTCTCGAACGGAGCTCCCACGTTGTATACTCTCAGGTTCCCTGCTCCCCTTTGACGTGGTCCCTTCTTCCCCGCACAGGTGTCACACCGCTGGCACCACTCTTGAACGTCCTGTCGACACGTGGACCAGAAGAACTGTTGGCGGATCTTCGCCAAGGTCTTGTTTACTCCGAAGTGTCCAGCTGTTGGCGCATCATGGAATTCCCTCAGTACCTCTGCGACCCTCTCGCGCGGTACTACCAAAAGCCATGAGGTCGTCGCACCATCGTGGGACTCCCATTTCCTGAAAAGCAAACCTTCATGAATTTCCAGCGAGTCCCAGATTGACCAGTAATATTTCAGTTGTGGGGAGAAACGAGCAACGTCGTGCCAGACGGGCTTCTCTCCTTCCCCCTTCTTTTTCAAGATGAAGCCAATCTCTTCATCTTTTTCTTGGCTTCGTTTCCATTCATTCTTCCTTTCTTCAAAGAATATCCGGTGAATCTTCTTCGTAGAGTGCATTTCCTCTTGTGTCTCCTTTTTATCCAGTCGGTCGCATTTCTTACAATCTTCTTCGCTGCAAGGTCTTCTAGAAAGTCCATCGGCGTTTCCGTGGGCTCTTCCTTCCCGGTGTCGAATCTCGAAGTCATATTCTTGTAAACGTTCAATCCAACGGGCAACTTGTCCTTCGGGGTTCTTGAAGCTCAGCAGCCAACGAAGCGCTGCATGATCCGTCCTCACGAGAAATCTCCGTCCGTAGAGGCAGTGGTGGAAATGCTCGATAGACTTTACCACTGCTAGTAACTCCCTCCGAGTCACGCAGTAGTTTCTTTCGGCTTTACCTAAGGTTTTGGAGAAGTAGGCTACAACCCGCTCTTGGCCTTCGTATTCCTGCGAGAGGACACCGCCTATGGCGAGGTCGGAGGCATCCGTATCCAGGATGAAATCCTTGTCCATCACCGGATAAGCCAGCACCGGTGTTCCGGTTAGCCTCTTCTTTAATTCTTGAAAAACTTCTTGACATCCTTCGGTCCATTGGAAATTTTGTTTGGCCTCGGTGAGGCGATGCAGGGGCTTGGCGATCCTGGAAAAATCCTTCACAAATTTCCTATAGTAGGTGCATAATCCTAAGAAACTTCTTAATTCCGTCACGTTCTTCGGTTGTGGCCATTCCGAAATCGCTTTAACCTTCTCGGGGTCCGTCTTGACTCCGTTCTCGGTGACGATGTGGCCCAGATACTTCACTTCCCGACAGAAGAAGGAGCATTTCTTGGGGCTCATCAATAGTTCGGCTTGACGTAGACGCGAAAACACCGTTCGAAGGCGTTCGAGCTCCTGTTCAAAGTCCTTTCCGTAGATGATGATGTCGTCCAAGTAAACCAAGCAGGTCTTCCATGTCAGGCCTCGAAGTACGTCTTCCATCAGCCGCTCGAATGTTGCAGGGGCGTTGCAGAGTCCAAAGGGCATCACTTTGAACTGCCACAGTCCTGTCCCCACTGAAAACGCAGTTTTCTCTCGATCCTTTTCGTCCATAGAGATCTGCCAGTATCCGCTCTGTAGATCTACGGTTGAAAACCACGAAGATCCGGTGAGAGCGTCCAGAGTATCCTCTATACGGGGCAGAGGGTACGAGTCCTTCTTCGTTATCTCGTTCAGGCGTCGAAAATCCACGCAGAACCTTATGGTGCCGTCCTTCTTCTTGACAAGGACGATCGGAGAAGACCACGGGCTTCGCGATTCCTCGATTACGCCCTGTACTAACATCTTCCTGAGCAGCTCTTCCACTTCTGCTCGACGGTGTAAAGGCAACCTCCGCGGTGCCTGTTTTATGGGCGGGCAGTCTCCAGTGTCGATGACGTGCTTCACCCGGTCGCAATTTCCTATCTGAGTCGAGTCCTTGGCGAAAACGTCCTGAAATTCACGGAGTAAATCAGCAAAAAGTTTCTTTTGTCTTTCCGCCAAACCTGACGAACAGCGTGTGTACAGCTCTTCCAAATGCTGTGGGACGACTGTTTCCCCTTCTTCTTCCGATTTCTTTTTCTCGGGGTTTGGCTCTCCAAAGCGAATATCCGATTTGCCGGGTAAGCTCAGCACACTCCGAGATAGGTCGATGCTGCAGCGGTGTTTCTTCAAGAAGGCCGCTCCCAAGATGCACTTTTCCACCATGTCGACAACGTAGAAGTCTTCTACGCTCGAGAGTTCTCCAATGCTGAGTTCCAAGCTTTTCTTTCCAAATACTTTGATTTTCTCCCCTGTGGTGGAGCGAATGTCGACCTTCGTCTTATCGAGGTCCCTTGTGGGGCAGAACTCCTTCTCCAGAAGGTTGATCGGAGAACCTGTATCTAAAATAATCGGACAGGGTTTTCGATTTATTGTTCCACATACGTAGATTTCTCCAGTTGGATTCCGCGCAGTCGCCTCCTGCATCGCCACACTTTTGACGACCGGGGGACTGTTCCTTGCGGTCCGGCGTCTCCCCCTTACGCCGTCCTCTTTCCGTTTCCCTCATTGGACTTTTTGGTAGAAGTTGCTCCTGTTTGGACGTTCTTGGCCTTGAAACAATCCTTTTGCAGATGCCCCGTTTTTCCGCAAATCCAGCACTTCGGTTTTCTTAGTTGGTCGTCCTTTCGTTCCTCGGGCTTCCCAAATCTTGGCTGTTTCGCCGGGAACCTTTCAAAATTGTTCGAGGATTTAGCCTTCCGTTTTTCCGGATAGCGATTTCGCGATTCGACCGCGGGACCTCGAGACATGGTCTCGACAGCTTCGATCTCGAGGGCCCTGGTCACGGCGGCCCTTAACGATGTAAAACCGCCGAGTCGCAGTTCCCGCTGCATAACCGAGCTCGACAATGCCGTAACGAATTGTGACGCAGCAAGCTTGTCGCGTGTTTCTGCCGGGCATTCGGCGAAAGCGGACTGCGCTAATCGCTCGATTTTGGTGGCAAGCGAGGGGATGCTCTCATCTCTCCGCTGTCTATGGCTCTGGAAGAGTACATAGTTTAGATTTGACAGATTCTTCGCCCCGTAACGGAATTCGAGCGCGGAAACCAATTCCACGAAGTTCTCGCATTGGGCAGCGGAGAGCGTCGTGAGGACGCTCCTCGCCGACCCCCCGAGGGAAGCGATCAAGGCTGTAGCCTTTTTTTCGTCATTCCACCCATTTGCGCGCGCGATCGTATCAAATTGCACTCTGTACTCCTCCCACGAGTTTTTACCGTCAAAAATTGTCGGTTTCACCGTGTACCCCAAGCTGAGTACGTGCGGTTCCGACAAGGGGGTAGCGGCGGGCGTTCTAACGGGTGCGGGGATAACTGTCGGCGGAACACTATTTACAACACTATTTACATGTACATTCTCCCCACCCCCAGGATGCGCGCCGCTACCAACCGAACTATAGCCATTTTGTAACGAAGCGGTTACGACCTGCATTCGTTCCTCCATGTTCGACAGGCGTGCCTCGAAGGCCGCCTGTGTTCGCCGGTCCTCTGCGTCCTTCTCTTCTCTGCGACGATCCTCCCTTTGCCAGCGAGCTTCGTCGTCCTTCCTCTGCTCTCGCATGTGTCCTACGATGCTTAATTGGAAAGAGGTGAACATCTCCTGTAGAGAGGCATCACCCGTCGCTGCAGGAGAAGGGTTCGCGGAGGCCGCGGACGCACGAGTGGGCATCCCACTTCGAGTGGGCATCCCACTTCTGACACCATTGTTACTTTTTGCGTTCGACATAATATAAATTTTCTGAACAGCAACGATAACAGAACATTAAATACGGGGTAACAAGCATAATATCAGAACAGGTAACGAATATAATCAGTTAGGAATACAATATCGATACGTCTGCTTGTAATGGCGGCTGACTCTCGAATGACAGCTTGACAGGCGATCGATCCGATCGCCTTCTTCTCGCTGTCTCTTGTCTTCGTCGCGAGCACCAGCGGGCCATGAATCTTCTACATAGGGTGCTCGCAACAATACATATAGATCGGCAATGCGATGCACATGGGTTGTTTCATAGTTCTTGAACTTGCGTACGATTTATCCTTAATTCTGTCCTGTGATAAGGCTGTTAATGGCTGTTAATGGTGAACCTTTCTAATTTATAATATTAAAAATTGCCTGAAGTCATTCCCTATGCAAATTATCTTTATAAAAAGAAGTGAGATCCCCATAAAAAACTTTAAAAAAGGGACATGAAAAAATCAAAGACGGAAAAGAGTATTATAAAATATATATAAAAAAAAGTGAAATCAAAATGAGCTGCAAGTACATAAAGGTGTTTTATAATACTCACGGACATTTTAATAATGTGAAGATAAAATTTAACATCTAGACATTTGCCTAGATCTCCACGGCCTGGAAGTCAAATACTTGGCGTGGCCAGGCAAGGTCAAGGTGTCGATGAATAAGAATTATTTAAAAACGCAAAATAATGGCAGTGTATTCATATTGGCAAATTGACAAATTGACAAATTATGTGCAAGGTTGTGAGTAGTATAACTATGCCGATTCTAACCCAAATTTGAGTTTGAAGGCCATTTCCCCCACCCCTCCTCCGACCTTGAAACTCAAATTTGAGTTTCAAAAGTCGGTGGAAAATTCCCGCAGGCGCGCGGCCGGGCGGCGGATGACGTCATACAGATGGCGAAGTGGTGGGGGTATAGCGCGAGAGCAGAAGATATCAATCGATACCGAACCGCATCGAGGAGGACCGCGGGTGAATTGCCGCTACCTCTGGAGCGTGGTACCAACCACAGTCGGTAAGGAAGAAAATATTAATTTAAGATATTAAGAATAATCGAAAAACTGAATCTCGGGCGACGGGGCTCGAACCCAAGACCTCCGCGTTACGAGTCAGCCGCCTAACCAACTCCCCCAACGCCCACTCTCTGACATTAGTCTTTAATGAATGGTACATATACCGAGCGTCACCAAGCATAATCCATTATTTTTTATCGGATGATGTCGGACAATGTCGGGAAAGATCGATGTTTTCCGCACCGCGTCTTCGGAGGAGGGAAAGAGAGAGAGCATTACTTTAATGCTAAATTCGGAGGGTGGGAAAGAGAGAGCATCACTTTTAAAGCTAAATTCGAGAGATAGAGACGGCACTACATAGTGGTACAATCGCTTTCGTTCTAAAAATTTTCAAAATGATTTTAAATCTTAGCGTCGCAGCGTATCGCGCGATCAGGCGTATAAATTAATTCCCCTGGAACAGCTGCGCAGGATGACATCATTTGGTGGCGCGAGGAATGAAATAGAATTATGTGAAGTCAGCAAATCTTAGAATTAGGTGGCGAGAAGGATGGTGGTTAAATAAAATGGAGAAATAATATGCGTTTAAGAAATTTATTTAAAATTAAAAGAATATAATAAAAAAAGAATATAAAAAAGAATATAATAAAAAGAATATAATAAAAAGGATATAATAAAAGATAAAAAATACAAAATAGGAAAAAATAGAAAAATAGGGAAAAAAAAATAAAAAGAAAAAATATAAAATTATTGTGGTGATGGCGGTGATGGGGGTGGTGGTGGTGAGGGGGGTGATGGTGGCGATGGAGGGTGTGGAATTTCATATGGTGCCCATCTAAATGCAGCCGGCAGCTGCACCATTGGCCGCCGCGGCACTGCATATGGCCGCAGCCGCGCGGCCCCATATGCCGGCCCCGACCGCCGCATCTGCACCCCTCGAGGTGCAACCTGGAGTGCGCGGGCCTCCAGGCCCACCAGCCAGACTCTTAACTTTTGTAGTGGTAGGTCCTAGAACGTAGACACAAACGTCGATATAATTTTGACACATCAAACATAATAAACATCAAACACACATAACAATGCAAAGTATTATTACATACATGTGGAGGAGGCGGCGACCGCGGCGGCGGCGGCGGTGGCGGCGACGACGACGACGACGACGACGACGACGACGACGACGACGACGACGACGACGACGACGACGACGACGACGACGACGACGACGACGACGACGACGACGACGACGACGACGACGACGACGACGACTACGACGACGACGACGACGACGACGACGACGACGACGACGACGGCGACGGTGGCGGCGACGGCTGCGGCGACGGCTGCGGCGACGGTGGCGGCGGCGACGGTTGCGGCGACGGCTGCGGCGACCTACAGTCGCTTGACCACACAGGCGATGGTGGTGGCGAACGCTAGAACATAGAAGCCCCACGATTCAATATTGATATGAACGTCTGATTTGATCTCGCTCGATTTCAACGGTTAAACGCGATAAATGTCAAAAAAATATTGTTAAGTACATACCTCGGGGTCACACTCAGGGGCGATCCTCTCCAATCCCATTCTTTTTTCGCACATAATTTTCACACTTTCAAAATTAGACTGTTCTCTACCAAGTTTTGAATGCAACTGGTCTCGCTGCATCTCCAAGCTCTCGCGTATAAACTCCTATCATGAAATCGAGAAGTGCGTAGCTTTGCAAAAGTAAGATGCTGTTGTTCTCTACCTTCATTTTCGCTGACCATCCTCTCCTTATTCCCACGCATCTTCTTTCCTTTTTCTTTGGACACATTATTCGACTTTGAATGTGTATGGAACATGTATTGAGCCACTTTTATCGTATATCGAACGTGAATCGAACGTGAATCGAATGTGAATCGAACGGGTATTGAACGACTCTGAACGTGAATCGAACGTGAATCGTACCACTCTGAATGTGAATCGAACGTGAATCGAACCACAGACCAGGTATAGAATAGACCTATCACGGAATGTAATTTTGTGTCACACGCTCGGGGGGCTCGCGAGCCCCCTTACCATTTTCGTGTCACACCCAACGTTATCGATTCAGTCTAAAATAAGATTACAATGCTACGAGTGGTAGGAATTGAAATTAAATCTTATCGGAAACGTTTAAAATCTAAAACGGCATGAACGTTAAGACTAATTTCAAGAAACATGTTGCATAATTCCGGTTACTAATACATTTTGATAGAAGCATAATTTGCACTTATTTCGATAAATTTCGATCATAAATATTATATAAATACAACCGCGTAATAAACATTTATACAGTCTCTTAGTTAGGTTATATTTTCGGTCACTTCGAAGAGTGGATTTTCTGTCCTCGAAGTGACAGAAAATATACTTAACCTATATGCTACAGGATAATAAATGTTTATTGGATATTTCGTTCTTTTGGGCTACATTTGTGAACTTTTTATGACTTAACATCCTTCCAAAATATTATTATTACGCCTCAACGATATATTTATGAAGTCGATGAGTGTAATTATTCGTGGTTAAGAAATCAAAATTTCCTATTCATAACGTCATTTTTTTAGTACATTTCATCGAAATAATAAGTTTTAGCTTAATTTGTTTATGTTTGCCAAATTCATGCTTTTTATTAGACTCTACTTGATTTTAGCATCAATTTTCATGTTTATAGATTTCTATGCTTGATTAGAGGTGTGACTATCGATTATTGATAGATTATCGATATCTTATTGATATTTAACAATATATCGACAATATCGTTAAGATATCGTTAAGACGAATAGATCTATTCGCCTCTTCTAGAAGAGGCTTCTAGAATATAACACACTTTGTTGCAGCAACGATGCAAATAACAATTTTAAAGACATTGTAAAGCAACGATACATATTCATACTTTTAAAGATATCGCTTTCGATACTCAGCGGCTCAGCACCGATGTTTTCGCCCATTCACAACGGTGTTCTTCGGTGCTGGATAGCGCCGTGAATGGGCCCAGCACCGGTTTTTACGGTGCTCACTTTTCGAGTACCGTTGCCAACGGTACAGACCTTTTTCCGCTTAGAATGCAACGCATTAATTGTATAATAAAGTCAATCAGAATCTATTTGTTTGTATTTGAATTCACGGCGCTGTCCAGCACTGAAAAACACTGAATGGGCTCAGCACCGATATTTTCGTCCATTCACAACGGTGTTTTTCGGTGCTGGATAGCGCCGTGTATGGGCCCAGCAACGCTTTCTACGGTGCTGACATTTTTTCGTGTATACCTGAGCTGCTTTCCCAGATAGGACACGTCGTCTATAAGTCGTGTGCTATCTGGGACTATTCGCGTCAACGATATCTTAACCATATTATCGATATATCGAAATATCGATAACATTTCGATAGTCACACCTCTACCTCAAAGTCACAGAAATTATAACCTATATGCTATACCCAATTTCATAAATATATCGTTGCGGCGTAACAACGATATTTTGGAAGGATGTTAAGTTATAAAAAGTTCACAAATGTAGCGTAAAGGAACGAAATAGCCAATAAACATTTATTGTCATATAGTATATAGGTTATATTTTCTGTCACTTCGAGGAGGGGACTACATAATAATCACGCGCATCCAGCCTGCGCATTTTCCCTAGCCTGGACGGCCCCGGCCGCATGAAAGGGGAACTTTCCCCACCCTACATTAGTGGTAGTTGGAACGATATTTCTGAGCTTGGGTACGCGGAAAATTTGACCTGCGGTCCCAAGCGGGAAAAAAGTTCATTAAATTTCATTAAATTCTTTATATTTAGTGGGATTATTACTAGGGACTGTAGCCGTAATTATTTCTTTTATATTTCGAAGAACTGTCTTTAAATGTTTAAATAATTACTTTACGCTACCCTGACATTCAATTGACTAACCTGCTAAGAAAACTATTAAAAATGTTATATTACGCGGCTAAATACATGCTTTTCTGACTTTCTTTCTTCCATAAAATATGGTAAGATCGGATTTTTCGAGTCGGTCTTATAAACGTTTTACAACATTTACGCTTGAGACAACGCAATACAGCATTTCCTCTAGTTCCTATCACTTTTTTAAATATGGAAACATAGATATCAGGTTCACATAGATTTCTAAAATTATTCAGAAGGCGCTTGGAAGGAATACAGGGCCATTAATATGCAGTATCCTCTAATGGAAAAATAATTTTTCAAAATTTTTATCATTATGCAAACATCTGTATTGTATGTCAGATTTGTCTACTAAAATGAAACCAATTACAACGCAGTTTGGTATGAGGAAGGTACGGCAAAAAATTGGTGCAGAAAGAGGAAAAATAATAACATATTTTTTTAAAATCCAGAAAATAATACGATAGCGAACGTTCAGTAGATGTGCGGCCTTTTTCTCACCGATTGTTGAGGTCAAGGCCATCGAAAAGTTCGTCTTTTTTTTTAAACAGACGCCGTTCCCAGAAACGCGATACACCTGAAGGCAAAAATCAATGCGACTTGAAATGTCTTGCAAGCAGAGCTCGCTAAATCAGGCGTTTGCTCTTAACGAATCTTTACCATTTTTTATTTTGTTTAAATGCTAAACAAATAAAATATGAAAAAAGTGGGTAGGTAGTGATTTATTTTTAGGGTTTCCATAATTGTCATTGAACATTTAAATGCTAATTAAATAAAACATGAAAAAAGTGGGTAGGTAATGGTTTATTTTACTCTGTAAAATATTTCACGGGAACAGTGAAATACGGGACAGTCCCGTATATACAGGACGTATAGCAACTCTACATATGTACATACCTACTTGCCCGAATCACGTCGTATTTGATTTTCCTTTTATTAAATAATCTCACTAATATGCCGTTAATGCTCGAATCGAGCCGAAACAGAGAATGTAAAAATTTCACCTTATGATTAGCTTAGCATGTGTACGTACATGTTTTCCGCTTTTAGTTACTGATTACGGCTTTTCCAGAATTTGTAAAAGAAATTAAAATCTAAAAGCCTAGCTTGTCCGTGGACCGACATCGACATGCGAAAATCAGACGCACGGAGAATGCAAGAAGACAATGTAGTATTATACTTTGTTGCCGCTGCCAGAATGATCGTTTGTCGCGTAAAGGACCTCCGTGCCGTTTCCCTCCCATTTTATCTCACACGCGAGTCGCGACGTCCGTAAAACAGGACCTTTTTTTTACTTGTGCTTTAAAAAATACCATAACTGTTTTCTCATATGTACATATCTAGGAATAATGAAAACAGACCTTAACGCAAGCGATACGCTCGGGTGCTTACATCGGAGATGTTCTTTACAATTTTTAAATCCATATAATAGTTAATAAGGAAAGGGCCAATCAATTTGTAACGAAACGTAGAGTTTTAACTACTAATCTATCGTTCCCAAGTAATAAATAAACTATTGCATAATATCCTCGGGTGCCGAAAACTACGAATATAAATTTAAAAAAAACGTTTGGATTCCTTGTTCTCAATGATTTATACGTGTCGTAGGATGGGCACCGTTTATTTAGACATGCGCGGAGTGCAGAGATTTGTGGGAATGTCAGTAACAGCGTCAATTTTTAATATTTTTCGACATACGACTCGCGAAAATGTTAGTTAAGTGTTCTACTACACGTAAAGTACTAACAATCAATGTCATCTTGCAATTTATAGCTTGTATAAGCTTTCAAGAAGAGATCACCGAAATAGATTTTCGGAGAAAAATCCACGCGAATCCTCGTGAGTCGCTGACAAACCGAGCCAAAGCGTAGCGTAACAAAAGCCTGTTCCTCTGTCAAACTCTCACTCTAAACAAGTCACACGTATACAATCACGCACACCTTTCAGCATTTCAACACATTTCAGAGTAGTTCCTAAGTTGGACGCTGTTCATGAGCAGAGGCCGCTAAATTCAGTCCTCGAGTTATGGGTCGGTAATACAGTTTGGGTGGTGACACGAAGTCCCATAAGGTGATAGGTCTATTCTATACTTCGTCGATGATCGAACCACTTTCAACATCAATCGAACCACTTTCAACCACAATCGAACCACTTTCAACATCAATCGTACCACTTTCAACATCAATGGTACCACTTTCAACATCAAACGTACCACTTTCAACATCAATCGAACATCAATCGAACCACTTTCAACATCAATCGAACCACTTTCAACATCAATCGTACCACTTTCAACATCAATTGAACCACTTTCAACATCAATCGTACCACTTTCAACCACAATCGAACCACTTTGAACGTGTATGGTACCACTTTCAACATCAATCGAACCACTTTCAACCACAATTGAACCACTTTCAACATCAATCGAACATCAATCGAACCATTTTCAACATGAATCGAACATCAATCGAACCACTTTCAACATCAATCGAACCACCTTGATCGTGTATCGAACGTGTATTGAACCACTTTCAACCACAATCGAACCACTTTCAACATCAATTGAACCACTTTCAACATGAATCGAACCACTTTGATCGTGTATGGTACCACTTTGATCATGTATTGTACGTGTATGGTAACTTTCAACGTCTATCGTATCACTCTGAACGTGTATCAAACCACTTCTACATAATTATAACTATCGTCTTAATCTAGCATACATCATGTGCAGGAGATTAGGTTGGAGAGGGTGAAGAAAAACATTTTATACATTAAAATTGATTATATTTTATTTAAGCATTTCTCTCTGGCGTTTAGACCACCAGTTGAATATTTTAAATACATTTTGCATGGCACAGTGCTTTGCGTGTCTGCCACATCGCAGAGTATTAATTACATTTAGCTTATTTAGAGATTTGATATCTTCGTAGTCAATGTCCAGCGTCTCAATGACCACGTCCATTCTCGTATCTTCATCGAGGAAATTCGCAAGCCAGTCGCGTTTCTGCAACCCTTTAACGTATACGATATGGGATGCGTCATCTTCTTCGTCGATCGCATCAGCTACAGCTTTCGTAATTAGCCGCTTGGCCATACAGTATGGAACGTCTCCATCGTCCCACCGTAGCCCATGATGTTTTACCACCAACCACCGAATGCTCGATTTGTCGGATTTCGTAAGAAGATATTGCGGCATCGAACTCCCAAAAACATAGTGCGAGAGAATTGTTCCCATTCGTAGGACAGCCACTTCCTTGACAACAAATCTTCCATCGACGATGAACCCTTGCAGGTCAACAAATGTTGGCACGGCCATTATCGATACGATTTAGAGGTCCGCTCGCTTCCAAGACAGATGGGAGAATGCAGTCCTTCTCGTAAAGCATCTCGATTTTCACAATGAAATTTTCTTTTGGTATGAATTTGACACAGGAGAGGGCGTGGCAATTTCATTGATTTTGCGCACCACGTTTGTCAGCGGATTGTATTCAACCACCCGATCGTGTAGAATCAGACAGTAGGCCGTAGTATTTATCGGCACATTCTCTTTACACTCGAATTCTATGCGCACGTCCACGGTGCCATTCTTGATCGACTCATTTTGTCGCGAGCAATCAATCACCACGAGGGGACCAAATTGTAAAAATTCGGCCACGGTGAATAATGCCTCGTTGCAACTATGTCCATAATACGATTTATGGAATTGCGTATACATATAATACAAGATGGCATGCTTATTCTTGTCAAAGTCCAAGTTCATGTCATCGTATGGGTAAAATTCCGAGTTGAGAAAAAGTTTTACATTGGTCAATTTGCAGTTGTTGAACCTAGTAACGTCTTCGCTCATCACATTCCTTCGACCAGTCTGTAGAGCAAGGATAATAACTCGCGGCTTCTCCAGCTGTGCAGATGCCTTCACGGCCCACGAATGCTTGGTTGTACTCTGTAAGAGAGGATACTCGTACAGATCCCACGATTGAAAACAAATGCTCACGTTTTGTCCACGTTCCAAAGCACGAAGCAAGGATAGCTTATTAACGTCGGTCAGCGTCACATGAGGCATCCGCAATTGCACTTTAAGTAATTCAATTTCTGGTTCCAGCATCGGCGATCCTATTAGAGCATTATTGTCGTTGCGCGATCGTATTAAAATCAATTCGTGACGCACATTAATAATAATGCGTTTGTAGTCCTCGCAAAATCCCAGCAAATATTTGAGTGGGATGCAAAAATTGAAATGATTTTTCAATATTGACCCATCGCGCCGTTTCAAGCCCCATCCGGCATTCTCCATATTTTTGTCTTCGCCAGATGTCAACGATACATAGTTTTTAAGGGTGCTAGTTATTCCAACGTTTCTGTTGCGATCAATCTCCACGCCATTCAGCTCGTATCGAATCTCATCAAATAAGAACGCCACGCAATTATTTCCCAACGTCACCGTTAATGTATCGTTTGGCTTATTTATCTTCAATTTTCCCTCCACGTAGAGGAAACTTTCACACGGCAATGTGTATAAATCCTGCTGTTGTATGGGTATTCTTATTTCATCGCTGTATCCAAACGTAGTGTTGACGTATGGGTTGTATGTGTGAGTCTCAAGCTTGACGATGCGATCATCAAACGTCGGCTTCCCTCCAATGCTTAGAATGCCAACCATTTTTTTTTCAACTTAACCGCGCACAATGAATCCCAATGATTTCAAAAATGCAATGTTCGTAGGACTGAGCCTCTTATTTTTAGCACAATCAGAGCTGTTGCAGGTGTTGTTGTTGTTGTTGTTGTTGTTGTTGTTGTTGTTTTTGTATACAATTTCGTTTGGAAGAAACGGGTTTCTGGAGTCGTTCAGCACAAGCATCTCTTTCGATCACGTCACATGTATTATCGTCGTCGCCGTCGTACATGCAATCTGATGGTAATCTCTTCACCTCGAAAATCGAGCAACCGTCCGTCTTGATCCACAACGCGTATCGTTAGATCGGTAATGACCCGTGCGGTGATTGGAAGGTAAATGATCTGCGCGGGCGTTTCCGATATCTTATATCCTGGTGGGACTCTCGGAGAAAATTCATGTATCGTATGTACGCGCTTCCCATTGTTGTACGCGCCAGCGGTCACGCTGCATTCTACGCGAATAATGTTCACGTTCATGATATTAATTGGATCGTCCGATTCATACCACCGTCCAGGTTCTAATACTCGATTCGTCGAGAATCCCAGTAGCGATCCAATGTTATTGGACTTTGTAAAGTCCACGGCGAACGAGCAGTACAGCTCGCTTTTCATGGTGTTGTTGTTGGGGCGCAACACTATAGGATACACATCGTTGTCACCACCATCATTGACATCGGTGCCACCGAGATTTTGAGGATACCGCTCGAGTAATCGCTGCTTCAAATACTTGGCAATAGCGTCTAGTTCGTAGGAGCCGTGTGGAATCGAAATGTATTCATGAGTGGTGTCGACGCTGTTGCTGATGTCATAGTTTACGACAAAGTAGAATTTATCGTTGCTCGAGTCGATGTTTGGTATTGTGTGATAAGTTTCAAAGGTTGCTAGACCAAGCTCGTAATTATCGTCGCTCAAATCTATGGGTGGAAAGTAGCTTACCGCGAGGGTGCTACTCTTGCCGGTTAGAGTGAATGTTAACGACATATTCCGAGCTGTACGACTGGACTGGTACTGAATCAGAGTGGTGCGAAGTCAATCCTTAAATTTGGTACCAATCGTTTGTAGAAAGCGTAGACATAGTTGTCCGCAATTGCTCTGATCGTACTTCTGATAAGCCGTTCGATTGTATTCGATTTTCACGACATCTTTGTCCAGATATTGTACCAATTCCTTAGGCGGTTGAAGATTTCCAAAGCTGTTGAAATATATAGCTCGATACCCTCTCTTCGCATACGACACCCAATGAGTCCCCGGCCTCTCGACATTGTCCAAATTTACGATACCGCTCTCGTTTCGACATACTCCTCCGGCTGGAAACGCGTTACGCATAAAAACACCTCTAAAGAATGGAATACGCATACGTTTTGCAAACTCCTCCAATTGAGCATCGGTAGTTACGCCCGCGGGCATTTTTATTTTCTTTTCGACGTTTTTTTTTTCGTTTCGATATTCCCTGTCCGCGCTTGTATGGTGCGAGATAAAGTCCACGACCTTCCATGGAGCGATTATGACGTTGCATTTCCTGCAGCTGATGTTGCGCCACCTTATTATCGTTTACCGCCTTGGCTATCCCCGCCGCTCCGCCAGCTAACGATCCGAGAACACCTAGCAGCGGGAGAAGTGGTAATATACCACCCCGTTTTGCTATCGGAAGAATCCGCTTTTTCGGTGCTCTCTTTGGAACCCTTTTGCACAATTTTGCTTTCATCCCCATTCCCATTTTCGTCTTGGCCTTCATAGCTGCCCAAATAGCTGTAGCAGCACCTCTTTCACCTAGAGTCGAGTCTCGCGCAACGATGCGTTTTCGCGCTTTGTCAGCGAGTACGTTATCTGCCGCGTGCCTTTCGCCGAGGTCGTTGCTATGCGAATATGCAATATCGTGTTCGCGACACGCTGCGTCCAAC
The DNA here is from genome assembly GCA_944738655.2 of Andrena hattorfiana. Lineage (NCBI taxonomy): Eukaryota > Metazoa > Arthropoda > Insecta > Hymenoptera > Andrenidae > Andrena > Andrena hattorfiana. Next base: position 18,731,769 of record OX122893.2, on the reverse strand, counting down.
AGATTGATGCCTTGATCACCTCTAGCCAATCGTTTTGCCAGATGAGTTCCTGGGCCGCAAAACTGGTATCCCGGGATATGTAATTCGATAGGTAGCGCGTTTATCGCCCGATTTAACAAACCACAACCTTTCTTCACTCGCATTGGCGACATTCGCTACAGTTTTTAATCAGTGGTGCTGGACCGTCGATATGCGTTCGCTGCCAAGGGCGATTATAATGTTCCAGACACCGACGATACCGCTGAACCTCGGAATCGGCTTTTATATGCTCGGGGAGTCTGTCCCACAACTGATCAATGTATCTCTCGAACTCTCGCAGTAGAATAATCTTTGGTATATATTTCAACTGTTCAGAGGTTAAGTCTCCAATATCACAATTATCCGACAGGACCAGAAGCATTTTGAACACTGAGCTGTTTTGCTTCGGCGCGGACCTATAAATAGGGTGCGTCACCGCTTCGATGTATCAAAATCATTTTTTCACAGTTCGCAGCGAGAATGCGATTCGTGCGACAGCCTGTGACGATACGCGTGTGAATTTTGACGTTAAATCACGAGTGATGCCCTCGAAAACAAAGCGCAAACATGGCAACATGCTACCAAACACTATACGGTGCCTCATTTGTGGCCCATCAAATTGTGGAAAGACCAACGTGTTGGTGAGCTTGTTGGAAAGTCCTCACGGTGTCCGCTTCGAGAACGTGTATGTGTATTCCAAGTCGTTGCAACAGCCGAAATACCAGTATTTGGAGAATTTATTGACCCCGATAGATGAAATTGGCTACTTTACGTTTTCGAATAACAGTGATGTCATCCCACCGAGCGAATCGCTTCCGAATTCCATTTTTATCTTTGATGACGTGGCATGCGACAAGCAAGATACGATAAGGGAATACTTTGCAATGGGGCGCCACTCGAACGTTGACTGCTTCTATCTCTGACAGACGTATGCAAAGATTTCCAAACATCTTATACCCGACAATGCCAATCTGTTGATTCTGTTTAAGCAGGATGGTACCAACTTGAAACATGTGTACAACGATCATGTAAATACTGATATGTCTTACGAGGATTTCTGCGTGCTGTGTCATAATTGTTGGCAACGAGAGTATGGTTTCGTGGTAATAGACAAGGATAGCGCGATGCCCAATGGACGTTATAGAAAGGAATTTAACGAGTTTGCCGTACCGTGAGTTGGTCAATTGTCGTCAACACGTCGGTGGGAAAGCAACGTCTGCTGCACAATGATGATTGATATCGATAGTCTGGAGATTAAGGATCGCGAGAGAATAGCGAAGGAAATTGCAAAAACCAGCGAAGCCATTCGCAAGAAACATCAGGCTTTGAAGTCTGGCAAGATGGAGGAAGATATCGCGTTGGAGATATACTTTAAACTTATCGTCGAACCCTTGAAACATATCGTGGAAAATACCACAGCGGCAGAAGCTGACACATCACCGCTGACAAGCATAGACGTTGAAGAGAATGAAATATTAACGCCTAAAACAAAAATCCAGTCGAAATGGAGCACATCGCGCAAGACAAAGAAGAAACGACACACATCATCGGAATATTCACTCATAACCTCCACACCAGTTCAATCGAAGCGAAAACGACAAAACGATTCCTCGGTTCCTCCCACACCAATAAATACATTTCCCAGTGTACAATTGCTTGCAACCGAGGATGATGATGACGACGTTTTCGAAACTCGTCCAGATGAGTCATTTGTAACATCTATTAGACAGCAACTTCAAACATCCGAGGGACAAGAAACGTTTCGCAACCATTTCGGTCCGCTGGGGCAAGAATACATGAGCGCCATCCTAAGTATGGATAAGGATACAGCAATTGACTATGTGTACGGCGTATACTTTGGCAATAGTGGAACGATGCTTGGAGATAAGGCTTTCGATATGGACAAGGATGATAATATAATCATCGGTGGTGTAAAATACAAAGGAACGCCCGGCCTTTACGAACTGATTTTCAAGAGAATTCCTGACGATGCCCTGTACACCGATGCTGATAAACAAAAATACAAAAGTATACTGCTGGCGACGAATGCCTACAGACGCAGTCATTGTGCTCAAAAACCCATATTGGGCAACAAGGGATACAAGTACAAACATGTAATTGCACCACTAGTCCCCCGCGCATTAACGAGTAAAGCAGGAAAAGGTCTAAGGACACCGCTAGCGATGATGGTAAACGATAACAAGATCGATTACGTGCACTGGGACGATCCCAACGAGTTGGTGGATCGATTGCGTTTGCTTGAAGCGTCGCGTCAGGCGGGTAACAACTCCCACGATCCCGAAATTCTATCGATTATCGAGGAACTCCGCGAGGTAGGCCTCATTATAAATTAAACCACACGTCGATGATTTGCACTGTATGCATCGAGATGCCGATCAACAAATTTGGAGTATCGCTCGAGAAAAGTGGAGCAGCTAGAATGGACTATTACAAATGGAGCGGCATGCTTCGAAATTATATGCGAGATAACGCTCTTTGTGTGGACGGTGCCGACTTTGATGCAAAATCACGCAAGATACGACGCGTAGCTCAGCCGGTGGCTGACAGCGATGCCGTCAATAAACTATACATGGAAAAGAGCATTAAACTTTTGAGAGAGCAGCAGGAAGAATTAGAGAGGAAGCTGGTCGTGTTTCAAAGAGATATGCTGACATTGCAAAACAGCGTTAAAAAGATATCGCAGGCGTCAAATTCAATCCCACAGCAGCGCTGCGAAGGAGAATCATGCGAGGCGGCTGAACTTGTCCCCGGGCCGATTGGGAGCACTTAATGCATGTACACGATAATTATCACATCATTCGTGTCAAAGATACCTCTGTGATCAAACATGCAGCCAGTATCGAAATCCAAGAGTAAAGAAAACCATGGTCCCAAGAAGCGACAACTTGTTGAGGAATTGCATGCTCCAGCTCGAAGACATTTCCCGCGGAGGAGCGTCATAGTGCATGGATACGACGATCTGTGGCAAGCTGACGTTGTAGAAATGCGTCCATACTCGCGATTCAACCAAGGCCACCACTACATACTCACCGTTATCGATGTGTTCAGCAAGTATGCATGGGCGGTGCCGCTCAAGACTAAAAGTGGTGCTGAGGTGACCAAAGCGTTTGCAAAGATATTTAGAGATCGATATCCGAAAAATTTGCAAACCGATCAAGGAAAAGAATTTTACAACGCCGATGTGCAGAAACTCTTGTCAAAGCATGACATTAATCATTATTCGACGTATTCGGCGATGAAGGCCTCCGTCGTAGAACGTTTCAATCGAACTTTGAAGAACAATATGTGAAAAATGTTTACGCTCAATGGAACCTACAGATGGATCGATTCGCTATCGCGTCTTCTCGCAGAGTATAACGCGCGAAAACATAGAACCATCAGAATGCGTCCTTGCGATGTTACCCCTGCGATCGCCGACAATAATTGTATGTTCTATGCATGAGTGAACAATTTTATATTACACAATTCCACTATTTATAATAAATACAATAGTTTTTTTACAATGGTATTTTATAATGTCCCCAGGGCAGAGTGTCGGTCGAATCGGGTACGATATGCCGCTTGTCGTCGCACGGACTTAGAGCGATTTTAGATTCCGAAATGGTGTACACTTTGTGCAATTTAGACCGTATGCACGATTGTCTGCGAACCATTTCGATCTCCCTTTGCAAACACTGCGCGTAGTCGTCGAAAGTTATCGTTCTGGCTATGACGTTGGTCTTGACGCCTTTCGCCTTTTTTGTATCTTTTTTGCCGTCTACGCGGAGTGCATACATTTTCGCTCTAAGACCTACGAACTCTGTCATTATCGCACCGTTATTTTCATCCTTCATCAGCCCTGGAACCTTCTTATTTAAGTGGGGCATATTATATGGATTGTTGATAGGATAATCGCTTGTATCGAATCTATCGATATCACGTTTCATGGTCTCGTAGATATCGTCGCATCGAATGTGGTAAATGAGACTGTCCGTGTCTGTGTATAGAATTTTACAACTTGGTCCCTGCAGGGGAGACATGTACTCGTGATGAAATTCATACAAACAAATTTTTGATATGTCCAGAATGCACATACCCACGTATATCGGTTTGTTGAATTTCAACTCGAGTTTTCGCAATTCAACAGCTATTAAATTTTCCGAAAAAACACTTCTGCTATGGAAATTCGGTTTCGCGATCATTGCCTCCGCGCCATATCGCCCTTCCCAATGAGTTAAAAGTTTTACATCCACGTGATTTCGTACATTTTCCATAGTTTTACCGAATACCGCGTTGTTCATCAATTTGTACAAATATTTTTCGAAGTCGTTTGTCGCACCTGTTCTAAACCGTGTATTGAGTTCGATGTAATCGCGGAGCCAGGGAGATTGAGCGAATTGAAGCACGCGGTGTATCTTTGTAATACGAAGACCGTGACGCGTGCACTGCTGCAGGTTGCGGTAATGGATGACGTAACGCTGCTTATCGTATACCGTCGCGAGTAACTTGTCCTGTCTGCTGCCAGGTGGTTTGGCACGCGTCGGGCAGAACGGTAGATCGGCGTGAGCGTCGTGCAGACGTTGCGGATATTCCAGATCTACCTCGAGAATGTATCCCGTGGGCGAATCGACCGCGATCGAAGACACGTCAAATTTTTCAACATCTTCGACCCATTGAAATTTAGCATATGACAGAGGCTGACACATTGCCCATCCATACAAATTGTTCACGTCAAAGTACATCAAGTACGATGACTCTTCCGATGCGTCGTAAGATGGCATGTACTTGTTATTGGCATGTGCGTATCTTCCAGAACATTGACTTAAACCCCCACGTATACCGCGTTCGATAAACATAACCATATCGACGTCGGTGAGCAATTCGAATGTAATTTTGGTATGTTTTAGCATAGCATCCCATGTGAAACCGGGTAAAGTATAATAATGCGCCGAATCTAGTCCGTAACTCTTGATGCAACTTTCGCGAAAATTTTCAAAAATATCTGCCAATAACAAGACATCTGTTTTCAAATACAAATCGCTGTATTCGCCCAAGGTTCTAATGCCGAAACGCTGCCAGACAGTCTCGGCGTGCGCGTAATCGCTCTCGGATACAGTCTCACCCGTTAACGAACTGTAGAATAATTCGCGCGGAGGTAAGCATGGGTCCTGCCGCTTGTTCGCGCAATCAAGGTATTCGTACGGAAAGACACCCTTTCGCGTCAGTAAATTGAAATCCTCGACGGATAATGTTTCAAACTTGGATCGTAAAATTTTTAATTGATCTGTGCTAAGAAAAGATGCTAATTTGTCGAGACTGGTGTTGAGAAATTTGTACGAATCGATGAATCGCAATTTAATACAATTTCGCGAGTCTGAGTCAGCCGTATCTTCGACATTTTTTGTGAAAGACATATACTCTTCTTTAGTTATGGGTAATACGTCGACGTGACCTTCGAAAGCGGTAGCTATTTCCTCGATAATAAAATGCGAATCGTAGCCGGATAAATTATGAAAAACTATGGGGATGTAAAACGCGTTTTTATAATTTAAATTGCACTCCGAATGTGCTGGACCTCTAAACCGTCCGGATAGATGACAATGATCGCGGACTCGTACATCGATAGCCTCGAATTGTTCTTCGCAAATATGACAGTGTGTTGCATCGCGAAATGCCGTCCACTGTTCGGTAGTTAAATCAATCATGGGAACATTGCTGGCCAGGATGGGTTTGGCGAAATTTGCAAAATTTTTAAGTTCATCGACGAACCATGAAACACAATCCGCGTCGCGACGACATCGATACACCGATAGCGATGTATCGTACGAACAATGCATATAATAGGCTATACTATGAACTTCGTGATGTTGATACGTGTGTAATTTATTATCATCACCCATTCGGCGGCTGTCCTCTGTTTTCTCGATGATGCACTCCAAATCGGCGTACACCACGAAGGGGAGCCGCTCCTTCCTACAGTGGTTCTCGAAGCTGAGCAAGTTGTTGCCTTCGCTGGGCAGCAGGATGGCGCAGTCGTTCATCTTGCCACAGTCCAGCGAATGAAGCTCCAACTTCTCGGCGGATCCGAAGTAGTGCATGCATCTGTAAATCCCAAAAATTTTTTATTTAATTTGTTTCGCGAGACATTTTAACATTTCATATGTTTCTATACGTACCGATCGCAGATGAATTTCTTTGCCTTCTTCTTGCTCAGCTGTGCGCTCACCAGCCGGGACAAGTTCTTGATCCATACAAGGTGTCCTACATCTCCATCATTCAGTATGTAGAGCAGGTTGACGTGCTGATCGCTCTTTTGGCTGGTGAGACGCAGCGGAAAGATCGTCTTCATCTTCTCCGCCTCGAAGGCGTACACGTTGATCGAGATTTCGTTGTGCCGCTCAAACTTCCCAATTTGCTCCAGGGACATTGGGAACTCAATGCCTTGGAGATTTAATACGGAAGCATATGGCGGATATGAACTTGGGCGCTCGGGATGTCTTTCCGCAGGATGAAGAGCGGCGACCACTGCCCACGCGAAACACGCATTGTCCGGGGATTGCACACTGATCGTTGCATTCTTCAACAATAAATCCTGTGGCAACTTGTGGTGGCACCCCATGCGCAGCGGATTGTACTTATTGACATTGACGGTCAGGTTGAGGATTCGCGTCAATGGCCATCCGCTGTTGCGTTCCTGGAACTCTTCCAGCGATGCCAGGGTGGGTTCGACGACGCATCGCTGGTACCACTCCTGCAGATCAGATGTGCCGAAGAGTTCGCAGTTCCGGGTGTTGATGCTTTTGCAAGCATGTTTATCACCCGCCACAAATTCGCCGTTGAATACAGTGTTCACTTTGAGGTTTCGACGTTTCCTCAAAGCGCCCCGCACGTGCTCCAACACAATGGTCGCCGCATCCTGGAGGAAGTTGCGCTGCTCGATATAGTTCGAATTGAGCACAGCACCAGTTAACACGCGGCTATCGAACGCAGTGTCTATTTCGCGCCACAAAAGTCTTGCGCTCGAAAGTCCGGCACCTTCACGCACGAAACGGCCGCGCAACGAATGTTTCAGTCCTTCGAGTCGTGCGATTCGAGCAATCAGCCATTGTTGAACACCGATCGATAATCGCGGGCGTTTCACTCGGCTGTGTTCTTCCAACGATTCGATACACTCGTTGCACCGTTCTTCCCACGCGAGGTACTCTTCCCGTGAAATCAATCGTGCAGATTGATCCAATAATTGACGTGTTACGTGCGCGAATTCCATGATTGTAAATGGAGTGATTGTAAATGGACTGTATATGTAACGTCTTTTACGCGCAACAGGTTGCAACGATTTGAGACTTTGTGCAGTTCGGCGCGTGCTTTCATGACTGATACCACGATTTGGTATCTCTGTCTAACTCTTTTGGCGTACCCCCTCCCTCGAATGCACCGCATGCAAAAAACGACGATCCGTCCCAACATGGTTCTGTACAGTTTCTGCCGATACAGCATAATTCTTTCTATGATTCACGCGTATGACGAATTAGCGCGCAAAATCATCCGACACAGTTTCTGCTGACACCGCATAATTCTAAGATTCTGCGCTTCTACAGGTATTATATTACATTCAACACGTGTCGAGACTTTTATCCTTGAGGATGGGGATTAAATTACATGCAATCGTGCGATATGCTGCGACTTTAAGATTGAAAAACATTATGGAAAAAGCTTTAGAATAAAATGCGGTGGTGGGGGAACCAATTGCACCGCTATTTAAGCCAATCTTCCGAATGCTATTCCATCAATCGCTCAGTACCCTCAGTGACTTTCGACGGAACAAATAGCGCTCTGAAAAAAAAAATGTGCAGTACCAGTGTCGAAGGAAACGTTGAACGTATGACTGATAACTCACTGTATTTCAAACTGAATACAGTATCATTTTTATGTAATCTTGAGCCATGCATAAGCTATGTGTATCCGCGCCTGCATCAAACTGCAGAGGATGTGAGAGTAAAATTTGAAACTTTTGTTAACGTGCTACAGCAGAGCGATGTTGCGTGTGAAACATTAGTTGTGCGCAGCGCTGCTAAAATAATACGTGATAGCGAATATTACGACGAGGATTATCTTGTAGATTGCGAACTGTTAGCATACGCCATCAATGATATTCTAGCCCATGCTCGTAGGAAAAAGAAATGTTAGATTGTATTCTTTATATTTTAAATAAATTTCTTAAACCTATATTATTTCTCCATTTATTTACCCGTCTTTCTCCTCGCCACATAATTTTAAGATTTGCTGACGTCGCATAATTCTATTTCATTCTTCGCGCCACCACATGACGTCATCGCACGCGGCTGCTCCAGAGGAGTCAAGTTACACACGATCGCGCGATACGCTGCGACGCTAAGATTTAAAATCATTTTGAAAATTTTTAGAACGAAAGCAATTGTACCGCTATGTAGTGCTGTCTCTCTCTCGAATTTAGCTTTAAAAGTGATGCACTCTCTTTCCCACCCTCCGAATTTAGATTTAAAGTAATGCTCTCTCTCTTTCCCTCCTCCGAATTTAGCTTTAAAGTAATGCTCTCTCTCTCTTTCCATCCCGAAGACGTGGTTCGTAAAAGAAAAGAACATCGATCTTTCCCGACAACGTCCGAAACAATTTCGGATAAAAAATAAATTATTAAACAATTTCCGACGCATGTTGGTTTGGAAAAAAATTTCGGGGGCCGTCCCCTCCCTGGGTTAGGTCTGAAAAATTTTCGGGGTGGGTCAAGGTCTGAAAAAAGACTTTTCGGGGGTGGGCCTCTCCCTTTGAAAAATTTCGAGGACGGTGGGCCAGGTCTCCGCGGCTGCTCGGCCCGGACTGATCCCCTCCGCGGTTGCGGCTTCCCCCACTCCGCGGCTCGTGCGCGCGCAACTGCTCTTCCACTCCCCGCAGGCCCCACGCCCAGGTTTCCCTCCGCCGCGCTTCCCCGCGCGCCCTCACTTCCCCCCGCCACCGCGCTCCCCTCAGAGGACCTGGGTTGGAACCCGCCTAGCCTTACTACTTCCTATGATTCGCGCTGCCAAATGACGTCACCCTGCACGGCGGCTCCAGGAGATTCAAATTACGCACGATCGCGCGATACGCTGCGACGCTAAGATTTAAAATCATTTTGAAAATTTTTAGAATGAAAGCGATTGTACCACTATGTAGTGCCGTCTCTTTCTCTCGAATTTAGCTTTAAAAGTGATGCTCTCTCTTTCCCACCCTCCGAATTTAGTTTTAATGTAATGCTCTCTCTTTCCCTCCTCCGAAGACGCGGTGCGTAAAAGAAAAGAACGTCGATCTTTCCCGACATTGCCCGACATCATCCGATAAAAAAATAATGGATTATACTTGGTGACGCTCGGTATATGTACCATTCATTAAAGACTAATGTCAGAGAGTGGGAGCTGGGGGAGTTGGTTAGGCGGCTGACTCGTAACGCGGAGGTCTTGGGTTCGAGCCCCGTCGCCCGAGATTCAGTTTTTCGATTATTCTTAATATCTTAAATTAATATTTCCTTCCTTACCGACTGTGGTTGGTACCACGCTCCAGAGTAGCAGCAATTCACCCGCGGTTCCTCTTCGATGCGGTTCGGTTTCGATTGATTCGATATTTTCTGCTCTCGCGCTATACCCCCACCACTTCGCCACCTGTATGACGTCATCCGCCGCCCGGCCGCGCGCCGCCCGCTCCGCAGGAATTTTCCGCCGATTTTTGAAACTCAAATTTGAGTTTCAAGGTCAGAGGAAATTCTTATCATGACCTTGAAACTCAAATTTGAGTTAGAACCCGCCTTGCTATACTACTTATATGCTATATGATAATAAATGTTGGGCGGCTAGTTCGTTCTTTTGCGCTACATTTGTGAACTTTTTATCATCCTTCCGAAGCATTATTATTACGCCACAACAGTATCTTTAGGAAATTGGATATAGCATATAGGTTATATTTTCTGTCACTTGGAGGAGCGGATTTTCTATCCTCGAAGTGACAGAAAATATAACCTCTATGCTATACCCGATTTCCTGAAGATACTGTTACGGCGTAATAATAGTGCTTCGGAAGGATGATAAAAAGTTCACAAATGTAGAGCAAAAGAATGAAGTAGCCGCTCTACATTTATTGTTTATTAATTTCCTTAATTATGGTCCGAATTATATCATTCTTGGAGCCAATTTGATCGAGAAAACATAAGGAATTGATTGACGTCACTTTCGTAAAGATCTGATTAGAAAGTGCAGCACTTCAGATTCGTCACTGCTTAGTGTGCAACATTGTATAGCCCCGCTGGTTTCGAGCGTCGAAGACCACAAAACTCAGCGAGACACATGATTGTTGGCGAGCATCGCGTTTGACGATTCTAGCTAGCGAATCACCTCGTATAAATGCTAATAAACGATAGTGTGAAGTACGCAAATGGTTAGGCTCCGATTATCGGGAAAGACCTAACCACCCCACTGTTTTGCTTTCTCGCTGCGAGCGAGGACCTTCGGGCCCGAGTAGACCACCCGTTTACAATCGAGAGTAATAAAACCGACGGACCAGATAAAATGTTTATGTTTTTGATAACTGTTGATGAAAGTATTACCAATGGAGTTTTTAGGGTTTCTTGATGAAAATGATGCCAAACATGGAGCAATTCGGTCCATTTTTAGTGAACGTAGTGTGTGTCCTAATCATGTATTCATAAGAAAAAATAGACTGAATTGCTTCGCGTCTCGACTCATCTTCGTGGACATAAACTCACTAATCCATCGGTGATAACACTCTTATCAAGGTGTAATAAGAAATATGAATATTTTCATATTTAATACTCGATTTCTCAAGTCGCCGTCGACCGAGGGTCTCTCGCTGGTGCGCCGCTATTTCACTCGCACTCGGTTTACATCATTCAGTCTCCTTGTCAAGCGGTTTGGGTGAGGGCCCTGATAAATGTGAATTTATTTGGGAAACCAAAGTTGCGTCATTCGTGACCCCTACTCGCGAACATATATATGTTCTATGTACGAGAAAAAGCAATGATGACTTGAATCAAGACTTGAAGCAACATTTCTAATAGGGAAATGCATGAAACTTTGGGATCAGGAATTCCCAACCAAGTAATGCATATGAAAGAACTGGCGAAATTCAACAATAGTTCGTCGTCTAAATTTTACAATTAAAGTATTTATTTGACGTGAATATAAAGTTTGTCAGCAAAGTCTTTCTTGATTTGAGTTCTATAGAAGGCTGACTTTCCTTCGCCATGGAAAGTCTCCTCTTGTCCTTCACGCTGGCAATCATGCGACTCGCTGAGTTTCGTGGGTTTCGACGCTCGAAACTAGCGGGGCCTAATGTTGCGCACTAAGCAGTGACAAATCTGCAGTTCTGCATTTTTAACCCATTTGCATCATGACTCTACTTAAGCTGCCGCGCTGCAACATCAGCGACGTTCAACTGACGACTGGCTCGTATCACCGCGCGTGATAGTAGACAGTCACGGGCTCGCGGATTATTCCGCGCTTGATGATACTAGACAGTCGCGGCTCGCGAAATATTCCGCGCTTGGATGCAAATGGCTTAATCAGATCTTTGCAAAAGTGACGTCCATCAATTCCTCATACTTTCTCGATCAAATTGGCCCCAAAAATTATAATATTCGGACCATATTTTGAAGGAAATTACGTGAAACATTGTTTGCACGATTGAAAGCCCGTTTCGTTAAAAATAGTCCGATTTAAATTATTTTCTGTCAATTTAATCGGGAGAATGCCAGGAATCCATTTGTGTCACTTTCATATTGATACGATGAAAAATAAACAAATTCTGTTTCTAGTAAAGTCTCGTTAGCCGCTCGCTGGTCGGGACCGGCGGTGAGCCCGTATCGTGAACGGAGCCCTAATTCCAAGTGTGAGTTTCTCGCTTCTTTCTGGGAGAAGGGGGGAGCGAGATGGAATGCTTTGCGTGCGCGGCGGGCGTGCGCGATGGTCGCAAGCGCTTACGAGTTACGGTGAGCATGGGAACTGCTTTGCAAAATCTTGACGCAGGCCCGGCTCAAGTCTTTTTTACGCTCTAGACGAACTTGTCAAATTACGCCCTTTATTATTGTTTGCGCACGAACGTGAAGCTTCGAGCGTTCGCGGGTTTGATTTAGTTTTAGTCTTATTTTAGTGTAAAAGATAGTCTATAAGAATAGTCGTTAAAGTAGTCGTTAAGTTTAAACTAAGGTCACGGTCACTCTGTATTTACAAGACGCTGCACAATAGATTATAAAGTTTGTCTACTTAAATTAACACAAACAGTACAGAACTTAATTAATTATATTTAAGATTTAATCAGCTATGACGCGAAAGCACGCGGAATGTTGAGCGCGAACTGAGCAGTTCGAAATAGCCGAATACTGGAATGTTCCAGAGAAGCGCAAGCACGCGACAGAGGTAGTACTTATCGATGCGACGATTCGTAGAAGAAGAGAGCGATCGCGGTGATGGATCGGGCCGTTTCACCGAATTCTGTGACGTCAGCACCCCACCCAACAGCTGATCGTCCTGAGCAGGACGAGGACCGCAAGGGTAGGACAAAGCTGCCTACGCGCTGAAGCGAGAGAGCTGCCTAATCAGCTGAGGTGCGCGCCAACAGATGGCCCGACCGATCTCATCACCGCGATCGTGCATACCGCGATCTGGTCGCATTAGCCTGTTTTAAATCGCGCGCGACATCGGCAGCGAATCAGCGCCGGCTTGGCCTGTGGCCGTTTGGGCCAATCCCAAACAATTATAATACATTTATTTGAGTACATTGATGTCCTTACTCTTAATTTTTACTCGCAGTATAAAACCGTTGTAGTACAATTTGTAGTATTTCATTTACAAATTTATTTTTAACAATGCCAACAATGAAAATACCATTTTGCACCTCTTGTCAACCTTACGCCCTAGCAGTTACCTATTTTTTCAGATTAAAGTCATAAATAATCTCAAATAAATGTATTGTTGCGAGCACCGGGTATAGGCCCGTGCGTAGCCTGCTGGTGCTCGTAGCTGAAGACAGAAGAGGGTCAACCCCCTTCGAGAACAACGACGAGAAGACTGTCTTGTACCGAACGCCGTAGCGTTCGGACGTGCGGGTTATACTGTCACTACTCTGTATTTCGGAATACAGTTGTGTCGTGTATATTCCCGCGTATCATTTTATCCCTTTGCGTCGAGGTGGTCGACGATGGAAACGCCCCGCCGCAACAATGGTGTCAGAAGTGGGATCCGTGGCCACGGATCCCGAAGAAACGCAAGGAGCTGTCGCGTGCGATACGCGAGGAGCCGTTGCGTGCGAGACGCAAGGAGCTGTTGCGTGCGATACGCAAGGAGTCGTTGCGTACGATGCAGCCAGCGGTAACAACGAGGGACAGCCTCAGGAGCGGCGGTGACGGCGGCCGAGGCCCACCGACATCGAGGGACACACGCGGGGGCAATGACGGCGGTCGAGGTCCGCCGACGTCGAGGGACAACCATAGGAGCAACGTCGACGGCGGTCGAGGCCCGCCGACATCGGAGCGGTTTCGAGGCTTCAGCGAGGAAGCTGAGGGGGGGGGGCAGAATCAGGGGGTCATTTCTGGGTCGGCTCTGGAAGCTTGGGAAGCCGACCTACAAAAAACAAGCCAAATTCTGGTTGTATCGTTCTCATTGGGTAACGTAAAATGTAATACAAGCGTACGTCAAATAGAAATGACTACGCACTGAAGTTGGCTCTTTCGCGGGTTATGTGCAAGATTGACGTTTTGATATTGACGTTTTGACTTCTCCTGAGATGGGGAGAACGGTTTTCCGTTAGGACGGTGTGAGTCGTCGAACGCCAACCAGATACAACGTTCAACAATGCCGATTCGACTTGTAGCTGCAAGAAGAATCGAGGAACTCGTCGGATTCGGGGAATTGTCATCTTAAGAGGCCATGTTAGGACGCTGAAGAGGGAGCGTCGGAGTATTGGTGGTGGAGGTGCGACTCCGGCGGAGGCGCAGGGACGTCCGGGAGTGCACGGACCACACCATGGGTGGGTGCACGGCTCTGGGTAGCGGCCAGGGATCCATGCAGTTGTGTTGCTGGCGAGCGGCGTCCCCAGGAGCGCGGCACCACCGAAGCAACGTGGAGGCGCCTGGAGTGCGCGAAGTTGCTGAGCTGCGACGAAGGGAGTTCGAGGGCGAACATCGTCGCAGGATGACCGAGTGCGAAGTCGCGACGGAGGGAGTTCGAGGGCGAATACCGTCGCAGGATCGCCAAACCCCCGAGAGAGGAGCCCCGAAGAGTGGAGTCGTTAGTCGAGATAGGCCGTTCGTCGACTTAGAGAAGTCTCTTGCTCGAGAAATGTTTCTTGCGGTCGTCAAGGTCCCCGCGAAGAAAGGCTAAGGATGGAAAGGAAGAGTCCAAAGATCAGGTTTAAGCTAACCAGTGGACTGGGCTGCGGAGGCTACCTTCGTAGCCCGACCCCCTTTCTTGAGTTGTTTCAGGGAGCCGAGTCCGAGATACTACGACGTCGGAGCGATGGAGCCGCCGTGGGACGTTCCTGGGAGCGGAGTTGAAGGGACGTCGCGAGACAGGAAGCAGAGGCATCCCGTCGAGGGAGGATTGGAGGTTCGCGGTGCTGCGCCTGGTTGCTAGGCCGGGGTTGTTGCTGCAGGGTGGCAGCGACGTCGTGGGACAAGGTGCTGGAGCGTTTCGTCGAGGAACGCGCCCGAAGTTCGCGTGGATTTCGTTGCGGGACCCACAGGAGAGGACACCCGCCGAGGGAACTCGCCAACACAACGCAGGGGAATCGTCGTTGGACGATTCGCGGGCCCTGGAATTGGAGACGTCGAGGACGCCCGGAAAAGGGCGAGAGCGACGTAGGAGTTCCAGTCGACGTTGTGAAGGGGATCCACGCAGCAGCCGTCCCGTTGTACCCACGCCCTGCTCAGGGTTTTTCCGCGGTTTTCCCCTGAGCGAGAAGGCAAATGCCGAGGCGGATGTCTGAAGAAGCCACGGGGCGCGCACGACCACTTCTTCAGGCAGGGGTACGGAGATTCCGAAGGGGTGTCAACGCGGTCGGGACGCCCGCCTTTCCAGAGGAGGAAGCAGTGTTGCGAGCACCGGGTATAGGCCCGTGCGTAGCCTGCTGGTGCTCGTAGCCGAAGACAGAAGAGGGTCAACCCCCTTCGAGAACAACGACGAGAAGACTGTCTTGTACCGAACGCCGTAGCGTTCGGACGTGCGGGTTATACTGTCACTACTCTGTATTTCGAAATATAGTTGTGTCGTGTATATTCCCGCGTATCATTTTATCCCTTTGCGTCGGTGTGGTCGACGATGGAAACGCCCCGGCGCAACAGTATTATAATAAAGGGCGCAATTTGACAAGTTCGCCTAGAGCGCAAAAAAGATTTGAGCCGGGCCTACCTCAAGATTTGCGAAGCGGTTCCCGTGCCACCGTAAACGCTTGTGACCATTGCGCACGCCTCTCGCGCGCACAAAGGACGGAGTGTCAGCTGTCCGAAAGACGGAGCGAGACAAAATACCAACGCGTCGTCTGCTCGTACTGTCCTGACTCGCTTTCAGTGCCTTCGCTCGCTCTCGCCTTCGCCGGACAAGACTGAAACAGAAGTGGTGGGGACAGCGAAAAGTCCGTATCGTGTACACCAAACCTAGACCGTAACGAGACTTTACTGTAATCGATGACACGTCACCAAGCAACGGTGATCTCGCGCGGCTCGGACCACAAAGGTTCTCGTCGGTTATTCGAGCTTCTAAGATCGTATTCAGATATACAGTGACTCACAGCCATAATCGTACACTCTTTAAAATCGCATAACATTTTTAAAATTGGTCCAAACGACTTGACTTTTTTTTGAGAAGCTGGAAGGATTAGTTTGCTAAGTGATGTGTTTCGTCGTTTTTAAAAAAATGCAATTGGTCGGAACAGTGAAAAAAATAGTAAAGGTCGTTTTTTAAACTTTTATTTGTGAGCCTGTAATGAAAATTCAAAAAACCCGTTTGTAGATTGAAGTAATTTATATTCATGCCTAAAATTTCATCAAAATCGGTTAACGTTGCTCTGAGCTACAAACGTTTAAAGATCGCAGAATATGGTCGAGAATCGCGAAAATTTCCGAAATCAGCGATTCTCGACCTTATGCGTTATGCGATTTTAAGGAGTGTACGATTATGGCTGTGAGTCACTGTACCCTTCGGTGCCCACGGAACTCCAACTGACAAATCAAAAATCGTCAGATGGTGGTGACTGATTTCTCCTCGATCGCTGTTCACGAAAACGAATCGACCGGCCAATATATCTGCATACGATCTTAGGATAAAAATACGATGACAGATGAAATAGTATTCGAAGTTCAAGATGAAAGGCCTTCGAATAATCAAAGGAAACTAAATATCCGAAGCTAAACAGAATTTTAGATTTAGGGTACACACACCCTCCCCGAAACCTCGTGTCGATCGGCCACTGGGGCCATTTAGAAGTATATTCTTTTATTTAAAATTTAAATAATGCCCATCTCTGCATAGGACCGTAAAGAATTACAAAAAAAATCAGGGAGTCAACTGTTGACCGATTTGGAGACTTTTCCTTGTTACATGTTACATACAATAGTCGGAAGAATAATAATAAGAGCAATAATTGCAAATAATTGCCAGAAGTTCCACATTCTGAAAATATGATATCAGTAAATCAATATTTCCAGTATTAGTAAAAAAGTTCCAATTTCTCTTTTCTTATTTTAAATAATGTGATCATATAATTATAACATAAATTCGACAGCCATTTCAAGTGATGTATGTGTCACGGTAAAAGCATTAATTTAGTAAATGTATACAATTCCCAGCAGTTCCTGGTTAATATATGCCTAAAATGCATATAACCTAACCTACAATCGTCCGAAAATGCATACATTGACTGCATCACGCTTTTACTGTGGCATATCTATCCAGCTAACGCTTCAGTTTTGCTATGATTCCACGTTGGCAGTCCTCCCGAGTAGGCGCCATCTCGTATCCACTAGCTCAACTAAATTTGTCACGTGACTTGCTCTGTATTATCGCCAATATGGCGGAACTCGTACTTGGGAATGCAATCACGGGCTGACGTTGTTTGTCCTTATATGAGCAGATTTTTGGCTTGGTGAGGTCTCATTCGAAAGAGGAAGGTTCTGTAGCCTCGCTCCGTGGAGGTTCGCTATCGAACGGATGTACGGGGTGGCCGAGTGAACGAGGCAAAGTGAGCTGTGTAACGGTTCTTTATTCTTATCGTCGAGGTACAAGGTGGCCCGGCCAGGTCTGTGCTGGCTAACAGAATCTTTGCGGCTTATCCTATGACCTATACTAGCGCGGTGGAGTGCGGGCGGCGCGTCGCGATCGCGGGGCGCGGTTCGGTGCGTTTCGTCGGCAGAAGTAGGAGTGGGGGGTGGTCGTTCTGGTGCCTTGGCTGTGGTCTCCACCAATGGCCCTGACCGGGAAGTCTTGCGTCCGCTCGCCCAGTGGGTAAAACCCGCGGGAGAAACGGAGACTGTAGGATGTCCTCCGGAGCAGACAAAGTCTGACCCTAAGATTGACGGTGGATATCGACCTGCGTCTAGAGGTCGGCGGACTCGCGTTCCTCTAGGAGCCGTGGAGGTGGGGGAATTCAAAAGTACGCAACGATACAGCTTGTGCAATACAAGAGATCGCTGGGAGAGCTCTGACCGTTCGCCTGCAACGCTCGTGGTAGACTCTGCCTGGCGGGCCCGCCGCACTTGCCTATAAGCAGCGCCGTGACGATTTCACGAGCGAGAGCGCCGCTCGGCGCGCGGCCCTCTCGCGCCCGCGTTCGGCAGCGGCGGGCTGCGCCAGGCGCGCATGGTGGGGGGAAGATTCGCGTCCCACCGATATAACTCGTTACATCTCCCTCTCCCTTCGGAGGACGCGATCTTCCCCCACCCCTTATATACATTGTCTTGGCAAATTATTATTTACAATCTTACTGGCTACCCACCACCACACTTAAACCCATTGCGTACAAACTTACTAGCTACCCGCCACCTTAACAACTATCCTTAAACTACGGGGCGCAGTAGCGTCTGTACCATTGCCGGAGGGCGGTGGTCACGGCAGTGGGGTGGAGGCCGGCCCAAGCTGTTGTCTCCGCAACATCTTGATTTCCAGGTACCCTCCTGGGGTGGGTACCCGGAATCTCTGTCCCTCGCGGAGAGCCGGAATGTCGATGCGCAGCTCCGGGGGGTCGGGGGTGAGTCGCCAGGGGAGTCTGGGGGCCGTGGCGGTGGGGTGGTTTGTGCTGCTGGGGGGCCTGGCTGCTGGGGCTCCTGGTTCTGGCGCTGGCAGCTGCACTTCCATCAGGGCCGGGGGGTGTGAGGGGAGAGGCGGGGTCAGCGGCTGCGGGGGTGGCGGGAGTCGAGGGGTTCGGTGCTCCTGCGGTGGTGGCTTCGGCTGGCCCGTCCTTTGCTGCTGCGCTGAGCCCGGCGGCTGGGGT
Organism: Andrena hattorfiana; assembly: GCA_944738655.2. NCBI lineage: Eukaryota > Metazoa > Arthropoda > Insecta > Hymenoptera > Andrenidae > Andrena > Andrena hattorfiana. Next base: position 18,713,253 of record OX122893.2, on the reverse strand, counting down.
GGAGGCGCTGGTGGTCCTGGCTGGGTCCGGGTCGGCGCCTCCGCCTGTGGTGGTGGCGGTGCCTGCAGCGGCAGTGACCTCGGTGGCGGTAGTGTCGTCGGCCGGGGAAGCGAGGTGGCCATTGCTGGCCACGGCGGAGCTGGCGCCTGGAGCAGTGACTCCAGGATGGAGGCTCCGGGACCTCTCGGGTCTGGTGGTGGGAGGCGGAGGTCGCTTATTATTTGTGGTCGCGGCCGTTCTCTCCCCGGCGCCTCCGGCTGTGGGAGCCGACTGCTTCCCACGGCCTGCAGTATCGCGAGCTTTGTCGCAGCTGTTGGTCGTGGGGGCGGCCGCGTCTTCTGCGGCGGTCCCCGCGCCGGTGGTGGCGGGCCTCCAAAATCCAACCTCCTCCTCGCGGCCGGGGCGGTTGGTCTGACCCCGGCCTCCGCCGGTTTTACTCGGCACTCCAGCGGACGTACCGCGTTCTCGCGCCTCAGCGGTATTGCCATCTTCCTGCTTGCCTCGTGCGATATCCTCGGTTGCGGCATTTTCGGTTTCGGTATGTTGCCTGGTAGCGTTCCTAATTGCTTCTGTCAGATTTGATCCTTCCGCGGTCGTATCATTCGTGTTGTGCTGGTTTTGCCAGCGCGAAATTGGTCTTGTTGTCTTTATCTCCGTGGCCCTCTCGTGGTCTCGTTTAGTGGCTGCCGTTTCCCCGGGTTTCGCGACTGTCGCGTCGTCAGCGTTTGCGGTGCTATTCGCGGTGAGACGAGGTGTTTCCGAGCGAGGCCTTGCAGGGGGGATCCTCCCCCTCCCCCTCGCACGGCTTGAGGTCCTGGAGATGTGCCCTCTTGGTCTTCCGCCCGCACCGTAGTACCACTAAATTTGGCCCGACGTACTCGCGTACTTGGTGCGGGCCCGAGAATTTAGGGGCCAGTTTCGCCGCGAAATTCTTCTCCGCGGAGGACAGCGGGTGCTCCCGAAGCATGACATTTTCCCGCATGCGGGGCCGCCAATTTCGCCTTCTTAAATTGTAGGCCTTTTTCTGGGTCTCCGTGGCCTGGGCCTGTGTGTGGCGGGCGAGGCGTATGGCTTCGTGTAGGCGATCCAGATCTTCGGATCGTGCTGCGTACTGGGCCTCGACCTCTTCCTCCGCGATGTCCGCGGTCGGCTGGTGGAGTGCCCCGGGGGTGGCCGGCTCCCTTCCGTAATTCAGGTAAGCCGGGGAGTACCCCGTAGAGTCGTGTCGAGCGGAGTTGTAGGCGAAACCTATCTCGGGCAGCCATTTGTCCCATTCTCGGTGGTTTCCATCGGTCAACTGGGCGATCATGGTCTTGATTACCCTGTTGACACGTTCCACGGGGTTACACTGGGGTGTGTATGGGGGGGTCTGGCGGTGTTCGATCCCGTACCCCCGGAGCATTTCGGTGAAGTCTCGGCTCACGAATTGTTTCCCGTTGTCCGATATGACGCGTCTGGGGCACCCGAAGCGGAGCACCACCCTCTCCTTGAAGGCCTTGGTCACGGCTGGGGCGGTGGCCTGTCGTAATGGCTGGAGTTCGACCCATTTGCTGAACTTATCCTGCATCACGGCCAACATCGTGAACCCCTTCGTTGACCGTGGCAGAGATCCAACAAGGTCGACGGCCACCACCTCCCAGGGATTAGCAGCTGGTGTGGTCTGCATGCCGCCCGCGGGTGCCTGCTGGAACGCCTTGTGTTCCAGGCACTTCTGGCAGCGTTGTATGTATCGTCGAGCGTCGCGGATCATTCTGGGCCAGAAGTATTGCCGGGTTAATCGGACCGCGGTTTTGCTGACGCCCAAATGCCCCGCCGTGGGTGCGTCGTGCGTTTCGCGGAGCACTGCCTCCCGGAGGGGTTGGGGGACGCACATTCGCCACTCTGCTTCAGACCGGGGGCCGTGAGTATCCGAAACGTGTCGGTAGAGGCGTCCCTTTATTACGCGATACTCCGGGTATCGGTGCGGTTCTGTTTCGGCCGCGGTCTTCATCCGGTCGTACCAGGCGCATCCAGAGGGTGATTCGAGGCTGTCTATTTCCCCCTCTGGTGGGGCGGGTTCGTTCTCTGGTTGTCTGGATAGAGCGTCTGCGACTACGTTGGACTCCCCTCGGCGATAGTGGATCTCGAAATCGTATTGCTGGAGCTCTAGGCCCCAGCGGGCCAAGCGGCCGGACGGGTTGTCCATTGATTGCAGCCATTTGAGGGATTGGTGGTCGGTAAGTACGGTGAAGCGGTATCCCTCTAAATATGGCCGCATTTTCCTAATGCCCCACACTACCGCGAGGCACTCCTTTTCGGTCACGGAGTAATTTCGTTCCGCGGCGTTGAGCGTACGGCTTGCGTATGCTATGACCTTTTCACCTCCGTCTACCTCCTGCGTGAGTACGGCCCCGAGGCCCTCGTTGCTGGCGTCCGTCTGGAGGGTGAAAGGCCGGCTAAAGTCCGGGCATGACAGGATGGGGGCGGCGGCCAATTGCTGCCGGAGGGCGTCAAACGCTGCAGCTTCTTCCGGGCTCCAGCTCCACTTCTGCTTTTTCTGTAGCAGTCGGGTCAGCGGCGCGGCTAGATCGGCGAATCTGGGGATATACCGCCGGTACCAGGATACCATGCCTAGGAATCGTTGAAGTTCCTTTATCGTGGTCGGTGGGGGTATCTGAGCGATGGCTCGTACTTTATCGGGGTCGGTGGCCACGCCTTCGTTCGTGATGGTATGCCCGAGGTATTGCAGCTCGGTGCGGCAGAACTGACATTTGTCCTTATTTAGTTTGAGTCCTGCTGCCCGTAGCCGTTGGAGGACCTCTTGTAAGTTTTCGAGGTGTTCCTCGAAGGTTGCTCCAAGTACGATGATGTCGTCCAGGTATGCGAACGCTCGGGGCTCCAGCTGCGGTCCGATGACCCGGTCTAACAGGCGCTGGAAGGTAGCCGGGGCGGAATGTAGTCCGAAGGGCATGACTTTGAATTGGAACAGGCCCCTCCCCGGTACTGTGAATGCGGTAATGGGGCGGCTGTCGGACTCCAGGGGCACTTGCCAGTACCCGTTGGCCAGGTCCAGTGTGGAAATGTATCGGGCGCCCCGCAATTTTTCTAGCGTGGCTTGGACCTGGGGCAATGGATACGCGTCTTTTTCTGTGACCTCATTTACTCGGCGGAAGTCGATGCAGAACCTTTTTTTTTCGTTTTTTTGTGACAATGACCACCGGAGAACTCCATGGACTGGCGGCCGGTTCAATGATTCCTTCTGCGAGCATCCGGGTCACCTCTTCGTCTATAATTGCCTGCATGGCAGGGTTGCGTGGTGTGTACCGGTGCTTTACCGGTTCGGTTCCGGCTTTCAACCGGAGGCGATGTTTCGCCATGTGTGTCAGCCCTGGTACACGGTCGAAGTGCTGCAGCTCACTGACGAGGAACGCCTCGAGGCGTTGCGTTTGCTCCGTGGTGCATCCCTGGAGGCCGGAGGTGGATTCGATGGTGGCGGCCTCGTCCTTTGGGCGCCATTTCATACCTCGGACCTGCACCGTTAGTCCGAGGGTGTGGAGAGCGTCGATTCCCAGGATTACGTCCTGTGTGAGGCTGGGAAGGACCCCACACGTAATTGCCATGGCGCAATCCCCGACAACCATTCTTACCCTCATTTCGCCGTCTAGGGTGGCGGTAGCACCGTTGGCGACTTGGACCCACCGATCGGTGTCGGTGGTTTCGTCGCCGTTTCGCCTGCACCAGTCTGCGACGTCTCGATTAATATACGAGAGGGAGGCTCCCGTGTCCAGCAGGGCCTGGAACTCCCTGCCGTAGAGATTTATGGGCAAATACGGGCGGCTATTGGTGGCTGGGGTCGCTGAGGCCGTTGGGGTTGCGTGGTCCGGTCGGGGCCTTGTCCGCCGGACCCGTTGTCGTTTCCCGACGCCGGGGCGCAGTCGCATTCCCGGCTGAGCCGGCCTTCGGTCCCACAGCGGCTGCAGAATCGCCGTCCTGGTCGGCGGCAGTCCCGGCGAAAGTGGCCTCGCTGGCCACAGTTCCAGCAGCACTGGTCCCGGGTGTACCGGCTACCTACCTCGTCGAGGCTAGGTTTTGGCGTGTCTGGCTGGACTGGGGTGCTGCTGGGTTCCTCTTCGCGCAGCGCTTCATAGTCGGCGGCCAAACCGAGGAGTCCGGAGAGCGAGCTAAAGTCCGTCCGCTTTATGTAAAGGCGGTACTCCACCCGCAGGTTGGAATATAGCCATTCCAATTGAGTGGCGGCGGGCATTTGTCCGTGGCGGCGCATAAGCGTTCGGAGGGCGGAGGCGAATTCACGGGCTTTCTCTCCCGGACGTTGGCGTCGTTGGTGGATGGCCATTTCCAGCTCGTGTTGTCGTCGCCTCGGCAGGTAGGTTTGCCGGAATGCTTCTAGGAATGCATCCCAGGTGGGAAGGTCGGCTTTTTCGTTCCGGAACCATTGGAGAGCCGAGCCTTTTAAAATTCCGGGGAGGCATCGCAGCATTTGCTCTGGAGTGACCTGATAGCTGTCCCGTAGGTCGTCCAGTTGGTCGAGGAAGTCCTCGGCTCCCTTGCCGCCATCGTAATGTCCGCCCCACCGCCGTACTCGTTCCATTATGTGGTATGTGTAGGTGGGGGCGGCTGCCTCCAATGGTTGCTGGTCTCCGGGTCTAGGGGAGAAACTCAGTAGGGGCACGGCTAAAGTTGTTGCCCCGTCGGTTGAAGGATCGATGTTAATCGACACGTCGCCTCTGGTGCCGTCCTTGTTCATGGCTCTGAGGTGAGCCACCACCCGAGCTCGCAGAGTGTCGAGATCTCCGGAATGATCGATTCCGTGCTGTTTGGCCCAATCCGTGAGTTTGGCATTTGGTAGCTCGTATACCCAGGTCACCTTGGTCATTCGCTCGGCAACTGATTGTAAGTCCCTGTTCGGGCGCCAAATGTAGCCTCGCTCCGTGGAGGTTCGCTATCGAACGGATGTACGGGGTGGCCGAGTGAACGAGGCAAAGTGAGCTGTGTAACGGTTCTTTATTCTTATCGTCGAGGTACAAGGTGGCCCGGCCAGGTCTGTGCTGGCTAACAGAATCTTTGCGGCTTATCCTATGACCTATACTAGCGCGGTGGAGTGCGGGCGGCGCGTCGCGATCGCGGGGCGCGGTTCGGTGCGTTTCGTCGGCAGAAGTAGGAGTGGGGGGTGGTCGTTCTGGTGCCTTGGCTGTGGTCTCCACCAATGGCCCTGACCGGGAAGTCTTGCGTCCGCTCGCCCAGTGGGTAAAACCCGCGGGAGAAACGGAGACTGTAGGATGTCCTCCGGGGCAGACAAAGTCTGACCCTAAGATTGACGGTGGATATCGACCTGCGTCTAGAGGTCGGCGGACTCGCGTTCCTCTAGGAGCCGTGGAGGTGGGGGAATTCAAAAGTACGCAACGATACAGCTTGTGCAATACAAGAGATCGCTGGGAGAGCTCTGACCGTTCGCCTGCAACGCTCGTGGTAGACTCTGCCTGGCGGGCCCGCCGCACTTGCCTATAAGCAGCGCCGTGACGATTTCACGAGCGAGAGCGCCGCTCGGCGCGCGGCCCTCTCGCGCCCGCGTTCGGCAGCGGCGGGCTGCGCCAGGCGCGCATGGTGGGGGGAAGATTCGCGTCCCACCGATATAACTCGTTACAATTCAATGCAGCGCGCTCTGGTCATCATTTTAGTCACAAAACACTTTTAGTGACTTAAAAGAGACTTGGATTCTTGCGAGTATATTTTGTCGACTTTTGCTCGACTTTGAACGCTCATATTATTAGATATCAACACAATCTCGTCGAACCATGACAAGAGCGCGCTGCACTGAACCTTCCTCTTTCGAATGAGACCTTGCCCAGCCCAAAATCTGCTCATATAAGGACAAACAACGTAATTTCCCAAACCCATGTTTCGGGCCAGATTGTGTCGGTATACAGCGCGCTGCATTACCCGTGTCTACCCCCTTAAGTTCATTTTTTTCGATTATATTATCAATATCGTTCTTTCAACGATGAACTCCGTTAGTTTAGATGTGGAAGGCGTTTGCCCACTCAATAATTTCGTATGCCCACCTACCAGAATCGAACTAAAAATTAAAAACCGCGACAAGATGGGTACTGCTGAAGCGATCACGTATAAGTTCGATTTTTTCGATTATATTATCAAAATCGTTCCTTCAAAGATGTAGTCCGTTAATTTAGATGTGGAAGACGTTTGCCCACCCAATAATTTCGTATGCCTACCCTCCAGAATCGAATTAAAAATTAAAAACCGCGACAAGACGGGTGCTGATGAAGCGATCGCGTTTATGTTCATTTCTTTTCGAATATATTATCAAAATCTTACTTTCAACGATGCATTTCGTTAGTGTAGATGTAGATGATATTTGCCCACCCAATAATTTCGTATGCCCACCCTCCAGAGTCGAATTAAAAATTAAAAACCGCGAAAAGAAGGGTGCTGGAGACGCGGTCTCGTATAAGTTCGATTTTTTTCGATTATATTATCAAAATTGTTTGTTCAACGATGCAGTCCGTTTGTCCGTTTGTTCTCCAGAATCGAATTAAAAATTAAAAACCGCGACAATCCGTTTACAAGATGGGTACTGGTGAAGCGATCGCGTATAAGTTAAACTTTTTTCCAAAAAGTTTAAGGTATTTGGTGGTATATTATCAATAAAATTTGCACACCTGAGAGCTCGAAACAGCAACAAACTATGCGAATTTTTTTTTACAGATTCTGTGGTGTTGAAAATTATCTCTTTACTTCTTATGTGTAGAGCATGTATTAAGTATTAAGGCATTTGTTGTATACATATTGTACAAAAATATTAAAGAATGGCCGAGTTATTTCTTGTTCCGTGAGCTCCTCCGCTGTTACGCGCGTGAACGATGTATCCAATTATGACGCCCAGGTATATCTAACACGAGAAAGACTATGATTCTAGTGTTCATTAATATAAAATATCTACAATGTAGCATACGGATTTGAGAAGAAAAAAAATTATTGTACAAATGAGAGCAAAGTGAATATCATTATTCATTGTTTACATAACAAGGCAAACTTAAAACATCTATTATATACGAATGGGTTATCGCATAAAAAAATTGACGTGTTACATTTTAGATAGTACCATTAAGAATATGTGTACCAAGTTTGAAATAAATCGGACAAATAGTTTTGGAGATATTTGATAAACCGCTCACGCGGAGGAGCTTCCCGGGACAACAAATAACTCGACCATTTTTTAATATTTTTGTACATCCTGTAACAGGGATAGGACTGTACAATTTATTACGACAGGCAATGCTTGAGGTCTAGTCCAGTCGTCTGCGTTGCAGATGTTTACAACTCAGGGTTAGGCCCGAATTTTCGTCGATATTAGATGGGACTTGACCTTGAGTGTTGTCAAATGCATGTTTGGGGAAAGTCGAGTTGTGCCCGCTGGCGACGTTTTCCCATCGTGGTCTGGCTTTCGTCCACTGTTTTCAGGCGGGCAATAGCAATCGTGTAAAGAACATTTAAGAAAATTGTTTGTAATAGATTTTAATAATAAGACACAAGCCAAGATTTTAAACAAAATTTTCTTAATTTTTGTTGCGCAATTCTTCAGTTTACACATATGTATAAAATTATGCAAACATAAGATATTGCAGTAATAGTGGATACTACGAACTTGGAATTTTCTTTTTTAACCGCTCTTTTTACATTCATTTGGTTTAATCTGTGGAGCGCTGATATAAAATTTTTAATTTTGGGCATAACTTTTAATGGGAGGATATATTCTGTCTTAGCCCCGTTACGCACTTGCGACCAGTCGCCGGCAACTTGGTCACCGAGAGACCAGAAACCTTTGTTGTTCGCCGTGACCAAGTGTGTACGAACTCATATGTCCCCGTGCACCTCATGGTCGTCGGCGATTTGTCGCCAAATGCGTAACGGGGTTAAGGTACGTATTGACTTTGCGAGGATTTCTCGCGCCGCACGCCTCGCGGAGTGGAAAGTCTGGTAACTGCATACCTTGACCATAATCACTTTTCGAAACAGCCTCGCGCGGCCAGATAGCGCGAAGCTGTAGCGGGAGCTTGCCACGCGAGGCTGCTTTGGAAAGTCAAGGATGGTTTCCGTGGTGGAGGTTTAGAGTTTTCAGACTTTCCACTCCGCGAGGCGTGCCTCATGAAGAAGTCGATTCGTACCTTTACGGAACAAAGACGAACTCGGAGCAAGGCGAAGATGCATTTATTGGTTTATAATCGGGCAAAACTTATTTCCGAAGCATTTATGGGGGAACATTTGCCTGCCAGATGTCGAATAGGGGACAATCGACATCGTGCCATTTTTTCTGGGACTTCGACTTTCCTCGTTTCGAGTTAAGCGGTATATTGCTCTGTCGGCGGGTGTACGCGTATCCCTACGCGCGTGTACCGTTGCCCAGGGCCGACTCACGGGAAAATACCGCCATAAATGACGACCCTGGCCAGACCCTCTATCCGATTATTCCGGCTAGTTTTTCGAACCAGCTAGTTGTGCTTTTCCTGTCGGTACGAACAGGATAGACAATAAAAAACTTTTTGTCGATAAACCTGGAATAGTGAAACGTCATATTTCTTTCAAAATGTAATGAATAATTAATGTAAAGCATTCATTCTCTAAGTTTTTCTTGAAGGTGGACAAAGATTTTGATCAAAATTCCACTTAAAGGTGGACATTGTCTAGGATTAATATTTATCCATTGCTTTTCAGATAATATAGTGTCAAAATATAATTACGGCAGTATATTATTTATTTTATTTGGATTATTGTAAGGCTATAATTCTCAAATTCTAGTATTACATTCGGTAGAAACATTAATGCTATCCACTGTTGGTTTTTCTTCTTCTTCCACTGAAATTTTGAAATATTTTTCAAATTTGTTAACAAATTCCAACGATTCTTTTTAAGGTAACAGTTTCGTGTATTTGGTGACAACTTATCAGAAATGTTTATAAATGCGTAGTTATTTTCTTTCGTTAACGGCACGCAACACTTATGCCCTAAAGGGCGGCGGCGTCAAGTGCCCCTGTTGAAACGTAAACAGATGTCTGCGATACTCTCCAATTCTTTCCAACGGCGCACGAAAGTCAGTCAGTCTTCAGGGTTCATACACAGCTCTTGCAAGATCGTGCGTCCATTTACGGCTTGTGAAATAACTGTGAGAAGATTATATTATTTCCCGTTTTGCGATTTCAATGTCGTGATTCGTGAAAAATGCCTAGAAAAGCATTGATAGAATCTGGTGTTATTCTGCACATGCTGCAGATATGCGAAAAGTGTGAAATATTCGATGAGAGCGACAAATTGAAGTATCGTTCAAATAAAATGACGGGAAGAAGTGTGTGTAAATTTTTTGGATAATATACCACCAAACACCTTAAACCTTTACGGTAGGAACATTCGACATTGATAATATATCCGAAACAAATTGAACTTATTCGCGATCGCTTCACCAGTACCCGCCTTGTCGCGGTTTTTAATTTATAATTCGATTTTGGAGGGTGAGCATACGAAATTATTGGGTGGGCAAACGTCTTCCACATCTAAACTAACGAAATGCATCGTTGAAAGAAGGATTTTGAAAGAACGATTTCGATAGCATATTCGAAAAAACTTGAACTTAAATGCGATCGCTTCACCAGTACCCTTCTTTCCGCGATTTTTATTAATATTTCAATTCTGGAGGGTGGACAAACAAAACCATTGTGTGGGCAAACGTGGTCACATCGTGGACAATCCTATCCTACTTTTAAAAAATTCAAAATTTTTTATGGTCGGTGTTGAATACAAATTTTTTAATTTGTTCATAACTTTTTTTGAAGGGTGGGCTACGAAAATTTGAGGTGGGCAAATGTGAGCATACGATGGGCAATCATTTCCCACTGTCAAATCACTAAAATTTTTTCATGGGCGTGCTGGGGCTAATTTATTTTGAACATAACTTTTTTTTTGAAGTGTGGGCAAACGAAATTTTGGGGGGGGCGGGGCAAACGTAGGCAAACGATGGACAAACGAATGCCGTCGAGTTTTTCTAAAAAATCGCATTTGGGGTTGCTATCTTCACAGACCTAAACATGTCGCAATTAAAATTTCCGTAACTTACCTTGTGTTTGAGACTGCATTTTGGTTGCAACTCAATGGTACAACGATTCATATTTCTAAAAACACGTGGCATCTTAAATTTTGACAACTTGTCTTATTTGACACTCGCCAGGTTATAACTTGACGGTAAGCTGTCAAAATTTGGCGTAGATTGCATAGTGAAGATAGCGATTGACGAACAAAACATGTGTTAGTTTCTTTTCGCTGAAGGTGTGCGTGTAACGCGTATATGTGTTATGTCGACAAAAATTTAGCTGGAGAATCACAAGAACAAGCAGAAAATCTTACCATTCTTGTATGATACATGACAACATAGTACGACATCTCTGTCATACGTGGAGCAATTTTGTTGAAGTTGGTCTTATTCGAAAGCTTACATGCGGTTTATATAAGAAAAATGCCTTTAAATTGAGGAAATATTGCAGGCGTGATGAGATTGATGAAATAAGTTTCAGGTAAGGTTGGATCAGCCGGATTACGAGTAAAAGATTCGCGGCAGCGACAGTCGACATATACAGGGTGTCCAAACATGTACTTGGCGTCGAGACGCTGCCGCGTCTCTAGATCAAGTATAGGTTATTTTTTAGTATTGACTATAATATTGTTGCATTATTCTCGTAGTTTATTGTTTTTTCTAATTTACTGTAATGGTTTTTTGCATTTTTTAAACATTTTATTACACGAGTAGAGATGTGAGATTGTTTAACGGTTTGGGCCAGGTTGTGACAGAACATTTCCCTGCTGCAACTGCCAGTTAGAGCCGCATTGAATTTTGAACTGGATCTATCAGGTTCAATGCGGTAGTATCTGCATTTCCAAGAAGTGATTTTTGGCAGTTCAAAAAAGAATTCGGATCAATGCGGATATTCAGATCGGTGGATGAAACAGGATTTCCATGTCCAAAGTTCACCGGTTTCTATCAGGGATTGCCACTTGTATAAAACCGGAAGGTTGGTATCTGAAATTGCGGATCAAAAATTAATCTGGATATGCCATAAACTCCGTTAAATCTGTCGCAATCCGGATTGGGAGATCAAACAATTCACGAGATGCATATGGGATTCGAAGAAAAAGAATTTAGCTCAGTTCTGAATTGATTGGCGGATAGAAAATTGATGCAGTTCCTTCCAATTTTATGAAACTCATACTTCGAAATAATTGGTTTGGTTCGAACAGCACTAGGTAGCCGCGATACTGGTAACTCCTCTCGCGGCAACGATTGGCGCCGCAAGATATAAGATCGGCGCCGCGAGCTAACGAGACAGCCTGCTCCGTGATCAAGATTTCGATGTAAATGGTAACGGTTATTCGACGACTCCTTGATAAGCTGAGTAAATCGGTCGAGGGACCATGAATGTGTCGCGATTTCAAATAAAACCAGGCAGTAAAATGGCTTGGAAGAACTGATGATTATCATTTTAATTTTGATCTACACTTCTAGGATCTATTTAGAAACAACTAAAAATTTGAGTCGATTTCATCCAGAAATATGTGTGTTTGAACATGCATTTATGATATGCAAATTTGTGTAAGAACTAGTAGCAAAATAACTTGAAAAGACCAACAGATTCCATTTTGGTTTGGATCTGGATTTCCAGATAGAACCAGCTTAAAAAATGAACGAAGTTACTCAAGAAGTTTACTAGTAATATGTGAGTTGCTTCGTGTAAATCCGAGCAGAGCCGATGACAAATTGTGCTAGGAAATACAGATAGATACCATCAGGATTGTTACATGCATATTCGGTTTAAAACTGATAGAAAATATTTCATCCGGTTCAATCTGGATTTTACGGGAAGAAAACCGCATCAATCTGGATTAAAAAATTTTTAATGCGGTTCTAACTGGCAATTCCGGCAGTGTTGGAAAGAAGAGCAAAGCAAAACGAGTTATTCTATCTGATAAAGGATAAAATAAAAAAAGTGAAAAGTATCAACAATTAACGAAGAAGAAAAAGAAAATGAAGAAGACTTTTACCCTGTGTGCTTTTCTCTGTATTCAGAAAGCAAATGCTGAGAAATTGAAATTCAGTGTCAAAGTCGTAAACTGTGGGCACATAAAGCTTGTATGTCAGGATTACCAATATTTGTTTGTCATCACTGTGATTCAGCTGATTCTGATTAAGACTGCTGACTTATTAATGATTCTCAGTGATTGATAAGTTTTTGTTAAAACTATTTTTTATTTGATTTTAATGATTGTTTAGAACAAATTTCTATAATAGAAACTGTTAATAAAGTTTCTAAGTTTAATTTTATGTTGAAGACTATAGCATTTATAATTACAATAAAAAATGATATTATTTTCTTAACTGAATCGGCTTTTTATTAATAAACTTAACTACGTAAATTTCTGACAATCAACCCCAGATATTGTAACAATCAACCCAACTTCGGGGTATATTGTCACAAAATAGTTCCTGCAAATAATTTGAACCACTGTTCTTTATAAAGTCGAACGTACGTAGTTTACATTAAACTATGTCTGAATGAACTTCCCTGTAGCTATAACCTGTAAAAAATCAATATAAAAAATGAGACAACCATACCCGGTCTCCCCTACATTTAGAGTAATCCGAAAAAAAGAATTATTTATTCGATGTGTGATGGCAAAATTATAATAAATCCTTGTAAATACAGGTACGTTTGTCAACGTTGCATCGGCATACGAATTTAAAGCTGGGTTTACACTTGCCGAATTATCGGCCGAGTCACTCGGTCTACTACGGCACGTCCTAATTAGATGTCACACAGCGACAAAATTGTTGTCGTCCGACCAACCGACCAACACGACTATAAACAAACAAAGGATTGTTTATGGGCTTGTCCAAATTGGCAATGCATGCGATGCGGCAACTTCGTATATGTCGGTCGTTTTGTTTGAATTTCAAACCAGTTTGTTTTTCTCGTTTTGGAGATCCTGGCAGTCCATATATGAGCACCTACAGTAGGAAATGGGTGTGTTTTAAAAAGCTGTTATTTTTAAAAAATACTATGGTGCCGAAAAGAACAGACAGCAATTTTAATAATGAAACGTCGAACTCCGATGAAACGGAGAACAAAGCACGTGATACTATGACCAATGAAGATCTGTCAGTAATAGCAGTAATGCCTGGACCGTCTCAGAATCAGGATGTTGGTATAATTGAACCACTTTCATATAACGAGATCCCTGAAATTGTGGAACTTCAAACCCATAGAATTGTGGAACCATAAACCCCCGAAATTGAACAACCTCTGTTGGAGGATACTTCTCGCACGCAAAACCAGCGTTCGAATTCATAAAATGCTTGTGTAAGAGGAAAAAAAGGAAGGCATTGAAAATAACAGACTTCGAGAAAAATATATTGGAGCTTGAAAATAAAAAGCTTTCATTATTGATCGTTAACGGATCATCACAAAAGGAAGCAGATATAGACGATGATATGCATTTTGCACAATCTCAAGTGCCATTCATTAGAAGGTTGAATCCACTGAGGAAATTGGTTTTTAGAAGTCAAATTCAATATTTGTTTATTCAGGAACTGATTAATGAAACTCCAACTACATCAGTTGTTGAACATCTTCCACCGAATTTTTTACTGACATTCCTAATTATTTATATAATATGTCATTTTTCGTGTGTTTTTGTAGAGTTGAACAATACAATTATAACATTTTCTTAATAAAACATTCTTGTACATATCTTAAGTTTAAAATTAGTCTTTCTTCTACTGAAATTGGCTTCTTGAAGATGATAGTTTTGCGGGTACACTTTCCTCGTATTGCTTCAAGAATATAATTAAAAGTATTTTGTGTCATTCGAATGTACTGATAAAATAAATTTTTGTTTTCTTGTAGGTGACAGTAAAGGTGGTGAAATTCCCCGAAATTTATCCCGTCTTAATATATCTGGTCTATAATATGATTTCTAATATATATTATATATTATATATTTCTCTTCCGTGTATTTGCTAATAACATATGTATCACATAACTATTTGCACTAAGGAAAAGCAACCCCGACTTCCACAAAGACATCCTGTAAACTAACCGTAAAAGCGGTTGCAAATAGTACTTTACAGCCAGCCATATATGGACATTGTCGCATTGCCCTACGACCGATTGAAATCGGTCGGTCGGACGACAACGATTTTGTCGCTGCGCGACATCTAATTAGGACGTGGCGCTATTCGGCCGATTGAAAATCTTAACCGAGTGACCGTTTACATGTATCTAGTAGTTTCAACGGGTCCATTTTTACTCGTCGAACGTATAGTAACAATCGCGATGGGTGAAGTATTTCATAGTACTTACGTTTGTTAACACGTAAGTTTCTGTTGTATTGGTATAATTAGGTGAAAAGTAGGTTGATACTAATTGTAAATTTTTATTGACCCATGTATTCGTTAGAGTTTCTCGATACAAATTCGATACAAATTTTTTTAGTTGCATTGCAACACTGTTTCCAAATACACCCAGAATATCTTCGCCGGCTTCGGATATAATGTGTGACGTAGCGTTCCAGTGCGAGACGTCGAACGTACGACGGTGCGACCGGAAGTGGGCGAGAGGCCGAGCGCCCGGGCGACCGCAGCCGAACCGGCTGCCCACCGCGCCGCTAGATCGCGTTGATTTCTCGCCGCTACAAATTTCCAAGAACTGGGACATAAGCCCCGGCGCAACCGAGAGAAGGCAGTTCGAATGGGGTTACGGATCTCCACTACCAGCGATCGAGCCGCCAGAAGCCTACTGGAATACGACCGCTGTGCGCCTCAGCGTAACCATCCAAGTACCAAACGATCGAGACGCAGGATATTGCTCGGTCTCGATCTCCGATCCTCCACCGATCGAGACGCCAGGATATTGCCAGGTCTCGATCTTCGATCCTCCACCGATCAAGACGCCAGCATATTGCCCGGTCTCGATCTCCGATCCTCCACCGAAGAAATACCGAACCTCGCACGGCCTCCACCGCTGACCCGTCGCCATAGAGGCACCGGGCTCCGTCCAGCCTCTTCCGCCGATCCGCTACCGCCACGACACCGGCGACACCGCGATAGGGACGGGATACCTCCCGGGCGCTGCAGCGTGCGAATCCATCTACGAACTGTACATACCACTGTGGACGAATAAACGAGATACATTCAAGCACGCGTCGGCTCACTAAAACTCTGGCGTACCGACTGAGTCTACCAGCACCGATCCTTATCCCCGGAGTGACGTACGTCACAAATGGATTAATACAACGATTTTAAATCGTCTACTGAACGAAATATTTCTTTGACTCTGTTCCTGGGTCGACATGTAGCTTTTTCGATGTGTTGTGATCCTGCGCCGACAGAGCTGCTACCTTCTGTTTCAGTCCGCGTGTGAGTATCGTCTTTTATTTGTAAAAATAGTTATTCATTTTATTTTAATTGTTTCAGGTTGCAGCATGTCATGCAGAATGGGGAGATATACAAAACAGCTTCAGTACAGTTTCCTTGGATGTTGCGGTGTCATCGATGATAAACATGTATTAATTTAAGCTCCCACACATTATGGAAGTGAGGTTTAGTGATTAGAAATGATCAATAGCAGTTTTAATGGCAATTGTTAATCATGATTATTGTTTCCGATACGTACATGTAGAAGCAAATGGAAGGAATTCTGGTGGCGGAATTTTCAAAAACTGCGCAATACTTCAAAAACTTGAGAACCATATGTTAACAGAAAGTGGATTTTTAGTAGGAGATAATGTTTTCCCTCTAAAAACTTATTTATTGAAACCTTATTCACATAGACCATTGAGCAATGAACAAAAAATATTTAATAATAGTTTATCCACAGCACGTAGAATGGTTAAAACTGCTTTCGGTATTCTAGCATGTTGATTCAGAGTATTTCAGAAACTTGTATCAACTCGAGTATGTACATGTAACTGATACAATTATTCGTACTGCATGTGCTTTGCACAATTCGTTAAGAATTATAAGAATTATAAGAATTATAAGTGGTCGAACATATTTGCAAAGAGGCAGTGTAGATGAAAATGTGGATAGGGGGATAATTACTGAGGGTAGGTACACCTATAAAATTCTAAAATAATTAAAAATGGGTCTTATATTATAACCTAACCTATTAGAACCTATTAGAATACTATTAGAACTGTAACCAGGGTTCGAAATAGTTCTGAAAGTTTTCAACAGGTTCTATTAGAAACATGGACCGTGGAACTTTTTTAAAAATGTTCTCTGTTACGTCCCTATTTCTTATTTGGGGCGCGATTCTATGAAGTTTATATTTCTGTAGGAATGGTAGTAGCGGCCGGAATGCGATTACATTCTCGCGCGGAAGAAGGAGGCCGGCGAAGGACGAAGTTCGGCGAAGATAGCCGAATCGAGACGGTCCTCGGCGGTCGTGCCGATCGACAGTCGTTGAAAGCGTGCTACGATCAAAGTCATGTTGCTGTTGTATTCTGTATTTCTTTGTCCTTTTATACTAATATTTCATCATTATATTTTATTATTCTCATTGCACAGGTGTGTTCGATTATTCATTTTGTGAAAGCCCGACTTTCCTACATTTTTGATCCGCTTTTGAGCTAGGCCAGGGACTTTACACTCTGGGATAGTTGAGAGCAATAGAGGGTAGAATATAATACATCTTTATTTCCATAATTACCTTAATTTACCCGCGGTGATGGCAGGTGTATCGAAATCAACTTCCACTCGATTGGCGCGTCCGGTATCCCGTTGATTTCTGGCGCTTCCTCGAGCTTTGAGGCCACCCACTCCTCAAGAAATAGGGTATACCCGAATTCAGAGGGTTCTTGGTCCTCTCTGACCGTCGAGGTTTTGACTACTCTTAAAAGTTCAGCATCGTTTGCCGGGGCGTTACGGAACTGCCACTTCAATTTACGTAACTGGACACGACGTCCCGCACGATGGTTCCTCGGCATTCGTCTTTTTGAATTTACAATAGCAATTATTAATCGACCAATAAATTACTCTCCACCTTCCGCACCAGGCACTACCGCGGGCAACGTTCTGCTCTCAGCGGCACCATCGGCGGAGCCATGCGTGATTTTTCTATATTCGCAAACATTTATTTAGAATTTTATTAATACTTAAATCTATCGCGTCTATCACGCTTTACGCTTGATCTCTGGTAAAACCGCTTGCACCTTTCTGCTCATAGGTGATACCATTAATCAGCACAACCCGTGAAATGTCAATGCACATTTTCGTAATTTAATTCACTTTTCCAAAAGACGAACGCTCGATTTAAAGGATGGGGAATTAGGGGTGGAAACACTTCACTCACTGGTTTAACATAAAATTCACCTTTATTTTCTCCTCGTTTTTTCTAACATTTTATAAAGTTTTTAAGATGGTTAAGGTAATTCAGACGTCAGTAAATAAATATTTGAAAAAACACGAATGTCAATGAAAATATTAATGAGCTCCGCGGGTGGTCAGTGCCTTTTTATAGGGCAGTCGGTCACTCCTCCTCTAGGATTTGTCACATGACAAATCCTGGGTGGGAGTCCCCATCCCACAGCCTCTGCCTGGGATCTTCCAAGGAGCATCTTCCCATGGCGCTATCTGAAAGTTTTGTTTACGAGTTTAGATGTTTCTCTGTTGCACCCTTTAGGTGTATTTCTTTGTGACTACTACGCATTGCTTTATTTAACTCCCAGCAGCGTCGATAGCTAGACTTTTACATTATTTCATACTTTATGTTTCTACCCTGTTGCTTACAATACGCTCTGTACGATCGGCCTCGTACAGTTTACTTACTAAGGGTTGAAGTTAAGTATATTGTATTGGTATCGGCGATCGATTAGCCGGAAATGACGGAAGGGCAATCTTCTGATGAGGACCAGGGGCACAACTCTGCGAAGGTGGTGTCGACTCCGCTGGTTGATAGGGGCCTCGGTCTCACGCTGAACATCAGCTGGTGTTGGCTGGGCCTCCTTGGTGTGCGTGCGGTCGGTTAGCTGGTGTACAGCTGGCTGTCCGCTACCTCCTTGATGCTGGCTGTCTTGTTAGCAGTTGCCGTCCGGGTATTCTTCGCTTTCTCTCTTCTTATCTAGAGACGCAGTAGCGTCTTGACGCCAAGTTTCGACACCCTGTATATGTCGACTGTCGCTGCCGTGTATCTTTACTCGTCGCCCGGCTATTCCAAGCGTACCTGAAGCTTATTTCATTAATATCTCATCACGCCTGAAATGTGACATTTTTCTTACGTAAACCGCATATAAGCTTTCGAATAAGACCAAATTCAATAAAATTGATCCACGCATGTCAGAGATATCGTAATGTCGTCTCATGGACCAGTCAGAAACGGTATGGTTTTTCAATTCTTCTTCTTCAACTTCTCCTTCAATTTTGTCGACTTTTGTCGACGCCGATTTTTGTCAACATAATACGTATACGCGTTACACACACACCTTCAGCCAAAAGAAAGACTAACACATGTTTCGTCGTTGACTCTCGGGATCATTCGGCAGGGATCGTCGTCCGTTATAGTACATACATATACCTATACCATGGACATAGGAATATATATTCCTATGTCTATGACCTATACCAGGGCTCTCCAGCGTAGGGGCCCCTCACGCGCCTCCTTCCCTTTCCAATCTTCCTCTGGCACAGTGTGCCTTCCGTTGTCAAGGAGATCGCGCGACGCTACGAAGGCTGCCACGACGGGCTAGCCGGGCAAGCGGTGAGCGTCGCTCGGTATCCCTGACAACGCTGACGAGAGTGGGAGAACCCCAAGCTTCCGCGGCAGCGACCTTGGAGAGCCCTGACCTATACAGGGTCATTCGTTAAAACTGCAACCTACGCGCGCGCGAATAGACGAAAATTGCAACACTGCCTCACGGACGCATTCCACTATAACCATTCACCGGCCCGGCGTTCGGAGGGCTGTCGGCGACCGCTAGACAGCGGTGATGCTCGAGCTTCAAAAATTTTAGCATGGTTTCTTTCAAATTAACGTTGCAAAAAGCCATTTGAAATTTCCCGGCTCGGGTTGAAGAATTTAGAGCTTTTTTCGTATAACTTTTGAACTATAAAAGATATCGAAATGCAATTTGCGCCCAAAAATGGGGAAAAATTATTCCCTCTTAATGATGGATAATATAAAATATTTTACATTTACTTGATTTTTCTTTTATCAATTTTTAACCATAATTGTTGTGAAAAGCTTTTGCAAACTGTTTATTTGATACTGTGTTTAATGCACTTTTTAAAATTCATGGAATTTATAAACAATAGGCTAGTTGTTTCCCGTATCATTACTTTCATAAATTGAGAAATTAAATTTTTATTCAATTATGTATTACTTCTGCAAACCTCCGAAACTATTGTTCTGGTTTTCTTTTTTATAATTTTATCCTTAATGCAGTGCATGCATAGATCGGACGTAAGGAGTAACTAATGGGACGTGTCTTTGATTGTAGCGGTGTTTGAATTTTTTTCTACAATTCTTGTGTCTGAATGTTTAACCTTTTAGCTACTCAACGCCACGCCTATACCAGCTTCCGTTAATGTCATTTTTTGGAACGATGCGTCATTATTGTGGCTTTTACACGCAGGTGGCGAAAAATCTCTCCGTACAAGGGTATAGCGCCGCGGTCAACCCTGCCGTAGCTAAAATTTTTTAAATTAAGACGGGTACGAGACCAGTCGTCATTGTTTTCAAACCTCATTACAGTAAACTGGAGTGCGAGTGATAAACCGATTATAAAAGCGGAGTGCGCAGCTCGCTTACTTGGGCCGAGAAATTCCGCACAGCTCTTTGCAACGTTGATTTAAAAAAGGCCGTCCTAAAATTTTCGAAGCTCGGGCATCACTGATGTGCAGCGGTTGCTGGCAACCCTCCGATCGCTGGGCTGGTATATGCTTGAAGTGGAATGCGTCCATGAGGCGGTGTTACCATTTTCGTCTGTTCGCGCGCGCGTAGATTGCAGTTTTAACTGATGACCCTGTGCTATTGAATTATAACCTGCCAAGTGTTAATCACTCATAACCTGCGAAGTATCAAATCTGCGAAGTTGTCCAAATTTGAAATGTCACAAGTTTTTACACCACATAGGACACTGAATTATTGTCTCAATTAACAAGGTAAGTGGCCAAAATTTTTTAATAGACCTTTTATGTAGAGTCGCAGACTTTGAAGTTGTCCGGAGAAGGTTCGATTCGACAGAGAAGCATCTTCTTTCGCATAAGTTTCTGAAAATTTGTACCATGCATGTACAAAATAATATATTGTAACAAATTGCATTTAAATTGTGAGAAACTTTTATACTAGCAAACTATTTTTAATTTAGAGTTTTTATGTAAAGCTTAGAAAAAATGAAGGAGGCGCAGAGGCTTGGATAGAAATGAACGGGATGCAGAGGCTTGGGTGGAAATGAAGGGGACACACAAGCTTGGATACAAATGAAGAGGACGCACAGGCTTGGATAGAAATGAAGGGGGCGTACAGGCTTGGATAGAAATGAACGGGATGCAGAGGCTTGGATGGAAATGAAGGGGACGCACAGGCTTGGATAGAAATGAAGGGGACGCACAGGCTTAGATAGAAATCAAGGGGACGCACAGGCTTGGATACAAATTAAGGGAATGCACAGGCTTGGATATACAATAGAAATGAAGCATCTGCTTTCTCACAAGTTTCTGGAAATTTGCCAAATAAGGTAAATCGAAAAAATTTGTCAAAAGACATAGCATTAAGAATAAAGAAAAGTATGGCAGACTGCTTGCAATGTAGATCAAGTCACATTAGTGAAGAAAGTACGCTGAAAGCACATCTCCCTTGATATTTTTCAATCTTTTGTGAAAGACATTCCTAATACTTTAAAAGCCGCAGTAGTTGCCACACTTTTCTTTGATTTTATCATTAACAATATTTCAATTCACCAATAAACATACTAAATTAATTTTATTCCAACACCAATAAATTGTGCGTTAAAAATATTGGATCTCTTTATTCATTTTCGCTGAATTATTACCATTAGCATTTAAATTTCCTGCAACAAGACTTTCTCACCTCCTTCGGACACATTTTGTAGTCTCTACACTTACTATAGCAAAATACCACTCTACTTCTATATAAATTCTAGGTTAAGTTGTAACTAAAAAATAAAATGTGGATTTTATATATTATTTATGTTACGGAATGTATGGTCTTTTGATTTATGATTTCAGTATTATGTATTCTTTAATTGAAGCGAAGGTATGCAAGAGTGCGTGTTTTTTTCGTTGTTTAAATTTGCCTCCCTGTTATGAGCGCTAGTGTACCCGTTTCCGTTCCTGCGAGAACATCCTATGTTTCCGTTAAACTGTAAAGTGATCATCTCTTCCGGTGTGAGTTCTTCAAAGTTAATCACGATTGAAACCGGTTTCCATGTGTTCTTATAATTATATCTCACTCAATATATATTAAAGACTATCCAATCCTAACAGATTGAAGCTCATTCAAAGACCTCAACAATAATCATAACAATTTATTTACAGATAATCGAAGTAGAAAATGATGCAGTGTGATCTACGTCAGAGAAAAAAATGTATTGTGACATAGTATTATATTAATTAAACGATTTTATTAAACGATTTTATTCAGCTTCGATCCTCTGCTTGCTTCTTGTACGTTTGGTTCATATCTGAAAACTCAAATTGAATCCAATTTCAATTCATCAATCGTCTTGAAGCATTGCAGTTGTGCGTAGTTTCGATTACGTAGAATTTATTCTTAATTCTGTCCCGTCATAAGACTGTTCATGGATGTTGATGATAAACCTTTGTAATTTATATAATATTTATTTATTTATTTTATTTGTGTTTTATTACAACATGAACGGGCCAATACCCATTTATACAATAAGAAGATGAAAAAGACGCAGTGTAGAGACACATCATTTACAACAACATTAACAATAGCAACCCGAACCAGAACAGGAGGAACACTATGAAAAAGGGGCAAAAAAGTAACGAAATATAAATATAAAAATATAAAAATACAAAAATATAAAAATATAAAAATAAAAAATATGAAAATATAAAAATATAAAAATATAAAAATATAAAAATATAAAAATACAAAAATATAAAAATATAAAAATAAAAAATATAAAAATATAAAAATATAAAAATATAAAAATATAAAAATATAAAAATATAAAAATATAAAAATATAAAAATATAAAAATATAAAAATATAAAGTATAAAGTACAACACAGGACTAGGGCCCTATATAACGTTCATCGACGTTGCTCTGTAAACACTAGCTTTAAACGCAAGAAGTGACCCATGGAACATATCGATCTCGGTCCTATACTGGTTGGCCAGGTTAGAGATCCTGTGAAAAGGGTCAGCATGACCAATCCTGGAAGTATAGAGAGGCGGTCTAAATAGTTAGGCATGTCTGGGCCTGCTAGGAACATTAAAATCAATTAACCCAATTACGTGTTGATTGCACACCAAGCCATTGATGATTTTAAACAAGAAGGATAGGTCCGTCACTATCCTTCTGCACTCCAGCGTTCGGATGTCAATTTTACGCATAATGGGTCCGTAATCATGGTCATAACGGGGTAAGGGTTCTCCTATCTTATAAGCCAGAAAACGCAGAAAACGATGCTGCACCCTTTCCAGAACATCTCTATTCTTGGCTGTTTTCGGAGACCAAATGACAGAGGCATATTCCAAATGAGGTAGAACCAGCACATTGTACAAATGGAGGAAAGTTTTCGGATTCGTAAAGCCAGAACAAGATCTCCGTATAAAGCTCAGAATTTTGTTAGCTCTGGCCGATATAACACGCGTGTGCTCATCAAATGACAAGGCGGAGTCAATAACGACTCTTAAATCCCGAGCCGAGGAAACCGTAGACAGAATACTATCCGATATCGCATAGGGATAGGTAGCCGGGTTCATACCACGCGAAAATCTCATGACATAACATTTATCAATGTTCAAGTCCATATGGTTTGCCACGCACTATTCACCCAATCTATCCAGGTCAGACTGGAGATCGAGAGAGTCAGAGTAGTTTTCAATCGATTTAAAGATCTTGAGATCGTCCGCGTAAAGCAAGAAACCGCTATTACAAAAGGAATCACCAATGTCGTTGATAAAGAACAAAAGGAGCAACGGGCCAAGATGGGATCCCTGCGGAACACCTGATGTGACATACACCTTCATAGATATACTATCACCAACCCTGACTCTTTGGGACCGGCCTGTAATATATGAGTACAGCCAGCTCTGCAGCACGCCTCTGATACCCATGTTAGCAAGTGTATCAATTAATAGGTGAACGTTGACTCTATCGAATGCCTTGGAGAAATCCGTATAGACAGCATCCACCTGCAGTCTCTTTCCCATTGCTCTGGACACAAAATTACAAAAAACAGCTAAATTACTGCACGTGGATCTGCCCGCTAAAAAGCTGTGCTGTTCACAAATTAGAGACTGAGACGCCAGGGCGTAGATCTTTTATGTAACAAGACCCTCAAAAATCTTGCCCATAATGTTGAGTAGAGATATAAGCCTATAGTTAGTGACATCGGATTTGTCACCAGCTTTGAACACCGGAGAAATGATGCTTTCCTTCCAATTAGCTGGGAAGCGTCCGATAGACAAGAACTGATTAAAAATTAGCCATAGAGACCTAGCTATAATAAACTTACATTGCTTGAAAAACAATGGAGGGATCCCATCCTCACCCGGGCTTTTATTTGAGTCCAGGTCATCTATCTCTGAAAGAATCTCCCCAATCCCAATAGATAGACAGTCTAAGTCCATCATAGCTCGAGGGCAGGAGTTTAGTGAATAATCCACGTAAGGTGCGGAATAAACCGACTCAAAGTAATCCGCAAACATATCCGCCATTCGAGATCTACACGACGTGTCTGTTCCACCGAAGTGCATCGAATTACGTATACCACCAGCTGCCCGTTTAGTGTTCACGAACTTCCAGAAAATATAATTTTTATAACATGCAGTGGAGACCATCTTACAAGCAGATCTAAGGTGACTGAAAGTCAAATAGTCATGATGGTTATTGTGTCTGTTGAAATCCCGGTGAGCAGCCTTTTTCGCGATGATTAGAGATATGAGTTCCGCAGAAAACCAGCATGGATAATTATCTGACCGGGCCCGACGAAGTGAAACAAATGAAACTGTCACATAAGAGATCTGATCATACAAAAACTCTACAGCTTTATCCAACGACAGATCTTTCAAGGATACATCCCAGTCAACAGAGTTTAGGTGACACAGAATCTGCTCAAAGTCGCCACGCACAAAGTCATACCTTGGCGGTTCCAGACTCCTGGGGGACAGCATGTATTGCAGTTTGCAGTGAACAAGAAGACAAGGATGATAGTGGTCAACAGGAAGGAGTACATCAGGAGACAGCTCAACAAGGATACCATCAATATTGGAAAGGACAAGGTCAAGGAAGGAGCCGTGGTAATTTGGGTTCAGATTAAACTGATGAAGGTTGTGAAGATGGCAAGTCTCCAAAATGTGATCCAATACTAGCTTGTCGACATTCGAAGCACGAACTGATAGGGGATAGTACAATTCGAGGACTCCAAGCTCCACAGAATATGGGAAGTATTGTAGTCACCTACTAGAAGGATTTTGTCAGAAGGGAATTGAAGGAGTATCTCGTCAACGCTGAGACTGTGGTCAAGATAAATCGATGGATTCGATGCAGGCGGGATGTACACAGCTCCTAACACAAAACCCTGCTGCCCAGTGTTCAGCCTAATGAACAGCTGCTCCACGCGTTTACAAGACACAACACCAGAGCAACGAAGATGCTTGCCGACGGCAACCAATACCCTTCCCCCTCTCGAGCAGTTACTGGTAAGCGGATTCCTGTCAGATCTAAACACAGTATACTCAGACAGACCTAGCTCTTCCGTATAAATACTGTCATTTAACCAAGTTTCGACAAGCACTATAACATCATAACATACATTTAAACACGCGACTGCACACAAAAATTCGTTCGTCTTAGTTCTCAGACCACGCACATTCTGATAATAGATAACCAGATTTTCGGCTAGTTTTTTGACTTCCTCGGATCTTGACCTCGAACAATCCTCGGGACACCGTTGATGTACCTTATGGTTATATTCTTGTCCCCTTTCTCGTGGAGACGCCTAAGTTGATCCCGGAGGTGGTCCAGGTTGGCTCGCTGCTGATGCGTTCTGTCATCGGTTATTTTAAGAGGACCCTTATTTTTTAATTTGTTGCTGAGAATTTTCTTCGCAACCTCAGCAGATGGAAGCCTAACGCACAGTGGCCTCGAAGCGAAGATCCCTGCCTTACCAAGCCTATGCGTTCGAATGTCGCTATAATCCGCAGGGAATATACCGGTCAGCAAGGATTTAGCATTTGCCACATCCGACATAGCCCTCTGGTCCGGCAACTCGTTTGGAGACGCCGGAAACTGATTAACAAGCCGTTAATTACTATTAATCAGCTTATACCGGATCAAGCAACCGTTGACAATTCAAAGTTGTAATAGGATTACCGGAGCAAATGTAAACACATGCGTTTCCTACTGCGGTCAGGACGAGAATATATAAAAAATGATATATTTTATATATAAAAATTATATATATATATATAAAAATTATATATATATATAAATTATATATATTAAAAATTATCTGAAGTCATTGCCTACTATGCAAATTATCTTTGTAAAAAGAAGTGATATACCCATAAAAAAACTTTTAAAAAAGTAAAAAAATTGCGCCAAGTACATGAAAAATCAAATCAATCACAAAAAATTGAAGATAATAATAATTACAAAATAAAAAAAGATGTGAAATCAAAATGAGCTGCAAGTACATAAAGGTGCTTTCAGTCAAATACTTGGCGTGGCCGGGCAAGATCAAGGTGTCGATGAATAAGAATTATTTTAAAACCGGAAACTAATGAAAGTGTTCGCGATGTGTCAAAGTTTTATTTAAATTGATGAATTATTACTTGTACGCCTGTCAAAGGCAAGGTATTGGTGTCCATGAATGATCTTAGAATTATTTAAAAAATGCAAAATAATGAAAGTGTACTCATATAGTGTGCGTCACTATTTTTTGCCGATCGGCCACACGAAAAGTTAAAAGAGATTCATGTAAAGTAAATAGTGTATCATTTGACACATAGATGGCACTGTTGCAAAATATCAGTTATTAGTTAAAACAAGATGGCGTATTGTTTCAAATTTAAGAATCAGTAAATAAGTGCTTGTTCAAAGCGACACATTTTTTTGTCGGTAAGCTAATCGACTTCGTGCGAAGTATAAATGTAAGTTTTCAGAATCATTATAGCTTATTACTTTATTACAATATATTATTAACCGTATTATGATTTACTTTTGGGAATAAAGATGTATTCAAACGAGATAGTAAAGAAAGTTCGCGAACTTTATGAAATTCATAAAAATTATGGGAAAGTTGCAAAACTGATAAGAATACCTGCAAGCTCCGTCAGATATATGGTTCGAAATAACTATAAGAAAGAGAAATCCAAACGAGGAAGAAAATATTTATTGACTTCTCGAGAAAAAACAAGAATTAAACGACAAGTGAGGATACTGAATTTCAGAAATAAAAGAGTAACTGCCACAAAAATACGGAAAAATCTCAAACATTCGTGCTCAATTAGAACTTTACAACAAATGTTAAAATCTCTAAAGTTTGAATTTAAAAAACTAGAAAAGAAAATTTCGTTAACGAATCAACACAAAGCTAAACGTTTGGAACTAGGAGAGCAATGGCTAAAAATATCTCACAAATGGGAATCTACAGTCTTTTCGGACGAGAAAAAATTCAATTTTGATGGCCCAGATTCCTGGTCCTCATGGGTAGATTTAAATAGAACATTATATCGAAATAGGCGGCAAATGGGTGGTGGATCACTCATGGTTTGGGCAGGACTTTTGCCCGATGGAACCATTTTATTGGAAAGGCTACAGGGAAGAATAGATAGTATAAAATACATTAATTTTTTAGCAGAAAAAGTGAAACCATTTCTGGACAACAAATTAGGTATCAAGAATTACGTGTTTCAACAGGACAACGCATCGATACACGTGTCCAAATTATCAAAACAATGGCTCGAAAGAAATTTTTCTGCAGTTCTCGAATGGCCTGCCAAAAGTCCAGACTTAAATCCTGTGGAAAATGTTTGGAAAATGCTCGCCG
The DNA here is from genome assembly GCA_944738655.2 of Andrena hattorfiana. Classification (NCBI taxonomy): domain Eukaryota; kingdom Metazoa; phylum Arthropoda; class Insecta; order Hymenoptera; family Andrenidae; genus Andrena; species Andrena hattorfiana. Next base: position 18,685,931 of record OX122893.2, on the reverse strand, counting down.
ACATTGTTTATGATGGTCCAGAGTACCATAACCAAAAAGAACTTTGGAATTCTATACGTGCAGCAGCTTCAAAATTAATGGCCGAGAAACGGGAAGTTTTAAGAAAATTAACCCTAGGTATGCCATCTCGTCTGCTAAAAGTAATTAAAAATAAAGGAAGAATAATCTAAATTACTATTTAGTACTTCATAAAATTATACAAACGTCAAAGTTAATTATTAAGCTAATAAAACTTTATCGTCAAAAAAATGTGTCGCAATGAATCACCCCTGATTATGAGTTTTCCAAAATTTTATATAAATTTCGTGTATTCAAATTGTTTTCTCTGTCTTATTTACTTCATACATGTTTTATAAGAAGATTGTATATGTCATTTCTTGGGCATTTATTTTTTCAATCAATATACATGTAATTATATATTCGGCAAAAAATAGTGTCGCGCACTATATATTGTCAGAGTTTTAAATTGACAAATTATCTGAAATCCTGCGAGAGGGAAGGTGAGTATTGATGATGATCTGAGAATAGATACCTTGCCACACCACGCCAAGTATTTGACTGAAAGCACCTTTATGTACTTGCAGTTCATTTTGATTTCACATCTTTTTTTTATTTTGTAATTATTATTATCTTCTATTTTTTGTGATTTACTTGATTTTTCATGTACTAGGCGTAATTTTTTTATTTTTTTGAAATTTTTTATGGGGTCGTAGTTTACGATGATAATGCCTTATCGGCTATTCGTTGTATAATGTTTTGTATAATGCTTTTCATACGAGGTGGTTATAATACCTCAGAGTACGAAATAGTAAATATAATGTGATTTAAAAGGTTAATTAATATTTGACTCCAAGTCGTGGGACGTGACATTCTCACATTATAAGTTCCAATGAAAGCTAATGAAGTAAAAGTTCTTACAAATAAAAGTTCTAGTTGGAATGGAACTTATAAAATATAAAAACAAAATTTTCTCTATAACTGGAACAGATATTTTATTGATCAATATTAAAAAAGTTCTCAATTGTTGTTACAAATACTGAATACTATTCAATAAATAGTACTACAATAATAATAAATAATTATTACAGTTAAATTGATATTTTGAATGTGTTATTTATTTGTAATATTTACCTACGTAGATAATTTCTACGCAGATATTATAGAATTTGTGTGTATCTTGGTTCATGTAAGTTACAAAAAAAATTATTAAGGTATTATTCTTGACAAGTTCTCTTTTCTGTTCAATACATCTTATGAAACTATTAATTACTTATGTTATGATTTTCATACCTTTTATTAAATAAACACGAAGAATATGATATTAGGGTGTGTAACGTCCAGTTGCTTTGGAGCGACTGAGTGCTAGCAGGTTCCTGAGAGGAGAGCGGCTTCCCCTCAAGTACAGGATAGGTGGGGTTCGTTGGTAGAGAGTTAAGGATTAAAATCCAAACTTTTAACTTAACAATGGCTATTTATTCAGCAACACTTAATTCTACTTTAACAATAACAACTTAATATTGACTACAGCTATGATTATGTATTTTATGTTTTTTGGGGTTTTTGTATTTTATATGAACTAGTATTATATGTCGCAGTGTAATGCCGCTTCCGTTTCCGGGGCGAGCTCTTACTCTTGGCAACGTCTGCTGCAAGAACGGCCGCTTCCGTCTCCGGGGCGAGCTCGCTACTCTTGGCAGATTTTTACTCTACGGTGACTTCGTGTATTGCAGTGTACGGCCGCTTCCGTCTCCGGGGCGAGCTCGTACTCTTGGCAATGCTAGCTGTAAGAACGGCCGCTTCCGTCTCCGGGGCGAGCTCGTTACTCTTAGCTATGTCTGCTGCTAGAGCGGCCGCTTCCGTCTCCGGGGCGAGCTCACTTCTGTTGGCAGAGTCTGAAGTGACTACTGTGCTGCGTGCACCTCCTTTTATACTCAGGATTTAGTGTTTGGCGCATGCGCAGTGAATCCTTATTTCTTTAATTTACATTTTATTTATTTATTACATTATGCTTTGTCCTAGGCTTTCGCTAACAGTTACATTATATTATTCCTAATATTCCTAAGATACTTGTTTCGCTTAATTCCTAAATTATATATAAAAATATGTATAAAGGTCTGCGCAATACTGTTTTACTTATGGTCGGTAACGCTGGGTTTGCGTTTGCGTGAGACGTTACACCTCCCCCCCTGGGAGATCTCTCGTCCTCGAGAGATTGGAACGAGTGGGATAGGAAAGGAATTATAGAATTTTTATATATGTATGAAAAAATATATATATTTGTATATGTACAAGGATTAGTTAGTTGTTATTATTTTTTTTTCTTTTTTTGGGGAATATATGCTTCTGTTGCTCCTGGTCCTACCAATTTTAAAAATTTCCAGACTCTTTGTCTGGGGTCGGTTGTAGGGAGTGCTTTGTATATTTCCCAATCTGGTTTGGGTATGTCGATGGGGATGAGGGCCGGATATTTCTTTAGTTTAGGTTTTGGTGTTTTTGGAATCTTGAATATATGTTCCGGTCCTGATGTTGCAGGTAAGGATTCCGGAGGGACACGAGATGATGTCTTGAGGTTTTCAGGATTTTTATTAGAATTTTGAAAGGAAGGTGATATGTTATAAGGATTCTTACCATTCTTTCCGGAGATCCTGGGAGTGGAGAAATAGGTGGTGGTATTTCTATCATTTCCTTTAATTTTTCCTCTATTTCTTTCTTTTCTTTTTTTTCTTTGGAATGTCGTGCTCCTGACCTTTTCGGCATTTTGAATGTGTTTGATGGACAGTGCGGTGCAGTTTTAATTTATACGTAGTAGCTCCCTCTTGCGGATTCGCAAATTCCCCCTCTCTTTTCCTAGGGCAAATAGGCTTCCTTTGTTTTTTAACCCCCACTCTTTTCCTAGGGCAAATAGGCTTTCTTTGTTTTATTGACCCCCACTTTTTTCCTAGGGCAAATAGGCTTTTTTCACTCTATTCATATGGATGATTTTCATTTGTTTAGAATTTATTGCTATCTTTAAGTTGTTGTTTTGTAGATTTTCGACGACTTGGTATGGTCCGCTATATTCAGGTTCCAGTTTTTCACGTCTCGGTTTTAGCAACCAGATCCAATCTCCTATCTTGTACGTTTTAGGTTGAATCTTTTGATCATAGTAGTATTTCTGCCGAACTTTTGATTCCTCTAAATTGTTTCGCGCCATTTGTCGGATGTAATGAAGTTTGTCTATTAATTTGTCGACGTAGTCCGGATATGTTCCAATATTGTCAGTAGGAGGTATGCTTGAAGGGAGCCGTGCTTTTTTACCAAAGACAAGCTCGTGAGGTGTAAATTTCGTGCCTTCGTGAGTACTTGTATTGTATGAGAACATTGCTTGTGGTAACCATTGATCCCATTGTTTCTCTTTTGATACATAGTGGCGTAAATATTCGACAAGGACGTGATGGCTTCTTTCTAATGACCCATTGGACTGAGGATGATATGCAGAGGTTCGATACTGTTTGATGTGAAATGCTTTGGCAAACTTTTTCATAAGGGCACTCATGAAATTTGGTCCCTGGTCTGTAAGGATAGCTTTAGGACTTCCAAACTTGCAAATGAAATGTTCTGTAAATGCCTTAGCTATGTCCTCTGAAGTGATGTTGGTCAATGGTATTGCAAGAGAATATTTAGTTAGGTTATCTTGAATAGTAAGTATATAACTATATCCTACATTTGTAGAAGGTAGTGGTCCTACTATATCCATAGAAACTTTATCAAAGGCATCAACTGGTGTATCTGTTAATATCATGGGTTCTTTATTTTTTACTCTTACTAGTTTGGTTTTTTGGCATTCCAAACAAGTTTTGATAAACTGTGTTATTTCATACTTCATGTTCTTCCAGTAATATTTATTTCTTATTCGGTGATATGTTTTTGTAATTCCTTTGTGTCCGCCTACAGGAGTTTGGTGATTCTCTTGAATAATTTGTTGTCTTTCTTGTATGGAAGGAGTTAAGAGTGTGCCTTTACAAAATATAAACTGGATATTCTCCTGTACAAATATTATATCTATTAAGTTCCATAGTTTTCTTAGTGAAATTTTATCTTCTTCCCCTGCTATATATACTTTTGTGGCATTTTCAAATATTAGTTGAGTATGAAGTGTCCTTAATGAGTTGTACAAATCTTCTTCCGTTGGGTGATCTGTTATAATAAGCCCAATGATTGTATGTTTGCCTTCCTTAAGTTTGACTGACTCTCCGGTTTTTAATGGAAGTGGAATTTTATGCTGTTTTATATTTTTCTCTTTGTACAACCTTTCTCCTATTGGTCCTATTGGTTTACCTTCTGTGTTGATGAATGTGATGATGTACCCTTTTCCCATCCATAGGTGGTCTTCTGTTTCAAAGTTTTGTTTTTTGACAGGAATGTTTGATACTATTCTTGGTCTGCCAGTTGTGTGTTGAGGAGGAAGAGATAATGGTGTAGGAGAAGATGGTGGCAGAAGAGGGGATAATGGTGGAGAGATAGATAATGGTGGAAGAGATAGTGGAGGAGGGGTAAGTATTCTCCCTTCTTTAATTTTTATAGGAGTTATAGGAGCAGTATCAGTACTGGAATGTAATCTTTGTTTTTTCTTTTTAGGTGTATGGTGAGTGCTCTTATCTGTACTTGTTTCTGCATCAATTTTGGGTGGGTTTTTATAGTCATGCCTTGGTGCTATATATGTCTCGTCGATTTCTTCTATCAGGTCCTCCTCTTGGGGTTTGTTGATGTCAGGTGTGCTGGATGCTCTTGTGTTGTTTTTATGTTGAGAGGGTATATGTAGTTCCACCGGTATTACGTCTAGAGGGGGCGCATGGACTTCTATAGGTACCGTAATTTGAGGGGGAGCATGTATTTGAGGTGGTGTGTATGTCTCGACGCTTCGTTTTTTTACTTCCGGTTGGGATGAGGAGGTGTTTTTTCTCTTTTTCCGTTTTAATTTTCTCCGCTTTGTATTTACTGAGTCGCTTTCGTCGTATGATGAGGAATCAGAATCCGATGAAATAATTCTAGATTGCTTGCGCGGAGCTGGATTTCCCGAGGTTGAGGCAGTAGTTTCTCGTTGTCGCGTATTATGTTGATGGAATTGTTTTTGTTTTTTATTCTCATGAGAGTTTGTTTCTGAATGTGCTCGTTTTGCATCTAACGGCAATGCTATCGGGTTTCTTGACAATGCATCCGCGTTTGTATTATATTTCCCTGGTTTATACAAGATTTTATAATCATATTCTGCAAGTCTTATTTTCCATCGCATTAAACGAGATGTTGGATTTGATAGATTTTGTAGCCATTCTAACGGTTTATGATCTGTTATTAAGTAAAATTTTTTACCATAGATATAAGGTCTAAAGTGAAATACTGCGTATATAATTGCTAATAGTTCTCGTTCGGTTGGAGAGTAACGTGTCTCTGCATCATTTAAGACCCGAGATGCGTAAGCTATTGGTAAATCTTTTCCGATTTCGCCCTGGCTAAGAACTGCACCTACAGCAATACCTGAAGCGTCTGTCGTAATATTGAATGTTTTTTCAAAGTCTGGAAATTGTAGAATAGGTTCCTTGCAAAGAACTTCTCGCAGAGTTTCAAACGCCTTTTGTTGCTTATTAGTCCATTCGAATTGATAATTTTTCTTGGTGAGGTTTGATAGTGGTCTTGCAATTTTTGAAAAGTCTTTAATGAATCTTCTATAGTATCCACTCAATCCTAAGAATTGTTTTACATTTTTTACTGTCGTAGGTGTTGGAAATTCTTTTACGGCTACTATTTTTCGTGGGTCAGGTTTGACTCCTTCCTCTCCTATTATGTGTCCTAAATACGATACTTCCTTCTTTAAAAATTCGCATTTATCTGGTTGGAGATAGAGGTTGGCCTCCTTCAGTCTATTCATGAGGCGTTTAAATTTTGTTGCGTGTTCTTTAAGAGAGCTGGCATATATAACAATGTCGTCCAGATATACAAAGAGCTCTATTCCTTGAAGGCCCGTTAAGACTTGGTCCATAAGTCTTTGGAAGGTGGCTGGTGCGTTTTTAAGACCAAATGGCATTCTGTTAAATTCAAAATGTCCGTATATTGTGGAGAAGGCTGTTTTATGTCGATCGTCCGGGTGCATTGGAATTTGGTAGAATCCAGATGCGAGATCAAATACGGAGAAGTATTTTGCACTTCCTAACTGGTCTAATATGTCCGTTATATTTGGCAGAGGATAGGCATCTCCCATTGTTTTTTCGTTTAATTTCCTGAAATCGATTACGATTCTAAGTTTTTTTACTCCTTGTGTGTCTTCCTTTTTTGGTACAATCCATATAGGTGAATTGTATGGAGATGATGAGGGCTGTATTATTCCCTTCTCAAGTAATTCTTTAGTCTGTTTTCTTACTTCCTCTTTATATGTTTGCGGGTACCTATATTGTTTTGTAAAGATAGGAACATCATTTTCTGTTATTATTCTATGGTAGGCTTTATTTGTTGCTTCTAATTTCTCTCCCGGAAGGTAAAATCTGTCTGCATGTTCTTTTATTAGCTCTTCAACGTTATCTCTTTCTTCTGAATTTAAATGTTCTAATCGTAATTGTTGGAGTAAGTGGTGCGTCCTGTTAGTTTGTTTGTATTTGTCTGATGTTTCTTCTTCTACAGGAGCCTCTATGAATGGTTCTAATTCGACTGATGGTACAAGGATTTTAATATCTTTTGTGGATGTATTTATTGCGAAAAGATATGCTACACCATTATTGTTTGATACAACTGCATTTCCCATATGTAAGTTGGGGTGAATTTTAATTTTTGGAATATATCCTGTTTCAACTTGCGTATTAAGGATTCGTGCATATATTTGGCTCCTTGTTCTTGCTGGTATTGTGATCGTCTCTGGGTTGATAAACGGAATAGTTTCTTGCCCAATAGTTATTGCTGAATTCATGTAGTCGATAGTTGGTTTGGAAGAAATCTGTCCCTAGTATTCCATCCTGTTTGATAGGGAGGTCCTCTACGATGTGGAGAATGATTTCTGTGTTTAAGGTCCTTATTTTAATGTAACCTATGGTATTGAGTAGACCGTCCGTAATGCCATTGAGGTCAAAGAGAGTGTCCGTGAAGATTGGGATGTCGGGAGAAGTAGCACTTCTTTTAATTACATTCAGGTCGGATCCGGTATCGATCATCAGTGTTGCTTCTTTTCCGTTGAATCCTGCATCAGAGAGAAGGATACTAGGAGGTTTTCTTATTTGTTCTGTTTTAAGTCTAAGTATAGCTTGTCTGTGTACCACTTGTGTTTCTTCTTTTTCCTTCCTATCGAAATACATCTTTTTCCTGCATTGTTCTATTGTATGGCCTCTGAACTTGCAATACTCGCAGAATATCTCTGGTTGTTGTGTCCTATTTGCATAGTTTTGACTTCTACATTCTTGTATCGTGTGCCCTGGTCTTCGACAATAATCACAATATGCGTTGGATTGAGGAGCTCTATTTGTGTAACTTTGGCTTCTGCAATCTTGCGTCGTGTGACCTGGCCTTCGGCAGTTATTACAGTATTCGTTAGGTTGATAGGCTCTGTTTGTGTAATTCCGACTTCTACAATCCTGCGTCATGTGACCTGGCCTTTGGCAAAAGTCACAGAATGTGTTATTTTGGATTCTATTATGACTCCTACATTCTTGTATTGTATGTCCTGTTTTTTTACAATGTTGACAAATTTTTTGTTGCCAGTCAGTGCGTGAGATTTGTTGGCTACTGTAGGTGGTGATGTCATGGCCATATCCAAGGCAGTTTGTACATTGGTTAGTCTGCATCATTCCCGTGGCAATTCTCGTTCTTGTTTGATATTCATTATACTCTGCTTCTGCTTTAATGGCGTGATTGATAGCGAGATCAAGACTGCTGAAGGTGCATTCGTGTATTCTATTGTGTATTTCGACTTTTAATCCCGTTAGAAAGGCTTTAACAGCGTTTTGTTCCGCGTTTATATTAAATTGAGCTTCGTGCTTAGGTACTTCTATCGTATTACAATGTCTGATTTGCAAAAGTAAGTTAGATACGCGGCTGCTATAATCTACTGTTGTCTCGTTAGGTAATTGCGCGATTTTTGATAATTCGCCGTATAATTGAATTGATGTATGTAATGGTGCGAAACGTGAGTTTAGTACCGAAATAAGATCGCTAATTGTATTATATTCTCCGCTTAAAACTACTCTCGAAGCTTGTCCGTAAAGCTTATTTTTTATGAGCTGAACTAGTCCGTATTCCGCATTTGGGTTTATCATGCGCCGTGCATGTCGACAACTTTTAGCAAACTGGTGTAACGGTATATTCCTACCATTGAAAGAAGGGACTGTGTCTGCTGTGTCGCGTAAGCTAATGTGTGGTAGGTGAGGATATGTATCCATAGCTGTATTCATATTAATTTGAGGATTTGAAATTCCAGGAACGTTTTCGTTTTCTATAGTTTCCGAAGTGTCTATATTCTCCTGAGTCTCTGTATTGATTGCTAGTTTAACCATTTTTTCCCCGAGTGTATCAGGCATTGTGAAGTTTCAAGTCTCTATAGAATTTACCAAGAAAGAAAAAATTTCTAAGAAAATACTCACTTTTGGAGTGATTTTACTATTTGAAATATCCTTCTCAAACGAACTATCCCACCGCTGTCACCAAAATTTATCCAACCTGTAACGTCCAGTTGCTTTGGAGCGACTGAGTGCTAGCAGGTTCCTGAGAGGAGAGCGGCTTCCCCTCAAGTACAGGATAGGTGGGGTTCGTTGGTAGAGAGTTAAGGATTAAAATCCAAACTTTTAACTTAACAATGGCTATTTATTCAGCAACACTTAATTCTACTTTAACAATAACAACTTAATATTGACTACAGCTATGATTATGTATTTTATGTTTTTTGGGGTTTTTGTATTTTATATGAACTAGTATTATATGTCGCAGTGTAATGCCGCTTCCGTTTCCGGGGCGAGCTCTTACTCTTGGCAACGTCTGCTGCAAGAACGGCCGCTTCCGTCTCCGGGGCGAGCTCGCTACTCTTGGCAGATTTTTACTCTACGGTGACTTCGTGTATTGCAGTGTACGGCCGCTTCCGTCTCCGGGGCGAGCTCGTACTCTTGGCAATGCTAGCTGTAAGAACGGCCGCTTCCGTCTCCGGGGCGAGCTCGTTACTCTTAGCTATGTCTGCTGCTAGAGCGGCCGCTTCCGTCTCCGGGGCGAGCTCACTTCTGTTGGCAGAGTCTGAAGTGACTACTGTGCTGCGTGCACCTCCTTTTATACTCAGGATTTAGTGTTTGGCGCATGCGCAGTGAATCCTTATTTCTTTAATTTACATTTTATTTATTTATTACATTATGCTTTGTCCTAGGCTTTCGCTAACAGTTACATTATATTATTCCTAATATTCCTAAGATACTTGTTTCGCTTAATTCCTAAATTATATATAAAAATATGTATAAAGGTCTGCGCAATACTGTTTTACTTATGGTCGGTAACGCTGGGTTTGCGTTTGCGTGAGACGTTACAGGTGACTGTACCTAATATCGCCTAGCAAAAGTTAAATCGCTGTCAATTGAATAATAATTGTTATTTTTGCCTGCAATTCGTTTCAAAGTAAAGAGAAATTATTCAGCTTTCATGTAGTATAAGTTAGAATCGTTGAAACTCACTAAATTTGAATTAGGAATTAAAAAACGCAAGACATGCAAAAATCCGGTCCTGAAATAGTGTACCTAATATCGCCAACTCAAGAAATATTGATTAATTTTATTGATTAATTATTAGTTTTATTATTTATTGCTCTATAAACGTATTTTTATCTATTTTTTATTTTATTTTTATTAGAAAAGTACAGAAATTTAAAAATATAGATTTTTGAAGTATTTTATTTATTACCTTCTGATGTACATATTGGACAAATAAAGTTTATTTTGGTTACTCGGCACATTTCGTAACCCCACCTGTAACAAACATTACATCGAAACCATTGTTCTCCGGTAGGCGATATTGAGAATATCCATACTGCTAAAAGAAAAACACTATTTTCATTACGGAAAATATTTGAATTGATTTCATTCCTTAAGTACATCATTAATTAAGTATTTCTAGTAGATATTCTTGCATTCACGGAATTATTAGACTTACCTTCTTCGAATGTGATGTAAAATTGTGACAGTCCGATAAATTTTAGAGCTTACTTTGCGAGATATAGCGAGTGGCGATATTAGGAACATGGGCGAGATTAGGTACGGTCACCCTATATTGTTAAATAAAACTAGTACCTGATAGTTTAGTACTTTCCTTTATCTTATGGAACCTTTTGTAATAAATGTTCTAATATAACTGGTTCCATGGAATTTGTACTATATAGGTTTTAAAATATCAGTTCCATGAGAACACTTTCTAAAGAAGTTCCTAAGGATAATATTTTTTTAATAAAAATTTCACAATAACAGATATTTTCTTAAACGAAACATATAAATTCTAACAGAATTTTTTTCAAAATAAGGCCCAAGTTTGGTTTTAAAAATCAAGTGGTTTTTATAAAGGGTGAGAATTTATATCACAATGTTTGAACGACCACGTTTCTTGCACGCGAACACGATCCAACAAATAGACTATCGTTTTCGTTGGTTCGAGATAGCAAGGGTAGTAATTCGATTTCTGAAATCGAGTAAGAAGTACACAACGTGGGGCAGTTATTAATGGGCGTTTATATATGACCGTAATGGGAGTTGAGGGCCTTTTGATCTTACAACCCTCGTGAAAGTCGCCAATTCCATTTCGTGCTTTAATCCTTCCATCTACGGTATGTAGATACTTAGACCCCTAATGAAGACAGGTTCTTTTTTCCAGAGAAATTATGCAGCAAACATAGTCAATAAAGTACACATATTCTTGTAAATGAAATTAGCAAAAATATTTAACAGTATTTATAATTGTAACCACCAGTAATTAGTCCGGAATTTTCTAATCAAATTGTGCCAGTATATTCTATGATTAAACAGAACAAAATATATCATTAACATATACGGCCATGAATGTTTCTTTAAATGGTTATGATAAAAATTCGAAACGCGAGGGAGCAGATAACATACTTGTTCTTAAAAAAGAACAGGGTAAGAATATGTCCAAAATATTTATTTAATCAGTTTATGTGAGTTATACTTATTACTTGGGATTGCTAAAGGTAACTAACATAATGTTTATTAACCACTTACTCGTCTTACTACTTAATATTCTATTTCAAAATCTTGACTGTCGTTGTCAATATGAAACTAACATAATTAAATAATAGATTTTATTACTATATCGAGCTTGTTTCGCCTTAGAAATTGTCGCATTAGTTCTTTGCATTATTACAAAACGCGTATTGATTGGATAAACTGTTTCGTAAAACTTTCGACACAGATCAAAATTGGTGTCGTAATTTCCAACTCATAAAGTCTGACGATCAAGAATACGAAACAATTAGAGGATGACGAGGACGAGGACGAGTACGACGAGGACGAGGACGAGGACGAGGACGAGGACGACGAGGACGACGAGGACGTAGGACGACGAGGATGACGAGGACGAGGACGACGAGGACGACGAGGACGAGGACGACGAGGACGAGGACGACGAGGACGACGAGAACGAGGACGACGAGGACGAGGACGACGAGGACGAGGACGACGAGGACGAGGACGACGAGGACGAGGACGACGACGACGACGATTAGAGTGGTAGGGCTATGCCGATTCCAACGCAAATTTGAGTTTGAAGCCCATTTCCCCCACCCCTCCCCTGACCCTGAAACTCAAATTTGAGTTTCAATGTCGGCGGAAAATTCCCCGCAGGCGGCGCGCGGCCGGACGTCATACAGATGGCGCAGTGGTGGGGGTATAACGCGAGAGCAGATATCGAATCAATCGATACCGAATCAATATCGGACCGCGGGATGAATTGCTAACTCTGGAGCGTGGTACCGACTACATTCGGTAAGGAGGGAAACGACCTCTCCGCGGTACGAGACAGCCGCCTATCCAACTCCCCCAACGCCCACTCTCTGACATTAGTCTTTTCCGAATGGTACATATAACGAGCGTCACATGCCATGAGCCGTTGCCAAACGCCAATGCATAATAATTATCGGATGATGTCGGGCAATGTCGGGAAAGATCGGCGTTTTTACACACCGCGTCTTCGGGGGAGGGAAAGAGAGAGCAATACTTAGTTATTTTAAAGCTAAATTCGAGGGGAGGGAAAGAGACAGCACTACTTGGTGGTACAAAGCTAACAATTTTTTCAAAATGTTTTCCAACGTCGCAGCGTATCGCGCGATCTCGCGTAATTTGAACCCACCCTCAAGGATAAAAGTCTCGACACGAGTTGAATGTAATATAATACCTGTGGAAACGTCGAATCATAAAATTATGCGATATCAGCTGAATTTTTTTCCATACCATCAGACATACAGACATTCCCCCCCCCCCAAACACAGAAATATAATACTTTTTTAATCAACGATCTAACGAACCAATACATAGCAAAGAGACATTCTAAAGCCGACAATATTTCAAACATCGGGTAAAGACGGGTAAATAAATAGATTGTAATATATATGTAAAATGATTATATATTGCTACATTAATTAAAAAATAGAAATCTAAAAAAGAAAATATATAAAAATATAAAATAAAAAAGAAAAAATATAAAATACAATATAAAAAGAAAAAATATAAAAATATAAAATAAAAAGAAAAAATATAAAATACAATATAAAAAGAAAACATATAAAAATATAAAATAAAAAAGAAAAAATATAAAATACAATATAAAAAGAAAAAATATAATAATCATTTAATATATTGCCCACTTTCGTGTTACAATTTAACGATCATATACTCTTTCCATTTCAGTCCCGTGACTGTCAGTGTAAGTCCTACCCTTCTAATGTTTCCTGCTGTGTCTTAACAATTTTTTTTCTATTTTACAAGTGTTTCGTAATCTATTCCATTTTACATAATCTTCTTTTATCACTTTCCTGTTCTTCCCATCTTTTCCTTCTCCCTATGATCTCCTGTAGAGTAGCCAAGTTTTTCCCTTCCCCTCTAATTACCTCTGCCCAATTCCTACCACTCTCTCCACTTACTTCACATGCTTTAATCGCATGTTTCACTGTTTCTTCCTCTTTCTTACATACTCTTTCTTCTTTCATTAGCCAATATTTGCCTGCCCTTGTTTCACTACCTTATACGAATCTTCCTATCCTTTCTAATTCTCCTCTCTTTTTTTCATTTTTCCCCCATAAGCATTTCGGCTTATCTCCTGGTTTCCTTGCCACCCCTCTTAATTCTCTTAGGAACGTTGACTCTTTTACTTTCATCTCTTTTTCTTGTTCTTGAATGCCTTTTACTTATCTGATCTATTTTTGATCCACACTTCTTCCCCATTTAATCTTCTTCTTTCCGATCCTTCATTTGACCATCCTCTCGGTTCCAAGAATTTGATTCTCATTCTTTCCCTTTTCATTACTTCATTTCCTCTCATTAGTCTTCTCACACATTTATATCTTATCGATCCTTCTTCCGAGTTTATTAGTCTCACTTCAAACTTCATTGCCCTTACTCACATTTCAATTGCTATGCCACCTCTTCCTGTTTCTTTTAACAGCCAGTATGTTGGTGTTGATCTCTCCAATTTCATTATCCACCGTATGTATTTCGCCTGCAATTTTTCTAATATCCTCATACCTTCTCCACCCCCATATCTCTGCTCCATACGCCACGGTGCTTCTAATTAGCGCATCAAACAGTTTCATTCTTCTTTCAAAGTCATCTCTGAATAATCTTTCCCCAATCCCCCCATACTTTTCCTAGTATCATATTCGCTTTCCTAACTTCCTTCTTAATATGGTGTTTATCCTCGTTGTTCTCTCCCTCTCACTGTATAACCTAAATATTCCAGTTCTCTTACTCTTTCTTCTTCATTCCAACGGAATCTTTCCTCTTTTCTTCTTCCTCCTGCTTTCCTGCATATCATTATCTTAGACTTTTACACATTTAACTCCAAGCCTTTCTTCTTTGCGTATCTCTCGAATCTCTTTATCATATTCTTCAGTCCCTGTGCATTATTTGCCATTAACACAACATTCTCAGTCCAAATTTTCCTTCTACCTATTACGACTCCTCCTTCCTGTTCTTTGCTCATTTCTTTTCCCAGGTCTGCAAATGCGACATTGAAAAGTGTCGAGCTTAACGGGCACCCTTGTCTAACACCCTTTCCTGTTAAAACAACTTTTCTATCAGTTCATTCGTCACTCCTAAAGTGCATATAGTTCTGTTGTACATTTCCTGTATCCTTATTCTTAGTTGTTCGCCTACTGCTTATTCTTAAAGTCTTTTCCAAATTTCCATTTATTCTTCTAATCTCCTCCTTAGAATGTCCGCGTATATCTTACAATCCGTATCCATCTAAGTTATGCCCCTATAGTTCTTAACCATTTCGCTTTCTTCTTTTTTTTTTTAACACAGGACTTAAAGAGTTTAGCGACGCGGTCTACCTCGTCTTGGATTTTCGTGGCGAATGTTTTATATAATTTTTGTAAGTTGTCGATAGAAGGTTTTTTACATTGCGCAAATATATCATATTGTGCAGTTTGGAGGTTAGCTTCGCGTTGGTAGATGTAAGATATGTCTACGTGTAATACTAACTTCCAGGTATCTCAATAAATCTGTAGATCGCCTAGGTTTTTGAAGTAAATGCCGGGGTGGTGTTGGAATTCTTTTATAGTGAAATCTGTGTCGGGGTTCCTCCTGCGCGTAGTATCATCGTTTTATAAGACGAAAATCTTGTAAAATTATAATGTCGAGGTGTAATCGGTGATTCGTTTTTTTTTTGTTAGTCGCGAAGTCTTTCCATGTGCGCGCGCGAGATAAATAATTTTTGCTAACGTAGGACAGTTCATCTTCTTTGTCTGGACTTGAGTAGAAGTGAGAAGTGATGGCATATGGAACTCGATTTTCTTGAGCACTTCTTATTTCGTTGTGACCTGCAGAACGAATATGTTGTCAGTTATTTTGAACGTGCCGCGGGAAATCATGTTTGGTTTAGTTGTACGTGCGAGTGGAGTTTGTTTGTGCATCGTGTTGTGTAAATTTATTGTTCTATTTATCCGAATAATTCCTCTAGCGTTTCCAGTGCCCCGCCCCGCCGGGTTGTATCACCATTGCCTATATGGAGGCAATTAGGGAGTATCGGGCGCATTGGCGACGGTTCTCCCAGCATGTACAATTCTGGGAGGATGACGAAGATTCATGGGGTCTGAGGGTCCTATTTGGTGAGTGTCTTATTGCACCGGAGATTGTAGGTCTGGTTATTGTTTCTATTTCCGTGCGTGTGGTAATAGTCTTGCAATTGGTTTTTTGGTGTAGAACGTCATGGGGACATCTTCGTTGGGTGTGCTCCACGGCCTCGACTGTGGTCGCTATTGGAGGCCGACCGTGCCCTACGTGGCTGGTACGACGACGCCTACTTGTGCGCTTATTTACCATCTTTTTTCAATAAATTACTTTTCTTAGTTTTATCCTTATATAATTGTTAGTGTATCGTTACTTTCCTTCAAAACTGCCACCATTCCCCTATTGCTGCCCTATTCTATAATGTGTTTGTGTGAACGCGGATTGTTCGTCGCTCTTTATACTGTAATTACTATTATCGTGCGTGTTTTGAATCGTGTAAGAGCCTATCCACGCAGGTGTTAGTTCTTGACCGCCCACGTCTTAGCGTCTCAGCGTGCAGTAGCACTTGGTCTCCGATTTTAAAAGACCTATCGGCGATTTTCCTGTCGTAGTATTGGAATCAAAATTAAAATAAATTTAATATAATATTGAAATTTATATAAATCCAATAATGATTAATTTTCAATTAATAAAATTACAGAATATATTGTTAAAAATAAACTTACGTCATAGGAAACTGACTGTGAAATTGACCCAATCGTTCCTAATATTGAATAATTAGAATTTGAAGCCCAAATAACAATTATCAGAGGGTAAACACCTATTCCTAATAAATATAAAATTCCAATTTTTATTGAATATAGCAAAAACAAAAAAATTATAAATTAATTCCTTTCGTACAAAAATTTATTAGATAAATATAGATACAAACCGATCTGGCTCACATCGATCTGAACTCATATCATGTAAGATATTAAAAGTCGAACAGACTTAAAATTTAAACTCCTGCATTTAATTTATATCTTAATTCAACATCGAGGTCGCAATCATCTTCATAAATATAGGTAATCAAACAAAGGTGATAAACAGAACATGGAAGGAAGGGGACTTTCCGGAAGAATGGAAAGGAGGAATAGTAAGTCCTGTGTTCAAAAAAAAAAGAAGGAAGGGAAATTGTTAAGAACTATAGGGGCATAACTTAGATGGACACGGATTGTAAGATGTACGCGGACATTCTAAGGAGGAGATTAGAAGAACAAATGGAAATTTGGAAAAGACTTTAATCCGCCGGCAGGCGCGCGTGTGTACTCAGTACACGGAGGTCAGTTTTTTGCTGAAAAAACCGTTTTACCGTGATGTATTGTACCCAGCACCCCTATGTATTCTTCCAGCGAACATTTCTGCATAATTCTACGTACTTGTCAGGTTCAAATTCGGATTGAAAGTGTCTCTAATTGAATGAAAACGAAAGTATGCCGCGTATCCTACCGGCGTGCGCGACCGTGTACTCACAAGTTTCCCAGGTGTACGCCTCCGATTGTTCTGGTTTTTGGATATGTTTTAGGGGACAGAAAAATAAGATATACGTATTTTTTTATTTTGGCCTGTTTGCATCTTGAGGGGGTGAAACCACCCCTCAAAGGTTTTCAGGTGTTCGTCTCCGATTGTTCTGGTTTTTGGATATGTTTTAGGGGACAGAAAAATAAGATGTACTTATTTTTTTATTTTGGCCTGTTTGCATCTTTAGGGGGTGACACCACCCCTCAAATGTTTTCAGGTGTTCGCTTCCGATTGTTCTGGTTTTTGGATATGTTGTAGGGGACAGAAAAATAAGATATACGTATTTTTTTATTTTGGCCTGTTTGCATCTTTAGGAGGTGAAACCACCCCTTAAAAGTTTTTAGGTGTTCGCTTCCGATTGTTCTGGTTTTTGGATACGTTTTAGGGGACAGAAAAATAAGATATACGTATTTTTTATTTTGGCCTGTTTGCATCTTTAGGGGGTGAAACCACCCCTTAAATGTTTTCAGGTGTTCGCTTCCGATTGTTCTGGTTTTTGGATACGTTTTAGAGGACCGAAAAATAAGATATACGTGTTTTTTTATTTTCACCTGTTTGCATGTTTAGGGGGTGAAACCACCCCTCAAAAGTTTTCAGGTGTTCGCTTCCGATTGTTCTGGTTTTTGGATACGTTTGAGAGGACCGAAAAATAAGATATACGTGTTTTTTTATTTTCACATGTTTGCATGTTTAGAGGGTGAAACCACCCCTCAAAGAAGAATTTCTGTCGTGTCGTGTACACCGTAAACGGTGTACAAATATTTGGATATTTCAACTTTTATGCCAAAATATTATAAAATATTTATTCACAAGTATATGCGATATATTATACAATATCACTGTTTTACAAATACATATATTTGTTGTAAATTAATCTATTTACATTAATTTCTCGATGGACGCAGACGTGTATACAATAGACGCAATTCAATTTATAGTTTAAACTAAGAATTTACTGTTCATATTATTGTTATTAGCAGTCCAATATACTCTTTGGTTTATAATGGACGTGATATTTTCTCTATCTTGATGAACTATAGTTTAAATCTATAAATTTATAAACAATTAAATTAAATTTTTTGGCAGGAGCTTCTTTCCGCCTTTGAATAATCTGACATAAACTGAACAATTATACAGCAACAAAAGTGACCACTGATACTATAGATGAAGTGTGTGTCAAAAGCTTAGTATCTCGAGTCTGGAGGAGGTATGTCCACTTGTGTTCATTTTTATTTTCTACAATACAGTTGATATTAAAATTTCAAATTTATATTTTGATAAGGGTCGTAACAATCTGTGTCGACAAAAGATATTTAGATTAGTGCTAACATATGAAAAATCATTTTGTTGCAAGAACAAATAAAAGTATTATATACACAAGTATCACTGTGTATTCGAAATTGTAGTAATATATATGAAGTGTTTTAAAATAGCTGAAAAAAGTGATTGTCCGTTATAATAAATAAATGTAAACATAATTTGTTCATAAAACTATATAGAACTATCACACCTGACATAATGTATAAACTATATGTAGGGTAAAGGCACCAGTAGTTGACCATGTATCAGTAGTCGACTACTGTTCAGAAAAACAGTAGTCGACTACTGATACATGGTCAACGACTGGTGCCGTTACCCTATTATATTAGTATATTTTTTATATATTTATCAATATAAAATCATTTATTACTATATAAATTAAAAACTATAATTTTTAAGGTGAAGAATAATCTCCTTCTTCAGTGGCTTGTAAGCAAGGTAAACATATTGTTTTTGTAGTGGAATGCTTCTTGCATATAAAATTTTTGCATGTCTCACATTTTATAGTCGTGGTACTATTAGGACAGATTCTATCGCCCTCGTTTTGATGTTGATGAAGGTAGATTTGTTTCTTCTTCTGTACGATGCTGTTTCAAATATGCTGTTACATCTGCTGGTAATGTATACATATTTGCTCTTGCAACCAAATGTTCTTTTGTAAGTCATAGAGCTAAATTTTTTAAAAATATTCTTCTTCTAAGATGACTTTCGTCATTTTTTAAACAATATAAGATTTGTGCATTTATACCGGCTATATTCAATCAAATAAAAAATAATGCAAGTGGCCATCTTTTCGAAATTCGTGACACTGAATACTGTGAACACATGCGGTCGACAGTATCTACTGCTCCTTTTGTTGCATTATAATCTAATATAATCTGCGGTTTTTGTGTTTCAGCATCAATGTCTAACGATTAATGCATTGTGGACAACAAAAGGACGGCTTTATTTCTGCGAGGACAATATGATACCAGTGTCATATCTTTCTGGAATCCAAAAATTGTTGTTCCTTCTTGTCTCTCTTTATGTGGTAAAAATTGAGGTGGAATTTCTTTTTTGTTTTTTCTTATCGTCCCTATCAATGTTATTTTATTTTTTAATAAATCGGTAGGTAATGGATGACTAGTATACCAGTTGTCGACTGTTAAGTTTCTATTTTCGTTTTTTATATAATCTGTCAATCTTTTTACCACGTCTAGAGCTGAATTTGATACCTTATAAGGACCGTCCATTTGTTGCCCACAATACACTTCCAAATTCCCCGTATAATAAGTTTTGGTGTCGCAGCATGCCATTACTTTTAGACCATATTTCGCGGGCTTCATGGGCATATATTGAATAAAACCACAACGGCCTCTGAATGGATGTAACATTTCATCTATCGTTACATATTCCCCCATGATATAATTATTTTTGCAATTGACAGTGAACTTATCTAAAATAAACCGTATAGCCGCCAGTTTGTCTGTTTCCTTTCGCTCCGATCTCGTGAGCGCGTCATCAAAACGTAAGGACCGCAATAAAAATAAAAACCTTTTATAACTCATTATACCTCGCAATGCCAACAGTCCTGTGCCATCTCTGTTCCACAATTCTAACACGTTTGCATGATTGGCATGTTTAACTCCGATAAGGAATAACGCTCCAATTAGGGCAAGAATTTCCGCAATTGAGGTTAATTTACAATCTCTATCTCGCACGTACAGTAAAGTGTTTCGCCCAATATGCATATTTGTATATTTTACGATTTCCTCGATCATACTGCTATCAAAAATTTTTTCAAAGGCGCTAAATTCATCCGTGATGTTTATAGCGCAGGGAGCTAATCCAGTCTTAAATTTAATTATATTTCGAGCTCTTATTTTACTGGTATTAGTGTATGGACTTTTTTCCACTTATATTTCTGCTCAATATCCGAAAAATTGGGCGTTGGTTGCACGGTCTTACCTCCACGCTGCTTCTTTTGTTTACCACGTGCTAGTGACTTTTCTCCCTCTTTGGCAATATAAAAGTCTTCATTTTCGGTTACTGGCTCCTCAATATCAGATGTTGATTCCTCTTCCGATGCTTCTTGCTCAGTATTGCTGTCTATGTTGCATTCCTCCACAACCTCCTCTTAGGTATCAGATGCATTGCCATCTAGTTCCTCATGCTTATCTTCATCCAAGTCCAGGAGTGCTCTCACATCAATTCGTGATCTATAAAAAGTAGAACACATAAATGAGAGATACAGAATGTATTTGCAAGACTACGCATTCTAAGTATATAATTGCAACAAATGCTAAAGTTATAGTTTTTGCGCTGTACCAGCTTTCTTCCAAAATAGTGATATGAAAGGACAAGATAACGACTTCCTATGAAAAATAAAACAGAAATATACTTACTGCGATGTGGATGCCATTTTAGTAGTTGCTTCTTATATTGCTGGGGAGTTGTATATACACCAAAGTATATCACTATATACACTATATAGTGTGTATTAGTACTATGTGCACGTATATGTACGTGTTAATATTCGCGAAATAGCGATACTTGCTGATTAGCGAATCCACAAATTATACAGCAGAAACGGTAAACGGTAAATCACGAACTTGACGACACGGTACCTCAGAGGGCTAGTACAAGAGTGAGAAACCGCGTCACCTTTGGAGGGCTATTTATACAGCCCTCGCAGAGGTACGCGTCCCTCAAGCGACGCCAAAAACGCGCGGGAAAAATCAGCACGAAAAGCGTGGGCAGCGGAAGGTATCCACTTCCGCAAGCCGAAAAATACTGACCTGAGCAAGTCTGGCTGCCAGATGCTCACGGGGAAAAACCGAGAGTACCTAACGGTGAGTCCCATCTAAAATATGGAGACATGCTAGTGACGAAGCCGCTACAACTATAGCAGGAAGTTGAATATAAAGTTGAGTGTTTAGGGCAGGCATGTCCAGGGAGTTTCTCGCACGAGCAACCGCGAGTTCCTCTTCGAAGGCAAGAGCACAAGTTGGACGTGCCTGGTGTAGAGTCTCCAGTTCGAATACCTTCCAAGGTTGAATGCTTTCGGTAGCGAAATTCATAGAGTTCAGCTCATATACTATTTGCATATGCAGTGGCGGTGACTAATCACCGAACGCAAACGTTTTGTAGCGGCCATCGGCACGACCAAATACGAACATTTGGCGTGCAGATGGTCGGTATGGTTTATGACACGCGCGCCAGCAAAACTATTTTTGAGTAAGCCGCTTTCCGTTCCATTCGTGATTGAATTTTGAACAAAGCATTTTTTTCCTTCGAGACTTTCGTTTACAGCCTCAATAGTTATTGTGGGTATCATAAACCTCGAGTTTCCGAAGGGCCCAGGATGCGAGGCCGGGCGGCCTGTGACCGGCCACGTCATTCGCCTCGGGGGCCTTGAGGAAATCCCGCTGAATTGCCAGGAGTATTTCTTCCGCCAAATCTCACCCCTTTATGGTGGAAATACGCCGAAGACGCGCGAAACAGGTGACGCGATTTTGGGCCTGAAAATAACCGATTGGTTGTCACCGGCATCGGGTCAACCAAATAGGAGGTGGCTTCAGTCGCGCGCGTCTTGCCGGAAAATGTGTGTCCGGCAGACGCCAGTCTTCGCCCACACCTAGACAAGGTATAACATCTTGTCCGCCATAGGCATTGAAAATAAAGATTAACATTCGAACTGCTGTGTAATTCTATAAGGGACATAGCCTACCTTCTATTCCTTTAGTTTCTATTGGTGCAGGCGTTGCTTCGATTCTCGGCTATCTAATCGAACATCGTCGGAGGGTCCGCGGTCCAAACAATCGGGAAAGCCGGACCTAACGGCGCCAGTCCGGCGACTCACGATTTTTCTGAAGTAAATTGTTGAAATAATACTATAAAGATAATAAAAGAAATATTTTTCCCCGGAAGGCGAGCTTGTGTCCCCTGCACCCCTTCTTTGGATCCGCGGCTGGAGCAGGTAGAATTGGCTTATCCTGATGCGGAGGTAGAAGACCGTCCGCCCGCTTCAGCTCGGCGTCTTATAGTACCAATAAAATAATTAAACGCTTTGCACCCAGCACAGAAAGTAAAAATTTCCAACATTCGGTGTGCTAGTCTGCTAGTCGTCGTTATGGAATTGTATGTACGTATCCTAAAATTTATTCTATAAAGACGTTGAAATCATCGTCACTTTGGTAGATTAGTAGGACCGAAGCTTATTACTCTAAAATAGAGCTAGGCATTATATGAAATGTTTCGAATATTTGATTAAGATAATCATCCATATAAATTCTTATTAGTTGAATATTTTAACCGAATAATCATTATACGTTACTTGTGGTAAATTATTCTGACAATATATTCCAATAACTCGTCATTATTTATTCACGTAATAAATTGGATCAGTCATTACTCAGATAACATTAGAAACAATAAACATTGAGTATTATTCCAATTACCGACTTGAAATAAATATTTATTTTCGGTCAACAGTTGAATCAATTCCTTTTAGTCGAGTATTTTATTTCTATGTAAATTTATGTCAACATAAATTACTCGGATCACTTATTTTTCAAAGCAGGGTTGGACGTTAGGTAAATAAAATTTGAAATTGTGATTACTAGAATAATATTACATGGCTATACTTGGTTAGAAATTATTTTGGAATAATTACATCGTCTCCGATTGCTTTGGTTTTTTATATTCTTATGAAAATGGAGGGGTGGTTTCACCCCCTAAACATGCAAACGGGTGAAAATAAAAAAAGAGGTATATCTAATTTTTCGGTCCTCTAAAACATATCCAAAAACCAGAACAATCGGAGACGAACACCTGAATACCATTGAGGGGTGGTTTCACCCCCTATACATGCAAACGCGTCAAAATAAAAAAACACGTGTATCTTATATTTCGGTCCTCTAAAACATATCCAAAAACCAGAACAATCGGAGGCGTATACCTGGGAAACTTGTGAGTACACGGGCGCGCACGCCGGTAGGATACACGGCATACTTTCGTTTTCATTCAATTAGAGACACTTTCAATCCGAATTTGAACCTGCCAAGTACGTAGAATTATGCAGAAATGTCCGCTGGAAGAAAACATAGGGGTGCTGTGTACAATACATCACGGTAAAACGGTTTTTCAACCAAAACAAACCCCCGTGTATGGAGTACACGACGCGCCCGCTCGTGTAAAACTTTTAGGCGCGCCCGCCGGCGGGTTAAGAATAAGGAGTAACGAAGTGTGGATCAAAAATAGATCAGGTAAGTAAAAGGTATTCAAGAACAAGAAAGAGCGATGAAAGTAAAAGAGTCAACGTTCCTAAGAGAATTAAGAGAGGTGGCAAGGAAACCAGGAGATAAGCCGAAATGCTTATGGGGGAAAAATGAAAAAAAGAGAGGAGAATTAGAAAGGATAGGAAGATTCGTATAGGGTATTGAAACAAGGGCAGGCAAATACTGGCTAATGAAAGAAGAAAGGGTATGTAAGAAAGAGGAAGAAACAGTGAAACACGCGATTGAAGCATGTGAAGTAAGTGGAGAGAGTGGTAGGAATTGGGCAGTGGAAATTAGAGGAGAAGGGAAAAACTTGGCTACTCTACAGGAGATAATAGGGAGAAGGAAAAGATGGGAAGAACAGGAAAGTGATAAAAGAAGATTATGTATCATAGAATAGATTACGAAACACTTGTAAAATAGAAAAAAAGTTGTTAAGACACAGCAGGAAACATTAGAAGGGTAGGACTTACACTGACACAATCACGGGACTGAAATGGAAAGAGTATATGATCGTTAAATTGTAACACGAAAGTGGGTAATAAATTAAATTATTATTATATTTTTTCTTTTTATATTGTATTTTATATTTTTTCTTTTTTATTTTATATTTTTATATTTTTTCTTTTTATATTAAATTTTATATTTTTTCTTTTTTATTTTATATTTTTACATTTTTTCTTTTTTATTTTATATTTTTATATTTTTTCTTTTTCTATTGTATTTTTATATTTTTATATTCTATTTGTACAGAGAGAACTAAAAAATGTTGAGAATAGAGCGGTTTATTTAGAGATAGAGGATTGAGGCGATACAATAGATACGTAACAGTTTCGGCGAATAATGACGAGATACTACTGTTCTGTGTAACTGAGCACTCGGGGCGGTCACGAGAGCGTGAGTGTATATGAGTGTATGTGAGGTGTTGTGTGGAAGAGTATGTATGTATGTATGATATCGCGAAAAGTAAATAGGAAGTCCATCAGCTGTTCGAGAATGTTCAAATTGTCTTGCGATTGATGTAAAAAGAGAAAAAGAGAAAAAGAGAATGAGAAAGAAAGAGAGATTGATAGGGTTCTACCGAGACACTATTTATATTTTATTTTTATATTTTTTCTTTTTTATATTTATATTTTTTAATTAATGTAACCATATATAATCATTTTACATACAGGGTGTCCGCGGGAAGAGTGGACAGCTGGATATCTCCTAAACTATTGAAGACAAAAATATTTAAAAAATAGGGAATTGCATGGTTCGAGGCGGCCAACATATTAGCGCGGACGAATTTTTTTTTCGATGATTATTTTAAAAGATACGATGGTCAAGTTCGGTTTTTTAAATGGAACTATTTTTTCTGAAGACCTGAGTTGATAGTGCGTTCTAAGACAAATTCAATAAGCTTTAATATATACACTTGATTTCCACTGGTTTTTGAGATATTGCGCTTGCAAATTTACTGATTTTCCCTGGAAGAAAACTCGCTGGAATAGCAAGGACCGGGGACGGTCTTGCTGGCGCCACGGGTGGCTTTGCCTGTTGAAACAGATACCTACCTGCCAAAGGTCTACGCCAGGAATGGCAGGCCCAAAGGCTGGACAATTCTTTTCCGTCAGAAATGCTACTTAGGTAGGTACATCTGCGGTATCGAGAAGCGCACCGTTACTTTTATTTCGCACTTGCTTCTACGCTCGGATGGCCGGTTCTTTTAGGAGGGGTGTAAGTTCGATTGGTTAGGTTAGGAGGTGTGAAAGGTGCTAGACTAAATTTCAACCATAGGGAGCAGATTATATTAGAACCAATCGAATTTGCATCCCTCACAAACGGCTGCTCTCTTGGAGAGGCCCTCTGCACAGCAATACCTCCTCCCCAGTGCCCACCTTCTCTCGCACAGAATACGATGACGCATGCTTTTGTTTTGATATTAAAGCTCGTGTTTATATTCGAGAGGACCACGTGTCAACAGCGGGCTACCATTTTTCTTCCCGTGTCTCTCTACGAGGCGTATTTACGGTGGATTGTAGGAGCGTAGATGTCTGGATGCCAGTTATTGAATTCAGGAGACGATAGAAACACTTTATTACAAAACACACATGTACTATAATTAAAGTAAATCGTATTCCTCTCGGGAAGGAGTACTGATAATCATCGAACTTGCGCTCTACTTCGCGCAGACCGATTACACGGAGGGTAGTCAAGTCACACACTGCACAAATGATAAGCCGCGTCTAGACGTTGCGAGGCTGCAGCGCGAGGCGTGCCTCGCGGAGTGAAAAGTCTGGAGAGTCCTTATCTCGCCTTGGTCACTTTGCAAAGCAACCTCGTGCTGCTGCCGTGGCGAGGACAACACCCCGCAGTGCCTCACCGAATTTTATGGCTTTCGACCCTCGAAGGGTTTGGAATATCATTAGGAAGTGAGAACTGTTCA
This sequence comes from Andrena hattorfiana, assembly GCA_944738655.2. NCBI lineage: Eukaryota > Metazoa > Arthropoda > Insecta > Hymenoptera > Andrenidae > Andrena > Andrena hattorfiana. The sequence continues at coordinate 18,660,144 of OX122893.2, read as the reverse complement.
GGATTTCAAATGTTTGTATCTTTTCTTCATCGTATCGAAGGGGAAGTGGCGGCAATGGATTCCTGGCGTTCCGTCGATTAAAATCATACCAAATATCATGCAAATCGGACTACCTTGACACAAGCTATTTGTATTCCTTATGTAAAAGTTGTCCGATTTACACGACATTTTAAATGATTTTCATCGGAAAACCACAAGGAATCCATCGGCGACACTTCCATATCCATACGATAAGGAATAAAGAATTATTTTATTTCTTAAAAAGGTATGTACCGGCTGATTCTGGAGTTGCGCCCGTCACCCCGTGGCGAGGACAACACCCCGCAGTGCCCATCGAATTTTATGGCCTTCGACCCTCGAAGGGTTTGGAATATCATTAAGAAGTGAGAAATGTTTAGGATTTCAAATGTTTGCTTCTTTTCTTCATCGTATGGAAGGGGAAAGTGATGCCATTGGATTCCTGGCGTTCCGTCGACTAAAATCATACCAAATTTCATGTAAATCAGACTATTTTTAACCAAGTCAAGTCAGCTTGAAATGATATAAAACGATTTTTCATGGAATTTCCTTCATTATGGTCCGAATTACGTCGTACTTGGTGTTAGTTTCATCAGCAAAACATAAGGAATCAATTGGCCTCATTTTCGCAAAGATCTGATGAGAAATGCGGAAATCGAAGATTTCTCATTTCTTAATAGGGACTCGGACACCTTCGAGGGTCGAAAGCCATAAAATTCGAGGGGCACTGCGGGATGTTGTCCTCGCCACGGGGTGACGGGCGTACCACCAGAATTACCCTGTATCTGTTTAAGAAATAAAATAATTCTTTATTCCTTATCGTATGGATATGGAAGTGTCACCGATGGATTCCTTGGGGTTTTCCGATGAAAATCATTTCAAATGTCGTGTAAATCGGACAACTTTTACATAGGGAATACAAATAGCTAGTGTCAAAGTAATCCGATTTGAATGATATTTTGTATGATTTTCATCAGAAGAACATAAGGAATCCATTGGCGTCACTTTCATTTCGATATGATGAAGAAAAGAATTACTTAATACGCTGTAAGGGATATTTCACCCTCGACTGCGGGGGCTCGACCTCAATTCGCTACGTTCGACCCAGAAACATACCTTTTTCCGAAGCAAGCCATAAAAATCGGGTGAGGCAATGCGAAGGCCTGTCCTCGCCACGGGGTACCAGGCCGCAACTTTTTGAGGGGCGTAGCTCCAGAATCATCCTGTACCTGCCTGTTTCAGAAATAAAATAATTCTTTATTCTTTATGGCATGAATATGGAAGTGTCGCCGATGGATTCCTTGTGGTTTTCCGATGAAAATCATTACAAATGTCGTGTAAATCGGACAACTTTTACATAAGGAATACAAATAGCTTGTGTCAAGGTAGTCCGATTTGCATGATATTTGGTATGATTTTAATCGACGGAACGCCAGAAATCCATTGCCGCCACTTCCCCTTCGATACGATGAAGAAAAGATACAAACATTTGAAATCCTGAACAGTTCCCACTTCTTAATGATATTCCAAACCCTTCGAGGGTCGAAAGCCATAAAATTCGGTGAGGCACTGCGGGGTGTTGTCCTCGCCACGGCAGCAGCACGAGGTTGCTTTGCAAAGTGACCAAGGCGAGCTAAGGACTCTCCAGACTTTTCACTCCGCGAGGCACGCCTCGCGCTGCAGCCTCGCAACGTCTAGACGCGGCTTATCATTTGTGCAGTGTGTGACTTGACTACCCTCCGTGTAATCGGTCTGCGCGAAGTAGAGCGCAAGTTCGATGATTATCAGTACTCCTTCCCGAGAGGAATACGATTTACTTTAATTATAGTACATGTGTGTTTTGTAATAAAGTGTTTCTATCGTCTCCTGAATTCAATAACTGGCATCCAGACATCTACGCTCCTACAATCCACCGTAAATACGCCTCGTAGAGAGACACGGGAAGAAAAATGGTAGCCCGCTGTTGACACGTGGTCCTCTCGAATATAAACACGAGCTTTAATATCAAAACAAAAGCATGCGTCATCGTATTCTGTGCGAGAGAAGGTGGGCACTGGGGAGGAGGTATTGCTGTGAAGAGGGCCTCTTCAAGAGAGCAGCCGTTTGTGAGGGATGCAAATTCGATTGGTTCTAATATAATCTGCTCCCTATGGTTGAAATTTAGTCTAGCACCTTTCACACCTCCTAACCTAACCATTCGAACTTACACCCCTCCTAAAAGAACCGGCCATCCGAGCGTAGAAGCAAGTGCGAAATAAAAGTAACGGTGCGCTTCTCGATACCGCAGATGTACCTACCTAAGTAGCATTTCTGACGGAAAAGAATTGTCCAGCCTTTGGGCCTGCCATTCCTGGCGTAGACCTTTGGCAGGTAGGTATCTGTTTCAACAGGCAAAGCCACCCGTGGCGCCAGCAAGACCGTCCCCGGTCCTTGCTATTCCAGCGAGTTTTCTTCCAGGGAAAATCAGTAAATTTGCAAGCGCAATATCTCAAAAACCAGTGGAAATCAAGTGTATACATTAAAGCTTATTGAATTTGTCTTAGAACGCACTATCAACTCAGGTCTTCAGAAAAAATAGTTCTATTTAGAAAACCGAACTTGACCATCGTATCTTTCAAAATAATAATCGAAAAAAAAATTCGTCCACGCTAATAAGTTGGCCCCCTCGAACCATGCAATTCCCTATTTTTTAAATATTTTTGTCTCCAATAGTTTAGGAGATATCCAGCTGTCCACTCTTCCCGCGGACACCCTGTATATAACAATCTATTTATTTACCCGTCTTCCTCCTTCTCTCCTCACCAATTTCTGCTGAAACCACATAATTCTTTCTATGAATCGTACGTTCTTCACGCTACCAAATGTCATCTTGCACGGCGGTCCCATCATGGGGGTTCAAATTACACGTGATCGCGTTAGCATGTGCCATCAATGACATTCTAGCCGATGCTCGTAGGAAAAAAAAATGTTAAATTATATTGTATTTTATATTCTTTTAATTTTAATATAAATTTCTTAAACATATATTATTTCTCCATTTCATTTATCCTTCTTTCCTCGCCGCCTAATTTTAAGATTCGATATTTCTGAATTCTGCAGACGCCGTATAATCATATTTCGTTCGATCGTACTTCGCGCCACCAAATGACGTCATCCCACACGGCTGCTCCAGTGGAGTCAAATTACACACGATCGCGCGAGACGCTGCGACGTTGGAAAACATTTTGAAAAAATTGTTAGCTTTGTACCACCAAGTAGTGCTGTCTCTTTCCCTCCCCTCGAATTTAAAATAACTAAGTATTGCTCTCTCTTTCCCTCCTCCGAAGACGCGGTGTGTAAAAACGCCGATCTTTCCCGACATTGCCCGACATCATCCGATAATTATTATGCATTGGCGTTTGGCAACGGCTCATGGCATGTGACGCTCGTTATATGTACCATTCGGAAGTGACTAATGTCAGAGAGTGGGCGTTGGGGGAGTTGGATAGGCGGCTGACTCGTACCGCGTAAGTCTTGGGTTTGAGCCCCGTCGCCCGAGATTCTGTTTTTTCATTTATATTAATATCTTAAAATTAATGTTTCCCTCCTTACCGACTGTAGTCGGTACCACACTCCAGAGTTAGCAATTCATCCCGCGGTCCAATATTGATTCGGTATCGATTGATTCGATATCTGCTCTCGCGCTATACCCCCACCACTCCGCCATCTGTATGACGTCATCTGCCGCCGTCCGGCCGCGGCCGCCTGCGGGGAATTTTCCGCCGACATTGAAACTCAAATTTGAGTTTCAGGGTCAGGAGAGGGGTGGGGAAAATGGCCTTCAAACTCAAATTTGCGTTGGAATCGGCCTATCCCTACTACTAATTAGCTTCAAGCGTAGTACTCGCAATAATAATACATTGCCGCCCAGTTGAACGTTCACGTGGTCGGTATCAGACACGAGCTCATAACCGGAGTGAGGAGCGAATTTTTAGGCTGCATTTGGATCTGATCCGAGTCCCGAGCCGACCACCACTTCAGACCTCAGAATGCCAAGTTCCTACGTGTGAAGCGTACATTTCTACTGATTTTCGTCAGTTTAGACCCGGCCTGTCCAGGGATTTGCTCGCACGAGCAACCGCGAGTTGCTCTTCGCTCTTGCCTTCGCTCGCAACCACCTACGGTTGCTCTTTGAAGACAAGAACAAAAGTTGGACAGGCCTGGTTTAGACACAGACCCGTGGTTCGCGACATCTAACAATTGAAGCACTGAGTGTGCTTATCCCGGGTCTCCACCAAGCGAATACGAACAAAAACATTTTCTCGCGAACATGTTAGCTAACACGCTGTTCGCTTCGGTGTGGACGCCAAATAACAGTGTTCGCTAACAAATGACCTTACTAATAGGCGATAGATTTTCCGGATGGTCACGGTAGACGTGGAGAGAGGCTGTTCGCGAACAAAATCCGGTGATCCACCGGGCTGGAACATTTGTGACGAACATCGGCTGTTTTCTCGTTCTTTTCCCTTTTCAAACCCATGAAACTTGGGCCTTGCTATCCCTTTCCATTGTGGGACTGCTCGTAAACAGGCGACCCTTTCGATCATCCGCCGGCAGGTACTCCATAGAAAAAGAATGCGTAACAAGCAGGAATAAAATTTTTATATTTTTTCTTTTAACATGATGAGATATTTTTAATAAAAAAGAAACCAAACACGGCGCAATTCGGACAGATTTGAGTTCTGCTGATGACACTAGTTTACAAAATAAAAAAACATTTTGCGCAGCAGATGCCACAATTTTTTTCTTGTGTAAAATGGCCCGCTGATTCCGAAAATAAGGTCTAAAATAATTTATATGGATACCTTTCCGAGATATCGACAGGTGAACTATTTACCTGTCGGTCAAAAAGGTGATCGCACTTAAATGCGAATATCTCGTATTGCGAATGACTGATGTGGTCGAAAATTATCTCAAATTAAAGATAATTGAATCACCAACAAATCTACCTCACAACATTATGAAATCGGTTCAGTAGTTCGGGTGAATTCGATGGAAATATGTGACAAAAGTAATTTTTTTCGACCGAAATTGACATCGACAATTCATTTAATTATCGGGGAAAAAATCGAAATCGCAAAAATGGGCCCAGTTTCTTATTTCTTACATTGAATCTGCACTTTTACGAAGAAAATAAGGTGTTACTGAAGAAAATCTATGGATAAACACCGAAGTTAGAGACAATTGTGTGAAAACACTAAAATTTCATATTTTCTCGGTTTTTGTGCTTTTTTTTCATTTTATTGTGTTATTTCAATTTTAATTCATTCTGTATCTTTTTCAAGAATTTTGTTAATATATGTGTGTTTTGGAAATAGTTCTGGCTCTTTTTTGTATTTTTTTTGTGTTTTGGTCAATTTCGATGGTGTTTTCTCAATGTAAATAAAATCGTGGAGCAGGATATTTCATAACAGAATATGAATCAATTTAATACGGCATCAAGCTTAATCAGCAGAACTCAAATTTGTCCGAATTGCATCGTGTTTGGTTTAATTTTAATTAGAAATATCCCATCCATGCGTTGGAAATATTCACATTATGTTAAAACAAAAAATATAAAAATTTTATTCGTGTTTGTCACGCATACTATTTCTGTAAAGTACCTGCCGGCGGATGGTCGTAGAGGGTCGCCTGTTTACGAGCAGTCCCACAATGGAAAGGGATGCGGATCACCAGGTATCGTCAGAAATGTTCGTTCTCTGCGTTCCTACCGTCGCGAACATCCTCGAGAACAATCGTACGCGGAGTTCTGTTCGTGTTCGCGGCGGTGTGGATACGCCGAAAACAGACGAAAACGTTCGCTAATAATGTTTTTGTTCGTGTTCTTCTTGGTGGAGACCCGGGGTTAGAATAGTGAAGACCGAAGGTTTGCCTGCTATGTGACACCGAGGAAGGGACATCGATTCCAGCCGATACCATTTCGGAAAAGACCCGTCGCTAGTGATGGGCTCAAGACTGATCAAATCGCTTCGAATCTATGACGTAAGTTTTGAATCGCTTCGAATCACACTGACGACGATCGCTAACGAAATCAAATAGCTTCGAATCCTGGACAGAAGTTTCGAATCGCTTCAAATTCTGAAAGAAAGTTTCGAATCGCTCGACTGTTATTTGAATTATGAAGTTGTGCGAAGTCTTATAGGTTTAGTCTTCCTTTGAATGTTGTAAAACTTGCAAGTAGGCACTTTCCCAGATGAGCTGTAAGTGAATAAAGTGTGAAACCATGAGACTTTATTCGGCGCGCAGCAATCTAGAGGGGGTCCGCGGGAAGACTGAACAGCTGGATATCTCCTAACGTATTGGAGATAAAAAAAAATATTTATACGGAATTCTATGGTTCGAGGGGGGCAAATTTATTAGCACAGACGAATTTTTTCATTGTTTATTATTTTAAAAGATACGATAGTCAAGTTTGATTTTTTAAATGGAACTATGTTTTTTTAGCGATCACATGATAGTGCGTTCCAAAACAAATTCAATAACCTATAATGTATACGCCTTATTTCCACTGGTTTTCGAGATATTACGGTTGGAAATTTACTGATTTTCACTGCAAGAAAACCCGCTGGAATAGCAAGCACGCGTTGGGCATTGCCTGTTGAAACAATTACCTACCTGCCAATGGTCTACGCCAGGAGTGGCAGGCCCAGAGGCTAGACAATTCTTTTCCGCCACAAATGCTAGATACATCTGCGGTATCGAGAAGCGCGCCGTTAATGTTTCAAAACGTCATAAAATTTACTTAGAGTTTCTACGCAAGGAGAAGTAGGAAAGTATGAGCCAATCTTCATCTTCAATAGTCTTTTATTTCGCATTTCCTGTACCTAGCATTTCGATGTACCTTGCATTTGTGACAAAAAAGAATTGTCTAGCCCTTGGGCCTGCCACTTCTGGCGTAGACATTTGGCAGGTAGGTATCTATTTCAACAGGCAATGCGCAACGCGTGCTTGCTATTCCAGCGGGTTTTCTTCCAGTGAAAATCAGTAAATTTGCAAGCGTAATATCTCGAAAACCAGTGGCAATAAAGTGTAAACATTATAGGTTATTGAATTTATCTTGGAACGCACTATCAAGTGATCTCTAAAAAAAAACATAATTCCATTTAAAAAACCGAACTTGACCATCGTATCTTTTAGAATAATAATCCTTAAAAAAATTCATCTGCGCTAATAAATTGGCCTCCTCGAACGTTGCAATTCCATGTAAGAAAATTTTTTTATCTCCAATACGTTAGGAGATATCCAGCTGTCCAGTCTTCCCGCGGACATCCTGTACAACGACTTCTCTACTGCGATTAAATATGTATATTTAGCGATAAAAAATTCTCAAATATTATCCAATATATGCACCTTTAAACAGCCAAGCAATAATATTTCAAAGAAGCATGTGTGATTTTTTTTCAATCCACGGATGATACAGTGTGTATTTTTCTTTCAGCTGTCTTGTTAACTTACAAGGAAACATATCGAACCCGAAAATTCTGATTTTAATGAAACTCCGTACGATTATAGAGCATGTCGGAGTATATAAGAAACGATTTTTTTTCTGCGGAAAAACACTCTGAGGGGGTGAAATCAGCCCCCAAATTTTCAGCGATTTTTCGTTTTTCGAGTATAACTTTGTAACGGTGCGAGGTAGAAGAAAACCGTAAATGGACAAAATGTTCAGTGTTTGATGCCGTATAACGCGCTGCAAAAGAAATTTTTGTACGTCCAACAATTTATAAATAAATTAAAATGTTCGTTCTTTTACATATAATTTCTAACCGTGAGGGTTGGGGACGATCTTTTTCCGTGTAAAAGTTGTAATTCGCAATGGTTTACTAAAATGTAAAAGGAAACAATTTTGGTTCATTTGTTTATTTGTTTACAAAAATTTTCCGCCTTTGTCCATATTACTACCATCTGCCACTTGACAATCGAGGATTTCGATGAAACTTGGTATACAAGCACACCATTTGGAACTATTCGACAAGTATTTGTCTTTATTGGCGGAAATTCATGTTTACAGGGTGAAACTACTCCCTCAAGGTTTAGGGGTGGGAACTTTCTAAAGCGTATAACCGAAAAAGTAATAGACATACAAAGAAATGTTAAATACAAAAATTACTTGAATTTTTATGAGGAATAATATAATTCACAGTTAATAAATGAAATTTTAATTGCTATTTGTTAATTCCTAAAACAATTTAATTGTGCCTAACACTGCTCGTAAATAGTATTGTATTTGATTCTTTCTTACCTTGGTCAATTTGTGTACAATGTTTGTCACGAGTGGAAACAGGCGACTCACAAATGCAACTTATCGTTCTCGACCACGACGTTTTATTTACAACACCGGCCACCGTAATCGTGACCTTCTGCCCTCCAACAGATCGTATACGTGCATAACAATGCACGTATTTGTATTTGATCATATATAATAATTACTAATGTGCATACATAGGTCTGTAGAAGTTAAAAAATTACTAATGATTTTAGCTTCCGCGAATTAAATTAGTGGGTACCGATTACGGACAGTGAGGGCATTCGGTAATTTTAATCGGTCAGAATAATGTATAGATACTCATATTGAATCCATCCTTGTTAAGTAATAATTGTTATTATTGGCACGAATTTTAGAGCAGTATCAGAATTTTTGAGTAACTCGAACTCGATCCAGTAGCTTGAAAGATTCAAGTTGTGGCCACCGATTGCTGTCACCGGTGAGGCGGAGGAAGGGATTGTCGACTCGGTGTGCCAGGGGCCTTGGGTTAAATGAGTTTATTGCCGGGCTGTCTGGGTAACCAACTTAACTTTATTACTCTGGCTGCACTCAGCACAGCCTACAACAGTGGATCGATGCGTCCAAACGCATCAAAAAGTCCTTTTACAAAAGTACCGCTATAATCAAAACTTTTTTTACAGATAGTTAATGGAACATTTGGTTCATAATGTAGTATGATTTGTTCACATTCACTAATTTTTAACACGACTACACGGTTTTGAAGAGATCAACCTCAAAATTCTTGACAATAAGAATTATAATTGATACCTTTGTTGTTTGTTTAATTGAAATAATTTGTAATGGGATTAAGTGTACCGGATATGTATTTGAACTGTACCAACTTTCATTTTGATATTTTTGTTATTTTTGGAATTATACATTACTGAATATTTTCCATTCTCTTTTTTTATTTTAAAATATCTTCAGTGGACTTCAGTGTTCTTTCTGGTCGCATTGAAAAAGGCAAAGCCTTACCTTTACCGTAGAAAAAAAATGGCGGCTACTAGCTGCTACTGGTGTAGTTACAGGGGTTGGGAAGGGGTACATGACGCATTTTTTAGAAAAACACCATTCTTGGCATTGAAATTCAAAGGAATTGAAGTATTTTTATCTTTTTTCTATGTACAGTGTACATGATATTATGAGCAATTTGTACACAGCCAGTGGATAAGTCCTCAGGGTGAAGCTGGTACTTGTCGTAAGTCCTAAAGATCAATCTGAACCATGGCTCCATTTGCTCAGAGATACATGGGCATAAACAGAGTAGGGGAGACCAGGGCTGGTTGTCACAACCGCTATAACAAAGAAACTATAAACAGTAGGAATGTACTACTAATTCATGGCGATGCGTAAACCTATCGCCGCCTTCCCCGCATCACACAAGTCGTTGTGCGGTCGCATGGAGCCACAATGTCTCATTGTTTGTTTTCGTGCGCTCGAAGTAAATTACGCCGTATTTTCTATCAAGTAAGTATCGGTTGTTTCTTAGTATTGACTATAACATTGTTGCATTATTCTCGTAGTTTAGAGTTTTTTCTCACTTACTGGAATGATTTTTTTTACATTTTTTAAACTTTTTAATACATGAATAGATAGGTGAAATTGTTTAACGGTTTGCGACAAGTTGTCACAGAACATTTGCGGTTAGGTATTTGCCGCATGTGACAACTAATCCCCCTAACTTGCAGTACCTATCATGTGATATTGTATTTTTTTGTTTGTTTGGCAACAGTTCTCAATAATAATGCCACGAACTTATAATAAGAAGACGTCCAGAGGTAAGGTGCCCCCGGAATTAATGTTACGTGCGGGAAGAGAGGTTAAAAAGGGCAATTACACAATAAGAGGGATTGCAAAAGATTATAATATAAATTACCGCACTCTAGCGCGATATTGTCAGAACTACAATAAACAATGACATTACTTTCTTAATTAAATCGACGTTTTATTCATAAACTTAGCTATCCAAATATGTGACAATCAACCCCAGATATTCTGACAACCAACTCGACCTCGGGGTATGTTGTCACAAAATAGTTCCTGCAAATAATGTGAATTAGCTCCTTATTTGGTTGACAAAATCCATAGAACCAATTTCTTTTATAAAGTCGGACGTACTTAGTTTAAATTAATCTAAGTTTGAATGAACTTCCCTGCAGCTATAACCTGTAAAAAAATCAAAACAAGAAAATGGGACAACGATCCCCGGTCTCCCCTATGGCAAAAGGAAATATTATTTGTAAATATTCAATGGACATTAAATTCAATTAAGCAGAATATGAGTAGATTTTTGTGCGATGCTATAGGCATGAGTCGCTTCCAAAGTCCTTTTTGAGTGAAGACGTTATTGCAATACTAGGTTTAGCACTTAATACATTGCAGACGGATCACGAGAATTTTCGTGTTTTCATTATTGTAAATATGTGGAGCACAAAAATACCTGGTCCCTGAGTACAGCTTGTAATAAAACTACTGGTCTACAACGTGTAAAGGTTTTTCCAGCAATGAACTTTAGAAATTCACGTTTCATTTGGTCTGAATAACTGGAGACGGGTCACACACTCAGGATTTTCAAAGGGTAGATTAGAAACGGCACGATTAACGGTATCCGCTGAGGGTGCCTGGTACAAACCGTCGTACTTCTCACGTGCGTGCTGGTGTCGCCTGGGGTGGACCTTATTTTTCGACCATAAAATTTTTAGCACGCCCCCCCCCCCTAAACTTGTTCCATTTCATAAAAAATAATTTGTACAAAATTTAAGATCGATTGGACATCGGGAAGACGTGGCACATCGAATGCGAAGATTTGAAATAGGAGTAACTGCACGCCAAATGTAAAGAGTAGCGTGTTTCTGAAAATTTAAATGAAATATTTTATATTTTGGGGAATATTATAATTCCTTACTTATTTAGTATATGGGTTTGGCATAAAAGATACAGCTTTATCTTGGTTGTCATCCTATCTAACTGACGCTTATCATCCTATCCACGTCGCTGCAAGATGGAATTTGTACATTAAATAACGCAGAAGAAGAGGGACTTTTACCAACAGAATCGGTGAAACAACATGATTCTTTACACAAACGCCTAGGACAGAAGATAACTTGAACAGAAAAATAATATGATTGAACCGAGCAAAGTAGCGGGAAGGGAATTAGAAGATTGTATTAGGTAATCGTAATTTTTATGTAGCATATTTACACACCTGATCGTATAATTGGTATCCTCATTTTTGGAGGTGGGCATAACAGCGACGTTGAGCCTGGAATGATTTCCTCCATTGGTGGAGGTGAGGACACCAGCGGTGTGTTGTCAGGCCCTGACTCCTCACTGCTCGAATACCTTTTCAGTATAATTTTCCTCTTTGCGGCCTCCACGTCTGACTGTAGGTCGCTTGTTTCCTCCGCTTTTTTTGCTTTTGCCCTCGCCGTGGCATAATCATCTGAATGAACACATTAGTGATTAATGGGTATAATAATTACTCACCAATTAGTACTATAATTAATAAGTAAATATAATAATAATTTCAACGTACAACAGATTCCACCGGGAAAGACTGATACGGCGAGCTTCTCCCACGATTCATCGCGCGGTTCGCAATTCTTGATTGCCACTGTTATGCGGCTGGGTTTGTAAGGTGGCCAATAACAAACTCCTCCTACCACCCAATCCGTGGGGACTTCAGACACCGATTCGCCAATGAATTCGACGATGAGCCAACCCGTATGCGCCATTTCTAATCCTGTATACACAAGTATTCGTGAAACAAAACATGTTTAGAAATTTATTAGCGTGTATTCTTAGCTTGAAAGGTATAGCGAAATTGAGACCAGAAAAAATCAAAACCTGAATCATTAATATTATCGTCATAAAGACATTCTAAAGACAGTACAAACATTGAATGAGCATATTCTAAGTTCACACATTTATATGCTATTTCTGCGACATTAAAAAGTAGAGAAGGACCCAAATTGCATTCTTCTGAAAGGGAATTTCCTAATTTTTAAGATTTATACGGGGATACACCTATAGATATAATGAGTTTTAAAATGCTATTTTTTAATCCAGAATGGTGATAATTAGCTGTTTTGATACGTTTAATTCTACGTTTCTGGCTGTTTTTAAAAGGGTTCTGGGTTCTGGCATGTAAAGTACTGGAAACTGATCTTTTTAAAATGTGGAGTACATAATTTATTGTTCGATGTGAAATTTGATGTGATACAGCCCACTCTGCCAATGAAGAAGCTGAATTAGGATTACTCAATTCAGTTCAAAATTCTTCAGAAGTCTGTGAATTTTCGAAGGAGACACAATTTTGAATTTCTTTATAATTCGGAGAAAGTTCTACATTACTTTCGGTAATATTGGAAGAAGATTGCGAACTCGTGCCAGGTGAAACATATAAGTATATTGGTAATGAGAAAATAAAGACAAGATGTTGAATGTGAAAATGATTGTGAACTAGTTCCAGGTTAAACATCACTAGTGGGGTACTAACAAAGTGGATTGCAGATGTTAAATGCGAAGAATTAGCATCTAATGATGTTCTGGCTTCCTGAACGGAACGATTAAGTGATCTTTTAGCACGCTTATTCAATTTCAATTTGCCAGTCATTATTAAAGTAATGAAGATAATAGAAATAAACTGACTGTAATGTAGAAAAAAGAAAGTGCAACACTGGTTTCAGAAATATAGAACTTACCTGGAGAATACATATATGGATGTGGTCCAAACCAAACGCCAAAGGTACACACTAAAGACAACTAACTTTAAACACGTTGACTAATAGTAAAAAAAACACAATACAAATACTATGACAACGCGCTAAAAAACACTAAAAATACGATAAAAACACGATAAATGACACTATAAAAATACGATACAAGTAAGATAAAAACACGATAAATGACACTATAAAAATACGATACAAATAAGATAAAAACACGATAAATGACACTATAAAAATACGATAAAACACACCATAAAAATAATATAAAATTACTAAAACTATGTAAAATAATAAGAAAAAAATAGGAATAAACTACAGACTAACAATAAAATGAAAAAATATTTGAAAACGTATGGAAAATAGCGGAAATTAGCGTGCGTCCCCTGCGATGGTTCTGCGATAACTGCTGCAGTTTCCTTGCTACCTGTAGGGTCCAAGGAAACCTTGCCACCCCCCACTACGCGGCACAACCCCCATCCTGCCGACGGATATTCCTCTGCAGACTTGCCAGAAAAGCTCTTTAAAGCAGAAAAGCAGAAAAAATTGAGCCAAAGGTTTTTTAATCCTTATGAGTGTCGCTACCGCCACTACAAAAACCAGGTCATTATGTTCTAAACATCGATTTTTTTTGGGCACCTAAAAGTTACAAAAACTGCAGGAGAAAACGTATTTTATCTTTAACCGTCTGCTATTCTGTAGATTTTTTTTTCAAATTTCTGGTCGTGGTAAGGGCGATAGCACCACTCGTAAGGATTAAAAAAACGTTTGGTTCTCTTTCTTCTGCCCAGTGGAAAAGCCGCTAGCCTTGAGACAAGGCAACAAGGATGTGTACGGTTAACAACGGTTATAATTTTGAAAGTTGTAAAGATTTTAAATCATCCTTCATGATTTTAAACAGCCAAAAGATGAATAAAAGTGTAGGTATACGAGGCATCAATGTCGTATCTTTTTTTGTCGCCTAGAAAAGAGATCACGAAATCGGCTGAAAAATCGGCCGTTTAAACCCGGAAAAAACGCTAATAAAAGGAAGCAATGATCTCGAGTACAGTAGTGGTCAAAGAAGACAGTGCCGCTACTGAAAAGAGCAGAATTACTACTGCATCTTTATTCGTATCCTGATCTAATTCCTTTAATTTATTTATTAAGATATTACAACCAGCTTTTTTATATTTTTGTCCAAGTAATCTTTAGATTTAATTTTCCAAATGCATTGATCTTCTTTGTACGATTCGATAAATCCTCTCAGCAAATTACACGTGTCAATAATTTTAAATCTGTCTGCCGGTGGCCCACACTTCCCGTTAATTTTGATATGCGGCAAATTTGAACACAGAAAAATCAACCTTGCGGTGATTGCGTTCATGCCAGACAATTAACACACGCGCTCCGTGTTGCATTACAACTTTTGACTTCATGCAAGTCCGTAAATCGAACGGGCAAGATGCCGCGTCAAATTGATCACTTTTTTAATTCGATGTCTGGGATTCTGTTCAAAATCGGATATGACGTTGTTCACGTGAAATTAAGGGGAGTTTGTATTTCAGGGGGTTGAGTCTTAAAACTTTCACCTCGCAGTAACCGATTGTCTCTTCCGCAAATCTGCGTTGCACGTGTTGGCAATGACCAATGTCGGAGGGGGGGGGGGGGGGGACAATAAGCAGAGACAGGAAATCGTGAGGGTCGTCGGCGGAGCGAGCCCGCTAATAATGGAAAAATCAAAGGTCAGGTCTAGGCGTTTTCGTGTACGGCGCACAGTGGGCTGAAAACCCGTTTTTTTGTGGGCAAAAGTTTAAACTGTCCACCGCGTTTAGCGTTCAAATACACTGTGGACTGTATCGCGGAAGTAATTGTTAATTGAAGGGTCGGATGCAATGAGGGGACTAGCGCTGGAAAATGTGAACAATTGTCCAAACGCTAAGAAAGATTGGAAAATTAAATGTTATTAAACTGAATTTTAAAAAATATGTTGTAAAGCTTGTCACGACACACATTTTTTCTATTTACAGTTTGTTTATCGAATCATTACTATTCGAGTTGAAAAATAATAAACAAGGAATTTTTCATCGTCCAAAATCATTATTTCTTTAAACATAAATTGCGATAACTTGAGTAAATATTAAGGGATCGTTATGAGACTTAAAACATAACTTCAGAAAACTCTAGCGAAGCCGTAAAACGTATGCACAAAACCCGTTATGTTAAAAAAAGTAATAATATTTAATTAAAAAGGAATGCTGGACATAACCCATGTTTCTCAATGTTCGCCGTTAAAAAGTATCGAGGCAATTTTGAGGTACATATAACTTGCAGCAACAAAGTTTTTCCTTAATATACAAAGAAGATTTTCACCAATTTTCACACTGATTAATAAATAATTTTAGAAAATATGTCGATATATATAAATCTGGCGCGCCACCAACAGTCGACAGCCGCGTCTAATGCGTTACATAGCAGATTTAGTCCAGTATTCCTTTTTAATTAAATATTATTACTTTTTCTAACATAAGGGTTTTGTGCATATACATAATTCAAACTTTTCAATTCATTAAATTCCTAATTACTGTAATTGTGTGTGTGATTGAAATACAATGTAATTAGATTACAGCTCAAAACTCTGAAGAAGTGAGAAAAAAAGTGGAAAAAATGTAACAAAAGAGTTTATTTCTCTTTATATATTATAAATTTATGAATAATACCATATTCTGCACTCATAGTAATTTTTTTCTATTCGAAACATTTAACTACATATTTCTTTCCCACCTCTTATTAGCTCTCAATTTGGTTACCTCTTAATTCGTAATTATAATTCAATTACATTGTACTACGCAATTACAATTGCAAATACATTGCAATTACGAGTTACGATGTATTTTAATTGAATGCGAGATCTGAATTACGAATTACAATGTAATCGTGTACGATGTAATTGAATTATTTTGTAATTATAATTCATGGAGTAATTCAATTGCAATTCTGCACAACTCTGCATATTAGTAGTATGTACAAACTGTTCCAGTCAACGTGATTTTTAATAGGTATAAGTATAGTCAAGGGCGGATGGGCCCATGCTGTTCTACTTTCGAGGGTTTTACGGTGGGGACTTACACTGTATCTGGCTTCGAAAGGGGGTGTGGAAGCTGAACAGTCCTGGCGGTGATGGCGATTTACAGCTGGAAATTTGTTATTTTTGAAGCGAAATTTCTTCGTTTCTTTGCGACTGGGCAATCGCTTGTTGCCGAAGCGTTCGTTGTTAAGCATTTGTCTACCAGATATGTCGATAAGGGGCAATCGACACCGTGCCGTTTTTCAGGGATTTCGACTTTCGTCGCTATCGTGCCTCCGTTCTCAGGTAAAAGGACTTTATGATTTTCGGCATACTGTCGGGTTTTTCCCCCGAGGTCCTGGGTGAGTCGGGCTATAGCCAAGCTACACATCTGGCAACCAGACTCCCACAGGTAAGTATTTTCCGCGCGTGGATACGGTTACTTTTTTTTCAGGTGATGTTTCGGGCCCGTTTTTTTTTGCGCGTTTTCGGCGTCGCTCGATCCTAATGTAAGCTGCTCCTTAACCAATCGGGCTTGTATTCGTCCCAAACGGCCACTCTCTGGAAGAGGCCTTCTTCACAGCAAATACCTCCTCCCCAAGGTTCACCTTCTTTCACACGGAATACGTCAACGCGTGCTTTTGTTTTAAAATTAGTTAAGGGAGCCGTAGAAGGGGAGACGACGCGGGCGGGACCACGCGCAGGCAGAGGACTACCCCTTTTGTCCCTGTGTCTCACCGCGAGGCGTACTGGTACTTGTTCAGAGTTATTTCGTTTCCTACCCCATTGCCGGGGAAACATTCTTCGATCTAACATAAGAACATCTTCTTCTTTTGGTCATCGTGCGGACCATAAGATTAATTTTACGTCATGGCCAGTGCTCAGAACATCAGTATAATTTAATTATGCTGTAGCGGAGCACGGTTTATTGCCTGCCGAACGTAGAGGGATTAGCTACTACTATCTGGTACCCAAAAATTAATCAGTCTGATCGGCCAGAGCGTTTCGCCAGGGTCGCGGTTTATGATCGTATTGTCCCGCGAGTTGGCGGTTAACGACGGTACAGATAGATGTTCTTTTACTTCGACTCGAAAAACATGCGAACGCACTCATCTGTGTCATGGACATAGGAACGGACCTATGTCAATGATCCGTGTCTGTTCGCATGTTTTTCCAATCGAATTAAAAGAACGCCGACGTCGAAGGCACGGTTTACATGACATTTGGTATAATTTTAATCGGGAGGATGCCCGGACTCCATTGGTGTCCATATTTCTCCGCCATTCGATTTTTGCTCTTGAGGTTGCGACGCAGCTTTCAGCACGTCGAAATCCCTGCATAGGGCGCACACGCACGGTTTCGACGCGCGCCTCGTCGTAAAAATCAACTCTTTCAAGTGCTCCAAACTGCTCGAAAAACCGAGAAACTCGTAAATCAGACCCGTGCGCGGCGAGCCGTTGCATTAGTGGGACCCTGCGTTTATTATATGTAGTACTGACAATGAGAGGAATTGCCGGATCAAACAAATAACCCCAAATCGTCTTTTTGGGCTTTTGCATCATGATGTTTCTCATTGTACGACTAAAGATTTGTTGCATATTTTAAAACAATTTAAAGGCCATTGCGGTATGTGCGGGGGAGAGGGATGACGTAGCACGAACGATCGAAATGCTCATTTCTATCGCGATGTAAGAAATATAGACTTGTAGTTAGAGCTGTTCGAGTACTTGATTATTCGGGTAGCTGGAAATCCGAAACAATCCGGGGCTCGGTTTCCAAGCCGAGTCAGGTACCTGAAAGAACCGAGCGGCTCAGATAGAACCAAATAAGTACTTGATTATTTTTACAAGTGGCCCGGAAGAACCGGGCGGATTGGAAAGAATCGAGCGGGCCGAATGAACTTCAAGCAGATCGAAAACTATTTGTCCGATTTATGTGAAACTTCGTACACATATTCTTAATGGTATCTAAAATGTAGCATATCATTTTATTTTATGCGATAACCCATTCGTATATATTGTAAGTCCGGGAGATTTCGACCACCGGGAGAGTCCGGCCAGTGCTGATATTTTAAGACTGACGCAAGATAGGGCACTGTGTGTCATTGTCACAAATCCATATTTGAATTATAAGATACAGTTAAGACTTTATGCGAGGCTGAAAGTTTTTAGACCAACTTACAGTGGGGGCGAGACTTGAAAAACAGGTAAGTTTATTTACGCTCTTCCGAAATTGAGGATATAATATGCATATAACTACAGTGTAACGCCAACAATACGTATGTATTCGTTTTTTATTTTTTTTGATAAGGTGTTCGATCACTACCTTGATTACTCGTAGTGGGTGGACGGTTTAACCCCGACATGCGGGTGAGACCGACCAGTTGCAGTGCCAATGTCTTTGATTGAAAATGAAAATAAATATTTGAAATTATCGCACACTATAATTTATATATACCCTAAATTGCTTGGGCTTTGCTTTAATGTGCATAAAACGACAAAAATGTGAAAAACAACGATGCTACAATTTCTTTTCCAAAAAGTGGTCAGAATCTCCCGGACTTACAATAATAAGTGTTTTAAGTTTGCCTTGTTAGGTAAAAAATTAATAGTGATATTCACCTTGCTCTCATTTGTACAATAAATTTTTTCTTCTAAAATCCGTATGCTACATTGTAGATATTTTATTAATGAACACTAGAATCATGGTCTTTCTCATGTTAGATAAACCTGGGACCGTAAAATTGTTAGCCCGTTAAAAGAAACGCGTTTCGGGTATTGGGAGAAAGGAAGTGGCAGAAATCTTACGAGACAAAGACGTAATTAATATTGAACGTAAGCAGCTCACGCCGAGGGTGAACGAACGATCTGCGTGAAAAAGGAGCAAGTACGGCAAAATTCATTTCATTGAATTTGTCTCATTTCATGTGGTGGCAATTACGACGAAAATACGCGTCTCATTGTTTGAAATTCTTTTTCCAACGGAAGGTCCTGTTTAATAATTTCGGCGAAAAAATACAAGACACGTACAATTCAGCAGAGGTCCTTAAGAAATAAACGTGGCAAGTCATTATACTTTGCTACGGTCGGTACGAAACGTTTTATTATTTTATTGGTAGTAGTATATATCCGCATAGGTCCTACGCCGTAGGGGCGAAAGGCCGTTTTACCTGTACCTGCAGCTAAATCCGCGCGGACAAGGTGACGCGGAAAGCAACAAGACAATTAGCATACGGATTTGAGAAGAAAAAAATTTATTATACAAATGAGAGCAAGGTGAATATCGCTATTAATTTTTTACCTAACAAGGCAAACTTAAAACATTTATTTTATACTAAATTTTAGATAATACCATTAAGAATATGTGTACCAAGTTTTAAATAAATCAGACAAATAATTTTCTATCTGCTCGAAGTTCATTCGACCTGCTCGCTTCTTTCCATTCCGCCCTGTTCTTTCGGGCCGGTTGAAAAAAAAATCAAGTACTTATTTGGTGCTATCCGAGCCGCTCGGTTTTTCGAGCCGATCTATGCTCGGCTTGCTTTTTCCGGGTACTTGAACAGCTCTACTTGTAGTACGAATTTCGCGGGTTAGTTGGAAGAGGGTTAAGTTTGAGTTGCCATATTTGAACCATACAAACAAACATACGAACAAACAAACATACAAACAGAGGATCGAAGCTGAATAAAATCGTTTAAAAATGTCAACATGTATGGAATTGCATGGTTCGATTTTTTTGTAGATTATTAATTTAAGAGATACGATGGTCAAGTTCGTTTTTTAAATAGAACGATATATTTTTTTTAGAAATCACTTGACAGTGCGATTCAAGACAAATTTAATAACCTGTAACGTATACACTTTATTTCAACTGATTTTCGAGATATTGCGCTTGCAAATTTACTGATTTTACACTGTCTTGTTTGCGCCACGGGTAGTACCTTTAAGGTGCGTCTGAGTAGACCGGGCAACAAATCGCCGCCAATGTGTATCCAGCGACTTGGCACCATCTCTGTAGGATACAACAACTCGCCCCTTGCTTCAAGCGGCGTCTTAGAAATCACTGTTGGCCACATGTACCCGAAAACTGTACATATATTCAAGTGGACGGTGAGCAAAGCCGCCCGAGAGTCTGGCGGCGTGACATTGGCCGTCTCCAGGTTTCCCGTTTTCTGCGTATTCATTTGGAGTTTTGTCACCTGGTTATCATCATTAGGTGACACTCGTATCATGTATTGTATAGGATTTGTAATCCATCGCTAATATATTCTCATAAACATTTAACGAAGATATATACAGTGACTCCCGAAAGTGTTCGTTCACAGTTTAAAACAGAATAACCCCTTCGAATTTCGGTCAAACGACTTGAGTTTATTTGAGAAGCTAGAAGGATTAGTTTACTCGTTGAGGTGTGTCGGCGTTTTGGAAGAAATTGCAATTGATCGGAATATAGCGAGAAAAATAGTGAAGGCCTCTTATTCAACTTTTTTATCTCAGTCCGTATTGAAAATGTAAAAATCCCGTTTGTAGATTTAAGTAAGGTTTAATCACACATTTCAGCCGAAAACTGCCGAAAGTTGTTTTTATCACCACTTTTAATTGTTTATAGCTCATAGCTACGTTAACCGATTTTGAGGAAATTTTCAGCATGCATACAACTTACTTAAATCTACAAACGGGATTTTTACAGTTTCAATACGGACTCAGATAAAAAAGTTGAAAAAGAGACCATCACTATTTTCCTCGCTATATTCCGATCAATTGCAATTTTTTCCAAAACGCCGAAACACCTCAACGAGTAAACTCATCCTTCTAGCTTCTCAAAAAAACTCGAATCGTTTGACCCAACCTCGAAGGGGTTATTCTGTTTTAAACTGTGAACGAACACTTTCGGGAGTCACTATATACTTATATATATACATTACATTCTTAACGATATGCATTGACTATATGATGTACTTTAATACTTTACTACGTTTGGTCCGTAGTGTACGTTGACAAATTTACACCAAAATGGATCGACAATCTATAAGAAAGAGGAGTAAAATTGACTACATTTTCATATATTCTTTAAACAAATTGACGTATTATTCGTAATTTGATCACGATCGGCTGAATTTGTTATAAAAAGATGCATCGCTTTCGCCTCAGAAATTTTCCCTATGGTGCCTATTTTCCGAGATATTGCGGCAGACGAGTCTTTTTCACTCCCAACTTTGAGGGCCGCGCGCGTAGTCAAAGAACTACCACTATTGTTCCTGTGTCTCTCCGCCAAGTGTATTGACGATATAGTAAACGCGTGTGATTTTTTAATGCAAAAGCGAGGTAGTGGGATTGGAAAGATTAACAACAATGCAGGACGCATTGAACAAAAAAAAGGAGATGTTAATAATAATTACTGTCAAGTATTAAAGTACATCATATAGTCAATGCATATCGTTAAGAATGTAATGTATATACACATATATTCATCTTCATTAAATGTTTATGAGAATATATTAGCAATGGATTACAAATCCTATACAATACATGATACGAGTGTCACCTGATGATGATAACCAGGTGACAAAACTCCAAATGAATACGCAGGTTGATGTTTCCACAGAGTCGGCAATGTTTCCCCTCCGAAACGGGAAACCTGGAAACGGCCAATGTCACGCCGTTAGCACTCGGGCGAGTTTGCTCACCGTCCACTTGAATATATGTACAGTTTTCGGGTACATATGGCCAACAGTGATTTCTAGAAGGCCGCTTGCAGCAAGGGGCGAGTTGCTGTATCCTACAGAGATGTTGCCAAGTCGCTGGATACACGAAAGCAAAGGAACACCGACTGTTCGTGACATTTTAAACGATGTATACATTTAGTTTTACAAAATGTTGTGATTCTTTAACATTCAAAGATATACAAGTGCCGGTTTTATTACACGTAAGTTTATATCCATTCTCTTCCGTTACGCTATTCTCTTCCCAACCATTTATTACCATTTTGGTTTAGAATCCACCAATATTAAAACTCGTACAGTCTGTAGATTTATTCCGCATCGAAGACAACACAATTTATATTAACACCAAATGTGGACAGTTTACCGCTTACAGGGGAAGATCCCGAACCCGGAAATTTAAAAAATACTGAAACTTTGCGAATATGTAGCGAATTTCCTTCTGATTACAACGCATTTTTTGTTCACTGTCTAAATTCACTTTAAGGGGGTCTAATTGAGCCCTGAAAATCCGGTTATTTTCCAATTTTGTGTTATAACTTGTGAACTGTAAAATATTTTTTTACCAAATGATAGATCTAATTAAAAGAAGTACCAAAGTATTAATAAAATCGCAATTCAAAATATCACTGTCATTAATAAACATATCTACCAGCATGCCAAGAGAATTTATGAGAAGACCTCGATGCTTGAATATTTTAAAACTGTGGAAAGCAACTGAATTCCGTCAATTTTTATTGTACACCGGGTCAGTAGTTTTATTAAAAAATATAGCTGACGATGGGTATTTAAATTTTCTTGCACTTCAGACCGCATTTGTCATCAGAAAATATTTTATTCATCTCGGTTATGCAGTAGAATTATTAGAGTATTTTGTTGAAACCTTCGAATTATTATACGGCCCAAAACACGTCTCACACAACGTTCATAATCGGTTACACATGCTAGATGATGTAAAAAATCACGGACCTCTTGATGATTTTAGTTGCTTTCAGGTTGAAAACTTTTTGCAAAGTATTAAAAAATGTATTCCGAAGAGTGAGAAACCATTGCAACAGCTCGTGAAACGCCAACTAGAAAAGTCTCATTTTAGTATAGAAGCAGTACATAGTTCGCCTGTATATCCAATTTTCCAAAAGGAACATTCTCGTGGTCCATTAATAGAAGGTATTAATAATGCAAAGCAATTTAAACGTATTAGTTTCAGTAATTTTATTTTACAGATCGGGCACCCTAACAATTGCTGCCGTCTTAATGATGGCAGCATTATTATTGTAGAAAACATTATCGTATCCGAAAACGAGCATAAAATAATAGGCAGAAAATTTTTACAATTGATAGATTTTTGTGACAATCCATGTAACTCTTCCGAATTAGGAATTTTTCAAACGCCATCCAACAACTTGGGTCCTCGTCAAATTTTCAATGTAGCGGAAATAGTGTATAAATGTGTGAAATTAAAAACTTCAGATAACGTTAAAATTTTCCCTCTACTTCACTCCACTCTTCCGACATGCAAATAAAATACATGTCCAATGTTTCTGGTATATGTAAACTATGTCTTTATGATGTCTTTATGATGACAACAACATTCAGATTTTGAGGTTTTCTTGTTGATTCAATGTTCATACCTTTCCAAAATTTAGAATTTAGATGATTGAGGGGGGTCGTGGTGGTTTTTAGTGGGCAAACTTGCGGGACCGACACCTGGAAGGAGTCCCACACTACCCGGCACACAACATCTCGCCGGGTGTGCGTAATGCATTTTCCCCCAAATTAAAAAAAAAAAAAAAAAAGTAGCAGTGCGGCCTGACTGTCGATGAATGCGGACCCTGGCCAGCTCTCCCAATGAAGTGCGGTAAACATCCCGCAGTAAAGCATCGTTCACGAGCCTGGAAGAAGCGCAACATTGATAGGGAAGTCGCTGCCTTCCCCAGACATCAAACATTCTGCTACGATCAACAAAGTATATCCATGGTAAAGCGCATATGTGTATAAGTGCTATAAGTATTTTCCAAGCCACAGAACACGTTTAACATTAGCTATATATGTACAAACCACGACGATGGGTGTTAAGGGGTCATTCTGGTTAGATGGTTTGAAAATTCGAATTTTTAAAACATTTTTCGAAAGTTCATATCCTCAAGAATGTACTGTTACATTTTCATTGAAAAATCCCAATTATTTTAGCTTCTACATAGGCATTTTGTAGACACAATAGACGAAAACTTTGAACGCGTTTTTCTCGGAACGTCATTTTTTCACATGGTGCAGGTAAAATCTCAAAATCTATCGAACGGATTACTTTATAAATAGAACTGCTTATTCTGCAGACCTATGCCTCTGGCCGGGACTACAACCAAGTATTTCTGTTGAGTCTAACCTACTTTTAAAATCGAAAATAGCACAGAAAACACAGCCGAAATACATTGATTCTTGTATTGGGCCCGTCACCTTGTTAATTTTAAGGATAAATTATTTATTCTAGTTCGGGTCATAGTGACAGTCATACTGATCAAGAATCTGTTTGTATTTTTGGTTTCAGATAAGTCCAACTGCTGAAATCACCTGCACGAGCGAGGCATGAATTTTTAAACAAGTCATCAAAATCGCCTTCAGAAACCATTTTAAAAGCAATAATTTGATTACTTTTATATTTTTTATTTGCTGTAGAAATGTAGTTTAATCAATAGAAAAAAGTTTTATTACATTACTATAATTCCTATCTTCGCAATAAATTCCTGAAATTCGCTTAATTTATCGGCGCGCTAACCAGAATGACACCTTAACATGACAGTATTTCAAAATCCCTGCCCTCGGCATGTACCAGCGATTTCGACTTTATTCTGCGATCTTTAAGCGTTTGTAGCTCAGCGATTGTAGCTAACCGATTTAGATGAAATTTTCAGCATACGTATGTCTTACTTGAATCTAGAAAGGGCATTTTTATAATTTTCATTATAAGCTCACATAAAAAACTTTGAAAAACCGTTTTTTCTTGTTATTTCGAAAATTCCAATTTTTCAAAACGGCGAATAAACGATATACCTATTATAGTAAACCGATCTTTCTAACTTCTAAAAAAACCGAACTCGTTTAGTTCACTTTTTGTAAAAAGCTATGCGATTTTAAAAAGTGTATATGTATACGTTTGTCTGCCACTGTGTGGTGTATCTACTACTCCATCACTACTGTATATTATATAAAATCCGATATGTGTATTAAGTACTCTAACGTGTGTTATATTTTTATATATTTTATGTATTGTACATATATTTTAAGTGCGTATGTGATCTGTGTATTCTGTGTACACTTTGTATACTCTGTTTTGTATATTCCAACCAACTACAGGTGTATTCACAACTTATTGTAAGTGCATTCTATAGTCATTTCGCGCATGCACGCACCAGTAATTTGATTATAGAAATATAATAATTTAATTTATAATTTATAACAAATAGAATAGTAATATTGTAGTATTGTAGTTTTCCAATATTTGTAAACACACATAGTGTAATGCAGTGGATGGTATAATTTGTAGTGTACTGTAATGAAATAAATGGAAATATATTTTTATCAAATTTAATTTTATTTTAATCGTATCGATAACCGTCTTCAACACCGTCCCAATGCCTTTAGCCTAATTTAGACCCGATAAAATACAAATTCTCAGGATGTACCGTATTCGAGTCCATATGACTCCTCACTCCCCGCATAGATTTTCGGAAAGAAATTCGTACACCTCTAACGCACGTACACGTTTCTACACCTGCCGCCTGTTTCAAACTCTCGCTCTAAACAAATCTTTCAACATTTCGATACATTTTAGAGTAGTTCTTGAATTGCACGCTGTCCATAAGCAGAGGGCGCTACGTCCAGTCTTCAAATTAGGAGTCGGCAATACACTTTCGCTGAAATACCCTTTAAGACTGAAATGCACCTCATAGTATAGACGACGTTGTATAGATAGCGATAGTGCAGGTACACTGTAGGGATCTTCGGATCGCGTGGCCTTCCGGCCTTCCCCTACTTCTCCGGTATGTGGAGAGTGGGGAGTTTTGTCTCGACGAAAGAGAAGTGACGCCATGACTCTCTCGACGACCATTGTGAGCGTCGGATGGACGCCAGGGGAAATATATTCATTATTGATTGTTTCATTGAAATTAGTGTTCTTACTTCCACCACGAACTAGTCAGTCTATAATTTAAGTAATCGGTCTCTGCATTGTCAGAGCCAACAACACGACTGACGACGCCCAAGAGGCGCCTTACAGGCGCCTATAAGGCCGTCGGCAGTCCCTCAAAAGGCGCCTTTTCGGCGCCTTATAGACGCCTATAAGGCGCCTGTGAAACTTTGTATAGATGGCGCCAGTGTAGTTACACGGCGTCCCAAAGACGCCCAAAAGACGCCTTAAAGGCGTCTTAAAGGCACCTTGTTACAAATCCGAACGCTCAGGCGCTCAGGCCTAAAACAGGCCGAAAACAGGGGCCTTTAAGGCGCCGTGTGCTGTGTGGGGAGGGCCATCGATAACTACCGATAGTACCATCGATAGTTCTCCATCACTATCAAAAAACAAGGAGCTCACGTATGTCGCGTCCGAAAATTCTTGTTCATTTCCTTGCATGTAAGTGTGCTTCATTATTATTAATTAAGGTGTACGCATAATGAAACGAACATATTTTCAACGAATATGTTATTGTTTCATTACATGTGTAAAATAGTAGTCTGCGTAGATTTTTGGTAACCTATTTCTTTATTGAAATGTGTATCTTTTTAGTATCAAGTCCCTTGGAAGGAAATTCAATTCTTCTCGTCAGTAGGAGAAGGAAAAGAGAAAATATTATATTTGGTAAGTGACGTTTACATTTATTTATATATAAAATAATACGTATAATATTAGTTTAGTGTCTATTACAAATTTTTTGTTTTTACAGGTTGGAGTATTAACAAAAAAAAAGTAAAGTACACTCGCTGAGCTGCTTTGCGCTCACTAGACTGCTTTGCGCTTTTGCGAGTATTAATTGTTTTAATTAAGCTTTACTGGCTGCATTGCGCCTTATCTTATAAGAGCTATTTATAAAAGCTCACATCTTGTAAAAGTACTAATTGTACTGCATCTGTATTGCATATTAAAAAAAAAGGAATAAAGAATATTTATTATTAAAAGAGAGGTGGGTTTTCTACTGATAACACCACTCTAAACCAATTTTACTCACTACAATTTATTCTTCCAATACCCGTACATCCTAGGAGATCCAGATAATTATACATCACAAAAAAAAGAAAATAATATAATCACACAAAAAAAGAAAATAATATAATCATACAAAAAAGAAAATAATATAATTACAATATAAAAAAAGATGTGAAATCAAAATGAGCTGCAAGTACATCACAAAAAAAAGAAAATAATATAATCACACAAAAAAAGAAAATAATATAATTACAATATAAAAAAAGATGTGAAATCAAAATGAGCTGCAAGTACATAAATGTGCTTTCCAACTGCGCTTAAGATGACACAACTACATATACACAGCTAAAATGCTGTGTTATTCCATTACTCATATCGCGGACATTTTAATTAACCCATCAAAAAGAATCCCATTTAAAAACATTGTCGTAAATTAATAGCTTTACAAAATTAATGATATACAAAAATTGCGCCAATTATAACAATGCCTATTTATAAAAGAAAAAAATGTATTAAATAATACCCATCAAAAAGAATCCCATTTAAAAACATTGTCGTAAATTAATAGCTTTACAAAATTAATGATATATAAAAATTTGGCCAATCATAACAATGGCTATTCATACAAAGAAAAAAATGTATTAAATAATATTAAGCAGATATATTTTTATACAAATAAATATTTTAATGCGAATAAATATTTTATTCAAAATACTTGGCGCTGCGCAACCGAAAAAATGTTAATTGACTTAGTCTTAATAATTAACAATAACTCCCTTACAATCTAAAATACATAAACATATACATATTATAAATATACATATTTGGAACACAGTCAGATTTATTGTACATATATTTAACTCTAATATCATACGTAGCATATGCACACGCACACATACGCACATTCACGAACGCACGCACAAAAAAACAGATAGAAAAAAAGATTAATGCAATTTATACATATTTATTCAGTTTAGCAACACCCATTTGGGGCGCAGCGCCAAGTATTTTGAATAAAATATTTATTCGTATTAAAATATTTATTTGTATAAAAATACAGTATTGTCTCCGTATGTGCTCGCTGGTCGGGACCGGCGTTGAACTCCTATCGTGAACAGATCCCTAATTCCGAGTGTTCGTTTCTCGCTCCTTTCTGGCCGAAGGGGGGAGTGAAATGGAAGGCTTTGCGTGCGCGGCGAGCGTGCGCGACGGGTGCGAGCACTCAGATGGAATCGTGACTGCTCGACGCATGCGCGCCACGGTCAGATAGCCAGACACGGCACGAGTCCTTTTTGCGCCCTAGGCGAGCTTGCCAAATTTACGCCTTTTATTATAATACATTTATTTGAGATTATTGATAAGCTTACTCTGAATTTGTATTCGTAGTTTAATCCACTTATAGTACAACTTGTAATATTTAATTTTAATGTTTATTTTCCACAATACCAGTAATGAAAATATCATTTTGCACCTCTTGTCGACTTTCCGCCCTAGGCAGTCGCCTAATTTTGCAGAGTAAAGTCATAAATAATCTGAAATAAATGTATTATAATAAAGGGCGCAATTTGACAAGTTCGCCTAGGGCACAAAAAAGACTTGAGCCGGGCCTGCGTTAAGATTTTGCGAAGCGGTTCCCGTGCTCACCGTAAGTGCTTGCGACCATCGCGCACGCTCGTCGCGCACGCAAAGGACCGAGTGTCACGGCGCCCGAAAGTCGGAGGGAGACAAAACATCAACGCGTCGTCTGTCTCGTACCGTCCTCGCTCGCTTTTAGTGGCTCTCGCTCGCTCTCGTTCCATCTCGCTCTTACCTTCGCCGGACAAGAGTGAGACAGAAGTGGTGGGGATAGCGACAAGCACGTATCGTGTGCACCAAACTGAGCACATACGGAGACAATACTGTACTAACTAAATTTTGTCGAACCCTAAGTGCTTAAATAAAAAAACGTTGTCGGGAGATCGCCTATAAATCCTTTATTTATTTATATATGGCATTGCAAATAAAAATACAAGTGTTTTAAAATATATACTTTCGAATACACAACCGTTTATTATAATAAAAATGTCTTCCAGTCTTTGCAAAAAAAAACCCAAAATACTTGTGTTTTCAGACGTCACAGGTGGGCACGACCCCTTCCTTAATACGACGTTTAAAGGGACAGAAGATAGTGCAAAGTGCATTGACCTTGTTAGGCCCACTAGGCCACTGTCCCAGACCCCACCATTCGCATATCAACTATCAAAGCGGCAGAGTAGTGGTAGACCCATGCCTCTACGTACAACTCTACATAAGCGAATCGTTGAAAAATTAATTTCCAATGTAATAAACAATTTCGTAGCAAAATTTGTTTACAAATCTCTACCAGTGCACAGGTGTACATTCACCCACCAAACCAATGAACATTACTTTTTTAACACCTTGCATATTAAATCAATCTGCGCAAGCGTTAATATCACTGTTTCAATATGATGTAATTGAATTACTTTGTAATTATAATTTATGGAGACTTCAATTGTAATTCTGCACAACTCTGTACAATTGTAACACATAGTCAATCTAAGAGTGTGAAATCGGTATAATAGAAAATAAACTATAATTTCATAAATGTTAAATTGTCAATAAAATATTATTCATTATAAATTCTGTTTCTTTTTTACTTTCAGCCCTACATTCAAACGATTTTTCTACGTAGTTCGTACTTTTGGCCTGTATTAGTAATAATAATAAAATAAACAAATAAACTTACTCGATCATCAGGCTGGGTTTCACTTTCAGCGGGGCCCTTTTCAATTATCGATGCCTCTGCATCTTCTAAATTAGGTGTTGATATGTAGTTTGCGTCCACATCTGAAGATTCCTCCGGGAAAGATGA
The DNA here is from genome assembly GCA_944738655.2 of Andrena hattorfiana. Lineage (NCBI taxonomy): Eukaryota > Metazoa > Arthropoda > Insecta > Hymenoptera > Andrenidae > Andrena > Andrena hattorfiana. The sequence goes on along the minus strand of OX122893.2, from coordinate 18,630,263 downwards.
CACTGGATCTTCCTCAATATTCGAGACACTTGTGCTTGGGGTTTCTTGATCTAATGTAAATAATAGTTTTTCATTATACCATAAGGTAGGCACGTATATATCTTCCGTTCCCTTGCCGGAACGTTTTGACTCCGCCACCTTATGCATTTCTTTCCGGAAACCTCCACGAAGACTTTGTATCCTTTTCTGGATGAAATCTTTATCGGCTTCCGGGAAGTGTAGTTTCACCAATTCGATGAGCCTTTTGTACGCAATATTTTTTAAATTTTTATTGAAATACGGTTTCGTTTTCAACTTCCACAGGCAAGGCATTTGCCTGTATAAATCAATAATATCGCCTGTCAATTTCTTGCTCCAGGAGTCTGCCATTTTTCTACGCGTGATGATTTGTATTTTTGAAACGGCACGGTACACTAACAAGTCTCTGTCTAATGTCCGAACACTTTGACTTTTCGTTTGATTCTGCCTGTGCTCCGTGTTTTCCCTTAAAACGTAAACATTGGTTCCTCCCTCCGTAGCCGAAATTTCCGGTGGAGGTGGTTATGTCAATATCTAATTGATCAAGGTGTGACAGAAGGTGCTGGTGACCATCCCCCTTTGATTCGTAAGGTCTAGGCCAGCAAAAAAAATTAAAAGCCCCATCAGTGAAGGCATCGCGGAGAGTCCCAGGATTATGGCAATTGGAATTGCCGATCCAGGTGTTCGCCAGGCGCAGGGAAACTCAAATATCCCAAGTCTCAACAGTCATGGTTAAAGGAGATAAATATGTAGTCGTGGGAGGAGGGTATATACAATATTTTTTTTCAGCCATTGATAAACTAAATTGAGTTTCATTATAAGTATGGGGAAATACGCGTGGTTACACTGCACACCTTGCAATCAATCCGCCGGGTTCATCAGCAATCCACTGCTAATATATTTTTATAAACAATTGATCTACATATACAGCTCCACCCGCGCGCTGTTGTACTAAAAAATCACACGCGATTACTGGCGATGAGCGTCAAAAAACTTCGCGGAGGCACCCGGGGCCAGAAGGGGTAGTTTCCACGTGGTCTCGACTGCGCTATTCTCTTTTCAAATTACATGCGGATCCCTTATCCCTCGAGTATATATATATACACGCGCTCGCATATCAAAACAAAACTACCCGGGACGTATTGGGTGTAAGAAAAGATGGGGCATAGGGAGGAGACATTACTATGACGATGTGTAAACTTCGCGTCTGCAAGGAATGCAGGTCCGATTGGTCCTAATCCTAATAGGTATAATCTCCTTCCTACGGGTTACCTTCCCTCGCGGCGCATATGTCGAGCGAGCTTTTGTTATGATATTCTAACGCGAGTTTGTACTCGAGAGATAAGGGAGCCGTCTTCAGTTTTAACGGAGGACGATGCAGGCAGAACCACGCGCGCACAGCAGATTACCACTTCTCTTCCTATGATCTGTCTCCGCGAGGAGTATTGATTAGTGATGTGGGTGATACGAGTCTATTCTCATGTGTTTTAAGCAGTTCGATACCCAAACTACTCGCTAGCTTCGTTAAAAATAGTTCGATTTACATGAAATTTGGTATAATTTTCGTTTGAAAAACATAAGAAATGCATCGGTATCACTTCCATATCGATACGATAAAGAATAAAGAATACAGTTTTTCTGAAACAGGTATGAATCTCCGGCCGACCGCAGCGAATCGAGGTCGGCGACCCACAGTCGAGGGTGAAGTATTCATTACAGCGTATTAAGAGATTCATTATTCGTCATCGTATCGATATGAAAATAACACTAATGGATTTCTGGCGATTTCCCAATTAAAATTATCACAAATATCATTGAAATCGGACTACTTTTACATAAGCAATACGAATTATAAAAGGAGTAGGCATTCCTTAAACGCAGTCTCTTATCGTATCGATATGGAAGTGACTTCAATGGATTCCTGGCTCATCCTGGAGTTCGCGTATAGTGTAACTTATCCAAAAGCATGATTAAATCGATGTAGGCTCTGTGATCCGTAGGGTGATCAAAATAATTGTAAACACTTTGTTTTATGAGGGCTGCTCGGACTCGGTGGTCCGAACGATGAGCAGAACGAGCAAAGACCATTGCTGATTGGCCAAATTTTCCTTGGAGAGGAGGGACGTTCCCTCTGCAAGTTCGACGGTGCAGGAAGGACCACCCCCCCCTCTCAATAACGTAGAGGTGTAAAAGTACACATCTGCTTACCAAAACTAGCCAGAGTGATCGATCGGAGTCTCGCCCAGTGTCGCGATTTATAACCGTATTTTGTCCCGCAGGTCTGCGGGGGAACCCGCCGATGGAACAATATACGGATTAACTCAGACCGAAGAAATTCGAAATCGCTGGAAAACGACACGATGTCGATTTTCCCTTTTCGACATCTGGCAGACAAATGCTTACCGACGGAACCTTCGAAAACAAGCAATTAAGTATTTAGGTAGTTGTAAACCAGGGTTGACTCACTGGTGGCTCGCGAGCCACCGGGGGCCCCTAGGCCTGACGATCGCTGTCGGAAAGAGAAGGAAAAAAGCAGGAATCGACTGCAATTGACAGGGTCTGGTCGGAATGGAGGGGGCCGTTCAGCGTGGCAGCAAGGCGGAGGGGCCTCCGGGAGTCAACCCTGGCTTACAACTACCTAAGTAGTTAATTGTTTGTTTTCGAAGGTTTCGTCGGGAAGCATTTGTCTGCCAGATGTTGAAAAGGAAAAATAGACATCGTGTCGTTTTTCAGCGATTTCGAATTTCTTCGGTCTGAGTTAATCCGTATATTGTTCCATCGGCGGGTTCCCCCGCAGACATGCGGGACAAAATACGGTTATAAATCGCGACACTGGGCGAGACTCCGATCGATCACTCTGGCTAGTTTTGGTAAGCAGATGTGTACTTTTACACCTCTACGTTATTGAGAGGGGGGGGGGAGGTCCTTCCTGCACCGTCGAACTTGCAGAGGGAACGTCCCTCCTCTCCAAGGAAAATTTGGCCAATCAGCAATGGTCTTTGCTCGTTATGCTCATCGTTCGGACCACCGAATACGAGCAGCCCTCATAAAACAAAGTGTTTACAATTATTTCACCCTACGGATCACAGAGCCTACATCGATCTAATCATGCTTTTGGATAAGTTACACTATACGCGAACTCCAGGATGAGCCAGGAATCCATTGAAGTCACCTCCATATCGATACGATAAGAGACTGCGTTTAAGAAATGCCTACTCCTTTTATAATTCGTATTGCTTGTGTAAAAGTAGTCCGATTTCAATGATATTTGTGATAATTTTAATTGGGAGATCGCCAGAAATCCATTAGTGTTATTTTCATATCGATACGATGACGAATAATGAATCTCTTAATACGCTGTAATGAATATTTCACCCTCGACTGTGGGTTGCCGACCTCGATTCGCTGCGGTCGGCTGGAGATTCATACCTGTTTCAGAAAAACGGTATTCTTTATTCTTTATCGTATCGATATGGAAGTGATACCGATGCATTTCTTATGTTTTTCAAATGAAAATTATACCAAATTTCATGTAAATCGAACTATTTTTAACGAAGCTAGCGAGTAGTTTGGGTATAGAACGGCTTAAAACACATGAGAATAGACTCGTATAGTAGTAAGGCTATAAGAGTTCTAACGCAGGTCCTCTGAGGGGAGCGCGGGGGCGGGGGGAAGTGAGGGCGCGCGGGGGAGCGCGGCGGAGAGAAACATGGGCGCGGGGCCTGCGGGGAGTGGAAGAGCGGTTGCGCGCGCACGAGCCGCGGAGTGGGGGAAGCCGCAACCGCGGAGGGGATCACTCCGGGCCGAGCCGCCGCGGAGACCTGACCCACCGTCCCCGAAATTTTTCAAAGGGAGGGAATGACCCCCGAAAAGTCTTTTTCAGACGTTGGCCCACACCGAAAATTTTTTCAGACCTAACCCAGGGAGGGGACGGCCCCCGAAATTTTTTTTCCAAACCAATATGCAGCTGAAATTGTTTAATAATTTATTTTTTATCCGAAATTGTTTCGAACGATGTCGGGAAAGATCGGGAAAGATCGACGTTCTTTTCTTTTACGCACCGCGTCTTCGGAGGAGGGAAAGAGAGAGCATTACTTTAAAGCTAAATTCGAGAGAGAGACAGCACTACATAGCGGTACAATCGCTTTCGTTCTAAAAATTTTCAAAATGATATTAAATCTTAACGTCGCAGCGTATCGCGCGATCGTGTGTAACTTGACTCCTCTGGAGCAGCCGCGCGGGATGACGTCATTTGGCGGCGCGAAGAATGAAATAGAATTATGCGACGTCAGCAAATCTTAAAATTATGTGGCGAGAAGGAAGACGGGTAAATGAAATGGAGAAATAATATGATTAAGAGATTTATTTAAAATTAAAAGAATATAAAAATATAAATAGAAATGTAATATAATTTAACATTTTTTTCCTACGAGCATTAGCTAGAATATCATTGATGGCACATGCTACCAGTTCGCAATCTATAAGATAATCCTCGTCGTAATATTCGCCATCACGTATGATTTTAGCAGCAGGACGCGTATCTAATGTTTAGCAGGCAGCATCGCTCTGTTACAACACGTTAACAAAAGTTTTAAAGTTTTTTCTCACATATTCTGCAGTTTGATGCAGCCGCGGATACACATATGTAGCTTATACATGGCTTAAGATTAAATAAAAATGATACTGTATTCAGTTTGAAATACAAAGACTTCTTATGTAGTGTCGTCTTTACAATTGGAGGCGAGAATCATAGAAAGAATTATGCAGAGTCGATAGAAATTGGTGAGGAGTGAAGGAGGCAGACAGACAAGTAAATAGATTGTAATATATGTAAAATGATTATATATTGTTCCATTAATTAAAAAATAGATATATAAAAAGAAAAAATATAAAAATAGAATATAAATAGTGTCTCGGCAGAACCATCCCCCCCCCTCTCTCTCTCTCTCTATCAATCTCTTTCTTTCTCATTCTCTTTCCTTCTCTTTTTCTCTTCTTCACATCAATCGCAAGACAACTTGAACATTCTCGAACAGCTGATGGACTTCCTATTTACTTTTCGCGACATCATACATACATACTCTTCCCACAACACCTCGTATAAATTCATACACACTCGCGCTCTCGTGACCAACCCGAGTGCTCAGTTACACAGAACAGTAAATAACTCGACTATATTCGCCGAAACTGTTACGTATCTATTGTATCCCCTCAATTCTTTATCTCTAAATAAATCGCACTATTCTCAACATTTTTTAGTTCTCTCTATACAAATAGGATATAAAAATACAATATAAAAAGGAAAAATATAATAATAATAATTTAATTTATTGTCCACTTCCGTGTTACAATTTAACGATCATATACTCTTTCCATTTCAGACCCGTGATTGTGTCAGTATAAGCCCTACCCTTCTAATGTTTCCTGCTGCGTCTTAACAATTTTTTTCTATTTTACAAGTGTTTCGTAATCTATTTTATGTTACATAATCTTCTTTTATCACTTTCCTGTTCTCCCCATATTTTCCTTCTCCCTATTATCTCCCGTAGAATAGCCAAGTTTTTCCCTTCTCCTCTCATTACCTCTGCCCAATTCCTACCACTCCCTCCACTTACTTCACATGCTTCAATCGCGTGATTCACTGTTTCTTCCTATTTCTTACATACCCTTTCTTCTTTCATTAGCCAATATTTGCATGCCCTTGTTTCATTACCCTATATGAATCTTGCTATCCTTTCTAATTCTCCTCTTCTTGTTTCATTTCCCCCCCATAAGCATTTCGGCTTATCTCCTGGTTTCCTTGCCACCTGTCTTAATTCTCTTAGGAACGTTGACTTTTTTTACTTTCATCTCTCTTTCTTGTTCTTGAATGCCTTTTACTTATCTGCTCTATTTTTGATCCACACTTCTTCCCCATTTAATCTTCTTCTTTTCCATCCTTCATTTGACCATCGTCTCGGTTCCAAGAATTTGATTCGCATTCTTTCCCTTTTCATTACTTCATTTCCTCTCATTAGTCTTCCCACACATTTATATCTTATCGATCATTCTTCCGAGTTTATTAATCTCACTTCAAACTTCATTGCTCTTACTACCATTTTAATTGCTATGCCACCTCTTCCTGTTTCTTTTAACAGCCAGTATGTTGGTGTTGATCTCTCCAATTTCATTATCCACCGTATGTATTTCGCCTGCAATTTTTCTAATATTCTCATACCTTCTCCATCCCCATATCTCTGCTCCATACGCCACGGTACTTCTAACTAGCGCATCAAACAGTTTCATTCTTCTTTCAAAGACATATCTGAATAATCTTTCTCACTGTATAATCTAAATATTCCAGTTCTCTTACTCTTTCTTCATCATTCCAACGGAGTCTTTCCTCTTTTCTTCTTCCTCCTGCTTTCCTGCATATCATTATCTTAGACTTTTACATATTTAACTCCAAGCCTTTCTTCTTTATGTATCTTTCGAAACTCTTTATCATATTCTTCAGTCCCTGTGCATTATTTACCATTAACACAACATCATCCGCATATGAAATTGTCCAAATTTACCTTCTACCTATTACGACTCCTCCTTCCGGTTCTTTGCTCATTTTTTTTCCAGGTCTGCAAATGCGACATTGAAAAGTGTCGAGCTTAACGGGCACCCTTGTCTAACACCCTTTCCTGTTAAAAAAACTTTTCTATCAGTTCCTTCGTCACTCCTAAAGTGCATATAATTCTGTTGCACATTTCCTGTATCCATATTCTTAGTTGTTCGCCTACTGCTTATTCTTAAAGTCTTTTCCAAATTTCCATTTGTTCTTCTAATCTCCTCCTTAGAATGTCCGCGTATATCTTACAATCCGTGTCCATCTAAGTTATGTTCCTATAGTTCTTAACCATTTCCCTTTCTCCTTTTTTTTTTTTTTTTTTTTTTTTAATACAGCACTTACTATTCCTTCTTTCCATTCTTCCGGAAAGTCCCCTTTCTTCCATGTTCTGTTTATCACCTTTGTTTGATTACCTATATTTATGAAGATGATTGCGACCTCGATGTTGAATTAAGATATAATTTGAATGCAGGAGTTTAAATTTTAAGTCTGTTCGACTTTTAATATCTCACATAATTTGAGTTGAGATCAACGTGAGCCAGATCGGTTTCTATCTATATTTACCTAATAAATTTTTATACAAAAGGACTTATTTTGTAAATTATTTTTCTGCTATATTCAATAAAAATTGGAATTTTATGTTCATTAAGAATAGGTGTTTACCCTGTGATAATTGGGCTTCAAATTCTAATTATTCAATATTAGGAGCGATTGGATCAATTTCACAGTCAGTTTCTTATGAAGTAAGTTTATTTTTAACAATATTTTCTGTAATTTTATTAATTGAAAATTAATCGTTATTGGATTTTATATAAATTTCAATATTATATTAAATTTATTTTCATTTTAATTCCAATACCACGACAGGAAAATCGCGGATAGGTATTTTAAAAATCGGAGACCAAGTGCTACTGTACGGCAAGACCCGGGCGGTCAAAATTTAACACCTGCATGAATAGGCTCTTACACGATTCAAAACACGCACGATAATAATAATTACAGTATAGAGGGCGACGAACAATCCGCGTTCAGACAAACACTTCATAGAATAGGGCAGTAATAGGGAAATGGTCACAGTTTTGAAGGAAAGTAACGATACACTAACAATTACATATAAGGATAAGACTAAGAAAGGTAATTTATTGAAAAAGATGGTAAATAAGCGCACAACTAGGCGTCGTCGTCCCAGCCACGTAGGGCGCAGTCGGCCTCCAATAACGACCACAGTCGAGGCCGCGGATCAGGCCCAACGAAGATGTCCCCATGACGTTCTACACAAAAAACAACAATTGCAAGACTATTACTACACGCATGGAAATAGAAACAATAAGCAGATCTACAATCCCCGATGCAATAAGACACTCACCAAATAGGACCCTCAAACCCCATGAGTCTTCGTCATCCTCCCAGAATTCTGCATGCTGGAAGAATCGGTGCCGGTGCACCCGATACTCCCTAATTGCCTCCATATAGGCAATGCTGATACAACCCGGCGGGGCGGGGCACTGGAAACGCTAGAGGGATAAACGGATAAATAGGATAATAAAATAACACATACGAAGTACAAACAAACAAACATCACTCGCACGTACAATTAGAGCAAACATAATGTCTCGGGGCACGTCTAAGATGGCCGACAACATCTTTGTCCAGGAGATCGATCGAAATAAGAAGCGACTAAGAAAATCGAGACCCATTTGCCCTCACTTCTCACTTCTACTCAAGCCCGGACGAAGAAAATAAACTGTACTACGTTCGCAAAAAATTTATCTCACACACACACACACACACACACACACACACACACACACACACACACACACAAACGCACACACGCGCGCGCGCGCGCGCACGAGGAAAGACTCTATGAAACGCCGGCTACACCTCGGCATTATAATTTACAGGATTTTTGTCCTACAAACGACGATACCACTCGCAGGCGGAACAACCCCCGACATAGATTTCACTATAAAAGAATTCCAACACCACCCCGACATTTACTTCGAAAACCTAGGCGATTTACAAATTTATCGAGATAGCTGGAAGTTAGTATTACACGTAAACATATCTTACATCTACCGACGCGAAGCAAACCTCCAAGCTGCACTATATGATATACTTGCGCAATGTAAAATACCTTGTACTGACAATTTACAAAAAATTTGTCAAACATTCACCGCGAAAATCCAAGACAAGGTAGACCGCATCGCCAAAACTCTTTACCTACGTCCAGTAAACTAAAAGCTCAGCACAAAACAGCGTCGTGCACAAATAGGCGGATTAGGTTACATAGGCAAATCACTCTTGGGGCTAATGGATTCCGGGGATAGAAAGAAAATCGATGATTTTACTAGACCTTTTCAAAACACAAGATAACAGACTTTAAAAAAAAAAAAAAAAACGCAATCAAGGGACAAATGCAAATTTTAAGAGCAAATACCAAACTTCTCAACGAGACTATACATGACATACGAGACAACGATAACACACTCTTAAACGCGACGTGACAAGTTCAATACTTACTCCAACAGACAGCCAACATTACTAAGTTTCGAGAGACAGTAGACGAACCCCTCATACTAATAAACGGCCTCGCAGAAACACTATTGCGCGACACGCAAGTCTTGTTAGAATTCATTATGGATATAAAGAAAGGAGTCCTAAACCTACGATTAATACCACCAGCACAAATCGTAACGTACCTCACTTCCGCATTAGCACATATTTCGAATGGACTAGACTTCACAATTGGAATAAAATTAGAAAACAAGCCGCCATTATCGAAATCCTCCAGCTCTCCACATTTTCGGATACCAAATCAATTACTGTAGTACTAGATATTTCATTGTTAAACGCGAAAAAATTCTAATTGAGCAAGGTACACCTGATACCGACGAAGATAAACGAATCGTTCTACGCGTATAGAACCCCTCGACTCGTACGAGGTACGTGGCACCTTGGTGCAAGATTACATACAACTAAGCAAACAGTGCCTAGCAAAATGTAAGACAATAAACGATCTGTACCTCTGCACCTCTAATCACCCGATGTTCAAAGCGATACCATACAGACCGTGCGAAGTACAATTGTACACAAAATTAACAAACACATGTAAAATGCGAATTATGACACTGAATCACACATTCCAGATAGAATTACAACTACCAGGCACGTGGATTTATATCGCGCCGAAACCGATACAACTAGCAGTAACTTGCGACGACAAAAGCACAAATATATATAGCATTAAGGATTCTGGTATAATAACAATAAGAAACAAATGTACAATCACTACCACCAAATTCACATTAGAAACTAGAAAACAATGCGGAATAGAAAGAACATGGTACTACTTACCTGACCACAATTTTTTGTCATCAGATGAAATCACAATTTCACAGACTACTGTAAGTTCGTACGGAAACACAAATTTCAAGCTTAAAAGGATAATCGAACACCCCGAATAATTAAATAAAGTTAGCAAACAAATTAGAAGACTTACAAAAACGATTTGGAAAAACCCGAAATTATACCAATCGAGTATCACCAAGCCTCTTTATACTATCCACAGTAACGGGATTTATCATATGAGGACCCATGCCTAAAGTTGCATACGTTGCAAAGTAGGATGCCTTCGTTCTTCACCTTCTTCTTCACTAACAATCCCCTTCCTCCTTGCACTAATCTGCTTCGAATTCTTCACAGATCATCCCCTTTTTTCCTTGGACACATTATTCGACTAGATCGTACCACTTTGAACGTGTATGGTACCACTTTCAACCACAATCGCACCACTTTCAACATCAATCGTACCACTTTCAACATCAAACGTACCACTTTCAACATCAATCGAACATCAATCGAACCACTTGCAACCACAATCGAACCACTTTCAACATCAATCGTACCACTTTCAACATCAAACGTACCACTTTCAATATCAATCGAACCACTTTGAACGTGTATGGTACCACTTTCAACCAGAATCGAACCACTTTCAACATCAATCGTACCACTTTCAACATCAATCGAACATCAATCGAACCACTTTCAACCACAATCGAACCACTTTCAACATCAATCGAACCACTTTCAAAATCAAACGTACCACTTTCAACATCAATCGAACATCAATCGAACATGAATCGAACCACTTTCAACATCAATCGAACATGAATCGAACCACTTTCAACATCAATCGAACCACTTTCAACATCAATCGTACCACTTTCAACATCAAACGTACCACTTTCAACATCAGTCGAACATCAATCCAACATCAATCGAACCACTTTCAACCACAATCGAACAACTTTCAACATCAATCGTACCACTTTCAACATCAAACGTACCACTTTCAACATCAATCGAACATCAATCGAACCACTTTCAACCACAATCGAACCACCTTCAACCACAATCGAACCACTTTCAACATCAATCGAACATCAATCGAACCACTTTCATCCACAATCGAACCACTTTCAATTGACAATTGATACCCGTTCAGTACCCTTCGATACCCGTTCAATACCCGTTCAAAGCCGTTCGATACACGTTCGATACTCGATCAGAGCCGTTCGATGCACGATCAGAACCGTTCAATACCCGTTCGATACACGATCAAAGCCGTTCGATGCACGATCAGAACCGTTCAATACCCATTCGATACACGATCAAAGCCGTTCGATGCACGATCAGAACCGTTCAATACCCATTCGATACACGATCAAAGCCGTTCGATGCACGATCAGAACCGTTCAATACCCGTTCGATACACGATCAAAGCCGTTCGATGCACGATCAGACCCGTTCAATACCCGTTCGATACACGATCAAAGCCGTTCGATGCACGATCAGAACCGTTCAATACCCGTTCGATACACGATCAAAGCCGTTCGATGCACGATCAAAGCCGTTCAATACCCGTTCGATACACGATCAAAGTGGTTTGGTCTAGTCGCATGATGTGTCCAAAGAAGAAGGGGAAGAAGGTGCGTGTGAATAAGGAGAGGATTGTCACTGAAGAAGAAGGTGAAGAACAAACACATCCTACTTTGCAACTTTAGGTACAGGTCCTCATGTGATAAATCCCGTTACTGTGGATAGTGAAAAGAAGCTTGGTGATACTCGGTTGGTATAATTTCGGGTTTTTCTAAATCGTTTTAGTAAGTCTTCTAATTTGTTTGCTAACTTTATTTAATTCTTCGGGGTGTTTGATTATCCTTTTAAGCTTGAAATTTGTGTTTCCGTACGAATTTACAGTAGTCTGTGGAAGTGTGATTTCATCTAATGTCAAAATTGTGGTCAGCTAAGTAGTACCATGTTCTTTCTATTCCGCATTGTGTTCTAGTTTCTATTGTGAATTTGGTGGTAGTGATTGTACATTTGTTTCTTATTGTTATTATACCAGAATCCTTAATGCTATGCATATTTGTGCTTTTGTCGTCGCAAGTTACTGCTAGTTGTATCGGTTTCGGCGCGATATAAATCCACGTGCCTGGTAGTTGTAATTCTATTTGAAATGTGTGATTCATTGTCATAATTCGCATTTTACATGGGTTTGTTAATTTTGTGTACAATTGTACTTCGCACGGTCTGTATGGTATGGCATTGAACATCGGGTGATTAGAGGTGCAGAGGTACAGATCGTTTATTGTCTTACATTTTACTAGGCCCTGTTTGCTTAGTTGTATGTAATCTTGCACCGAGGTGTCACGTACCTCGTACGAGTCGAGGGGTTCTATACGCGTATAACGATTCGTTTATCTTCGTGGGTATCAGGCGTACCTTGCTCAATTAGAATTTTTTCGCGTTTAACAATGAAATATCTAGTACTACAGTAATTCATTTGGTATCCGAAAATGTGGAGAGCTGGAGGATTTCGATAATGGCGGCTTGTTTTCTAATTTTATTCCAATTGGGAAGTCTAGTCCATTCGAAATATGTGCTAATGCGGAAGTGAGGTACGTTATGATTTGTGCTGGTGGTATTAATCGTAGGTTTAGGACTCCTTTCTTTATATCCATAATGAATTCTAACAAGACTTGCGTGTCGCGCAATAGTGTTTCTGTGAAGCCGTTTATTAGTATCAGGGGTTCGTCTACTGTCTCTCGAAATTTAGTAATGTTGGCTGTCTGTTGGAGTAAGTATTGAATTTGTCACGTCGCGTTTAAGAGTGTGGTATCGTTGTCTCGTATGTCATGTATAGTCTCGTTGAGAAGTTTGGTATTTGCTCTTAAAATTTGCATTTGTCCCTTGATTGCGTTTTACTTTTTTTTTCTTTTTTAAAGTCTGTTATCTTGTGTTTTGAAAAGGTCTTGTAAAATCATCGATTTTTTTTCTATCCCGGGAATCCATTAGACCCAAGAGTGATTTGCCTATGTAACCTAATCCGTCTATTCGTGCACGACGCTCTTTTGTGCTGAGCTTTTAATTTACTGGACGTAGGTAAAGAGTTTTGGCGATGCGGTCTACCTTGTCTTGGATTTTCGCGGTGAATGTTTGGCAAAATTTTTGTAAGTTGTCGGTACAAGGTTTTTTACATTGCGCAAGTATATCATATAGTGCAGCTTGGAGGTTTGCTTCGCGTCGGTAGATGTAAGATATGTTTACGTGTATTACTAACTTCCACCTATCTCGATAAATTTGTAAATCGCCTAAGTGAATGTCGGGGTGGTGTTGAAATTCTTTTATAGTGAAATCTATGTCGGGGGTTGTTCCTCCTGCGAGTGGTATCGTCGTTTGTAGGACAAAAATCCTGTAAATTATAATGCCGAGGTGTAGTCGGCGTTTCATAGAGTCTTTCCTTGTGCGCGCGCGCGCGTATGTGTGTGTGTGTGTGTGTAAGTGTGTGAGTGTGTGTGATAAATTTTTTGCGAACGTAGTACAGTTTATCTTCTTCGTCCGGTCTTGAGTAGAAGTGAGAAGTGAGGGCAAATGGGGCTGGATTTTCTTAGTCGCTTCTTATTTCGTTGCGATCTCCTGGACAAAGATGTTGTCGGCCATCTTAGACGTGCCTCGAGACATTGTGTTTGCTCTAATTGTACGTGCGAGTGATGTTTGTTTGTTTGTTCTTCGTGTGTGTTATTTTATTATCCTATTTATCCGTTTATCCCTCTAGCGTTTCCAGTGCCGCGTCCCGCCAGGTTGTATCAGTATTGCCTATATGGAGGCAATTAGGGAGTATCGGGTGCACTGGCACCGATTCTTCCAGCATGCAGAATTCTGGGAGGATGACGAAGACTCATGGGGTTTGAGGGTCCTATTTGGTGAGTGTCTTATTGCGTCGGGGATTGTAGATCTGCTTATTGTTTCTATTTCCATGCGTGTAGTAATAGTCTTGCAATTGGTTTTTGTGTAGAACGTCATGGGGACATCTTCGTTGGGCCTGATTCGCGACCTCGACTGTGGTCGTTATTGGAGGCCGACTACGCCCTGCGTGGCTGGGACGACGACGCATAGTTGTGCGCTTATTTACCATCTTTTTTCAATAAATTACTTTCCTTAGTCTTATCCTTATATGTAATTGTTAGTGTATCGTTACTTTCCTTCAAAACTGCGACCATTTCCCTATTACTGCCCTATTCTATGAAGTCTTTATCTGAACGCGGATTGTTCGTCGCCCTCTATACTGTAATTATTATTATCGTGCGTGTTTTGAATCGTGTAAGAGCCTATCCACGCAGGTGTTAGATTTTGACCGCCCGGGTCTTGCCGTACAGTAGCACTTGGTCTCCGATTTTTAAACTACCTATCCGCGATTTTCCTGTCGTGGTATTGGAATTAAAATGAAAATAAATTTAATATAATATTGAAATTTATATAAATCCAATAATGATTAACTTTCAATTAATAAAATTACAGAATATATTTTTAAAAATAAACTTACTTCATAAGAAACTGACTGTGAAATTGACCCAATCGTTCCTAATATTTAATAATTAGAATTTGAAGCCCAACCAACAATTATCACAGGGGAAACACCTATTCCTAATAAATATAAAATTCCAATTTTTATTGAATATAGCAAAAACAAAAAATATATAAATTAAGTCCTTTCGTACAAAAATTTATTAGATACATATAGATACAAACCGATCTGGCTCACATCGATCTGAACTCAAATCATGTAAGACATTAAAAGTCGAACAGACTTAAAATTTAATCTCCTGCATTTAAATTATATCTTCATTCAACATCGAGGTCGCAATCATCTTCATAAATATAGGTAATCAAACAAAGGTGATAAACAGAACATGGAAGAAAGGAGACTTTCCGGAAGAATGGAAAGAAGGAATAGTAAGTCATGTGTCAAAAAAAAGAAAAAAAAAAAAAAAAAAGATGGACACGGACCGGGAGGGGATGGAGGGCCGAGGGATCGCTAACCTCGGCCCTGGCCTCCCTCTGTGAGAGGGGAGATTGGTGGGAGGAGGGTGGCCCCGAAGTCAATTGTTGGGCCACCCTATCGTCCGCGTGAGCCGCCGCGGCGGCGCGGTGGCAGCGCGCTGTTGCCGCGGCGACTGTGTGAAGGGACGGACAGGGGAGGGCCCCGCTCAACATCCAGAGGGCCCTCCCCCCCTCGGGAGCGGCGCTAAAGGCCGCTCCCCGTGCGATCGAGCGGCTCCGGGGTGAGCGACGGCGGCCGATAGTTGGGCCGCCCTCCGTTGTTGGTGTGTGTGTCAACATCACACACGAGGCGGGCGGTCCCTACGGCCATTTATGCCGTCGCCCCGCACGCCCGGCCCCGCGCTACGTCAGTGGGCCGGGCGGAAAGTAGCTCGATCGCGGGGCCGTGGGGTGGCGGTGTCGGGGGACACCGCTCGCCCTAGCAGCAGCGGCCCCAGTGGCGACGCGGACGTGTGGTCCGTCGCGCGTCGTCGGTGCGGAATCTGGGGGAGGTATAACTCCCCCAGGGATGACCCCGGCACGTCTGCCGGGGCTGTAAGGGTGGCGCTGCAGCATGCGCAGGAGGGGGGGGGGGCAAGCGAAAGTATCGCTAGTTTGATCTCGCCAAAGTCCCTCCCCTCAGGCGCGCAGCGCTGCCCCCGAGGACGACCACCGTGGTGGTTTTTGTGGGTGCAAGCCCCACATAACCCCTGGCCCTCCCCCGAGGGCTGGGGGTATCCGTAAGGGATTTCCACCACGTCAACAATAAAAAAAATAAAAAAAGATGGACACGGATTGTAAGATATACGCGGACATTCTAAGGAGGAGATTAGAAGAACAAATGGAAATTTGGAAAAGAATTTAAGAAGAAGGAGTAGGCGAACAACTAAGAATAAGGATGCAGGAAATGTACAACACAACTATATGCACTTTAGGAGTGACGAAGGAACTGATAGAAAAGTTTTTTTTAACAGGAAAGGCTGTTAGACAAGGGTGCCCGTTAAGCTCGACACTTTTCAATGTCGCATTTGCAGACCTGGAAAAAGAAATGAGCAAAGAACAGGAAGGAGGAGTCGTAATAGGTAGAAGGAAAATTTGGCCAATTTCATATGAGAATGATGTTGTGCTAATGGCAAATAATGCACAGGGACCTAAGAATATGATAAAGAGATTCGAGAGATACATAAAGAAGAAAGGCTTGGAGTTAAATGTGTAAAAGTCTAAGATAATGATATGTAGGAAAGCAGGAGGAAGAAGAAAATAGGAAAGATTCCGTTGAAATGAAGAAGAAAGAGTAAGAGAACTGAAATATTTAGATAATACAATGAGAGGGAGAGAACAACGAGGATAAACCCCATATTAAGAAGGTAGTTAGGGAAGCGAATATGATACTAGGAGAAGTATGGGGGGATTGGAGAAAGATTATTCAGAGATGACTGAAAGAAGAATGAAACTGTTTGATGCGCTAGTTAGAAGCACCGTGGCGTATAGAGCAGCGATATGGGGATGGAGAAGGTATGAGGAAATAGAAAAATTGCAGGCGAAATACATACGATGGATAATGAAATTGGAGAGATCAACATCAACATATTGGCTGTTAAAAGAAACAGGAAGAGATGGCATAGCAATTAAAATGGGAGTAAGGGTAATGAAGTTTGAAGAGACACTAATAAACTCGGAAGAAGGATCGATACGATATGAATGTAGGAGAAAACTAATGCGAGGAAATGAAGTAACTAAAAAAGGAAATAATGCGAATCAAATTCTTGGAAGGGAGAGGATGGTCAAACGAAGAATGGAAAAGAAGAAGATTAAATGGGGAAGAAGTGTGGATTAAAAATTAGAACAGATAAGTAATTGACATCCAAGAACAAGAAAGACAGATGAAAGTAAAAGAGTCAAAGTTCCTAAGAGAATTAAAAGAGGTGGCAAGGAAACCAGGAGATAAGCCGAAATGCTTATGGGAGGAAATGAAAAAAGGAGAGGAGAATTAGAAAGGATAGAAAGATTCATACAGGATAGTGAAACAAGAACATGCAAATATTGGCTAATGAAAGAAGAAAGGGTATGTAAGAAAGAGGAAGAAACAGTGAAACACGCGATTGAAACATGTGAAGTAAGTTGAGAGAGTGGCAGGAATTGTGCAGAGGTAATTAGAGGAGAAGGGAAAAACTTGGCTATTCTACGGGAGATAGTGATAAAAGAAGATTATATAACATAGAACAGATTAGGAAACACTTGTAAAATAGAAAAAATTGTTAAAAGACAACAGGATACATTAGAAGGGTGGGACTTACACTGACACAATCATGGGAATGAAATGGAAAGATTATTTCATCGTTAAATTGTAACACGAAAGTGGCAATAAATTAAATTAAATTATTATTATTATTATTATTATATTTTTTCTTTTTATATTGTATTTTGATATCCTATTTGTATAGAGAGAACTAAAAAATGTTGAGAATAGTGCGATTTATTTAGAGATAAAGAATTGAGGCGATACAATAGATACGTAACAGTTTCGGCGAATATAGTCGAGTTATTTACTGTTCTGTGTAACTGAGCACTCAGGTTGGTCACGAGAGCGCGAGTGTGTATGAATTTATACGGGGTGTTGTGGGAAGAGTATGTATGTATGATGTCGCGAAAAGTAAATAGGAAGTCCATCAGCTGTTCGAGAATGTTCAAGTTGTCTTGCGATTGATGTGAAGAAGAGAAAAAGAGAAGGAAAGAGAATGAGAAAGAAAGAGATTGATAGAGAGAGAGAGAGAGGGGGGGGGATGGTTCTGCCGAGACACTATTTATATTCTATTTTTATATTTTTTCTTTTTATATATCTATTTTTTAATTAATGGAACAATATATAATCATTTTACATATATTACAATCTATTTACTTGTCTGTCTGCCTCCTTCACTCCTCACCAATTTCTATCGACTCTGCATAATTCTTTCTATGATTCTCGCCTCCAATTGTAAAGACGACACTACATAAGAAGTCTTTGTATTTCAAACTGAATACAGTATCATTTTTATTTAATCTTAAGCCATGTATAAGCTACATATGTGTATCCGCGGCTGCATCAAACTGCAGAATATGTGAGAAAAAACTTTAAAACTTTTGTTAACGTGTTGTAACAGAGCGATGCTGCCTGCTAAACATTAGATACTCGTCCTGCTGCTAAAATCATACGTGATGGCGAATATTACGACAAGGATTATCTTATAGATTGCGAACTGGTAGCATGTGCCATCAATGATATTCTAGCTAATGCTCGTAGGAAAAAAATGTTAAATTATATTACATTTCTATTTATATTTTTATATTCTTTTAATTTTAAATAAATCTCTTAATCATATTATATCTCCATTTCATTTACCCGTCTTCCTTCTCGCCACATAATTTTAAGATTTGCTGACGTCGCATAATTCTATTTCATTCTTCGCGCCGCCAAATGACGTCATCCCGCGCGGCTGCTCCAGAGGAGTCAAGTTACACACGATCGCGCGATACGCTGCGACGTTAAGATTTAAAATCAGTTTGAAAATTTTTAGAACGAAAGCGATTGTACCGCTATGTAGTGCTGTCTCTCTCTCGAATTTAGCTTTAAAGTAATGCTCTCGCTTTCCCTCCTCCGAAGACGCGGTGCGTAAAAGAAAAGAACGTCGATCTTTCCCGATCTTTCCCGACATCGTCCGAAACAATTTCGGATAAAAAATAAATTATTAAACAATTTCAGCTGCATATTGGTTTGGAAAAAAAATTTCGGGGGCCGTCCCCTCCCTGGGTTAGGTCTGAAAAAATTTTCGGGGTGGGCCAACGTCTGAAAAAGACTTTTCGGGGGTCATTCCCTCCCTTTGAAAAATTTCGGGGACGGTGGGTCAGGTCTCCGCGGCGGCTCGGCCCGGAGTGATCCCCTCCGCGGTTGCGGCTTCCCCCACTCCGCGGCTCGTGCGCGCGCAACCGCTCTTCCACTCCCCGCAGGCCCCGCGACCATGTTTCTCTCCGCCGCGCTCCCCCGCGCGCCCTCAGAGGACCTGCGTTAAAACTCTTATAGCCTTACTACTTCGTATCACCCACATCACTAATCAATACTCCTCGCGGAGACAGATCATAGGAAGAGAAGTGGTAATCTGCTGTGCGCGTGTGGTTCTGCCTGCATCGTCCTCCGTTAAAACTGAAGACGGCTCCCTTATCTCTCGAGTACAAACTTGCGTTAGAATATCATAACAAAAGCTCGCTCGACATATGCGCTGCGAGGGAAGGTAACCCGTAGGAAGGAGATTATACCTATTAGGATTAGGACCAATCGGACCTGCATTCCTTGCAGACGCGAAGTTTGCACATCGTCATAGTAATGTCTCCTCCCTATGCCCCATCTTTTCTTGCACCCAATACGTCCCGGGTAGTTTTGTTTTGATATGCGAGCGCGTGTATATATATATACTCGAGCGATAAGGGATCCGCATGTAATTTGAAAAGAGAATAGCGCAGTCGAGACCACGTGGAAACTACCCCTTCTGGCCCCGGGTGCCTCCGCGAAGTTTTTTGACGCTCATCGCCAGTAATCGCGTGTGATTTTTTAGTACAACAGCGCGGGGGTGGAGCTGTATATGTAGATCAATTGTTTATAAAAATATATTAGCAGTGGATTGCTGATGAACCCGGCAGATTGATTGCAAGGTGTGCAGTGTAACCACGCGTATTTCCACATACTTATAATGAAACTCAATTTAGTTTATCAATGGCTGAAAAAAAATATTGTATATACCCTCCTCCCACGACTACATATTCATCTCCTTTAACCATGACTGTTGAGACTTGGGATATTTACGTTTATTCCCTGCGCCTGGCGAACACCTGGATCGGCAATTCCAATTGCCATAATTCTGGGACTCTCCGCAATGCCTTCACTGATGGGGCTTTTAATTTTTATTGCTGGCCTAGACCTTACGAATCCCAGGGGGATGGTCACCAGCACCTTCTGTCACACCTTGATCAATTAGATATTGACATAACCACCTCCACCGGAAATTTCGGCTACGGAGTGAGGAACCAATGTTTACGTTTTGAGGGAAAACACGGAGCACAGGCAGAATCAAACGAAAAGTCAAAGTGTTCGGACATTAGACAGAGACTTGTTAGTGTACCGTGCCGTTTCAAAAATACAAATCATCACGCGTAGAAAAATGGCAGACTCCTGGAGCAAGAAATTGACAGGCGATATTATTGATTTATACAGGCAAATGCCTTGCCTGTGGCAGTTGAAAACGAAACCGTATTTCAATAAAAATTTAAAAAATATTGCGTACAAAAGGCTCATCGAATTGGTGAAACTACACTTCCCGGAAGCCGATAAAGATTTCATCCAGAAGAGGATACAAAGTCTTCGTGGAGTTTTCCGGAAAGAAATGCATAAGGTGGCGGAGTCAAAACGTTCCGGCAAGGGAACGGAAGATATATACGTGCCTACCTTATGGTATTATGAAAAACTATTATTTACATTAGATCAAGAAACCCCAAGCACAAGTGTCTCGAATATTGAGGAAGATCCAGTGTCATCTTTCCCGGAGGAATCTTCAGATGTGGACGCAAACTACATATCAACACCTAATTTAGAAGATGCAGAGGCATCGATAATTGAAAAGGGCCCCGCTGAAAGTGAAACCCAGCCTGATGATCGAGTAAGTTTATTTGTTTATTTTATTATTATTACTAATACGGGCCAAAAGTACGAACTACCTAGAAAAATCGTTTGAATGTAGGGCTGAAAGTAAAAAAGAAACAGAATTTATAATGAATAATATTTTATTGACAATTTAACATTTATGAAATTATAGTTTATTTTCTATTATACCGATTTCACACTCTTAGATTGACTATGTGTTACAATTGTACAGAGTTGTGCAGAATTACAATTGAAGTCTCCATAAATTATAATTACAAAGTAATTCAATTACATCATATTGAAACAGTGATATTAACGCTTGCGCAGATTGATTTAATATGCAAGGTGTTAAAAAAGTAATGTTCATTGGTTTGGTGGGTGAATGTACACCTGTGCACTGGTAGAGATTTGTAAACAAATTTTGCTACGAAATTGTTTATTACATTGGAAATTAATTTTTCAACGATTCGCTTATGTAGAGTTGTACGTAGAGGCATGGGTCTACCACTACTCTGCCGCTTTGCTAGTTGATATGCGAATGGTGGGGTCTGGGACAGTGACCTAGTGGGCCTAACAAGGTTAATGCACTTTGCACTATCTTCTGTCCCTTTAAACGTCGTATTAAGGAAGGGGTCGTGCCCACCTGTGACGTCTGAAAACACAAGTATTTTGGGTTTTTTTTGCAAAGACTGGAAGACTTTTTTATTATAATAAACGGTTGTGTATTCGAAAGTATATATTTTAAAACACTTGTATTTTTATTTGCAATGCCATATATAAATAAATAAAGGATTTATAGGCGATCTCCCGACAACGTTTTTTTATTTAAGCACTTAGGGTTCGACAAAATTTAGTTAGTACAGTATTGTCTCCGTATGTGCTCAGTTTGGTGCACACGATACGTGCTTGTCGCTATCCCCACCACTTCTGTCTCACTCTTGTCCGGCGAAGGTAAGAGCGAGATGGAACGAGAGCGAGCGAGAGCCACTAAAAGCGAGCGAGGACGGTACGAGACAGACGACGCGTTGATGTTTTGTCTCCCTCCGTCTTTCGGGCGCCGTGACACTCCGTCCTTTGCGTGCGCGACGAGCGTGCGCGATGGTCGCAAGCACTTACGGTGAGCACGGGAACCGCTTCGCAAAATCTTAACGCAGGCCCGGCTCAAGTCTTTTTTGTGCCCTAGGCGAACTTGTCAAATTGCGCCCTTTATTATAATACATTTATTTCAGATTATTTATGACTTTACTCTGCAAAATTAGGCGACTGCCTAGGGCGGAAAGTCGACAAGAGGTGCAAAATGATATTTTCATTACTGGTATTGTCGAAAATAAACTTTAAAATTAAATATTACAAGTTGTACTATAAGTGAATTAAACTACGAATAAAAATTCGGAGTAAGGTTGTCAATAATCTCAAATAAATTTATTGTAATAAAGGGCGTAATTTGACAAGTTCGCCTAGGGCGCAAAAAAGACTCGTGCCGTGCGTGGCTATCTGACCGTCGCGCGCATGCGTCGAGCAGTCACGATTCCATCTGAGTGCTCGCACCCGTCGCGCACGCCCGCGCGCACGAAAAGCGTTCCATTTCGCTCCCCCCTTCGACCAGAAAGATGCGAGAAACGAACACTCGGAATTAGGGATCTGTTCACGATAGGAGCTCAACGCCGGTCCCGACAAGCGAGCACATACGGAGACAATACTGTATAATCAATTATCTAGTGCTTAAACCTTCATTATTCCGAAAAATTAATATGCTACAAAATACATAACCATTTATTTTAAAAAGTCTTCAAGTCTTTGCAAAAAAATTCTTGTGTTTTCAGACCTGACAGATAGGCGTGACCCCTTAAGGGTACCTTCCGTTCTAAACGTCGATTTTTTAATTTAATTTTTCAAATGTTCAACCTTTTAAGAATATGTGTTTAAAAGGATTTGTTGAAATTCGTAAATGTCCCGAACTTATAGGCATTTGAGTAATGGCAAATGCATGGGAAACAACCGGTCACTCGGCGCCCCACAGTGGTTCGAGTATACTACATGCTAGCTGGACAAAATAATTTTCTCGCGAGTTTGGGTTTATATGGGGTTCAAATTGTTAGATAACAAACCTGCTTCGTATTACAGTTTATTATTTCACTAAAAATATTAATAAAATAAAAAAATGACTAATTCAATAAAGGTAAAAGAACTGTAATCGTCTCCGGTGGCGAGGCGGTTACCGGTGGGACGGAGAAGGGATGAGGTGCCGACTCAGTCGGTATGTCCGGGTTCGGCGAATGAGTTGACGTTGGGTAACCAGTTAACAATTCTTTATTTGGCGTGTTCGACGTTACAGATCTTCGGTTGTCGTACTATTAGCGCGGCGGAAGAGCTTCGGTACGCGCTCGGTTCGGCGGCGCGTCGGTTCGCGGCGGCGGCGACTTTCGGCGAGCGGTCATAGGAGGCAGGATGCGGAGTTTATTGAACGTTCTGCTCAGAATGGCCTTATGAGGCGCGTTCATGTGAGAGTCGTACGATAGAGTTTCAGAGTGCAATAGGGCTCCGGCCTAAAGGGCGCAGAGACACCTCTCTGACTTGGGTGAGGCGCAAGATAAATCTCGGCCGATTTCGGACGGAGGCTGGTATTGGTACAGTGGTGGCGATGGCCGAACACTGACACACCTCAGGGATAGCAAAAAGTGAGCGTCTTGTATTGCGTGAAGCCGTGTAGCGACATGCACAAGTGCTCCTGATTCCGCTCGCCGCGGCCTTTATATCGTGGGGCCGTACGTCTTTGCCCGCGAGAGCCGTCTCGGGGCCGCGGCCGCCTAGCGGCCGCGACGCGAACTACCCCGACTGTCTCGGTTCGTACGGCCCGTGAGGTGACTTCGTCACAGAACAAAACGACAGTATTGTACTTTAAATATAATGGATGATTTCGTTTCCGTAATGGCGCTTTTCATTCGATTATTTGGCTTGTAGAAAAGCAATTGTTTTGCAATATAATGCGCTCTTACGTATAGAGCTCTTACGTCGCACCCGAAAACAATTCACAAAACATAGTTTCGCAAATTTTTGCAGATCGATCGTGTGATTAAAATAAACTAGAAAGTCTCTACTTTCCGTACATTCAACCCTTATCGCGTGGATCGACGTGGAACATATAGTAAAACACTACTTTAATAGCGATGCAGAGAAAACTGATTTCAAAAACCATGTTTTAAACTTACAAACTCAGAAATTCCAGGAATAGACATAATGTTATAACTGATAATTATATTTAAAGTACAATACTGTCGTTTTGTTCTTTTTCCTTTATTGAATTAGTCATATTTTTATTTTATTGATATTTTTAGTGAAATAATAAACTGTAATACGAATCAGGTTTGTTTTCTAACAATTTGAACCCCATATAAACCCAAACCCGCGAAAAAATATTTTTGTCCAGCTAACATGTAGTATACTCGAAGCACTGTGCGCCCACGTAAAACTTTAAACGCGATTTTCTCGAAACAGTGTTCTCAAAACGGTGGGACCTGTATCCCCAAAAGTTATTATCCGATTCGACTGAAACTTGTTTATTTTGAAGAATATACTTCTGGCTAGGGGGGAAACCAGGAAAAATTACAAAAAAATTGAAAATTTATAATTTTCAAAGTCGTTGGAAGGACGAAAAATATAGGGAAAAAGTGATTTCAAACTTCAAGTGTCGTTGTTTTAGAAAGAAATGTTGTTTTTGTAATTTTTCTGGATTCCCCCTAGCCAGAAGTATATTCTTCAAAATAAAAAAAGTTTCAGTCGAATCGGATAATAACTTTTGGAGATAAAGGTCCCACCGATTTTGATCAATTTTTTGACGCCTTGACTTTAAAGAAAACTTTAAAAAATTCAAAAAATTGACTTTAAAAAATATATTTCTATAATTTAAGACATCCTTAATAGGGTAAAGGCACCAGTACCTTGTCGACTGTGTATCAGTAGTCGACCACTTTCAGAAAAACATGAAAAATAAAGTTTTTAGAAGTGACGATCTTTTGAACAGAGTGCAGTTAGAGTGCAGTTAGAGAACTGCACTTTATTCAAAAGATCGTCACTTCTAAAAACCTTATTTTTCATGTTTTTCTGAAAGTGGTCGACTACTGATACATGGTCGACTAGGTACTGGTGCCTTTACCCTACAATGCAAAATGTCCCATTAAATTATATATAGTAGTTTTCCTTCAATTAATTCCTAAAGATCACCTATTTTTTTGGGCTCTGGACCGGAAGGTCCCCTTAATACAACAAAGATTTACGCTCTACCTGCATTCAACATATCTTCCTGCCACGGAATACTTCCTTCTCCTACAAAATATTCTTTGTACCGGTCCCTATTTTGTTTGGCAGAGTTGTTGATATTCCTGGGAATGGCGGGTTGCAAATTATGCATCTGTACTGTATCGTTCTGATAATCTCCCTCCATCTGCATACTCCAGTTGTTCGCAATTAACGCTTTACTTCGTCTTCGCAAAAAATTATGCAGAACGCATGTAGCCAACACCACATAGCATATGTTTTCAACTTTCATATTTATGGGTGTATGCAGCACTCGAAATCGCGAAGATAATATGCCAAATGCATTCTCAAGGACATTCCTTGCTCGCGACAATCTATAATTAAAGATTTGTTTGTCGTGGTCTAGTTCACTTAGTGCATAAGGCTTTAAAAAATTTTTCGTTAAAGCAAACGCTTCATCGTCTAAAAAGGCAAAGTTTAAATTATTCACGGTTTCGTGATTTTCTGGTAAATTCAATTGACCGTTATTTAATCTTCTCAAAAATTCTCTCTATTCAATGATACCCCCATCCGATATTCTACCATTTTTTCCAACATCGACAAAAATAACCAACAAAAAGAATCCCATTTAAAAGCATTGTCGTAAATTAATAGCTTTACAAAATTAAGGATATACAAAAATTGCGCCAATTATAACAATGTCTATTTATACAAATAAGAAAATGTATTAAATAATATTAAGCAGATAAATTTTTATACAAATAAATATTTTAATACGAATAAATATTTTATTCAAATTACTTGGCGCTGCTCCCCGAATTGGTGTTGCCAAACTGAATAAATATGTATAAATCGCATTAATCTTTTTCTTTCTTTCTTGTGCATGCGTTCGTGAATGTGTGCATATGCTTCGTATGATATTAGAATTAAATAAATATTGTTGCGAGCACCCTATGTAGAAGATTCATGGCCCGCTGGTGCTCGCGACGAAGTCAAGAGACAGCGAGAAGAAGGCGATCGGATCGATCGCCTGTCAAGCTGTCATTCGAGAGTCAGCCGCCATTACAAGCAGACGTATCGATATTGTATTCCTAACTGATTATATCCGTTACCTGTTCTGATATTATTCTTGTTACCCCGTATTTAATGTTCTGTTATCGTTGCTGTTCAGTAAATTTATATTATGTCGAACGCAAAACGTAACAATATATACAGAATAAATCTGACTGCGCTTCTAATATGTATATGTATATCTTTCTTTCTTGTGCGTGCGTTCGTGAATGTGTGCATACGCTCCGTATGATATTAGAATTAAATAAATATATATAGAATAAATCTGACTGCGTTTCTAATATGTATATGTATATGTTTATATATATTTTAGGTTGTAGGGGAGTTATTGTAAATTATTACTAAGCCGATTAACTTTTTTTCGGTTTCGCAGCGCCAAGTAATTTGAATAAAATATTTATTCAAATTAAAATATTTATTTGTATAAAACTTTATCTGCTTAATATTATTTAATACATTTTCTTATTTGTATAAATAGCCATTGTTATAATTGGCGCAATTTTTGTATATCCTTAATTTTGTAAAGCTATTAATTTACGACAATGCTTTTAAATGGGATTCTTTTTGTTGGGTTAATTAAAAAATGTTCGCGATATGAGTAATGGAATGTATGAACACAGCATTTTAGCTGTGTATATGTAGTTGTGTCATCTTAAGCGCCGTTGGAAAGCACCTTTATGTACCTGCAGCTCATTCTGATTTCACATCTTTTTTTACTTTGTATTATTATTTTATTATCTTCTATTTTTTGTGATTTATTTTTTATGTACTTGGCGTAATTTTTTTACTTTTTTGAAGTTTTTTTATGGGGATCTCGCTTCTTTTTACAAAGATTATAATGTACTAGACAGAGGGTTTTATTATATAGCCCACCAAAATATTTTAAAACGCCGCCATAATTACCACAGATCAATCCCATATAGCATCTATGGGATTAATTGAATTATTATTATCTTCTATTTTTTGTGATTTATTTGATTTTTCATGTACTTGGCGTATTTTTTTACTTTTTTTAAGTTTTTTTATGGAGATCTCACTTCTTTTTACAAAGATAATTTGCATAGGGACTAACTTTAGATAATTTTTAATATTATAAATTACAAATTATCACGCGACAGAATTAAGGATAAATTCTATATTCTACGTAAGTTTAACAACTACGAACAGAAACCATGTGCACCGGATTGCCAATCTATATGTATTATATTATATGTATAGTACTTTGTGTACAATACATGGTGCGCGAAGCAGCTTATGGCGCTGAAAGCAGCCTTTGGCTCTGAACGTATTTAACATTGAAGTGTAATAACAACCACAATTAACACCTTTCGAAGAAAAATATGTATGCATTTTTAGCATTTCGTGGCCAAGCTTGTTTTTTTACTTGTAAATCATCAACGGATATCCACGTTGTGCCCTTACCTCTTACCATACTCGTATAATGACCATCGGCAATACTTTTACCGTGGTGGAAAATCGCTGCCTTAAGTTTATAACAGTGATCTACCAATTGTATTTTAGTAGTAGGTATTGCTTTGATGTAGAAATTTTCCACTTTCGTTGTTGTTCCACTACTATCGTGATCGAACAAATGTAATTTTGCAATAAGAATTTGTTTGGAAGCAGTTATATCGATTTTCTTTATTGTGTTTGAATTTGAATTATCACAATTATTGCAAGGATCGTTTACATTTTTCCATCCTGTGAAATTGTATTTTATGATATCTTGAAATTCAAATGATTTTTTTTTAACATCTTGGGCAGTGCAAGATGTGCGACACAATTTGTACTGATAGTAGTACTTGTGTAATTACACTTTAAACATCTTAATACCGTTGTAATTTCGTGTTGTACTGCATTGTTAATAAGAATCTCATGATCACAAAGAGAGGTAATAAACTCAGCTGCATCATGTAGCTGATTGTTAACGTATTTTTCTCCTGCGAATTGCCGTAATGATATTATGTTTGGATTTTAATCCGATTTATATGGGTCAATAAAGACTTTTAAAATATGATCATCTTTTTCAATCGAAAATAAGTTTTCTCTTATGGATGAACAATAATACATTGGATTGTGGCATTCGCATAACAAGACACACCATCAGAATTCGGGAGACCTCTTACGTAGTATTACATGGTATCCACGATGTGATCATCAGTATTCTGACATTCGGATACATTATAATTAGGTACTGCCCAAACAGCATCACGAACTTTGAGAACGCGGTTTTTAGAAATTGAAATAGTCATAAGATCAGGTCTATATTTTTTTCACAATCTATTGTACTCTATTATAGCCGATTCTTGTGCCTTTACGGAAGATGGATCATAATTGATAAGATGGATTCCTTGTAATGTGGTCACCCGAGAAAGAGCAACGTAAATTTGTCCGCAAGTAAATATTGAATTACCTGTTTCTATGACAGCATTCTGCAAGCTTAGTCCTTAACTTTTGTGAATAGTTATACCATAGCTGAGGCAATCTGTAAATATATAAAGCCACATTTTAGTTATATACAACTTATAGTAGAACTTACTTATATAGAAATAGAGTGGCCTTTTGTTATAGTGAGTGTAGAGACTACATAATGTGTCCGAAGGAGGTGAGTAGGTAAGCTATGCCGATTCTGGATACGGGTGGCGAGGGGGTGAGGCGGGGCGGGGGTACCGGACCAATGGCGCGGGAGCGTGGTATGGAGGGGGGTACCGGACCGATCGCGCGGCGGCGGGGTATGGAGGGGGGTACCGTTCCTAGGGCGAGGGGGGATGACGTCACAGGGGAAGGGGGATTTCAAAATTTTCAAAATGGCGTCGCGCGCGCAGGTCGAGTTCGTGGGCGAGGGGACTGACGTCACAGGGGAGGTGTTGAATTTTCAAAATTTTAACCCGCGCGGGGATCGGTGCGCATGCGCGAAAGATAAGGCGCGAAAATGTGTAACGCGGATGCTGTAATTCGACACCGATACCTATTCGAGATTAATTAACCTAAATAGCCCAACCGCCTCACGAAAGAATGCAACGTCGCCCTCGTATAAACATCCGTCGACGATTCGACGCTTTATCGCGATAATTATTCGAGATCGATTAATCTAAATAGCCCAACCGTCTCACGAAAGAATGCAACGTTGCCCTAGTATAAACTTCCGCCGACGAAATGTAATTCGACACCCTCAGAGCGATAATTATTCGGGTATCGCCCAACGTATTTTGAATGAAATAACTATTCGAGATCAATTCATAATAAGGCAAGAAGTCTTCCGAAAGATAAGGAATCATGACGCGCGACAGGATGCGCGTACGTGCGTGCTCCGCAGATGCTGTAATTCGACACCCTCTGACACAGCGCGAAGCGATAACTATGCGAGATTTATTAATCTAAACAGTACAGCTGGCCCATGATCATCATGTAAGAATGGGGCATTGCGTTCGCGTAAACATCCGCCTACGAAAACATAGAGCGATAATTATTCGAGTTTCGTTTCGAATATTTCAAAGATTGGGACCGCCGTGACGGATGCGAATGCCCTTATCGCGAACGGGGGAATCCGATACACGTGGTAACGCAACGAGTTAGTGCGACTTTACGTTACTCGATTGAGGTGCATGAGAGAAAGAGCGATAGAGAGAATTCGATGATCATCGCCATCAATGCTGCAATATATATTCATACATTGACGTGCACGTGTACGTGAATCTGTATAAAAGCAACGTTTAAATGAATCGTTACAGGTATTAACGTGAAAATTATCCATTTATTAAAACATATACGCGTACTATAGTGGTACATGATTTACATCGCGCAACATGGATTGCATTCCTAACGCTAACAATTCGCAATCAATCAAAGAATGTTGTTCAAAGTGATCGCTTTCGGAAATTAATTTTACATAATCTGTTGGTGCGGTAGCGCTACGTAGAACGTTTACGAACGCGGTATATTTACTAGCTACAGCGTATATATTTTCGGTCAACCAAGTGAACATATGATCGATGCAATGTTCATACGCGAACAGTTTTCGCATCGTGACTTCCGTCATGAATAAGGTAACGCGATTATCGGTGATTTTGACGAGTTGATCATTGTGCATGCGCGTGAATTCGATTCGCAATTGATCAATTTCGATGTGGGTCTGGGGTGTTGTTACGTTGTCGCGTAATTTTTTAAGAATGTCAATCATATTTTGCAGTAGGAGCTTCCACGTAGACATTGAGAAGCTCAACTCGCCACCTTTATTGTCGACTATGTTGATCTCGACGCGGCACGAATCCATGCCAATGCGAATTCCTATCGTGAGCCGTTTATACGCTGTTGAGGTCAGAACGTGTGGAACTCTTTTCGCGTACAGACATTGGGCGAGTACAGTGATTTGCATTTGATAACAGATGTGCTGTTACTCGCCGACGTATTCGAAAGTTTCCGCACCGACTGTATCACGAGTTACGATCTGGATCCCGCGCATTATTGCACGCTACCAAGTTTCACGTGGGACGCGATGCTCAAGTACACCAGCGTACGATTAGAGCTTCTGACGGACGTGGACATGTTACTGTTCGTGGAGCGTGGCATACGCGGCGGTCTGAGCCAGTGCTCGCACAGGTACGCGCGAGCCAACGACAAGCACCTGCCTGCAGGGATGTACGACGAGTCGAAGGCATCGACGTATCTAATGTACTTCGACGTCAACAACTTGTACGGCTGGGCAATGTCGCGGGCTATGCCGAAAGGAGGGTTTCGATGGCTGGACGATGCGACAGTGGCCGCGCTCGACGTATCATCCCTACCCGACGGCGAGGACTCCGAGGAATCTGAGGGATACCTGCTGGAGGTAGACATCGAATATCCCAAGGAGATCCACGACGCCCACGCCGACCTTCCATTCTGCCCGGTGCGCGAGCACGCGCCAGGAGGAAAACAGACTAAGCTGCTTGCCACGCTCGACGATAAGGAGCGATACGTCATCCATTATCGCTACCTGAAACAGTGCGTCCGACACGGTTTACGCGTGACGCGAATTCATCGGGTGTTACGATTCGATCAGTCGCATTGGTTGCGCGACTACATTCGATTGAACACCGATTTGAGGACGCGAGCCACGAGTGAATTTCAAAAGACTCTATATAAATTAATGAACAATGCGGTGTACGGAAAGACAATGGAAAATGTGCGGAATCGCGTAGACGTGCGACTGGTGACGCGGTGGGACGGTCGTTACGGTGCGGAAGCGCTGATCGCGAAACCAAACTTTCACAGTCGGACGATTTTCTCCGAGCAGTTAGTGGCCATCGAAATGCGCAAACTCAAAGTGAAGTTCGACAAGCCGATAAACGTGGGGATGAGTGTACTGGACGTATCGAAAGAATGCCTGTACGAGTTCCATTATGCGTATATGCGTGCGGAGTTCGGTGATCGGTTTAAGGTCCTGTACACCGACACTGACAGTTTAATGTATAGTGTGAAATGCGATGATATGTACGAAAAGATGAAGTGTGACGTTGTCCGATTCGATACGAGTGATTACGCGGTGGACAATCCGTACGGTATGCCCCGCGTAAACAAAAAGGTGCCGGGACTCATGAAATATGAGAACAACGACACCTTGATGACCGAGTTCGTCGGACTACGATCTAAGATGTACGCGACTAGAACGTTTAACGCTGCAGTGGGGTCTACGAGTGAGACTAACAAAGTGAAGGGTGTGCGGAGACATGTAGTCGCGAACGATATACAATTCGATGATTACATTCGTTGTCTTCATGATCTTACCGAAAAATCAGTTCGTCAGAACAATATACGCTCCAAAGAGCACGATGTGTATACCGTGAGTCAAGAAAAGAACGCTCTCAGCCAGTTCGACGACAAGCGATATATTTTAACCGATCGGGTCAGCACCCTTCCGTGGGGGCATTATCGAATCACCGAGGTCGAACTTGAGCCCGACGAGTCCCTCGAGAATCCCATTTTATAGAATAGACGTCCTCGTCGTCGTAGTCATCGTCACGCCGTCCATAATCAAGGAACATCCGAATAACCTTCCAGATTCTAGTGACGACAACGACGACGATGCTGACGAATGAACCCCCCTCCCCCTCTGCATCGAAAGGCGTTCGACTCCGCACCAAATTCAGCAAGTTCAAGACCTTCTTCGAGAAGGGGTACACTCCGAACTGGTCGACCGAGGTATTCGAAATCGTAACCGTACAACGAACGTTCCCGGTGACGTACATTCTGCACGATTCCGCGGGAGAGCCGATCTCGGGTGGATTCTACGAGTACGAACTATTCTAATTCGTAACTAATTCGTCGCAAGGGGAATCAGGTGTACGTTAAGTGACTTGGATTCGATTCGTCGCGGAACTCGTGGATACGCGACAAGGATATTCTCTGATTCGTTATCGTGCTTGATGTTACTGGAACAAATAAATGATTGAATAAATACATATAAATATATACACTGTCCGTTTATTCACATTCTCCTCCTCCTCATTCTCATTCTTCTTCTTCGTGCATATATATGCGTACAATTAAACTTAATAAAGTAGAGAAATATATATATATATATATATATATATATATATATATATATATATATATATATACTAACACGTATAACATTCAATTTTGGTTATATTCTACGCTATACATATATTACATATCCATAAATAAATAAATAACATATACAAAAGAAACGTATATACATATGTACATGCAAAAAATACAAACATACAAGCATTCTATAAAATGGGATTCTCGAGGGACTCGTCGGGCTCAAGTTCGACCTCGGTGATTCGATAATGCCCCCACGGAAGGGTGCTGACCCGATCGGTTAAAATATATCGCTTGTCGTCGAACTGGCTGAGAGCGTTCTTTTCTTGACTCACGGTATACACATCGTGCTCTTTGGAGCGTATATTGTTCTGACGAACTGATTTTTCGGTAAGATCATGAAGACAACGAATGTAATCATCGAATTGTATATCGTTCGCGACTACATGTCTCCGCACACCCTTCACTTTGTTAGTCTCACTCGTAGACCCCACTGCAGCGTTAAACGTTCTAGTCGCGTACATCTTAGATCGTAGTCCGACGAACTCGGTCATCAAGGTGTCGTTGTTCTCATATTTCATGAGTCCCGGCACCTTTTTGTTTACGCGGGGCATACCGTACGGATTGTCCACCGCGTAATCACTCGTATCGAATCGGACAACGTCACACTTCATCTTTTCGTACATATCATCGCATTTCACACTATACATTAAACTGTCAGTGTCGGTGTACAGGACCTTAAACCGATCACCGAACTCCGCACGCATATACGCATAATGGAACTCGTACAGGCATTCTTTCGATACGTCCAGTACACTCATCCCCACGTTTATCGGCTTGTCGAACTTCACTTTGAGTTTGCGCATTTCGATGGCCACTAACTGCTCGGAGAAAATCGTCCGACTGTGAAAGTTTGGTTTCGCGATCAGCGCTTCCGCACCGTAACGACCGTCCCACCGCGTCACCAGTCGCACGTCTACGCGATTCCGCACATTTTCCATTGTCTTTCCGTACACCGCATTGTTCATTAATTTATATAGAGTCTTTTGAAATTCACTCGTGGCTCGCGTCCTCAAATCGGTGTTCAATCGAATGTAGTCGCGCAACCAATGCGACTGATCGAATCGTAACACCCGATGAATTCGCGTCACGCGTAAACCGTGTCGGACGCACTGTTTCAGGTAGCGATAATGGATGACGTATCGCTCCTTATCGTCGAGCGTGGCAAGCAGCTTAGTCTGTTTTCCTCCTGGCGCGTGCTCGCGCACCGGGCAGAATGGAAGGTCGGCGTGGGCGTCGTGGATCTCCTTGGGATATTCGATGTCTACCTCCAGCAGGTATCCCTCAGATTCCTCGGAGTCCTCGCCGTCGGGTAGGGATGATACGTCGAGCGCGGCCACTGTCGCATCGTCCAGCCATCGAAACCCTCCTTTCGGCATAGCCCGCGACATTGCCCAGCCGTACAAGTTGTTGACGTCGAAGTACATTAGATACGTCGATGCCTTCGACTCGTCGTACATCCCTGCAGGCAGGTGCTTGTCGTTGGCTCGCGCGTACCTGTGCGAGCACTGGCTCAGACCGCCGCGTATGCCACGCTCCACGAACAGTAACATGTCCACGTCCGTCAGAAGCTCTAATCGTACGCTGGTGTACTTGAGCATCGCGTCCCACGTGAAACTTGGTAGCGTGCAATAATGCGCGGGATCCAGATCGTAACTCGTGATACAGTCGGTGCGGAAACTTTCGAATACGTCGGCGAGTAACAGCACATCTGTTATCAAATGCAAATCACTGTACTCGCCCAATGTCTGTACGCGAAAAGAGTTCCACACGTTCTGACCTCAACAGCGTATAAACGGCTCACGATAGGAATTCGCATTGGCATGGATTCGTGCCGCGTCGAGATCAACATAGTCGACAATAAAGGTGGCGAGTTGAGCTTCTCAATGTCTACGTGGAAGCTCCTACTGCAAAATATGATTGACATTCTTAAAAAATTACGCGACAACGTAACAACACCCCAGACCCACATCGAAATTGATCAATTGCGAATCGAATTCACGCGCATGCACAATGATCAACTCGTCAAAATCACCGATAATCGCGTTACCTTATTCATGACGGAAGTCACGATGCGAAAACTGTTCGCGTATGAACATTGCATCGATCATATGTTCACTTGGTTGACCGAAAATATATACGCTGTAGCTAGTAAATATACCGCGTTCGTAAACGTTCTACGTAGCGCTACCGCACCAACAGATTATGTAAAATTAATTTCCGAAAGCGATCACTTTGAACAACATTCTTTGATTGATTGCGAATTGTTAGCGTTAGGAATGCAATCCATGTTGCGCGATGTAAATCATGTACCACTATAGTACGCGTATATGTTTTAATAAATGGATAATTTTCACGTTAATACCTGTAACGATTCATTTAAACGTTGCTTTTATACAGATTCACGTACACGTGCACGTCAATGTATGAATATATATTGCAGCATTGATGGCGATGATCATCGAATTCTCTCTATCGCTCTTTCTCTCATGCACCTCAATCGAGTAACGTAAAGTCGCACTAACTCGTTGCGTTACCACGTGTATCGGATTCCCCCGTTCGCGATAAGGGCATTCGCATCCGTCACGGCGGTCCCAATCTTTGAAATATTCGAAACGAAACTCGAATAATTATCGCTCTATGTTTTCGTAGGCGGATGTT
The DNA here is from genome assembly GCA_944738655.2 of Andrena hattorfiana. Taxonomy (NCBI): domain Eukaryota; kingdom Metazoa; phylum Arthropoda; class Insecta; order Hymenoptera; family Andrenidae; genus Andrena; species Andrena hattorfiana. The sequence goes on along the minus strand of OX122893.2, from coordinate 18,594,996 downwards.
TACGCGAACGCAATGCCCCATTCTTACATGATGATCATGGGCCAGCTGTACTGTTTAGAATAATAAATCTCGCATAGTTATCGCTTCGCGCTGTGTCAGAGGGTGTCGAATTACAGCATCTGCGGAGCACGCACGTACGCGCATCCTGTCGCGCGTCATGATTCCTTATCTTTCGGAAGACTTCTTGCCTTATTATGAATTGATCTCGAATAGTTATTTCATTCAAAATACGTTGGGCGATACCCGAATAATTATCGCTCTGAGGGTGTCGAATTACATTTCGTCGGCGGAAGTTTATACTAGGGCAACGTTGCATTCTTTCGTGAGACGGTTGGGCTATTTAGATTAATCGATCTCGAATAATTATCGCGATAAAGCGTCGAATCGTCGGCGGATGTTTATACGAGGGCGACGTTGCATTCTTTCGTGAGGCGGTTGGGCTATTTAGGTTAATTAATCTCGAATAGGTATCGGTGCCGAATTACAGCATCCGCGTTACACACTTTCGCGCCTTATCTTTCGCGCATGCGCACCGATCCCCGCGCGGGTTAAAATTTTGAAAATTCAACCCCTCCCCTGTGACGTCAGTCCCCTCGCCCACGAACTCGACCTGCGCGCGCGACGCCATTTTGAAAATTTTGAAATCCCCCTTCCCCTGTGACGTCATCACCCCTCGCCCTAGGAACGGTACCCCCCTCCATACCCCGCCGCCGCGCGATCGGTCCGGTACCCGCCTCCATACCTCGCCCCCGCGCCCTCGCTCCGGTACCCCCCGTCCCGCCTCACCCCCTCGCCACTCGTATCCAGAATCGGCATAGCTTACCTACTGAGGTGAGAGCGTATGGCAGAAAGTCTTGTTACAGGAAATTTAAATGCCAATGGTAATAATTCAGCGAAAATGAACGAAGAGATTCAATATTTTTAATGCACAAATTATTGGTGTTGGAATAAAACTAATTTAGTATGTTTATTGGTAAATTGAAATTGAAATAATGGGAATCTAAAAAATTAATGAATTAATGAATAGCGTGGCAACTACTGTGGATTTTATTATTAAAGTATTACGAATGTCTTTCACAAACGATTGAAAAGCATTAAGGGAGATGTGTTTTCAGCGTATGTTTTCTTCACTAATGTGACTTGCTCTGCATTGCAAGCAGTCCACCATAATCTATTTTCTTAATAATTCTTAATGCTATGTCGTTTGACAAATTTTGTCGATTTACCTTATTTGACAAATTTCCAAAATTCTATCTAATCTTCTCCGGACAACCTCCACGTCTGTGCATTTCCTTCATTTCTATCCATCCAAGCCTGTGCGTCCCCTTCAATTCTACTATCCAAGCCTGTGCGTCTCCTTCATTTGAATCGAAGTCTTGTGCGTCCCCTTCATTTCTATAATATAATAAGCTTTACATAAAAACTCTAAATTGCTGATATACAAATACAAATATCTGACAATTTAAATGCAATATAATTTTTTACTATAATATATTATTTATTTTGTACATGTATGGTACAAATTTCTAGAAACTTATGCGAAAGAAGATGCTTCTCTGTCGAACCTTCTCCGGACAACTTCCAAGTCTGCGACTCTACATAAGAAATCTATTAAATAAATTTGGCGACTTATCTTGTTAATTGAGACAATAATTCAGTCTCCTATTTCGTGTAAAAACTCCTGACATTTCAAATTTGGACAACTTACTTTTTTTGACACTTAGCACTTAGGTTATAAAATTCAAAATAGTATATATATGTATGTATGTATGTATACAATGACGGACGACGATCCCTGCCGAATAATCCCGAGAGTCGACGAAAGAAGAACGAACATGTGTTGGCTGAAGGTGTGTGTGTAACGCGTGTATACGTATTATGTGGACGAAAATTTGGCTTGGAGAATCAGGAGAAGAATCAGAAGAAAAGAAAAACCTTATCGGATCCGACCGATCCATGAGACGATATTATGATATCTCTGTCATGTGTGGATCGATTTTATTGAAATTGGTCTTGTCCGAAAGCCAATATGCGGTTTACATAAGAAAAATTCCTTTAAATTTACAAAATTTTGCAGGCGTGATGAGATATTAATGTATAAATGTCAGAATTAGGTTAGAATGGCTCCGCGACGAGTAAAGGTACACGGTAGCGACAGTCGACATATATATATATATATACAGGGTGTTTTTCATGTTCGACATATACAGGGTGTCTTTCATGTACTTGGCGTCGAGACGCTACCGCGTCTCTAGATTCATAATTTGAATCCACTAACGCCATTAATACAATACTGTAGTAATTCTTATAATTATAATAAAACGCTCCAGATTCCGGTGGTGGAACAATGCGAATGTGCTTTCCACCCACAGCACCTCCGCAGTTTACGAAATCCCATCTGTTTTTAAAACCTTCCGCTATTTTCTTCCACTCGCCCTTGGTATTCGGGAACTATGACAAAAAAATACAATACAAAAATAAAAAATTAAATAGGTAGCGCGCACAGAAATGATGTTGACAGGGAAACGTCTGTGACGTGACCTGCCCACTGCACAAGTTTCATGAACAACAGACAGTCATACAGACAGACACGGACTTATTGTTTTTGAATTTCTTCGCTATTTCTTATTTTATTAAATTTTTTTTTGTTTGAAGGAAGAAGAAGTGCCCACGACAAATAATTGCACAGATACGGCTGTTAGAAAAGGTGGAAAGAAAAGGAAGCCGGAGCAAGATGCAAGTGAATTTTATCGAACGTGCACCGAAGCATTGAAGGCGCCATCCACCAGCAAAGTGGATATCAGTGAATTTGAGGCTATTGGAATCAAAGTTGGCAAGCAGTGGCAGAGAATGGAAACCGATCAGGCAATTTATGCGGAATCCATTATAACCGCCATTTTAAGACGGGGTCTATTTAACAGTTTAAATCCGCGCACAGACTTGTGCGACAACAATTGCAGTGTAATTGCCATGGCGAACTCCAGTGGAAGCACCGCAGGGTCAAATTCTCCTAATATAGAAGGAAGCTCGAGGAACCAGCTTCTCTGAGTAGTAGGGCTAGGCCGATTCCAACGCAAATTTGAGTTTCAAAAGTCGGCGGAAAATTCCTGCAGACGGGCGGCGGCGGCGGATGACGTCATCGAGATGATGGAGTGGTGGGGGGGGGGGGGTATAGCGCGAGAGCAGAAGACATCGAATCGATACCGAACCGCATCGAGGAGGAACCGCGGGTGAATTGCTGCTAATCTGGAGCGTGGTACCAACCACAGTCGGTAAGGAAGGAAATATTAATTTAAGATATTAAGAATAATCGAAAACCTGAATCTCGGGCGACGGGGCTCGAACCCAAGACCTCCGCGTTACGAGTCAGCCGCCTAACCAACTCCCCCAACGCCCACTCTCTAACATCAGTCTTTAATGAATGGTACATATACCGAGCGTCACACGCCATGAGCCGTTGCTAAACGTCAACGCATAATAATCATCGAGCAATGTCGGGAAAGATCGGCTTTTTACCCACCGCGTCTTCGGAGGAGGGAAAGAGGCAGAGCATTATTTTAAAGCTAAATTCTGGGGAGGGAAAGAGACAGCACTACTTAGGGCTACAATGGCATGCATTCTGAAGCTAACAAGTTTTTAAAGTGCCGCAGCGTATCGCGCGATTACATGTAACATGAGTCCCACCCTCATGGATAAATGTCTCGACACGTGTTGAATGTAATATAATACCTGTGGAAATGTCGAATCTTAGAATTCTGCGGTGTCAGCAGAAACTGCGTCGGATGATTTTGCGCGCTAATTCGCCATACGTGTGAATCATAGAAAGAATTATGCTGTATCAGAGGAAATTGCTTCGGATAATATCTGGAAGGATCAGCTTTTTACATACAATCTATTGGAGGAAGGAGGTACATCGAAGGAGTTAGACAGAGATAGGAAATCGTGGTGAGGATATAAAAGCGCGCTCCAAACTGTCCAAAGCCTCAAATCGTCGCAACGTGTTGCGCGGAAAAAGACATTACATTTACATTCCATTTACGACCATGGGAAAATTCGCGCGAGTAACCCGCCAATTGTTGGATCAATCTGCACGATTGATTTCGCGGAAAGAATACCTCGCGTGGGAAGAACGATGCAACGAGTGTATCGAATCGTTGGAGGAACATAGTCGAGTGAAACGTCCTCGATTATCGATCGGTGTTCGACAATCGTTGGTTGCACGAATCGCGCGGCTCGAAGGATTGAAACATTCGTTGCGTGGACGTTTCATGCGCGAAGGTGCAGGACATTCGAGCACAGGACTTTTGTGGCGCGAAATAGACACTGCGTTCGATAGCCGCGTATTAACTGGTGCCGTGCTAAATTCGAATTACATCGAGCCGCGCAACTTTTTCCAAGATGCGGCGACCATTGTGCTGGAGCATGTGCGGGGCGCTTTGAGGAAATATCGAAACCTCAAAGTGAACACGGTGTTCAATGGCGAATTTGTGGCGGGTGACAAGCATGCTTGTAAAAGCATCAATACCCGAAACTGCGAACTCTTCGGCACATCCGATCTGCAGGAGTGGTACCAGCGATGCGCCATCGAACCCACCCTGGCATCGTTGGAAGAGTTCCAGGAATGCGACAGAGGATGGGCATTGACGAGAATTCTCAACCTAACCGTCAATGTCAACAAATATAATCCGCTGCGCGCGGGGTGTCATGTCAAGTTGCCGCGCGATTTATTGCTAAAGAATGCAACAATTAGCGTGCGATCCGAGGACAATGCATGTTTGGCATGGGCAGTGGTCGCCGGGCTACATCCCGCTGAAAGAGACACTGCGCGTCAAACCTCATACCCGCCTTATACATTGGTGCTAAATCTTCAGGGCATTGAGTTTCCAATGTCCCTGGCGCAAATTGAGAAGTTCGAGCGGCTGAACGAGATCTCCGTCAACGTGTACAGCTTCGAGGAGGAGAAGACGAAGGGACCAAAAGTCTTTCCACTGCGTCTCACCAGCCACAAGAGGGATCGGCACGTGAACCTGCTCTACACGCCGAATCGAGAACATGGTGACATGGGGCACTTTGTGCTGATGAAGAGCTTGTCCCGGCTGGTGAGCGCACAGCTGAGCAGGCACCAAAAAAAGAAATTCATCTGCGACCGGTACGTATATAAAACATATGAAATGCTGAAATGTCTCGCGAAACAAATTAAATAAAAAAATTTTGGGGTTTACAGATGCATGCACTATTTCGGATCCGCCGAGAAGTTGGAGGCCCATTCGCTGGACTGTGGGAAGATGAACGACTGTGCCATCCTGCTGCCCAGCGAAAGCAACAATCAGCTCAACTCCAACAACCGCGATAGGAAGGAGCGACTCCCATTCGTGGTATATGCAGATTTGGAGTGCATCATTAAAAAAACTGAGGACAACCGAGTGGATGATAATAAATTACATATGTATCAGCACCATAAAGTTCATAGCGTAGCCTATTATATGCATTGCTCGTACGATGCATCGCTATCGACGTATCGATGTCGCCGCGACGCGGATTGTGTTTCATGGTTCGTCGATGAACTAAAAAATTTTGCGAATTTTGCTAAACCCATCCTGGCCAGTAATGTTCCCATGCTTGATTTAACCACCGAACAGTTGACGGCATTTCGTGATGCAACACACTGTCATGTTTGCGAAGAGCCATTCAAGGCTCGTTAGGCGTACATCGTTATGTACGAGTTCACGATCATTGTCATCTATCCGGACGGTTTAGAGGCCGAGCACATTCGGAGTGCAATGTAAATTATAAAAATGCGTTTTACATCGCCATAGTTTTCCATAATTTATCCGGCTACGATTCACACTGCATTATCGAGAAAATAGCTACCGCTTTCGAAGGCAGCGTTGACATATTACCCATAACTAAAGAAAAGTATATTTCATTCACAAAAAATGTCGAAGATACGGCTGAATCAGACTCATGAAATTGTATTAAATTGCGATTTATCGATTCGTACAAATTTCTCAATACCAGTCTCGACAAATTAGCATCTTTTCTTAGTATAAATCAATTAAAAATTTTACGATCCAAATTTGAAACATTATCCGCCGAGGATTTCAATTTATTGACGCGAAAGGGTGTCTTTCCGTATGAATATCTTGATTGCGCGAACAAGCTGCAGGACCCATGCTTACCACCGCGCGAATCATTCTACAGTTCATTACCGGGGGAGACTGTATCCGGGAGCGATTACGCGCACGCCGAGACTGTCTGGCAGCGTTTCGGCATTAGAACGTTGGGCGAATACAGCGACTTGTACTTGAAAACAGATATCTTGTTATTGGCAGATATTTTTGAAAATTTTCGCGAAAGTTGTATCAAGAGTTACAGACTAGATTCAGCACATTATTATACTCTACCTGGTTTCACATGGGATGCCATGCTAAAACATACCAAAATTACGTTCGAATTACTCACCGACGTCGATATGGTTATGTTTATCGAAAGCGGTATACGCGGGGGTTTAAGTCAATGTTCCGGAAGATACGCACATGCCAATAAAAAGTACATGCCATCTTACGACGCATCGGAACAGTCATCGTACTTGATGTACTTTGATGTAAATAATTTGTATGGATGGGCAATGGGTCGAAGATGTCGTAAATTTTGACGTGTCTTCAATCGCTGTCGATTCGCCCACGGGATACATTCTCGAGGCAGATCTGGAATATCCACAAAGTCTGCACGACGCTCATGCCGATCTACCGTTCTGTCCGACGCGTGCCAAACCACCTGGCAGCAGACAGGACAAGTTACTCGCGACGGTATACGATAAGCAGCGTTACGTTATACATTATCGAAATCTGCAGCAGTGCACGCGTCACGGTGTTCGTATTACAAAGATACACCGCGTGCTTCAATTCGCTCAATCCCCCTGGCTCCGCGATTACATCGAACTCAATACACGGTTTAGAAGAAGCGCGACAAATGATTTTGAAAAAACTTTGTACAAATTGATGAACAACGCGGTATTTGGTAAAACTATGGAAAATGTACGAAATCATGTTGATGTAAAACTTTTGACACATTGGGAAGGGCGATATGGCGCGGAGGCAATGATCGCGAAACCGAATTTCCACAGCCGAAGTGTTTTTTCTGAAAATTTAATAGCTGTTGAATTGCGAAAACTCGAGGTAAAATTCAACAAACCGATATACGTGGGTATGTGCATTCTGGTCATATCAAAAATTTGTTTGTATGAATTTCATCACGAGTACATGTCTCCCCTGCACGGACAAAATTGTAAAATTCTATACACTGACACAGACAGCCTCATTTATCACATTCGATGCGAAGATATCTAGGAGTCCATGAAACACAATATCGATAGATTCGACACAAGCGATTATCCTATCGACAATTCATATAATATGCCGCGCGTAAATAAGAAGGTTCCAGGGCTGATGAAGAACGAAAATAGAATTCGTAGGTCTTAGAGCGAAAATGTATGCACTTCGCGTAGACGACAAAAAAGATACGAAAAAGGCGAAAGGCGTCAAGACCAACGTCATAGCCAGAACGATAACTTTCGACGACTACGCGCAGTGTTTGCACAGGGAGATCCAAATGGTTCGCAGACAATCGTGCATACGGTCTAAATTGGACAAAGTGTACACCATTTCGGAATCCAAAATCGCTATAAGTCCGTACGACGACAAGCGGCATATCGTACCTGATTCGATCGACACTCTGCCCTGGGGACATTACAAAATACCGTTATAAAATTCCGTTGTTAAAAAAAATCGATGTAAAATAGAAATTATTGTATTTATTGTCATTATTGTATAATATAGAAATTGTTCGCACGTGCATAGAAATTATAAATGGTGGAATTATTGTATAAAAATATTGTTCACACATGTATATATCATTGTATTTTTATTGAATCATATATTATTATGTTACAACACATTATTTTTACTTATCCAAGAATTGTGTGATTTATCAAACCCCAACCACTTGACATATACCTTATCCCCCTTCCAACGCAACACTTTTTCCACTAGATACACATCAGGATCGGTGACGCGTTGCAGCTCGTGTTCATAGAAACCTCCAGCAACGGGTTTTCCACAGGAATCGAGGAGCAGATATGTCGCGGGATTAGTTGCCTGTACTTTGGCTATCTTGAACACCTCCGTTGTCCAATTCGGCGTATAGCCTTTATCGAAGATGGTTTTAAATTTGCTCGCGCGCACAAACTCGCCCAACTTGAATCTCGCCGGAGTAGCGATCCTTATGTTGCTGTATACGGTGTCTAGCAGCTTGTCGGCGATCGCAGGGGTAACATCGCAAGGACGCATTCTGATGGTTCTATGTTTTCGCGCGTTATACTCTGCGAGAAGACGCGATAGCGAATCGATCCATCTGTAGGTTCCATTGAGCGTAAACATTTTTCACATATTGTTCTTCAAAGTTCGATTGAAACGTTCTACGACGGAGGCCTTCATCACCGAATACGTCGAATAATGATTAATGTCATGCTTTGACAAGAGTTTCTGCACATCGGCGTTGTAAAATTCTTTTCCTTGATCGGTTTGCAAATTTTTCGGATATCGGTCTCTAAATATCTTTGCAAACGCTTTGGTCACCTCAGCACCACTTTTAGTCTTGAGCGGCACCGCCCATGCATACTTGCTGAGCACATCGATGATGGTGAGTATGTAGTGGCGGCCTTGGTTGAATCGCGAATAAGGACGCATTTCTACAATGTCAGCTTGCCAGAGATCATCGTATCCGTGCACTATGACGCGTCTCCGTGGGAAATGTCTTCGAGCTGAAGCATGCAATTCCTCAACGAGTTGTCGCTTCTTGTGACCATGGTTTTCTTTACTTTTGGATTTCAATAATGGCTGCATGTTTGATCGCAGAGGTGTCTTGGACACGAATGATTCGATAATTATCATGTACATGCATTATATGCTCCCCATTGACCCGAGGAAATTCTGGACAAGTTCAACCGTCTCGCATGATTCTCCTTCGCAGCGCCGCTGCGGGATTGAATTCGATGCCTGCGATATCTTTTTAATGCTGTTTTGCAACGTCAGCATATCTCTCTGAAACACGACCAGCTTCCTCTCTAATTCTTCCTGCTGCTCTCTCAAAAGTTTAATGCTCTTTTCAATGCATAGTTTATTGACGGCATCGCTGTCAGCCACCGGCTGAGCTACGCGTCGTATCTTGCGTGATTTTGCATCAAAGTCGGCACCATCCACACAAAGAGCGTTATCTCGCATATAATTTCGAAGCATGCCGCTCCATTTGTAATAGTCGATTCTAGCTGCTCCACTCTTCTCGAGCGATACTCCAAATTTGTTGATCGGCATCTCGATGCATACAGTGCAAATCATCGACGTGCGGTTTAGTTTATAATGACGCCTACCTCGCGGAGTTCCTCGATAATCGATAGACTTTCAGGATCATGAGAGTTGTTACCAGCCTGACGCGACGCTTCCAGCAAACGCAATCGATCCACCAGCTCGTTGGGATCATCCCAATGCACGTAATCGATCTTGTCATCGTTTACCATCATCGCTAGCGGTGTCCTTAGACCTTTCCCTGCCCTACTAGCCGATACATGGGGGAGTAGAGGTGCAATTACATGTTTGTACTTGTATCTCTTGTTGCTTAATATGGGGTATTTAACGTTATGATCGTGTCTGTGGGCATTCGTCGTCAGCAGTATGCTTTTATATTTTTGTTTGTCGGCATCGGTGTACAGGGCATCGTCGGAAATTCTCTTGAAAATCAGTTCGTAAAGACCGGACGTTCCTCTGTATCTTACACCATCAATGATTATATTATCATCCTTGTCTATATCGAAAGCTTTATTCCCCAAGCATCGGTCCACTATCACCAAAGTATACACCATACACATAGTCCATTGTTGTATCCCTATCACCACTTAGGATTGCGCTCATGTATTTTTGTCCCGGTGGGCCGAAATGGCTGCGAAACGTTTCTTGACCCTCGGATGTTTGGAGTTGATGTCTAATAGATGTTGCAAACGACTCATCGGGACTAGTTTCGAAAACGTTGTCATCAATGGTTGTGAGCGATTGTACACCGGTATTTATTGGTGTGGGAGGAACGGGGGAATCGTTTGACGTGGCATTCTGTCGTTTCCGCTTCGATTGAACTGGTGTGGAGATTATGGGTGAATATTCCGATTACATGTGTGGTTTCCTCTTTGTCTTGCAGGATGTGTTCCCTGTCGGCTGAATTTTTGTTTTAGGCGTTAATGTTTCATTCCCTTCAGCGTCTGTGCTCATCGACGGTGATGCGTCAGCTTCTGCCGCTGTGGTATTTTCCACGATATGTTTCAAGGGTTCGACGATAGGTTTGAAGTATCTCTCTAACGCGATATCTTCCTCCATCTTGCCAGTCTTCAAAGCCTGATGTTTCTTGCGAATGGCTTCGCTGGTTTTTGCAATTTCCTTCGCTATTCTCTCGCGATCCTTAATCTCCAGAGTATCGATATCAATCATCGTTGTACCGCAGACGTTGCTTTCTCACCGACAGGTTGATGACAATTGACCATCTCACAGTACGGCAAACTCGTTAAATCCCTTTCTATAACGTCCATTGTACATCGCGCTATCCTTGTCTATTACCACGAAACCATATTCCCGTTGCCAACAATTACGACACAAAGCGCAGAAATCCTCGTAAGGTATATCAGTGTTTACATGATCGTTGTACAAATGTTTCAAGTTGGTATCATCCTGCTTAAACAGAATCAACAGGTTCGCATTGTCACGTATAAGATGTTTGGGAATTTTTGCATACGTCTGACAGAGATAGAAGCAGTCAACGTTCCAGTGACGTCCCATTGCAAAGTATTCTCGTATCGTATCTTGCTTGTCGCATGTCACGTCATCAAAGATAAAAATTGAATTCGGGAGCGATTCGCTCGGTGGGATGACGTCGTTGTTATTCGAAAACGTAATGTAGCCAATTTCATCTATCGGAGTCAATAAATTCTCCAAATACTGATATTTCGGCTGTTGCAACGACTTGGAATACACGTACACGTTCTCGAAGCGAACGCCATGAGGACTTTCCAACAAGCTCACCAACACGTTGGTCTTTCCACAATTTAATGGGCCGCAAATGAGACAGCGTATAGTGTTTGGTAGCATGCTACCATGTTTGCGTCTTGTTTTCGAGGACATCATTTGCGATTTATCGTCAAAATTTGTCACACGTATCGTTACAGGTTGTCGCACGAATCGCATCCTCTCCGCGAACTGCGAAAAATGATTTTGATACGTCGAATACTTCTGATCCTGTCATATAATTGCGATATTCGAGACTTAACCTCTGAGCAGTTGAAATATATACCAAAGATTATTCTACTGCGAGAGTTTGGCAGACACATTGATCAGTTGTGGGACAGAATCCCCGAGCATATAAAAGCTGATTCTGAGGTTCAGCAGTATCGTCGGTGTCTGGAACATTATAATCGCCCCTGGCAGCGAACGCATATCGACGGTCCAACACCATTGATTAAAAACTGTGGCGAATGTCGCCGACGAGAGTAAAGAAAGGTTGTGGTTTGTTAAATCGGGCGATAAACGCGCTACCTATCGAACTACATATTCCGGGATACCAGTTTTGTGGACCAGGAACTCATCTGGCTAAACGATTGGCTAGAGGTGATCAAGGCATCAATCCGTTGGATGCAGCGTGTCGCGAACACGATATTGCGTATTCGCGTAGCAACGACCTCGGCGAAAGGCACGCGGCAGATAACGTTCTCGCTGACCAAGCGCGAAAACGCATCGCTGCACGAGACTCGACTTTAGGTGAAAGAGGTGCTGCTACAGCTGTTTGGGCAGCTATGAAGGCCAAGACGAAAATGGGAATGGGGATGAAAACAAAATTGTGCAAAAGGACTCCAAAGAGAGCATGGAAAAAGCGGATTCTTCCAGTAGCAAAACGGGGTGACATATTACCACTTCTCCCACTGCTAGGTATTCTCGGATCATTAGCTGGTGGAGCGGCGGGGATCGCCAAGGCGGTAAACGATAATAAGGCGGCGCAACATCAGCTGCAGGAAATGCAATGCCATAATCGCTCCATGGAAGGTCGTGGACTTTATCTCGCACCATACAAGCGCGGACAGGGAATATCGAAACGAAAAAAAAACGCCGAAAAGAAAATAAAAATGCCCGCGGGCGTATCTACCGATGCACAATTGGAGGAGTTGGTAAAACGTATACGTATTCCATTCTTTAGAGGTGTTTTTATGCGTAACGCGCTACCAGCGGGAGGAGTACGTCGAAACGAGAGTGGTATCGTAAATTTGGACAATGTCGAGGGGTCTGGGACTGATTGGGTGGCGTATGCGAAGAGAGGGTGTCGAGCTATATATTTCGACAGCTTTGGGAATCTTCGACCGCCTAAGGAATTGGTAAAATATCTGGATAAAGATGCTGTGAAAATTGAATACAATCGAACGTCTTATCAGAAGTACAATCAGAGCAATTGTGGACAACTATGTCTACGCTTTCTACAAACGATCGACACCAAATTTAAGGATTGACTTCCCACCATTCTGATTCAGTACTAGTCGAACAGTACAGCTCGGAATATGTCGTTAACATTCACTCTAACCGGCAAGAGTAGCACCCTCACAATAAGCTACATTCCGCCCATAGATTTGAGCGACGATGATTACGAGCTTGGTCTAACAACCTTTGAAAGTTATCACACAATACCGAACATCGACCCGAGCAACGATAAATTCTACTACACCGCAAACTATGACATCAACAAGAGCGTCGACACCATTCATGAATACATTACAATTCCCCACGGCTCCTACGAACTAGACGCCATCGCCAAGTACTTGAAGCAACGATTACTCGAACGGTATCCGCAAAAAAATCTCGGCGGCACCGATGACGGTGACAACGATGCGTATCCTATAGTGTTGCGTCCCAACAACAACACCATGAAAAGCGAGCTGTACTGCCGGTTCGCCGTAGACTTTACAAAGCCCAATAACATTGGATCGCTGCTGGGATTCTCGACGAATCGGGTATTAGAACCAGGACGGTGGCACGAATCGGATGATCCAATTAATATCATGAACGTGAACATTATTCGCATAGAATGCAGCGTGACCGCTGGCGCGTACAACAATGGGAAGCGCGTACATACGATACATGAATTTTCTCTGAGAGTCCCACCAGGATATAAGATATCGAAAACGCCCGCGCAGATAATTTACCTTCCAATCACTGCACGGGTCATTACGGATCTAACGATACGCGTTGTGGATTAAGACGGACAGTTGCTCGATTTTCGAGGTGAAGAGATTACCATCAGATTGCACGTACGACGGCGACGACGATAATACATGTGGTGTGACTGAAAGAGATGCTTGTGTTGAACGACTCCAGAAACTCGTTTCTTCCAAGTGAAATTGTTTGCAACAACAACAACAACAACAACAACAACTGCAACAGCTCCGATCACGCTAAAAGGAAGAGGCTCAATGCTGCGAACATTGCATTTTTGAAATCATTGTGATTCATTGTGCGTATTTAAGTTGAAAAAAATGGCTGACATTCTAAGCATTGGAGGGAAGCCGACGTTTGATGATCGCATTGTCAAGCTTCAGACTCACACATACAACCCATACGTCAACACGACGTTTGGATACAGCGATGAGATAAGAATCCGATACAGCAGTAGGATTTATACACATTGCCGTGTGAAAGTTTCCTCTACTTGGAGGGGAAATTGAAGATAAATAAGCCAAGCGATACATTAACGGTGATGTTGGGAAATAATTGCGTGGCGTTCTTATTTGATGAGATTCGATACGAACTGAATGATGTGGAGATTGATCGCAACAGAAACGTTGGAATAACTAGCACGCTTAAAAACTATGTATCGCTGACATCTGGCGAAGACAAAAATATGAAGAATGCCGGATGGGGCTTGAAACGAGGCGATGGGCCAATAGTGAAAAATCATTTCAATTTTTGCATCCCACTCAAATATTTGCCGGGATTTTGCGAAGACTACAAACGCATGATTATTAATGCGCGTCACGAATTGATTTTAATACGATCGCGCAACGACAATAATTCTCTAATAGGATCGCCGATGTTGGAACCAGAAATTGAATTAGTTAAACTACAATGGCGGATGCCTCATGTGACGTTAAATGACGTTAATAAGCTATCGTTGCTACATACTTTGGAAAGTGGACAAAGCCTGAGCATTTGTTTTCAATCGTGGGATCTGTACGAGTATCCTCTCTTGCAGAGCACGACTAAGCATTCATGGGCCGTGAAGGCATGCGCACAGCTGGAGAAGCCGCGAGTCATTATCCTTGCTCTACAGGCTGATCGAAAGAATGTGATGAGCGAAGATGTTACTAAGTTCAACAATTGCAAATTGGCCAATGTAAAACTTTTTCTCAACTCGGAATTTTACCCATATGATGACCTGAACTTGGACTTTGACAAGAATAAGCACGCCATCTTGTACCACATGTATACGCAATTCCGTAAATCATATTATGGGTATAGTCGCAACGAGGCATTATTCACCGTGGCTGAATTTTTACAATTTGGTCCCCTCGTGGTGATTGATTGCTTGCGACAAAATGAGTCGATCAAGAATGGCACCGTGGACGTGCGTATAGAATTCGAGTGTAAAGAGAATGTGCCTGCAAATACTACGGCCTACTGTCTGATTCTGCACGACCGTATGGTTGAATACAATCCGCTGACAAATGTGGTGCGCAAAATAAATTAAATTGCCACGCTACTTGCTCCACCCTCTCCTGTGCCAAATTCATACAAAATTTCATCGTGAAAATCGAGATGCTTTATGAGAAAGACCTCATTCTCTCGTCTGTCTTGGAAGCGAACGGACCTCCAAATTGTACCGATAATGGTCATACCAATATTCGTTGACTTGCAAGGGTTCATCGTCGATGGAAGATTTGTCGCGAAGGAAGTGGCTATCCTACGAAAGGGAACAATTCTCTCGCACTATATTTTTGGGAGTTCGATGCCGCAATTTCTTCTTACGAAATCCGAGAAATCAAGCATCCGATGGTTGGTGGCAAAACATCATGGACTACGGTGGGACGATGGAGACGTTCCGTACAGTATGGCTAAACAGCTAATTACGAAAGCTGTTGCTGATGCGATCGACGAAGAAGATGACGCATCCCATATCGTATACTTTAAAGGGCTGCAGAAACGCGACTGGCTTGCAAATTTCCTGGATGAAAATACGAGAACGGACGTGGTCAATGAGACGCTGGACATTGACTACGAGGATATAAAATCTCTAAATAAGCTAAATGTAGTTAATACTCTGCGATGCGGCAGACACGCAAAACACTGTGCCATGCAAAATGTATTTAAAATATTCAACTAGTGGTCTAAACACCTGAGAAATGCATAAATAAAATATAATCAATTTTTAATGTATATGAAAATGTTTTTTCTTCATCCTCCCCAACCTCCTACATGTAATGTACGCTAGATTAAGGCAATAGTTATAATTATGCAGAAGCGGTATGATTCATGTACAATTCACGTTCAGAGTGATATGATTCACGTTCAATACTCGTTCAATACCCGATCAAAGCCGTTCAATACCCGTTCGATACCCGATCAAAGCCGTTCAATACCCGTTCAATACCCGTTCGATATACATTCAAAGCCGTTCAATACCCGTTCAATACCCGTTTGATACACGATCAAAGCCGTTCAATACCCGATCAATACCCGTTCGATATGTGATCAAAGTCGTTCAATACCCGTTCGATATACGTTCGATACCCGATCAAAGCCGTTCAATACCCGTTCGATACCCGTTCGATATACGTTCAAAACCGTTCAATACCGTTCAATACCCGTTCGATACACGATCAAAGGCGGTATGATTCACGTTCGATTCATGTTCAGGGTGGTACGATTCACGTTCAATACTCGTTCAATACCCGATCAAAGCCGTTCAATACCCGTTCGATACCCGATCAAAGCAGTTCAATACCCGATCAATACTCGTTAGATATGCGATCAAAGCCGTTCACTACCCGTTCGATACCTGATCAAAGCCGTTCAATACCCGTTCAATACCCGATCAAAGCCGTTCAATACCCGTTCAATACCCGTTCGATATACATTCAAAGCCGTTCAATACCCGTTCAATACCCGTTTGATACCCGATCAAAGCCGTTCAATACCCGATCAATACCCGTTCGATATGTGATCAAAGTCGTTCAATACCCGTTCGATATACGTTCGATACCCGATCAAAGCCGTTCAATACCCGTTCGATACCCGTTCGATATACGTTCAAAACCGTTCAATACCGTTCAATACCCGTTCGATACACGATCAAAGGCGGTATGATTCACGTTCGATTCATGTTCAGGGTGGTACGATTCACGTTCAATACTCGTTCAATACCCGATCAAAGCCGTTCAATACCCGTTCGATACCCGATCAAAGCAGTTCAATACCCGATCAATACTCGTTAGATATGCGATCAAAGCCGTTCACTACCCGTTCGATACCTGATCAAAGCCGTTCAATACCCGTTCAATACCCGATCAAAGCCGTTCAATACCCGTTCGATACCCGATCAAAACCGTTCGATACCCGATCAAAACCGTTCGATACCCGATCAAAGCCGTTCGATACCCGTTCGATACCCGATCAAAGCCGTTCGATACCCGATCAAAGCCGTTCGATACCCGATCAAAGCCGTTCGATACCCGATCAAAGCCGTTCAATACCCGTTCGATACACTATCAAAGGCGTTCAATACCCGTTCGATACACGATCAAAGCCGTTCAATGCCCATTCGATGCATGTTTGATACACGATCGAAACCGTTCTATACCCGATCAAAGTGGTACCATACACATTCAATACCCGATCAAAGTGGTACCATACACATTCAATATGCGATCAAAGTAATTTGACCTAGTCGTTTGATGTGTCCAAAGAAGAATGGAAAGAAGATGCGTGTGAATAAGAAGAGGATGGTCAGCGAAGAAGAATGTGGAGAACAACAGCATCCTACTTTTGCCAAGCTATGCACTTCTCGATTTCGTGATAGGAGGAGGACACCATCTTACTTTTGCAAAGCTACCCACTTCTCGATTTCATGACAGGGGGTGGGGTTTTACATGTGAGAGCCAGGAGATGCAGCGAGACCAGTTGTCTTCCAAGTGTAGCAGCTTGCAGTTAAGTAAGTTTTGTGATAAATAAATAATGGGATTATTGCGCATTGCACCGGAGGGCGACCCCGAGGTATGTACTTTAAAATATTTTGACATTTATCGCGTTTAACCGTTGATACCGAGTGAGATTAAATCAGGTGTTCGTGCGAATATTATATTGCTAATTATGTTGTAGAACTCGCCACCCGAATCACCCCAATGGTCCCCTGATTGGGGCTCGCCCCCTTCATCGCCTTCGCCGCCTTCGCCGCCATCGCCGCCATCGCCGCCATCGCCGCCTTCGCCGCCGCCACCTCCACAGGTACGTAATACTTTGCATTGCTTTATGCGTTTGATGTGTGAATATTATATCGATGTTTGTGTGTGTTCTAGGCGCCGTCGCCCGCGTATGGGGCTGCGCGGCTGCGACCATTTCCGGTGCATCGGATACGGCCGTATCATCGGCCGATACCGATGGTGAGGATATTTGCGCCACCGCAGCTGCCACCATCACCACCATTGCCCCCATCGCCCCCATCACCCTCATCACCTCCAGCACCCCCATCACCACCATCACCGCCATCGTCACCGTCGCCGCTGCCTCCCCCATCACCCCCATCATCACCGTCTCCATTTTATTAGTTTGGCATTTTTAATTTTTTATATTTTATATTTATTTTTTCTTTTATTTTATTCTATTCTATTTTTATATTCTATTTTTATATTTCTATTTTTATATTTCTATTTTTATATTCTATATTTTATATTCTATATTATATTCTATTTTTATATTCTATTTTTATATTCTTCATTATATTCTATTTTTATATTCTATATTATATTCTTTATTATATTCTATTTTTTCGTTTGTAACAATATATATTCTTAAACGTATATTCTTTCTACATTTTATTTACTCGTCTTCCTCCTCCTTCTCTCGCTACATAATTTTAAGATTCGATGTTTCTACATGTATTGTATTTCGTTCTTCATGCCGACAAATGACGTCACCCTGCATGGCTGCTCCAGGGGAGTAAAATTACATGCGATTGTACCACTATGTAGTGCTGTCTCTTTCCCTCCCCAGAATTTAGCTTCAAAATAATGCTCTGTCTCTTTCCCTCCTCCGAAGACGCGGTGGGTAAAATGCCGATCTTTCCCGACATTGCCCGATGATTATTATGCGTTGACGTTTAGCAACGGCTCATGACGTGTGACGCTCGGTATATGTACCATTCATTAAAGACTGATGTTAGAGAGTGGGCGTTGGGGGAGTTGGTTAGGCGGCTGACTCGTAACGCGGAGGTCTTGGGTTCGAGCCCCGTCGCCTGAGATTCAGGTTTTCGATTATTCTTAATATCTTAAATTAATATTTCCTTCCTTACCGACTGTGGTTGGTACCACGCTCCAGATTAGCAGTAACTCACCCGCGGTTCCTCCTCGATGCGGTTCGGTATCGTTTCGATATTGATTCGGTATCGATTGATTCGATATCTTCTGCTCTCGCGCTATACCCCCCCCCCCCACCACTCCATCATCTCGATGACGTCATCCGCCGCCGCCGCGCGCCGCCCGCCTGCGGGAATTTTTCGCCGACTTTTGAAACTCAAATTTGAGTTTCAAGGTCGGGGGAGGGGTGGGGGAAATGGCCTTCAAACTCAAACTTGCGTTGGAATCGGCCTAGCCCTACTACTTCTCTGATAAACTATTTTTTATATTAAATTATGAATTTATGTTAACTTTAGGGTTTAAACTGTAAGGAAATATTTTAAAATGTTAAAAATAAGTATAATTTAATTATTTATAAGGTACGGAATAATAATTTGACTAAAGTGGCGGCCGAAAGAAAGTTTATAACTTTCAAAATCGCATAACTTTTTTAGAATTAGTCCAAACGACATGATTTTTTATTAGAATCTAGAAGGCTTAATTTGCTAAGTGGTGTGTTTCGTCGTTTAAAAAAAATGCAATTATTTTGAATTTTTGAATTTTTGAATTTTCATTACAGGCTCAAAAAAAAGTTTAAAAAACAACCTTTACTATTTTGTTTTGCTATTCTGACTAATTGCATTTTTTTTTAAACGACGAAACACACTACTTAGCAAACTAAGCCTTCTAGATTCTCAAAAAAACTCATGTCGTTTGGACCAATTCTAAAAAAGTTATGCGATTTTAATAGTTGTAAACTTTCTTTCGTCCGCCAATGTATATGGCGTCTCTGTAGAGAAAAACTGTGCCATGCCTAGATTCTATCGTATCTATTATAACATATATATTTTACTTATTCGTTTTCTTATGTAGATAGTTTATTCTAAGTTAAATTGGTGGTAGGTTATTGTAGTAAACAAGTGTATTATAATAAATAGAACAGACACTACTGTACACGACGCAGAGAAACTTTTCCAACGCTTCTAATAAAGCATTATTGTTATTCTATGTATACGTATTATTAATTTGTAACCCTTACCTTTAAGAACTCTGTCCGTAGGACCTGATACAGTGCTTTGCAAGTCTTGAGAATTATCTTGGATAATGAAGGAGCTGATATCCCCGTACTAAATTTTAAGTCTTCGTAAGAACGTCCAGTTGCCAAATATTGTAAAGTGGCGATAAGACGTTGTTCTGCAGTGATGCTCCGTCTCATGACTGTGTCCTGTTTCGTGATTCTATTTTCAACTAATTTCAAGATTTCATCAAACGCTTGAGAATCCATCCTCAAATAATTTTTGTAATCATCTCGGTGATCCTCTCTCAGTTCTCGAACAAGGGCTTAATCGTTAGAATTTGTGCGGTATAGTTTTACCGAAACGCGCTTCCTTCTTCTGTCTCTTCTCCGCTCTGCTTCTGTTAAATATACAGCAGCAGCAGCAGCAGCAATAGCCAAGTTCCGACGGCGATTGTCGTTTATCGCCAACATCGCACAGTTTTTGTAACACCTGTCTCACACACACTTGGCTACCAACACGCCGAACAGAAATTTGATCACTGCCGGAACCTCCACACCCCACGCAAAACTGTGGGTAGTAATGTTTTTTTTTCACGCACGTTACTGATTGTTCAGGTGGTTCGGTGTAACGAACACACGTAAGCCAACCCAACTTATTAATTGACAATTAAAAGCAACAATTAAAAGCAACAATTAAAAGTAACAATTAACAAGATGCAAACCTGATGATTGAGAACAATTGAGAACAAGTGACCGCTTCGTGAATTTTCGCCGGTTAAAAAGGAACGACTAGACAGAGTTAGAGATAGCGAACAAGAAAGATAGTGAGAGCCCAAAAACGGGGATGAAACGGGCAAAACAGAGAAAAAACATAAACAGGGTGAAGAGAAAGCATGGGATAAGGAAAGTGTCCTTCGGTTCGTAAACGCCTGGCCGCCAAATGTTTCTGACGATGACCAGGCCTGTGCGAACCCTTCAAACTAGTTATGTATGTAGATGGAAGAAGAAATGGCAGAAAGTAATAAAGAGGTACATACAGGGTGCCCGCGGGAACAGTAAACAGTTGGATAATTCCTAACGTATTCCAGGTAGAAAAACAATGTTTATATGAGATTGCATGGTTCGATGGGGCAAATTTATTAGGCCAGGCGATTTTTTTCTTACATTATTATTTTGAAAGATACGATTGTCAAGTCCTGTCTTTAAATCTGCGGAAATTACCCACCCGCATAATAGTTGTCAGTCAAATCAGTTTTGACCCTTTCTTAAATCGAGTTCACTTCTTACTAGAGATGCGTAGAACGTGTATTGAAGATACACGTGTACACGTGTATCGGAATTCACGGATCGTAGTATCCGTGTACCCGTGTACTGAAATTCACAGGTACACGTGTATCGAAATATACGGTAACATGTGTATTAAGATATCCATATTTAATTTTTTAATTAAATATCCGACTGTTTAGACTTTACGCTAATAGTTTGCGATAGGTAGGTACGGACATAATTTACTAGATCGCAGATGAAAATCAATAACATCATGATTTTGGTTAATAAAGTTTAATCTATTAATCGTTAATTAATCTATTTCAGACAACTACAACAGCTGATTTTACGCTAACAGTGCGTTAGCTAACTATTTGAAGCACTATAACTCCGGATATATCCACTATTTTTGCATACAATTTTTTTTCATTTTCCTTAAAGATGGACAAATGAAGCCACAAAACCGGAAGTAAATATATTTAATTCTTTGGTTTGAAAAAATTCTCGTTCACTTCCTACGGCTTGTAGCGGCTCGCAGAGTCTTGGCTGCCAGGCGCGCCTGAGAATTTCCGCACTGTCGGAAAGTCCACGCGCCACGCCGAACCCTCGGTTTCAAGTGCCACTTTCCTTTTCTAACTACCTTTTCTGTCTCTTATGTAAACTTTTCTGGAGTCGAGGTTTGCGCGCCACACTTTTGGACGCGACACGCCTGACAACGGTTCTACTCGCACGCAAGAACGTGGAAACCTGGCGCGCCACACTTCTAACCGCGCACAAGTTGTGAGCAAGAACGTCCGATGAGATGGAAACTTTTCGTCTGCAAGGAGAATGCAGATCGCAATACAGTCGTTATAACTGAGTAATAAACCATTTCCATAATTTAGCACCTTCAGGTAAACCAAATATAGCTTCGTAAAAACAAATGTTTCAGTGTGCCCTACAGTAACAGCATTTATGATATCCTCTATAAGCCAGGTACATCGAGGAATTCGTATACTTTTCGCGATACTACGTATATCGCGATCGTGTCTTGCCGATCGTTTCACATATCGATAATATACATGGAACAGGTAGTACACAATACACCACTGCGGTGGATCGTGTAAAAAGCATGTGGAGTCGACGTAGAAATGGAAGCCCGAACTCGCTATCTCTAAGTAGTGACGGGTACGACCTTCTGGCCTGCGCCAAGGAGCGCGCTCCTTCCGACGTTCCGGCGCGCCACGCCAAATGCGTGCCGCGCTGGTGTGTGGCACGCAAAAGTGGCACGAAAGAACGTCCGTGTAAAGGCCGCTAATAGGGGGAGATTCGGACACGTTTCCCACGACGCTTGACTTGCAGACCTTCAAGAAGGCTACTTGAGACGTCACCCTGTTCTGGATCGTGAAAATACTCGGAATTCTACCCCGAATAATTATCGCTTAGTTGCTCGCGTGAACGCAACGCCTAATTTATTGCTTCAGGGACATTGCGTTTTCTCGAGGGTATTTCTTAGAGGCATGGTCTTGGGAAAAGTCAATGCTCAGATGTAAACACACGGCATGGCGCGGTTCGCTCTATGATTTCTCATTTCTCAGAAATCCTCATCGAATGCAATGTGATGTTTATTCCATGGGTTATCGCGGCGATTGATTTACAATAATTATCGCTATATGTATACATCATTGCACGTGCGCTGTATCGGTCCCGCGATTCAAATATAAACACACGGCAGGAAGCGCGTGCACGTAGGTGCCAAAACGTGTTCAATCCAGTCGCGCGCCATGATTCCTTATCTTTTCTCAGAAATCATGGTCCACCCTCTTTCTCAGAAATCATCATCGAAGACGCGATTTGAATTTCCACGAATCGGTCGCGGTCGCGCCTGCGCACCGATCCCCGCACGCGTACGGAGATTGCGCGGCGCCAACGCGTGCCCAAAGTATTTTAAACATCCAACAGGTGGCGCCAATTCGAAATGTATAAGAAACTTGGAAAAACCTGGAAAATTTACCAACGCGGGCCCAAATACCGACGCGGGCCTAAAGTACCTTAAACATCCAATAGGTGGCGCCAATACGAAATGCGCGCGACGCCATTTTGAAATTTTGAAAATCCACCCCCTCCCCTGTGACGTCAGCCCCCTCGCCAACGAACTCGACCTGCGCGCGCGACGTCATTTTGAAAATGTTGAAATACCCCTTCCCCTGTGACGTCATCCCCTCGCCTAAGAACTCGGTAGACGCCATTTTGGAATCCCCCTCCCCTGTGACGTCATCCCTCTCACCTACGAACTCGTTACCCCCTCCCCGCCTCACCCCCTCGCCCATCTCGCGGAAGAGCGCGGTACCCCCGCCCCGCCTCACACCCTCGCCAATCTCGCGGATGAGCGCGGTACCCTACCGCCTCACCTCCTCGCCCTCACTTGGTCCAGAATCGGCATAGCCTACCTACTCACTAACATCCATGGCTAGTCAATATTTAGAAATTGGAATCAACGTAAAACCTATGACCGATGTAGTTCTTCTCGGCGACAATAATCGGAATCCTCTCATATTACCATGGCATACATGGAATCTGCTATTCGACAGCCGTACAACCATGAAAGAACGTGCACGATTACTTGGATCACCTTCGATGCGGATTGATCAATTAACGGTGGATTTTTGTGAGATTTATAATTCTCCGATTGTAAAGATGACACTACATGATAAGCGGCTGTATTTCAAACTGAATACGGTATCATTTTTATGTAATCTTGAGCCATGTGTAAACTATGTGTATCCGCGGCTGTATCAAACTGCAGAAGATGTGAGAGTAAAATTTGAAACTTTTGTTAACGTGTTGCAACAGTGCGATGTTGCCTGCGAAATATTGGATACGCGTCGTGCTGCTAAAATAATACGTGATAGCGAATATTATGACGAGGAGTATCTTGTAGATTGCGAACTGTTAACATGCGCCATCAATGATATTGTAGCTGATGTTCACAGGAAAAAAAATGTTAAATTATATTTATATTGTATTTTATATTCTTTTCGTTTGCAACAATATATTTCTTAAACATATATTATTTCTCCACTTTATTTCTCCATTTTATTTACCCGTGTTCCTCCTCCTTCTTTCCTCGTCACATAATTTTAAGATTCGACGTTTCCGAATTCAGTAGACGCCGTACAATCATATTTCGTTCGAGCGTACTTCGCGCCACCAAATGACATCATCGCATGCAGGTGTCCTGAGGATTAAAATTACGCGAGATCGCGCGACACGCTGCGATGTTAAATCGGAACGCTTTAGAATGCTACATATTGGTTCGCTGGATCGTTGATTAAAAATTATTATTATTATTTCTCTGCATTTGGGGGAACAAAATTCTGCTGCATATTGGTTTAGAAAAAACGGTTGCCCACACAGATGCCTAATACTCAATTTCAGGATTTTGCCCTAACCAACCCCTAAGGGGGTGAAATGTGTTTTCATGTATTCTTCAAAATCTCTTGGGCCTGATTAGATATCAACTTTGTTACAAACAATTGTTACAAATTATAGCTCTTTTCTCCCTCTTAGGAGTTGATTAGGGCAATATCCTGAAATTTATTGATAGACATTTGTGGGGGTTAACGTTATAACTAAAAACCAAGTTGGTATCTAATCGGGCACAAGAGATTTTGAAGAATACGTGAAAACACATTTCACCAACTTAGGGGTTGGTTAGGGCAATATCCTGAAATTGAGTTTTAAGCATTTGTGTGGGCAACCGTTCTAAGTGAAAATCAAGGTGATATCTAATCGGACATAAGAGATATTAAGGAGTCTGAGAAAATACATTTCACCCCTTTTCACCCCCTTGGGGATAAAATTTCCAAGAATCCTTACTTCGTGGGTACCTAAGTCATAAAAACAATGTACCTTCCAAATTGCACTTATCGTTATTGAATATTACTGAAATCTATTATGTTAACAAATTGTTAAGTAACAATCAATTGTTTATAGTAATGTTACAACAAAATATGATCAATTTGATTGTGTGAAATTGATTTCACTGTCACTTTGTTAAAAAATTGTTTAAACAAATTATTAATAAACAATTCTACTATCATTTTTTTATGTCAATAATCTTTATTTCCGTCTCCGATAGATATTCAATGGTTAGATTAATCATGTATTTGCAGCATTTGCAGTATTTATAAATACGTAAATAAAATTAGTAAATAATGTTAGTTTTCCTATTGTTATCTATCATTTTTAACAACTATTCTTTAGTATAGCATTCTATACAGTATAATGCAACTTTATAGACTCATAAAATATAAAGTTATAGCTTTAGAATTTCAATAAACAACGTTTTTCGTTCGTATGATCCCCATTTTACTCATTTTTGCCGAGTTTGAGCGGCCATAGTGGATTCGCCATCTTCTTTTTTAAAAATCGTGCAACGAATTCGTAATCAGCGATACCTAATACCCCAGTATACCAAGTTTCGTTGATATTCATTTCGATTTGGTGGCGGAATCAATTTTTGTCCCTGACTATGTCATTTTCTCCCACTGTGCGGCGGCCTAGCAGCTTGGAGCGCCTCAGGCCCGTAACCGCGCATGATGCAGTGACAAAACAAAAACGCATCGACAATCGTGCTCTCTGGCACGTTGTCAAAGAGGAGATATAATAAGAGGCGTCACTCCGGGCGGAACGTTTGAAGTCCTTGCTTGACCTTGGCATTTAAATTGGTTGTCTATTCAAGCGGGATATTCAAATCGACTAAATATACCTTATCGCAGTTGGCTGATTATTGCCGAAGTTTACCGACCATTGCCAAATGGGCATTTAAATTGGTTGTCTAGTGATTTCCCTAGTTTATTTCTGTCCTTGTCGAGTGACGCCTCTTATTATATCTCCTCTTTGACGTTGTGGAAACCTATTGATACAATGTCGCCCTACGACGTCACGCGCGGTTCATATGGCACGGGACTGAGGCGCTCCAAGCATCTCGGCCGCCGCGGGGACCAAGATGCGCGGCGCACAGTGGAACGACGTAAAGACAATAACTGGACATGGCAATTACTTCCAAACGATTTGGACTTTCGTTGTAAAAATTTGCACACGTTCAATTCATGTTAAGGGCGTGTAATTCACCCCTGAAATTCCGGTTTTTTTCGAGTTTGTGTTATAACTCGTGAACTGTAAAATAATTTTTTTACCAAATGATAGATCTAATTAAAAGATGTAGCTTTTGCCTTGAAACTCTTTTTATATCTTTTTTAGGTTGCGAGGTATAACACAAAATCGGAAGATAGCCGAATTTTCGGTGGTTAATTTCACCCCCTTCGAATGAATTTGGGCAGCAAACAAAAATTGCGTTGCAATCAGGACGAAATCCCCTATATATTTTCAAAGTTTCAGAATTTTTTGAATTTTCGGGTTCGGGATCTTACTTTGTACCAAAATTATTAGGTATAAACAGAAATGTTTACATTAGATTTATTTTATTAATCGCAGGTAGTAGCAGATAATTTTTCTACTTTTTTAAACCTTACCATTAAAGGATTAAATTCAGGTATTTTAGACCTTGAGCGACTTTGATCAAAACTTTAAATCACTAGTTGAATTATACAGTTGTTTAGTGATGAAATCCAAGTTAATTCAGAATGTTTTTTGTACAAAATTATTAATAATGTTAACCTTGAAACTCAAATTTGAGTTTCAAAAGTCGGCGGAAAATTCCCGCAGGCGGCGGGCGCGCGGCGGATGACGTCATACAGATGGCGAAGTGGTGGGGGTATAGCGCGAGAGCAGAAGATATCAATCGATACCGAACCGCATCGAGGAGGAACCGCGGGTGAATTTTGCTGCTACTCTGGAGCGTGGTACCAACCACAGTCGGTAAGGAAGGAAATATTAATTTAAAATATTAAGAATAATCGAAAAACTGAATCTCGGGCGACGGGGCTCGAACCCAAGACCTCCGCGTTACGAGTCAGCCGCCTAACCAATTCCCCCAACGCCCACTCTCTAACATTAGTCTTTAATGAATGGTACATATACCGAGCGTCACCAAGCATAATCCATTATTTTTTATCGGACGATGTCGGGAAAGATCGGGAAAGATCGACGTTCTTTTCTTTTACGAACCACGTCTTCGGGACGGAAAGAGAGAGCAATACTTCGTTATAAATCTAAATTCGGAGGAGGGAGAGAGACAGCACTACATAGCGGTACAATCGCAGATATTCTAAAATTTTTAACCAGCGATCTACCAAACCATTATGTAGCAAGCATTCTAAAACTAAACAGTATTCTAAAGCGTTCCGATTTAACGTCGCAGCGTATCGCACGATCTCGCGTAATTCGAATCCTCTGGAGCAGCCGTACGGGATGACGTCATGTGGTGGCGCGAAGAAGGCGCGAATCATAGAAAGAATTATATGGCGTCAGCAGAAATTGGTGAGGTGAGAAGGAGGACGACGGATAAGTAAATAGAGAAATAATATGATTAAGAGATTTATTTAAAATTAAAAGAATATAAAAATATAAATAGAAATGTAATATAATTTAACATTTCTTTTCCTACGAGCATTAGCTAGAATATCATTGATGGCACATGCTACTAGTTCGCAATCTATAAGATAATCCTCGTCGTAATATTCGCCATCACGTATGATTTTAGCAGCAGGACGCGTATCTAATGTTTAGCAGGCAGCATCGCTCTGTTACAACACGTTAACAAAAGTTTTAAAGTTTTTCCTCACATCTTCTGCAGTTTGATGCAGCCGCGGATACACATATGTAGCTTATACATGGCTTAAGATTAAATAAAAATGATACTGTATTCAGTTTGAAATACAAAGACTTCTTATGTAGTGTCGTCTTTACAATTGGAGGCGAGAATGATAGAAAGAATTATGCAGAGTCGATAGAAATTGGTGAGGAGTGAAGGAGGCAGACAGACAAGTAAATAGATTGTAATATATGTAAAATGATTATATATTGTTCCATTAATTAAAAAATAGAAATATAAAAAGAAAAAATATAAAAATAGAATATAAATAGTGTCTCGGCAGAACCATCTCTTTCTCCCCCCCCTCTCTCTCTCTCCCTCTCTATCAATCTCTTTCTTTCTCCTTCTCTTTCCTTCTCTTTTTCTCTTTTTCTCTTCTTCACATCAATCGCAAGACAACTTGAACATTCTCGAACAGCTGATGGACTTCCTATTTACTTTTCGCGACATCATACATACATACTCTTCCCATAACACCTCGTATAAATTCATACACACTCGCGCTCTCGTGACCAACCCGAGTGCTCAGTTACACAGAACAGTAAATAACTCGACTATATTCGCCGAAACTGTTACGTATCTATTGTATCGCCTCAATTCTTTATCTCTAAATAAATCGCACTATTCTCAACATTTTTTAGTTCTCCCTATACAAATAGGATATCAAAATACAATATAAAAAGAAAAAATATAATAATAATAATAATAATAATTTAATTTAATTTATTGCCACTTTCGTGTTACAATTTAACGATGAAATAATCTTTCCATTTCATTCCCATGATTGTGTCAGTGTAAGTCCCACCCTTCTAATGTATCCTGTTGTCTCTTAACAATTTTTTCTATTTTACAAGTGTTTCCTAATCTGTTCTATGTTACATAATCTTCTTTTATCACTATCTCCCGTAGAATAGCCAAGTTTTTCACTTCTCCTCTAATTACCTCTGCACAATTCCTGCCACTCTCTCAACTTACTTCACATGTTTCAATCGCGTGTTTCACTGTTTCTTCCTCTTTCTTACATACCCTTTCTTCTTTCATTAGCCAATATTTGCATGTTCTTGTTTCACTATCCTGTATGAATCTTCCGATCCTTTCTAATTCTCCTCTCCTTTTTTCATTTCCCCCATAAGCACTTCGGCTTATCTCTTGGTTTCCTTGCCACCTCTTTTAATTCTCTTAGGAACTTTGACTCTTTTACTTTCATCTGTCTTTCTTGTTCTTGGATGTCAATTACTTATCTGTTCTAATTTTTAATCCACACTTCTTCCCCATTTAATCTTCTTCTTTTCCATTCTTCGTTTGACCATCCTCTCCCTTCCAAGAATTTGATTCGCATTCTTTCCTTTTTTAGTTACTTCATTTCCTCTCGTTAGTCTTCTCCTACATTCATATCGTATCGATCCTTCTTCCGAGTTTATTAGTGTCTCTTCAAACTTCATTACCCTTACTCCCATTTTAATTGCTATGCCATCTCTTCCTGTTTCTTTTAACAGCCAATATGTTGATGTTGATTTCTCCAATTTCATTATCCATCGTATGTATTTCGCCTGCAATTTTTCTATTTCCTCATACCTTCTCCATCCCCATATCGCTGCTCCATACGCCACGGTGTTTCTAACTAGCGCATCAAACAGTTTTATTCTTCTTTCAGTCATCTCTGAATAATCTTTCTCCAATCCCCCCATACTTCTCCTAGTATCATATTCGCTTCCCTAACTACCTTCTAAATATGGTGTTTATCCTCGTTGTTCTCTCCCTCTCGTTCTATAATCTAAATATTTCAGTTCTCTTACTCTTTCTTCTTCATTCCAACGGAATCTTTCCTATTTTCTTCTTCCTCCTGCTTTCCTGCATATCATTATCTTAGACTTTTACACATTTAACTCCAAGCCTTTCTTCTTTATGTATCTCTCGAATCTATTTATCATATTCTTAGGTCCCTGTGCCTTATTTACCATTAACACATCACCCGCGTATGAAATTGTTAAAATTTTCCTTCTACCTATTACGACTCCTCCTTCCTGTTCTTTGCTCATTTCTTCTTTCCAGGTCTGCAAATGCGACATTGAAAAGAGTCAAGCTTAACGGGCACCCTTGTCTAACACCCTTTCCTGTTAAAAAAACTTTCCTATCAGTTCCTTCTTCATTCCTAAAGCGCATATAGTTCTGTCGTGCATTTCCTGTATCCGTATTCTTAGTTGTTCGCCTACTCCTTCTTCATAAAGTCTTTTCCAAATTTCTTCCCTTTCCAATCAATCAAATGCTCTCTTCATATCCGTGAAAAACAGATATAGTTTCCCTCTTTCTTTTGAGGTTTCTATATCTATAACCATTTTAACTACCGCTATTGCGTCTACTGTTCCTCTCCTTCTCCTGAATCCCATATGCGTATCGTTTAATATCCCATTTTCCATTTGTTCTTCTAATTTTCTCCTTAGAATTTCCACGCATATCTTATAATCCGTGTCCATCTAAGTTATGCTCCTATAGTTCTTAACCATTTCCCTTTCTCCTTTTTTTTTTTTTTTTGAATACAGAACTTACTATTCCTTCTTTCCATTCTTCCGGAAAGTCCCCTTTCTTCCATGTTCTGTTTATCACCTTTGTTTGATTACCTATATTTATGAAGATGATTGCGACCTCGATGTTGAATTAAGATATAATTTGAATGCAGGAGTTTAAATTTTAAGTCTGTTCGACTTTTAATATCTTACATGATTTGAGTTGAAATCGACGTGAACCAGATCCGTTTCTATCTATATTTACCTAATAAATTTTTATACAAAAGGACTTAATTTGTAAATTATTTTTTGCTATATTCAATAAAAATTGGAATTTTATGTTCATTAAGAATAGGTGTTTACCCTGTGATAATTGTTGGTTGGGCTTCAAATTCTAATTATTCAATATTAGGACCGATTGGGTCAATTTCACAGTCAGTTTCTTATGAAGTAAGTTTATTTTTAACAATATTTTCTGTAATTTTATTAATTGAAAATTATTCATTATTAGATTTATATAAATTCCAATATTATATTAAATTTATTTTAATTTTAATTCCAATACTACGACAAGAAAATCGCGGATAGTTCTTTTAAAATCGGAGACCAAGTGCTACTGCACGACAAGACGCGAGCGGTCAAAAACTAACACCTGCGTGGATAGGCTCTAACACGATTCAAAACACGCACGATAATAATTACAGTATACAGGGCGACGAACAATCCGCGTTCAGACAAACACTTCATAGAATAGGGCAGTAATAGGGAAATGGTCACAGTTTTGAAGGAAAGTAACGATACACTAACAATTACATATAAGGATAAGACTAAGAAAGGTAATTTATTGAAAAATATGGTAAATAAGCGCACAACTAGGCGTCGTCGTCCCAGCCACGTAGGGCGCAGTCGGCCTCCAATAACGACCACAGTCGAGGCCGCGGATCAGGCCCAACGAAGATGTCCCCATGACGTTCTACACAAAAAAAAACAATTGCCAGACTATTACTACATGCACGGAAATAGAAACAATAAGCAGATCTACAATCCCCGATGCAATAAGACACTCACCAAATAGGACCCTCAGACCTCATGAGTCTTCGTCATTCTCCCAGAATTCTGCATGCTGGAAGAATCGGTGCCAGTGCACCCGATACTCCCTAATTGCCACCATGTAGGCAATGCTGATACAACCCGGCGGGCGGGGCACTGGAAACGCTAGAGGGATAAACGGATAAATAGGATAATCAAATAACACACACGAAGAACAAACAAACAAACATCACTCGCACGTACAATTAGAGCAAACATAATGTCTCGGGGCACGTCTAAGATGGCCGACAACATCTTTGTCCAGGAGATCGCAACGAAATCACATCGCTGTGTGGGTAACCGTGTTTACGATTGCTGTGACCAGACAAATTTAAAATAGAAAAGCCAATCTACGCAGCGATTTAAAAATAGTTGTTATGTTGATAAAAAAAGCCGTGGAAAAACAGCGAGTACGTTGGCCGATGTTGTATATAAAACGCAATGATCCAGAATGAAAATTCGCATTTGTGAGTCGATTGTCAAGGTTCGTGCATAGTTCTCATCACATTACGATACGTAACTCATTACAGCACTAGTGTAAGACCTGTACTGTTCGATAGTCATCCTAGTCTTTCGATTCTGACATTTGTTAAAGGTGCACATTTGTAAGAATGGCGCGAATAAATCCTGTTCGTGTTATCCAGTTGCTCATGATAACATTCGACGTAGCGAATATAAATCGACCGGATGCGAACCAACAAGAGGTAGAACTGTACGATATTGTAACAGATATTATACGAAGAAGTGTCGAGGACACATCTTTTACCATGGAAACAGACACGACGTTGGAATTCCTTCAACCATTTCGACCACATTCAGAAGACTTCGTTGATGAAGAGGCACTATCACCAGAAGGCTTACTTGAGGTATTAGAGTCAACGCAAGATGAAGAACAAGCCTGCGTTCCAGACGAAGGTGGGCTCGTGGACTTGGAATACAAACAAAACGCACTCGATTATTGGAAAGGTGGTAAGAAAAAGCGTCTGTCACTTGAGAGCGTTAGACAAAAGTTCAGAAAGGTAAAATCGGTGTCACAGTTATACAGGTGGGAGCAGTCTTTAGAAAAGGGAGGGAATCGGAGGGAAAAACTAATGCAAATATCCCCTTCTGTTTTTAATCAGTTTTGTGCTGCTACGGACGTAAACGCTATAATCCATGATACTGATTTGCGACAATGGGCGTTGGAAGCAAATATAGCGGTTTCTCTTCAAAATTTTAAAGCCTCGTCAATGTGGATATTACATTTTAAAAGACATTATAATATTGTACCTCGGAAGATAAATAAGTTTATTACCCGCTCTTACGCGGCGGACGCTGCAACTTTGGAAAACAGTGCTACAGAGTTTGTTAACATGATCAAAAGTGTAATTGACATTGTCGGCCTGGAACATGTGTATAACGCGGACGAAAGCAATTTCAACCTTGAATTGCATTCTGGTCGTACGTTAGCAGTTGAAGGCACGAAAAAGGTGGAAACAGTTGTTCAGTCCCTTTCAGCAATGACACATAGCTATACCATATTACTCGTAATCTCTGCAGCTGGGAAACTCATGTCTCCCCTTCTAATCGTGCTGAAAGAATCAAGTGGAACGTTTGGTCCTCAAGTGAAGAAAACATTATTTAATGCTCCAAACGTACATATACAGGCATCAAAATCAGGAAAATTAAGCACACAATTATTTCATGAATGGTTTACTAATGTATACATACCTAATACACAGACCTCAAGTGCTCTTCTGTTAGATTCCTGGACTGGGCACTGTCCAGCTTCTCTGTTGGAACTTGTTCGTATACTTGTCGAAGCTTGACGTTACGGATTTCGGGTATGGAAAGGCTTCGTGAGAAAATTTTCAGATATAGTACTCCTTTTAAACATAGACGTTAATTTGCATTTGCGTAACAATATAATAAAACTACAATCACTAATTCACAATCAATTGTCTGCACCAAGATACAATGCCTTGTTCAGGTATGGATGGTACAAAAGTGGGTACATACCTACTAATTGTAAATCGACGTTTGAACATCCTGTGGATACTGCTTTTAAAAATCACGAAAACATAGATCCACCTAAATGTGCAATCTGTGGAGCGCGAGCTGTTATTCGTTGTGCATGGTGCGACAAGTTCTTATGCTTTCATCATTTCTTCGAAGCCTTTCACTACCACGCACATTCTTCATAGAAGTGTAACATTCTTGGCCTACTACAATGTTTAGGTTTCGGAATGCTTATCACAACGCGCATTCTAAGAACGTCGACGGCGTTGGAGATCGTTGACAATAATCTTCCATGAGAATATGCCGTGGCGTGACAGACTTCAAGCAGAATTAAATTATAACTATTAAGGATTTTCACAGATAATCGACTATTGATTGAGGGAAGTTCCCATATCACGTGATGGTTGAATCAGTCGTCGACATCTGTGAATTGACTATTCAATGAGAATTTTTAGAAATGAATTTGAAAAAGTAACCGGCACGTAACAATCATACTGTCTTCGAGAATCATTCACGTATGTAAAGACATTGTTAGAGATACCCTCGTTGATGCCGTACATTCGTCTATAGCACTTTTGATTGCATACCTATTTGTCTGTATATTCTGTTACGTTCCGACCAGATTTTTAATGTTACTTTCGACCTAACGTCGGCTGGAATGTATCTTAACAATGCTTTGCATTTTGGATTTTCCTAATCGATCACAATCTCAACGTTGACACATTGTTCCCATAAATACAAAAAAAAAAATGAAAACGACACACCTGGAGTGCAACTACTGTTTGGAAATACATTTTACGCGTACTTTATACATTTTACGGCTACTGTGACGCCACCTAGGATTTCGTTCCCGTTGCACTTGCGTTATATTATTCCTCATAAAAATTCAAGTAATTTTTGAATTTAACTTTTCTTTCTATGTCTATTACTTTTTCGGTTATACGCTTTAGAAGGTTCCCACCCCTAAACCTTGAGGGAGTAGTTTCACCCTGTAAACATGAATTTCCGCCAATAAAGACAAATACTTGTCGAATAGTTCCAAATGGTGTGCTTGTATACCATGTTTCATCGAAATCCTCGATTGTCAAGTGGCAGATGGTAGTAATATGGACAAAGGCGGAAAATTTTTGTAAACAAATAAACAAATGAACCAAAATTTTTTCCTTTTACATTTTAGTAAACCATTGCGAATTATAACTTTTACACGGAAAAAGATCGTCCCCAACCCTCACGGTTAGAAATTATATGTAAAATAACGAAAATTTTAATTTATTTATAAATTGTTGGACGTACAAACATTTCTTTTGCAGCGCGTTATACGGCATCAAACACTGAACATTTTGTGCATTTACGGTTTTCTTCTACCTCGCACCGTTACATAGTTATACTGGAAAAACGAAAAATCGCTGAAAATTTGGGGTCTGATTTCACCCCCTCAGAGTGTTTTTCCGCAGAAAAAAAAATCATTTCTTACATACTCCGACATGCTCTACAATCGTACGGAGTGTCATTAAAATCGGAATTTTCGGGTTCGATATGTTTCCTTGTCAGGCAGGTAAAGGGAGGAAGAGAAGTGGGAGATGGAGGATGAGAAAAAGGAGTCGGGAGCAGCAGCGGAGGAGAAAGGGCTAAGGAAGGTGAGGCCGACGAACGCGGAGAGGCTTCAAAGGGAGAGAAGTGGCAGCACAGGAGCGCTGGAAGAAATGTGGAAAAGGAAGAGGTCAGAGTGGGAGCAGGGAGGGGACACGTAGGCCACGGGGAAGGAGGGAGAGGTTTTTAAGAGCAGCAAGATGATGCAGAGGTCGCCGGTGAGGGGAAAAAGGAGAACGTGGAGGTGATAGGAGAGATGATTAGGAAGATGGGAGAGAGCTTGAGCGAAGAGATAAGAGGGATTAAGGAGCAAGGGGTGGGGATTAAGAAGGAGATGGAGGAGTTAAGGGTGAAACTAAAGGAAGGGGAAGAAAGATGGCAAGAGGAAAGAGAGAGAATTTGGGGGAGGTTGGGGGAGCTAGGGAAAAAGTTCAAGGAGCTGGAGGAGGGGGTCAGGAAGGGAGAAGATTAGAGAGCAGGATAGAGGAGTTAGAAAAGGAAAGAAAGGGGGAGGGGGAGGAAGGAATGAACCAGAGAATGAAGGAAATGGAGAGGAGAATGGAGAAGAGATTAAGAGAAGAGCGCAGGAATAACATAGTAATTAAAGGGGTGGTGGTAAGAGAGAACCTGAAGGGAAGCGTGGAGGAGATAATAGAAAGGATAGGGGCGAAAATGGAAATATGGGAGGTGTACAAAGTGGGAAAAGAGAGAGACGGAAGGGGTGACATAGTGATTGTGAAGTTAAAGGATAGGGAGCAGGAAATGGAGGTAATGGGCAAAAAGAAGGCTCTGAAGGGGAGAGGGGAGAGGATAGAGGACGATCTACGCTGAAGATTTTACAATTTTAGCAAAATTACGCTATTCAGATTACGCTGAAGGAGAGGCTCATGCAGAAGGAGTTAAGGAGGATTGTGGGGGAGGAAAGGAGAAATGGGAAGAGAGCATGGGTAGGGTACGGTAAGGTGGAGGTGGAGGGTCAATGGTGGAAATGGGACAAAGAAAGAACAATGCTGGTTAGGGACGGTGGAACAGGAGGGGGAGGAAGGAGTAGAGGGGGGAGGGGTGGGACAATACGCGGAAAGGGGAGAGAAGGGCAAGGGGAAACGGGGTAGACAGCATAGAGGAGGTGGAAGAAGGGGGGCGGGAGCAGGAGGGATGGCAAGTATGCTTTTGGAACGTGGCGGGTCTAGAAAGAAATGATAGGGGGTTCTGGAAAAGTGTGAGGGAATGGGATGTGGTGGTACTGATGGAGACGTGGATTGATGAAAAGGGATGGAATGAGGCACAGGCTACCAGGAGAATACAGCTGGGAGGCGCAAGTGGCAAGTAAAAAGAACAAGAATGGGAGGGCAAAGGGAGGAATGGTGGTGGGAACGAGAAAGAGCATAGAGAAGGAGGAGGAGGCGCAAGAGGAGGAGATTGAAGGGATAATGACGGTGAAGGTAGTGCTGGGAAAGGTTTGGTGGAGGATAGTGGAGGTATACATGAGTAGGGGTAGGGAAGGGAAGGAGGAGAATTTGAGGAGATGGATGGAAGATAGGGAGGAGGGAAGAATAGGGTTGATAGGGGGGGGGGATTCTAACGCCAGGACAGGGGAGAAAGGGGGGTAGGGGGAGGAAGAGGAAGGGCGTGAGGGAAGGATTTGTACAAAAATATATCTGCTTAATATTATTTAATACATTTTTTCTTTGTATAAATAGCCATTCTTATAATTGGCGCAATTTTTGTATATCATTAATTTTGTAAAGCTATTAATTAATATACGACAATGTTTTTAAATGGGATTCTTTTTGATGGGTGAATTAAAATGTCCGCAATATGAGTAATGGAATGTATGTATGAACACAGCATTTTAGCTGTGCATATGTAGGTGTCATCTTGAGCGCAGTTGGAAAACACCTGTATGTACTTGCAGCTAATTTTGATTTCACATCTTTTTTTATATTGTATATTTTCTTCTATTTTTTTTGTGATTTATATTATTATCTTCTATATATATAATATATATAAACTTTATTATTCCCCTAGGGGTTATAATCTTCCCATACATCCTCACCTTACATCTACCTTACATCTACCTTATCCTACTTCTTCTCCTCCTCCTTACGCCTACCTTAACCTACCCTTATCTCTAAAATATCGCTCGCTCGCTCGCTCGCTCTTCCGCTCTCCCGTCTCCTCTCCCCCTCCTGGACCCCCGCTTCCACTCGCCGCCCTTTCATTCCCATCTCTTCAATCACCTCCCCGCTCACCCCTCTTTTCATCCACACATTTCCCTTCTTTCCTCTAAACTCCTTAACCACTCCTCTCCCTCCCCCTCCTCCCCCAATACCTCGTCCACCATCTCTTGCCACCCCCTCTCTACTCCATACCCCATACATACCTCCCACACATGCTCCCAAGACTCCTCACCCCAGCCACATACCCTGCACCTCCTTCTTTCCCCCTCCTCCCAATATCTCCCCCCCTCTCATTCCATTTCCCAGCCTAAACTTGGCCACCCTTTGCCATCTACTCTCCCCCCAGCCCTTCTTCAGATATCCCGGTACCCCCGGGCCCTTTACCCTCCCATACCACTTATTATATTTTGACTCCCCTATCTTCCTCCACCTCTCCTCCTCCTGCATCTTCCTTTCCCTGTCCACTATCTCCTCCCCCCTTACCTCCCTCCTTTCCCTTCCCCTTTCTACCTCCTCTACTGTCCACCCCCTTTCCCCGAAGAACTGCTCCCTTTCCTTTTCCCACCTCTCCAGCACCTTTCCCCTCTTAAACCTCCCCTTCATCTCCTCCTAACACAACCTTGCTAGCTCCCCTCCTTCTCCCTCTTCCAATTTCCTTTCATACCCCCATGCCCTCATCCCTGCCCTACCCCTCAACAGCCCCCTTTGTAACTCCTCCCGGACCATATATCCTGGTGTGTTCCTATCCACTCCCAGCACCCACTTCAAGAACCTGTCCTGTAGCGCCTCCACTTTCCCCCTCTTCTTCCACCCCCACTCCATATCCCACCACCGCCCATACCAGCCTATCGAACAACCATATCCTTCTGCCCCAGTCTTTCCCAAATAATCGTTTCCCCAACCCCCACACCTTCCCCATCACCGCTGCCCCCTTCCTCACTCTCTCCTCAACATGCTCTTCCTGCCCCCACCCCCATTATCGTGTATCCTAAGTATTTATATCTTCTCACTTCCTCCAGCTCTTTACCCTTCCATCTCCATTTCATTTTTTCCACCTCCCTCCACCCCTCCTACACCTCATTATTTTCGTCTTCTCCACATTTACCTGTAGTCCCTTCCCATCCATATATATTTCCAACTTTCCTATCATTCCCCTCATCCCCTCCTCATCCTTCACTAGCACAGCCACGTCGTCAGCATATGCTAGCGTGTATATTTTCTCCCCCCCCCCATCCTCCCTTCTCTAGCTCCTCGTCCATTTCTGCGATAAGCAGCGTGAACAGGCTTGGGCTTAGTGGACACCCTTGCCTCACCGCCCTAGCTGTCCAGAATATCACCCCTTCCTCCTCCCCCACCTTTACCCTACACACTGTCTCCTGCAGCACCTCTCCGCATCTCTCCACCAGCCCATCCCTCACCCTTCCTCATCGCCTTTATGAGCACCCCCCTGTCCACCGAGTCAAACGCGGCCTTCAAGTCCACAAATAAAATCACCATCTTCCTTTCCTTCCGCACCACCTGCCTATTCACCAAATAATTTAGTACATAAATATTATCTATGCAGCCAACCCCCCTCCTGAAGCCCGTTTGACTCGGTGGCAGCAAACCCCCCCCCCCCCTCCACATCCGCCCTTAGTCTCTCCGCCAACACAGAGGCGTAAATCTTGTACGCCGTCTGTGTTAGCGTAATACCCCTATAGTCCTCCACTTTTTCCCCCGCCCCATTTTTCAACACCGGAACCACTACCCCTTCTTTCCACCCTTCTGGCCAACCCTCCCCCCTCCATACCCTATTACATATTACCCACAACCACTGCATCACCTCCTCTCCTCCATACTTCCATACCTCGTTTTGAATCCCATCTCCCCCCCCCCTGCCTTCCCATCCTTCAAATTCTTCACCACCCTTTCTATTTCCTCCCGCCCCAACTCCCCTTCTTTATCCGCTTCCCTCCCTCTCTCCCTTCCCTTTCTCACCCTCCATTCCACTCCTCCTAGTAACCCCCTAAAATACTCGTCCCATTCCCATATTTCTATTCTTTCGTTTATCCTCCTTTTCTTCTTCCTTCCCATGTTCACTACCTTCCATACCTGCCCCTCCGTTCTCACACCTTCTACTTCCTTTTCCCACCTCTCTATCTCCTTTTTCTTCTTTTCCTCACACAACTTTCCGTATTCTCTCTTCCTTGTCCTATATACACTCCCAACCCCTCCTTCCCTTCTCCACCTCCTCAGCTCCCACCTCACCTTACCCTTCTCCTCCCTACACTCCTCATCCCACCACCCTCCCCTCTTTTCCCCCGTCCCCATCTTGCTCACTGCCTCCTTTATTCTACTATTCAGCTCCCCCCATTCGTCCTCTACCCCCCTCTCCCTTACCTCCCTTTTCCCAAAGCTCCTTATAAACTCCA
Organism: Andrena hattorfiana; assembly: GCA_944738655.2. Taxonomy (NCBI): domain Eukaryota; kingdom Metazoa; phylum Arthropoda; class Insecta; order Hymenoptera; family Andrenidae; genus Andrena; species Andrena hattorfiana. The sequence goes on along the minus strand of OX122893.2, from coordinate 18,555,501 downwards.
TTCTACCATTCTCTGTCCAATTACCCCTCCCCCCATTCCGCCCCGCGCCTTTTTTCCCAGCCACTCCCTGCTCCCTCCCCTATCCTTTCACCCATATCACCACTGAGTGGTGGTCTGAATCGACTCTCTCCCCTACTTCCATCCTTTCCACCATCTCCCTAATATCCTCATTCCCTAGCACGTAGTCTATTACCGATATCCCCCTCCCACCGGTAAATTTCCATTCCCCCTCCTCGACCCCTTCTACGCTTCCATTCAATATCCCCCACCCTCTTTCCTCCAGATATTTACATAACTTCCTACCTTCCCCATTCACCTTCTTATCCTTTGATCTCCTGCTCCTCACACTCCCTCCCTCCTCCTCTCCCCCCTCACCTACCTCCCCTCCTTCCTCTCCTGTCCTTGCATTAAAGTCCCCCCTATTACCTTTCGCACGCCCCCCCTCCCTATCCTCCATCCATTCCCCTAGCTCGACGAGCTTCCTATCTAGATCCTTGCTCACATATATCCCTACTATCCTCCACCACTCTCTCCCCATTCTCACCTCCTTCGTCAACACCCCCTCTATTTCTCCCCTTCCCTCCCTTCTCGTTTCCATCCCCTTTTTCACCCCCATCAACATCCTACCCCTTGCTCTCCCCTTCTTATTCTCCCTCTTTGCCCATTGCCTTTCCCATATGAACCCCCTGGGTAGCTTCCTCTCCACCCACTCCCACTCCCTCTCCTCCACCCACGTTTCGCTTAACACTAACACGTCCCACTCCTCCAACCCTTTCCAAAAGTCCCCATCATTTCTCCTTAGCCCTGCCACGTTCCAAAGCGCTACTTTATATCTCCCCCCTTTACTCCTTCCTCCCTCCCTATTGTTTCTTTCCCCCTCCCCCCCTGCCAACTTCCCCCGTTTCCCTGCTCCTCACTCCATATTTCCCCCAACTCATCCCACGTCCTCATCTTCCCGTCCACCCACATCTTCATATACCCCACTTGTACTTTCCTTCCTCTCTCCCTCTCAACTTCTGCCTCTCTTTCTATCCTCCTCCGTGAGGTCATCCTCTATTCTTTCCCTCCTACCCGTCAACTTTTTCTTCGCCTCCATCACCTTCCTTTTTTTCTCCCTCCCCCCCAGTTTGACCAACACCATTCCACTCCCATCTCTCCCCGTTTTACCAATCCTCACAGCCTCTTTTATCCCCTCCTCCTCCACCCCCATTCTTTCCCATAACTTTTTCACTTCCTCCTTCACCTCCTTCCCCTCTATTTCCATCCCCCTTACCACCACATTATTTCTTCTTCCCTCTCTCTCCTTTTTGTCCTGCTTTATCTCCATTCTTCTCACTCTCATTCTCCATTCTTCCCCTACCTCTTTCACCATCTTATCCCCTCCGCTCCTTTTTTCCTTCTCCCATCCCTCTACCTTCCCAATCACTTCCACCATCCTCCTGTCCCTTTCTTCCATCCTTTTCTCCACCTCTTCTCTCCTTGCCTTTTCTTCTCTCATCTCCTCCTCCCACCTTCTTCTTTCCTTTCTCCATATTTCCTCTTCCCTCCTTCTCTCCTCCCTCTCCCTCCTCATTTCCTCCTCCACCCTTCTTCTCTCCTCCCTATCCACCCTCATCTCCTCCCTCATTTCCCTCATCTCTCTCATCATTTCTCACATCATTCCTTCCAACCCTCCCACCCCTTCCTCTCTCCCTACCCTTCCCCCTTTACTCCCTCCCTCCGGTGATCTCGCCATTTTATCAATTTTTTTAAACTCCTTCATTTGTTTATCCCCCCTCCCTCTTCCTCCTCCCTCTCCTTCCTCTTTTTACCCCATACACTTTCCACACTCCGCACACTCCCCACACTACTTTCACTATCATTCCTCCATCTTTCCACTTTCTGCACCCTTTCCCCACCTTCCCTAACTTTTCCTTCCTCCTTCCCTCCTTCCCTCTCCCCCTTTTCCTTTCCTCCACCCATTTACCCTCTCACCTTGGCTTTCCTTTATTCCCTTTCACCTCTTCCCAATCCTCCTATCGCCCTTCTCTTCCCGCACTCCTTTCACTTCACTACCCGTTTAAATTTCCCTCCTTTCTGTCACCTGTCCTACCTCCTATCTTCCGCAGAGCGCGCCACCTGCCTACTACCTCTCTTCCCACCTTACACCACGCTCGTCGCACTGCCCTAACCTCCAAATCCTTCCCTCTCACCTTCTCACCTCTATTCCCCACACCGCTCTCCCTTTCCCTTCACCCTCTTCCTTTCAAACCTAACACTTCCCCTTCTCCACTACTCACTGCCCTTTATTCACTGCCCTATCTTTCACCACACTATCTTCTCTCACAGACACACCGTACCTTTCACACCTCAATCTCCCACGCGACCGGAAACGGAAGTCCTATTATTATCTTCTATTTTTTTTGTGATTTTTTTATTTTCATGTATACTCTTTTCCGTCCCCGACTTTTTCATGTACTTGGCGTATTTTTTTACTTTTTTGAAGTTTTTTATGGGGATAAGGTATTCTTGTCCCACTGTGCGGCGGGAGAAGGGAGGCGTTGTCTCTGCAAATCAGCCGCCGCGTTCACTTAATTCCCAAGTCTGCTGTTGACTATGAACCTTTGTAATTTATAATATTAAAAATTATCTGAAGTCATTCCCTATGCAAATTATCCTTGTAAAAAGAAGTGAGTTCCCCATAAAAATCTTCAAAAAGTAAAAAAATTGCGCTAAGTACATGAAAAAGTCGAGGACGGAAAAGAGTATTATCAAATAAATGACAAAAAAGAAGATAATAATAATTACAATATAAAAAAAGATGTGAAATCAAAATAAGCTACAAGTACGTAAAGGTGCTGTCCAGCACCGTGCAAAGGCGACACTGTGGGTATTGATGATCTGAGAATACCTTGTCTGGCCATGCCAAGTATTTGACCGAATCTTACATTGTGTTACACAGTTTCGCATTTGCAGGCTGCTGGAAAGCACCTTTATGTACTTGCAGCTTATTTTGATTTCACAACTTTTTGTTATATTGTAATTATTATTATCTTCTTTTTTGTTATTTATTTGATAATACTCTTTTCTGTCCTCGACATTTTTTTTATGAGGATAGAAAGTACGGCGTAATTTATTTCGAGCGCACGAAAATAAACAAAGACACGTCGTGTGATCATGCGACGGGAGGTGGGGGGGATATGTCTAGGCATTGCCACGAATTATTAAGGTCGGTATCAGATATATTGGCCGGTGAATTCGTTTTCGCGAACAGCGATCGAGGAGAAATCAGCCACCACCATCTGGCGATCGTGGATTTGTCAGTTACAGTTGCTTGGCCCTCGCTGGGTATGGTGGGGTATTGGGAACGCTGCTCGGCTCTGCCTGAACCTAGCCGTTCGGCTGTTATTTATCCTTAACGTAATAGTTGTGTGCGGTACGAAACTATGCGTAGACCAATACGAGATGAAGCTATCGAGAAAGAATGAATGTTCTAACCAATAAAGCTCCCGAATTTTTTCGTTGCTAACGCACACCTATTCGGATGTGTGTATTTCTACGCTGACAGCTCGATTTGGCCTACACGCCAGAATCTTGGCAGTATCCCCACCACTTTTGGTTCACTCTTGTTCTGCGAAGGCGAGAGCGAGATGGAACGTGAGCGAGTCAGAAAACGTTGAGAAAAGGAGCACCGAGGCAGACAAACGTTGTGGTAGGAGAATACCCCTCACGAAACTCACCGGCCAATATATCTGATACCGACCTTAGTACATTTCTATTGTTTATAGTTTCTTTGTTAAGGGCTCTCCAGAAGCTGATACATGTTGCAGTGAAAAGGTGGAATCAGACGGCGCGTGGCTCGGCGAGCTGGCTCGGCTCGTCTAGCTCGGCAAGTCAGCTTGGCGATCCATGACCGATCAGGCGGCGCGTGGCTTGGCGAGCTAGCTCGGCTTGTCTGGCTCGGCAAGTCGGCTTGGCGAGACTGAGCGAGCCGAGCCATGACCAATCAGACGGTGCGTGGATTGGCGATTCACGCGAAAAGTTCGCCGAGCTGGTTCGGCTCGTCTAGCTCAGCAAGTCGGCTTGGCGAGAGTCAGCGAGAGATGGTTTTTACGTTAGTTTTGAGAGAAAGAGTTAATATGGCTAAATACTTTGGCTGCATTGTCCCTCAATATCTCTACTATCTTATTATTCCCAAACATTAAAAGAAAATAAACGTAGAAGTATATTTTAAATACGATTCTGTACACCGTTGTTTGACAAAAGAGGTTAAATGTAACTTCAGTTTACCTTTTATAGTCTGTAAATCTAGAAAAACACAGAAGGAACCGAACTGATGCTATTCATTCAATTGTTTGGCTTCTAGAGAAGTAATTGGCCTGCACTTTAACGCGTTTTTACGTATAGAGTCTGAAAGGTAGCGACTCGACCAACTCTCCCGCCCGGCGCCGTCTCCCGGATTTACCCTACCCGGTCTCCCCTACAGATACATACATGTCATATAAAATTTTTTCTTTTCCGCTGTAGTCTCAACTCGACCAAAAAGTAACATTGTCTTATTCAAGTGTTCTATTTTTCTTTGCATCTTCATGAAATTTTCCTGATACAAATAAGTCCAAATACTACGCTATTCAGACAATTTTTAAACCAAAATACAGAGTCAATAGATGAAGAATTCTTATTTAATATAGTAAATTCTTTTTGGGCTCATCGGGCCTGTACACAGAGCAGAAGTGCGAGTCGGACAACTGATTGGGATTTTGGGAGCCGGATCACATTTTTACGTAAACTTTAACAAATTTTGCCTCGGAACGAAGCGTGTGCGGCACATGGTTTCTTTTGAACTTTTTTCTTCTTGATGAGCAGAGCATGTTGGCGCAAGAAAAAACTTACACATTCATTTCCAATTTTATTAACAATTATGCGGCAAGTCTTTTGTTCACCGATCCAGGTATGTAGATTCACCCCTGAAAGCAGTGACCATTACTTTTTATACACCCTGTACGATGACTCTCAATTCCTAACGACTCGAAAAACAAAATGGTATTCTATACTTGTCTACTTTCCTCTAAATGTACATATGTTCTTTTTCTAATTTATATGTGCTACTTATATTTTGTAAAAATTGTAATCACAAATCAAAATGAAATTACAATGTAAATGTGTATTGTATTGTAAATTATATTATAAATATGTATTATATTGTAAATTATATTGTACATAATCAATAAAAATATAAATATTTTTGAAAAACGTAGAAAAGTTATTTAAAATCATTTAAATGCGTGCGTGCATCAATCGATTTGATTAAATGGTACAGCAGAATCTGCTCAATTTGTGCTGCCTATCTTCCTTCAGACCGTGCTGCGCAGAATCTACTCGATTTTTGCTGCCGATCTGCTGTCAGGCCATGGCAACAGGATCTGTTCAGTTTCTGCCTCTGATCTCCTGTCAACAGGAACAGCTCGGTTTCTGCCACCGATCTGTTGTCAGACCATGGCAGCAAGGTCTACCCGTAAAAGCACAGCTTAAGACTGCCATCTCGGCGGGCCTTGAATGTGTGCGTACGCTCACACAAGCTAGAAAAAGCGTGTACGTATACGCGATGTAGTAAACAAACCGTTTCAACCGTCTTTCGTCCTGGAATCGGCAAAAAGAAAGTTTTTGCGAGTATAGTTGCCTCCAGTAGACATCAGTGCAGGGTGGTCTGGTGCGTTTGAACGCTAATAAACATTGTATGTTGAAATAATAGTGAATTTATGAATCGGAAACTGACAGAATGAGGCTTCAAGGCTTCTCGGTTGGTGGCGCTAGTGGTATACTCCAGCCAAGTAGCACCAGCGTGATGTGTACACAGGGCCGACGCGAGGTTAGTTGGCGCCTTTATGCAAGAAAATTTTTGGTGCCCCAAATTTTTGCACCTGTTTTCTATTTAATCTGTATTGTCTTTACGGGGTACAATAAAAAAAGAAATATATTTACATTTTGTTTATGTGGGAGTTGGATTCCTTTATTATTAAGCGTGTGATATAGTTTTATAGCATCCTCTTCGGCTGGCGCCCTTATGCGGCGTATAACTTGCATAATGGTTCCGCCGACCCTGCGTATACGCGATGTAGTAAACAAACCGTTTCAACCGTCTTTCGTCCTGGAATCGGCAAGAAAAAAGTTTTTACGGGTATAGTTGCCTCCAGTAGACATCAGTGCAGGGTAGTCTGGAGCGTTTGAACGCTAATAACCACCGTACGTTGAAATAATAATGAATTTATGACTCGTGTACTGAGACAGACTCGAGAAATGACAGAATGAAGCTTCCAGAATTCTCCGTCACCGGCGTTGATGGTATATTCGCGCCATGTACCATTAGAATCGGTGGAAGACCAGACTAGCCGATAAATGTAGGAATGACATAGTTGCCGAGTCGTATCGAGAGTCGAATCGCGCTGTTGCCGCATTTCCCCTATTACTATTTTATCGTCAGGGAGGCTTGAATGAATCACGGCGAAGCGACTGGAGAACAGAGATGGGCAAATATAATATCGACGTGGGTTACAAAAAGTAGCACATTTCATTTGTGTTTTGAAGACTAGCACGCTGCTCATTCTGTCCACGAAAAACAGAATGTTTCGATTTTGTTCTCGAAAAGTAGGATGTTTTCGTTCATTGCCACGAACAATAGCATTTTATGCTGTTTCGCGACGAAAGGTAGTACATTTCAATACTTTGCTGCGAAAAATAGCACGGTTTGCCTTTAGCCGCGAAAAATATCACGTTTCATAGAAGATCAACATCGACTGTGAACTGTTTGGAAACTGAAATATTTTACTCTTCAGAAAACAAATAAAACGTGCTACTTTTCGCAGCAGCGTTTGAAATGTGCTACTGCTCGTGGCGAAATGTGAATCGTGCTTGTTCTCGTGATAGATTGAAATATGCTGCTCTTTGTAAAAAAAAAATAAAATATGCTACTTTTCGTAACGCACATCGATATCTGGATAAACTCAAATAAAAGATACTACAGTATTGTCTCGTTACGGGCTCGGTTTGGTGTACACGATGTGGACTTTTCGCTATTCCCACCACTTCTGTCTCACTCTTGTCCGGCGAAGGCGAGAGCGAGCGAGAGGCACTGAAAGCGAGCGAGGGCGGTACGAGACAGACGACGGAATGATGTTTTGTCTCGCTCCGTCTTTCGGACGCATGACACTCCGTCCTTTGCGTTCGCGCCCGTCGCGCAGGCAAAGCGTCCCATCTCGCTCCCCCCTTCGGCCAGAAAGAAGCGAGAAACGAACACTGGGAATTAGGGCTCTGTTCACGATACGGGCTCAACGCCGGTCCCGACCAGCGAGGAGTTGGGCTGTTCGGCGGCGGCTTGTAATCTCGGTTGGAGAGGTATACAGTGTTGATAAAATGTAAAACATGCCGTTTTCAGTATTCAGTAACATACTGCTGAGATATTCCAGATTAAATGGAGTTCAAACACGGTATAAATCGGATTATTTCTAGAACTCCATTTGATAATTAAATATAAATGTAACATTTCTAATCTAAAAATGCTCAAAATAATCCGATTTATAACGTGTTTAAATTCATTTTTATCTGGAAAATCTCAGCAATATGTTACTGAAACGTTCATGCCGATACGATAGAAAATGTGAAAGTTTTACATTCCATTAAAACAAACAAAAGGGACAATCATTGAACAATCATATTATGTTTTTATGAATTATATAAAATTTATTATTTTGTAATAGAAAAATTAATAATTGTTAATAATGATGGGGCGGCTTCCTCCACGGCGCCCCCCTCGGCGCCCTCCTCGGCGCCATTCAGCGTACTTGAGGCGCTTCAGCTCCTTCTTCATCTGAAACAGTAGCATAAAAATTACATTTTCTAGTTCTATCCGTATAGACCGAGAGCTGGCTACATAGGGGTCAACGTGATTCAATGCAGTCACAATTCTTATTTAAAAATGTTGGATTAGTGTTGCCGAATACTATACATCCGGGGAACTAACGCGGGGGTGGACGGTCAAACAGGTAAAATTTCTAGCTCAATAACGTCATTCTTGCAGTTCTGAAATTTCATATACTTATTGTTTACGCATTTAATAAACGATATGCAAAATGACAGACCACTAAGTGGGGGATAAGACCCTGGCAGACGTCGATGAAAAATGCGATAAGTGGCTCGCGCGCTAGTGCAAGGTAGAAGTATACATCTGTTTCTCCCTTGAGTGCAAGTGAGTGGGATCGCCACCGACCGCATATTGGAACGGTAGCCGTACGGCAGCCTTTAGGGCTGTTCCAATATGCGGCCGGTGGCGATCCCACTAGTGCAAGGGAGAAACAGATGTATACTTCTCCCTTGCACTAGCGCGCGAGCCACGTATCGCGCTTTTCAACGACGTCTGCCAGGGTCTTATCCCCCACTTAGTGGTCTGCCATTTTGCATATCGTTCATTAAATGCGTAAACAATAAGTATATGAAATTTCAGAACTGCAAGAATGACGTTTTTGAGCTAGAAATATTACCTGTTTGACGTCCACCCCCGGTTAGTTCCCGGGACTGACGCGGCAGACCGGCGATTTCGTATTCGGCAATACTAATCCAACATTTTTAAATAAGAACTGTGACTGCATTGAGTCACGTTGACCTCTGTGTAGCCAGCTTTTAGACTAGTACATATGGACCGTTATTTTTGAAAGTGGTATAAGTCCATTTATTCATACATTGAGATATTTAAGGGTTTGCGTCTAAATCAACTTAAAAATATTCGCATTCGTTAATTAAATCGGGTAATGTTTTTAAAACTATAAACTTGTTAAATTTTATTATGGAATAATAATCAATAAAAATGTTAAAGAAAATATACGATTTTTTAGCTACAGATCGACTTATACCACTTTCAATAAAAATACACACATTCAACATAACTTACTTTCGCCATATCTTTTCGTAATTTGTCCGCCTCTTCCTTCTCCTTCTCTCTCTCTCTCTCTTTCTTCTCCTCCTCCTCTCTCTATTTCTTCTCCTCCTTCTCTCTCTCTTTCTTCTCCTCGTTTTTTTCTTTTGCCTCCCCAGACACAGTCGGGAGGGCATCTTTCGTCTGGAAATGAAATGATGAATGTATTATTTTATGGCAAATAGTAAGATTGTACAGCGTGATTTTCTCGCTAGGGCCCTCAAAGACAATGCTGCCAATAAGCCGCGTCTCGCTATGTTTCGTGGAAGTGACGAATTCCACGTTCTGCATTTCTCAACAGATCTTTGCGAAAATAGCGTCAATCGATGTCGTGCCGATGAAAATGGCCCTACGCTAACTTCGTTAAAAATAGTCCGAATTCATTGGTATCACTGCCATATCGGTTCGATGAAGAATAAAGAATTTTTTAATACGCCGTAGTGAATCTCGTCGCGAGCTACGACATCCACGAAACTCAGCGAGGCGCGGCTTATTGGCGACATCGCTTTTGAATACTCCAGCCAGAGAGTCACTCTGTATAATATAGTATACAATATAATACTTACATTTTCCGAATTCTGCATTTCTCTACACTACAATCGACTAACTGCGTCGTCCAGGTTCCCTTGCTTGCAACTGACCGGTTGGCAGAGATCGACGGGCTCCAGCTAGCGCTGCTGGAGGGGGAAAGACCTACATGCATGATGTTCGACGAATTATTGAAACAAACTTTTACTTTTATACCAAACTTACCGAAATGTCTGCGATCATTTGTTACAGGCGGACTTTTTACCAAATTACTGCAAACATGGTGTATGACAAATGGAATAATAAGTACCATATTTCAGATAAAGTTTTAACAGCTTATAAATCTACAGTAAAATTTTGTACACTTATAAAACAACAAGTATTAAGTATTTCCTAATGTATTTCATAATGTGTTACAGATCCACACTGCCTACCTCATATTTCGTTATGAGCGACCTGGCAAAATTGTAGGAAGACCGTCACTGGAGAAGAGGAATTACACCGAATGAAAGAAGATAATATTATTCTTCGAACATTATATACTATATATTATATACATTATATATTATTATTCTACACTTTTTTTATCTGTAATTGTCCATTTCAAGGGGGCGAAAGCTTCAATGTCGTATTTCAATTCTCCAATGAAGTTGGATTGATTTATTGTGATGACTGTAACTTGATTAGAGACAAAAAAGTATATAAAAAAATGTTCTGTTAAACGATTTTATCAAAAAGGCACTAACAACTAAAAAATAATTCTATTCTTGTACTACAATTTCGATGGTGTTTTTTAACTTTAAATAAAAACGTGGAGCAGCATATTTCATAACAGAATATGAATCAATTTAGTACTTACAGCATCAAGTGTCGAAATGAATTTGTTGCGAGATATCCTGTTCCACGATTGTATTTAAAGTGAAAATACATCATCGAAATTGTAGTATAAGAAAATAATTATTTTTTAGTTTTTAATGCATTTTTAATAAAATCGTTTATAATAAATTGTTTTATTTTCTAGTTTTTAGTGTTCGTGGATTTACATTTCACAGCTCAAACTTCTTTACAAATATCTTTTATTGCTGTATGCAGTTTAACAGTTTGCTTGAACACTACAGTGCTATAAGTTCGTAAAGAACACAAGTGGTTGATTTTAAGTCGATTGGATTTGTGGTTATGGGTTATTATTTATTGGTGACTGTTTAATTTTTTCGCCCCCTTGGAGTTTTTTTTTTCATAATTTTGTATTGTCATTCAAACTACGCACCCCTGCAAAGTTTCAAGACAATTGGATGATTGGAAGTGGATTAAAATTGAGTTTCCAGATTTGAATCAAACTTACAAACAAGCAGGGGATCGTAGCTGAATAAAATCGTTTAAAGAGACATCCCAAAATATACGTATTGTTAGTACTGATATCTAGTTTATATTGATAAATTTTTACAATCGTGGAATAACAGTTCCGAAGAAAAGCATGTACAAAGGTATTGAATTGAAATATACTTTTGTCCAAATTGAAGTTTTAAAAAAATGATTGTGTTATACCAATTTGTATTTAAACAACAGACAATTTTTGTTGAAAACAAGGAAAATTTGATGTATAGTTAGATAAAAAAAAGCGTCATATGCTTTTAGAAGAATTATAGCATTTATAGATTTCATTACGATCGGCGTGTTACACTTCGGTGATGTGCCTTATTCAAATTGTATGCTTTGAAATTGCACATTGATTATACAAAATATTACATCCTTCTACGTATAAATAAAAACTATTGATACGCAAATTAGTATTGTTTCATTGATATGTTTCCTAACCCAGACCCAACCTCTCTATCTTTCATTATTGCTATCCTCCTTTACGTTCAGCGAGACTCTGACGCTAGACGCAGCTCTCGAGCCGTATTCCTTCAAGACTTCTCGATAGAAAGAGCTGTGGCAACAGCGCGATAGAGACAGAGAGAACAGAAAATGTGGCAACTATGCGTAAAAAATTCGTCTACATAGAGTAACTGGAGATGTCACCTCTGTAGGAGTTCTTTTTATCGACCGCAGTAGTTTCATTAGGATCCGTCTGTTTACTGGGGACGCTTCGATCGATTCGGACAATAACAAAAATGAGACGGCACCCTTAATGCGGACGCAGGTAGTAGGTACCAAATCTGTCGCCATGTTCTGCACGAATCTGCTGCCAATCTACTGGCATATTGCGATCAGTTTGCTTTCGGGGTTGATACTATGACAACGATAAAGAGAAGGTATACTAATAAGGGAAAATCCCGAACCTGGAAATTCAAAAAATTCTGAAACGTTGTGGATATGTAGGAGATTTCCTCCTGATTACAACGCAAATTTTTTTGCTGCCCGAAATCACTTTAAGGGGGTGCAATTAACCCCTGAAAATTCGGCTATTTTCGGATTTTATTTTCTAACTCGCAATCTGCAAGAGATAGGAAAAAATCTCAAGACAAAAGTTACTTCTTTTAATTAGATCTATCAAATAGTGAAAGTTTATTCAATTATTTAAACAATTAGAAAAAAGTTATGAACAAAAATATCAATAATGTTTTCTAAAATTCGTTTTTTCGTGTGAAATCAGAACTGGATGTTTAAATAATTATGAAACAGCATAATCCATATTTTTTCCATACAATTTCAACTTTTGTTGTATCGCTGATATGTGTTTCTCGACAATTTTCCGACCTTGTATTATTGTTTAATTACAATGTGCAGCTAAATGCAAGGAATAATATCATTAAATTACAGTCTCTTATTTATAATCAGCTTTCATCACCAAAGTATCACAATGTGTTTGTTTACGCGTGGTATAAAAGTGGATATATTGTTGAGAAACCAAATCGTTTTGAAAATCCAGTAGATTTCGCTTTTTCACAACAAAATTTCATACATCCACCTCGTTTTTCCATATGCGTGTTGTAACCAATATCTATGTTTCCAACATTTTTTTTTAAGAGTTTCATCACCATGAAGAGTAATTCATAATAATCACACCACACAAGTGTTTTCAAAGTTATCTGACTATATTGAAAAGGCGGCATTATCTCGACTGTTTTGTAAGCAAATAAGAGAAAAGTTCGATAATTATATTAAACATAAAAAGTTCTAATAAGGATAATATCTAACAGTTCCCTTCTTCTCCTCTATTTCCACCTGGTATATTTGCCCCATGTGTAATTAGAGACAAAATTATATACATTGTCTTACTTTTTTTCTACACGTTGAGTATTATTTCCTAATAAACGTTAGAAGAACAATGCCTTTTTTACAGTAGCGTATTTTGCGCGTTGAGAAGGGAAAATGTTTGAAAGAAGCCATATGGCGCCAGAGAACCCTTTGATCAGGAAAAATTGTTAATGATTTCACAACTATTATTTCCTAATTAACGTTAGAAAAACATTGCTTGTCGTGCAGCTTCAGGTACGTTACAATGGGATCTAGAAGTCCTTTGATTGTCGAGGAACACATATCAGCGATACAACAAAAGTTGAAATTGTATGGAAAAAATATGGATTATGTCGTTTCATAATTATTTAATAATTCAGTTCAAATTTCACGCGAAAAAAAACGAATTTTAGAAAACATTATTGATACTTTTATTTATAACTTTTTTCTAATTGTTTAAATAATTGATTAAACTTTTACTATTTGATAAATCTAATTAAAAGAAGTAACTTTTGTCTTGAGAATTTTTTTCTATCTCTTGCAGATTGCGAGTTAGAAAATAAAATCCGAAAATAGCCAAATTTTCAGGGGTTAATTTCGCCCCTTTAGAGTGATTTTGGGCAGCAAAAAAATTGCGTTGTAATCAAAAGGAATTTCCCTACGTATCCACAAAGTTTCAGAATTTTTTGAATTTTCGGGTTCGGGATCTTCTCTTGTAAGGTGCAACACTCTGACCAAGAAACCAGTTTTAGAGAGAGACGAAATGACACAACCAATTTAAATGTAAATTCGGTATTCGGAAAGAGGAGGGATTAACATGAAGCGATAATAAGACGAAGATATTCAGCTCCCTATATAACCAATTTAAAGGGACAAGCCAACGAAGAACTTCAAAGATACTGCTCGGAGTGTCGCCTCTTAGTATACTTTCTCTTTGACAACGATCTGTTTTTTTTTAAAAATAATTATCCTCATATAATTTGTTACAAAATATACATTTGTACCTATTACATGCTTGTCTGTTCCTTGACCCCTTCGTTAAGTTTCCACATATAATATACGTAAAATATACATTATAGATACTATTTTCTCGCGAACGTTTAATTTCCTGGAACCCTACAATATCCAGTCCTGTCATTTGTCATTGATTTATAACCTGTTCTAAAGGATCAAATGCTCGTTTAACATTAATTTAGCGTTCCCATTACAGGAAAAGTACGAAGAGATACCTACATACAAGCACAAGAAAAATTTGTAATCAAATATTTACTTCCAAATGAATACAAGAAACGTAGATCATTACTATATTCGTAGGATTTTATCAAAGTCCAGAACTTCCGATTCCTTACCCTAATCTCACTAAGAAAGACTTGCATTATAAACTCGTATCCGCGGCGATAGAGCACTAAAAGTGACTAGAAATTACCAGAAACCTCGTGATTTTTTTTCTCGTTATCACAGAAATGATCTCAACGAAGCTGAGACTCAGCTGTGGAACGACCTTTATTTGTATAGTTCACACATATAGAGGTTTGCGGAATGTTTGTCCACAAGTTTTGTCTCTTGATAAACGGCTACAAGCCAAAATCAGTGTACGTATAACCAGCGTAACTCGAGTTTACGAATGTGGGTTGCAGAACAAGCGTAGGTGATATAGTAGTTACTGAAACGGGGGGAAAGGCGGCATGGAAAACGCGGATCAATACTTCGATTCTGGAAGAGTAGAGTGCTGCTTCCGGTCGCCAAACACGCGCGTGCGGCTCAAGCTTACAACGGTGGCTCCGAGACCAGTTCTTCGGGGTGCCTTTCCGTCGTTGTTTCTTGCCACCACTCGACAGACTTGGTAAGTTCTGCTCTAATGTTATACGTGTTTTTTTTACCTTTCTGACGCTTATGTCACCAGAAATTGGTAATTTCGAGAAACATATTTTTAAAATCATGATGAAGATTACGAGAGCGTTGAATACCAAGATTATTGCACTTAGAAGAGTAAATGATAGTCGAAATATGGTATTTGCTAGTGCGTTTTACAGCGAGGATGATTCCTTTCCGCTATACTTATTTAATGTTTTATACTTATTTAACTTTATGTTTACCGCAAATTGTGATTAATTAGGGTTTCATTGAAATTATTCTCATATTATGTAATAACATCACATGATAGTTAAAATTAAGCTATATAATATTAATAGCTTGAGATAGCAGATATTGATAGGTTAAATGATTATTATACAAGGTGTCTCGCTATATAACCAATGAACTTTACCAAAATGTTTGGCACATCATGTTGAAACAAAAGATCATATAAATTATAGACTACCCAAATATGCTGACTGTTAATGGACACAAAATACTCATCTATTATCCCAGACTACACATTCAAACTTTATTTATGAAGATGATGTACGAGAGCATATCCCAATATGTAAATCAATGAGTATATTGCTTCACATTTGGTAATGGAAACAAACCACTAATTCTTTAACATTCTGTACATTTTGAAATGTAAAATAATTAGGAACTCTACCATTAAAAAATAATCAAAGTATACGAGGCATTATGCATACCCTGATAGCAAATTTAGGGAGCAGAATCTGACATCAAAACCGTAGTCGTCTGTGTCCGCATTTGGCTGTGTTTTGAGGTGCAGAGCCTGATGTCAGATCGGCAGCAGATTCGCAGCAGATTCTGCCGTCTGCTATGGTTCTGATGTCAGACTATACGCTCTCATGCCAGAGCCAGACCCTGCTACCAATCTGATGTCAGACTGGAGACAGATGGTTATCAGGGTAGTGAATAAAAATAGAGTAGTCCAAATGTAGAAACAGATGAGTATTAGCAACACTATATAACTTTGTTAATAGTTAGCAAACTTAATATCAAGAAAATATAATGATTGTGTGAATAATAAATGGAAGTCGATCCATTATGTATATAATATTTTTGTTACAAAATCTCCTGCCAAACATGCAACAAGTTCATTGAGTAACTGTAAAAGCATAATGTTTACTAAGCCAAAAGAAAATATTTAATATATAATAACTCCAACTCGTCTACTTATCTAACACACAACATCTAATAAAAAACAAATTTTATTTCTCCGCACATACATATAATGGTACATCAATTATGCCTTATTTTAAAATATATACAATTCACATAAGACATTTACAATATACCATTTATTGCTAGTTTGTAGATAAATATACTGGAAATCATGTGTTGGATCCTGTTCTTCCTGATGGTTGTTGCTGCCCAAGCAATAGCATACTTACCTCCTCCCATGAAGGTAACCATGAAATTTCAAGTTTACGTATCTCCAATTAAAACAATCCTTTCATTCCACCTTTGGTTCCAGGAGGAGCAATTGTTTACTGACACCCTCCTACGTGAATTGATCAATCAGATGGGAAATGAACTTGTGGACGCTGCTGACTCGTATATGGAATATCAGGATAAACCAAAAGAGATCTCCCTCGAGTTACCAGCTGATTACGATGGCATTGACACCTTAAACCCTAATCCTAGCATTCGCGACCAGGAGTACTTACAGCATAGCACACTTTGGAGTCACCACCATATGAACAATAATAATAAAGAGACATATAAGCAGAAAGGAAAGTTCGGAAGTATGCAGAATAGTAAGGATGAGAAAACTGAGAACACATTGCCAGCATATTGCACACCACCGAATCCTTGTCCAGTTGGATATACGAGTAAGTAACTCATAAATTATAATTTTACTGTCCAAGATGAGGGTAGAATTATGGTTTACATAGATTTGAAACACTTGTCATAAATTATCTCTAAACAAAATAATAACAATGACTTTCAAATTTATTTTTCTCTTAAATCTTACTACTGTTCCTGTTTAGTATTAATGAAGACATGAAAAGATCTATCCTTTTCTTATAATTTAAAATATTTCATAAATCATAAGCACTGCACCTCTTGTACCTAATAAATAATATACCAACTTGATTGTAACACAATTCAGTTATTGGCAATAAGTAGACTATATTTTTAGAGAAAAATAATTTCTAAGATAATATATGGTGAACTACAAATTATAGGCATAAACAAAAACTAGATAAAGAAAGTTAGAATAAAAGGATAAGAAAACCTACCTCGAATATTTTTTATTCTGGAATATATGGTTTACACATTTTACTAATAGAATAGTAGAAAACGACGGAACAGTTATATTTCATACCAATTAATCCGAAAAATCTGATCTTGGAAAATATTTATTATACCGTATTTATAAATGTACACCTATTTATGTCATAAACATTTCTTTTTATCATCAGAAACAGAAGAGATAATTAGATGCTCTAGTTGTAGTAGGATCTCTTATATTTCGCGGTAAAAAGATTGGTATCTGGGGATTGAATAATTGAACGGTTATGTTGGTTGAGACACAGACTAGGTATACAATAGACCTCTTATCCTATTGTCTTCAGTGTCTCCGTTCTGAAGTACCGATATTTTGATAGCGAATTCGGCAACCTGCACTAGTAGGCACTGAGTGCGAGTTTTCTCGCTTTCAATTGGCTAAAAGTCGCACTCAGTACGCACCAGTGCGACCGTCCGATTTCGCTATGAATCAACTACTGGTTTCCGAGCGCCCTCTCCGATTTTTGAGCGGTGGGTGCGGGAAACATAATGTGTTTCTAGCATTGACACAGGTAAAGTTATAGGTATCACCGAGAAAAGTATAGAAGTTGTGTTATACAGGGTGTCTCACTAACTCGGTTCATCTAAAAACTCTATTATTTCAAGTAATAAGCGAAAATATTATTTATAAAAGTTGTATGGTTGTAAGAAACACAAAACACGGTGGAACTAGTTTCTTTACAGGGATAGATCGGATGTGGAGATCAATTTTATTTTTCAAATGGACTGTCAAATTATTTATCGTCAAATTCAATAGAATAGGGAATTCTGAGTATGAAAGTACTAAAGTGTATTAATCCTAAAACTTATTATTTCTGCGATATTCAACATTGTCCATCCTATTACTTTGATTATAAAACATATTCGAAGCTATGTTCAGTTCATTTCGGACAGCCGGCCGTTGAATGCGGAAATAATAAAATAAAACAATAAATACGAACGCGAAAGGACGCTTTTTTACTCTTGAATGTATAAACATGACATGTGAGGCGTGTGTAATAAACCAAATGAACGAAACTTAATATAAATTCAAACACATTGATATATTTATTAAAACACGATACAGAAATTAAACAAATAATTCAATTTATCACGCAGCAGATTATAATGAATATTCCAACCAGCTCAAACAATTTTTTGGAAGTATTTGAAGCATTCGTAGTGTATATATTATATCGAACTTGGTGCGACTTTGTTTTTCAGCTACCTGTCTTGCCTCTTTTAGCTATTTCACACCTCCAAGGGAAAGGGCGACAGCAAGTCATATAGCACATTCGGGAACCTGCACTGGTGCGCACTGTGAGTGCGAACTTTTTCAGTGCGACACCATGCCGCACATTCGGGTGATTCTAGGGGTGTGTTTCAATTCACGCATTATGCGCATAGACTGCAGAGAAAACCGTTCCGTTTCAGGCTATGCGTGCATTCGTGTCGTTGGTAGCACATAGGATTCTCTAGAATTCTCCCACTTTTAGCGCATGAAGCGTGCAGTTCATGCGCGCATGCGTATTTGTCTCTTTACGTACGCTTTGAAAAACATAGACCAAATTATGTGGTCCCCTCCTCGAAATGGCAGAAAATATAACCTACATATACGCTACATGACGATAAATGTTTATTGGATATTTCGTTCTTTTACGCTACATTTGTCAACTTTTTATAACTTAACATCTTTCCAAAATATTATTGTTACGCAGCAACGGTATCTTTATGAAATCGGGTATAAGGTCAATGTCCCTATTTCTAATCATGTAAGAGTTCTGCTATCGTATAAATAGATTTTTATTATTTATTTATGCAACAATCGACAAAAAAACTTATTAGACGTAATATTTAACCTTCCCTTTACACATAAAACAAACAAGAAGTATTTTTAAAAACATTTTAACCTAATAATAGTCGATTTAATATGAAGTATAAAATATCTATTTTTGCTCAGCGAAAATGCACGCATTTTTGCTCACGAGCGTGTCACCCATTTTCTGCTTACATATCCACCTGCGATTTATCTTCCAATTGAAATATCTATAATTATATTTTGGATAACACAAATAAATAAAATTATTTAAAGTTTTAAAATGTCTTTTATTTACAAAAATATAAAATATTTATAATAAAATCTGCAACGAAAATAATTTTCAAATTGCCAATACAACATTTTTCCGTTTCTTTAGTTTAATTTTCTCTTCATCTGTTTCTTTCTTAATTTTTACATTTTCAAGTCTTATTTTCTTTCTTTCTTCTATTTGTTCCTCTTTTTCTTTTTTCATCTCCATTTTTCGCTTCTGATATTCTCTGCATGTATCAGAAGTAGCTACAGCTGGAATTTTCTCCCTTTTTATTTTTGTTTTATTTTATTTGATAACTTTTCGGAAAGTTGCAGGAATCAATGTATTATTATTATTAACTGTAATTAATTAGCGATATATTTATAAGTAATTATTTTACATATTTTTTAAAAAAATACTTATGTACCATTTTTATTTGGACATGCATTTTCATTAGATACTGCAGTGTTACAATCAATTATTAAGACATGTAAAGAAATATCTGATTTCTCTTCTGTGTTTTAATCATTTTTAGATTTTACTTGTTCTAGCTCCGTAATTTCAGTCAAATGGGCATTTTTGTGTTATTGCTTCCAACTTTGTTACAACGTAAATTTATGCTTTCTCTTCAATTTATATAAAAAAAACTAGCAAATGTGTAAGTTGCTAAACTCATAAAATTCATAATTTTATAGCGTTTCTTGCTTATATAGCCGGAATTACCCTGCTTCCCCCTGTTTACAGTATTCGAATACGAAATACAGAAGCACACGTAAAGCGACAAATATGCATGCGCGTAATATGCGCATTAGCTCCCCATGCTTTGATTTTCTGTAGTTGTTGCACGCATCATGAGCTAGAAGTTGGAGGATTCTAGAGAATTCTACGAATCAGGTTATGCCGTCTTTGCACACGCTGCATGAAACGAAACCAACGCAACGGACCCAAGTTCGAAGCGAACATCACATCTAGAAAGTTTTAGGCAGGATCGAAACGGAAGATGAGAAAGGAAGCAAATACGTGGCGCGCATTGTTATTTATTAAAGGCTTTTACTGCTAAGTTTTTCGAACGTGTTCTTATAATGCGAACGTTACAGCTATACTCTAAAGGCAGGGTCCCACTAATGCAACGGTGCGCCGCGCACGACGCTTTCGTCCACTTGAAAGGGTCTAATTTATGTGGCCCCGCGCACGAAACTGGCCGACGCTCTGCCAGGCGCGCACGCCAAAGATAGTGGAAATTCTAGCCTGCTTTTCTACATCTTGCTTTCTTTATCTACATAAAGCTAACGCCGGCGGTTGGGTAAGTAGCCGAAATAACACCTTCACACTTCATACTACTTGAGATGTTTGAAGGGATTTACTACGTCGCAGTCACCGATTGCAGGAAACTGGGTCTGAAATGAAATGAAGGAAGTTCTCTGCCGTGGCTTCCCTCCCACAGTTTCGCCACCACTTTTAACATCGCTCAGCTATTCGCTATCTCGGCGTCCTGTTTATTTTTTTCTCACACGATATGAAATTGAGGGTAGTTACCATTGCAACCAATAGTGAAAATACGAACGCTCTTTGTTTAAATAATGTGAAAAAGGTGGGCCATAGGGAGGAGATTAGGTATATTATGACGAAATGGACCAGCATTCCTCCAAGACGCTAACTTTCTACACCTGCACAGGAAATACACGTGTATCATTTCCTCTGATTAATTCGCATTTCTGAAATGAGTAGGCAAGTATGGACTGGTGTGCGTACTGAAAGTCCCGAAATACCTGGCTTATAGAGGATCTCATAAATGCTGTTACTTTATTTCATACTGAAACATCTGTTTTTAAGTAGCTACCTACATTTAGTTTACCTGAAACTACTAAAAGTGGTTTATGACTTAGAAAATGATTAATATTTGACTACCGTACATCCACAAATGTCGAGATATTTCCCTGGCAATGTGATAGGAAACGAAATTACAATAACACATTCACTGCTGTGGCGGTCACCGGCGGCCAACGCTTTGACAGTAAGTAAGTACATAATGTCATTACGAGTAATCTCAAATGGTGAATGCATCATTGCACTATTAAATAGTTTACTTTTTGGAACGTATGAAAGCCCCTGGCGTGAACGGTAAAGCATATAGAAGTTACGGAAGAATGATATGTTTACACCTAAGATTTTCTTGCAGGATGAATCAAAGCAGTAACTTAATTGTGTTTGAGAAATAGAATAATTTGAAACTGATAAAGGTAGGCAACTACAATTCAGTGTCACATATCTGCATATATAGTATATTAAAATTATGCAATGTCTAGAAACAAGTATACCTATCGCAGCAGTATAATTTTTGCTATTTACAGTAAGAATTATCATGTTATTGCTTGCTTTAATATATAAACTAAATAATCGACCATAAATACACATATGCAAGTGATATGTAGGAGTAAAGAGTACATTTGCGTTGAAAAAAAACACATTTTTTTCAGTCTTTTCGACGATGTGCGGCGTGCATTCGCGTGCGCGCGTGGTAGAGAAATCCCGGCATAGCACGCACACGATCGCTTTCGACGCGCGCGTCGTCGTAAAACTTGATCCTTTCAAGTGTTCCAAACTGCTCGAAAATCTGAGAAACTCGTAAATTTGACCCGTGCGCGGCGCGCAGTTGCACCAGTGAGAACGTCTTTCTGCAACAAATCGGCCTTGCGCGTTGAAAAAAACGTGCGCGGCGCGCCGTTGCACTAGTGGGACCCTGCCTTAATCTAGAAGACGTACGAGAGCCTGCGATTGTATTCAATAGCCTTCAAAACCTTCAATTTACCCCGGGCGCGGATAATAAATAACTTAATTTTTCCTTTACACATCTGCTTACCAAATTACGCCGGGTAAGCAGCAGTTCGTCCAGGAAAACTCATAAAATATGGTCTTCGCTTTCAATAATTGCCGCTGTTCAAGAAGAATAGAAAAACTCGGGTTGAGAAAATCCAGGAACCAATAAAGTCATCAAATTTCGTTAGGAGTCGGTCCCCGATCGTTAGGACGAAGTGACCGATGTAGTTAGGAAGCGTGCTTCGACCACCGTCCAAAAGTCTCGAATTAAATCCAACTGCATAGCTAATTGTAAGTATGTTTGAACATTCCCGCGCAACCTCACGAGCATCAAACGCATTGAAAACCGTTCCGTTTCGTTACTGCGGTTCATGCGCTGTTGGAAAAGGAACGCTATGAATGCACGCAGCGACTGCGCTGCGGTCTATGCGCATAATGCGTGAATTGAAACGCAGCCAGTGTCAGGTCTAGTATCACCCGAATGTGCGGCATGATGTCGCACTGAATAAGTTCGCACGTAGTGCACACTAGTACAGGTTTCCGAATGTGCTATAAGTGATAGCACGTAAATTTATTTTACATGATTGTCTTACTTTTGTTAATAATAATTGGGATAGCTTTTTTTAGGTTATATTCAGGATCGTAAGGGGCTGAATAAGGTTGGGTCGGCAGGGCACTACAATGGTTTGCAGCACTATGTCGGTGCGTCATCCTTTTAATGGGACTGTAAAAGGCCAACATCAACTCGAACTATAGCCCGACCATCGCAGTCAGCCTATACATTTTTTTAGGAATGTTGGGACTCGGGGATCCCGACTCCTGCAGTCCTTTCCTCCATGCCATATGGCAGTCAATCTGTCGGTCTGCACTTCTCTAAGCGCTATACGTTCTTCAACATTTGGAGTGCTGGAGGATCAGTATGGACATACTTAAAACGAAAGTCGCGCGCGTTTCAAATTTCACTTTCCACATTTCTCATCCTACGTTAATGCAAATAATTCGAATTGGCTGGTGAGGTCTTCCCGATGAAAATGAGCTCAAACACAACATAAATCAGACTGTTTTAAGGATTATTATACTAAAAATAGTCCATTTCTGCACTCCTTTTCCAATAATGTAGTACGTTCGATTTATGGTTCAAGATCGAGGTTTAAGGATCTGTATTTCGATTATGTTTTACCTAATTGTGCAGGGTAACACGCGTAAGTTTTAATACCTTAATTTAATATATCTAAACCTCCGCACACGGTCAGTTTTAATCAGTTTGGTCTCAAGTGAATACTGACGCGCACTCATCCCTCCTTGTATTTAAAGCGGGGGTGAAATCAATTATTTTCATAATCCACTTTAGAAAACAAGTAATTTTTGTTTGAAACATTTTTTCTTAAAACCATTTCTCGATGTCTAGATGCTAGAAGACAGGCCGGAGGAAGAAAGGTCGGAAGCAAAAATGGTTCCAAAATGAGAAATAAAATTCACATTTAGAATCCTGATCTGCAGGGGTATCTTTCACACCACTTGGGTTTTCCCCAACCACTTACCCGATGACCGTCTACCCAGATTATTGTTGCCGCGACCCCGTCAACCATTCTTTGCGCGCTGCCTGACAACTGACTCCTGCGACAATCACACACCCCAATAATCAGTCACATCGAAATAACATCACACGTCACTCTTTCAAACAGTACCTGTTCATTCTCCACATTCATTATACAGTGTGTAGAAAAATTATTGGCCTTGGCTCTTAGGGGGTGAATCTACACCTATGGATCGGTGGACATTTGTAAAAAAAAGTGTCCGCGAAATTGTTTATAACATTGAAATTTAATGTTAAATTTTTTTACAGTAGCGTATTTTGCGCGTTGAGAAGGGAAAATGTTTGAAAGAAGCCATATGGCGCCAGGGAACCCTTCGATCAGGAAAAATTGTTAAAGATTTCACAACGACTTGATTGTGTAGAGTTACACGCATAGACATGAGCCCACCACTACTTTGCTGCTTGGTACGAGACATCATAAGATTACCATAATTTATTAATCATTTTTTAATTAGTTATTATAGGAAGTGTTCAAAATGATAAATGAAAGTGTATCTCTGTACACAGAGTATTCCGGGTATACAGTTGAAAACAATCGAAAAAGTTGAAAAAGTTAATATAAACCCATGTCCGCAAATAATTGATTAGGGTATTATAAGATAGCAGAGATTCGTTACATCGTAAGCGAAGTATGCTTCTCCGTTGTATGGGTCTGTAGAGGTACTGATTGATAAACAAATGCAGAAATTTTTATTTGCCTTTTAAAAATGCAGTATTAATTTGACATCGGGAAACCCTGTATCTAAATTATCACCGCTATTATAACTTTCATTCCTATCGCTTGTAGCACTGCACTCTTATTTCATGCTTAGCCGTTAACGTTGGATACGACACGCAAATGGTAATGGGGCTCTAGAGCCCCAAAATCGATGACACAGAAGACAATAGGGTGAAAGGTCTATTCTATACCTGGTCTGTGGTTGAGATTTAACCACGCAGATTGTCTTTCCAATTCTCTTAAATTTGTAGCTCCAAGCCTGACGATCATAGTACGCGTTTCTTGTAATTATTACCCGTCAAAGTGATTTTGACTGATAATTTTTTGATTAGTAAAAAGGAGTAAGTAGAATTTATAATGATGGAACGGCGAGATTAGTCGTTCGGAGCGATTAATCTGCAGATACACCTACAGGAGTGGTGGTAATGCGCGCGTGAACTGATGCCAGCGCCAAGCCAGCTAAGTGGCCCCAATGCGAAGCCAACCACAATCAACCAGCGTCGACAATCTATTTCCCGGCGACGCTGGTTGACCATGGTTAGCTTCGCGTTGGTGCCACGTGGCTGGTTTGACGCTCGCGTCAGTTCACTCACACATTACCACTACTCCTATAGGTGTTTCCCCTTTATCACTGCACATTAATTGCTCCGAACCCTGCCTCTGAACAAAGTTCCGTTTAGTTACCCACTAGTTAAGTGTTATCAGCCAGATAGCAATAGTTGTTGCCAGTGCATTCGGGAGAGAGTGGTGACGCTTTATCAGCGCGTTGCATGAACGCATACATTAATGGCTTGTGGTCGGTGGTGACCACAAACTCACGAGCTTCTAAGAAATATTTTAAATATTTGATCGCTTAAAAAATCGCGGTAAACTCTTTGTCGTAAGTACTATATTTTAGTTGTGCCGGCGTAAATTTTCTGAAAAAAAAAAAACGATAGTGACTTCCAGGACCCTCCAATCATTTGTTCGAGAACAGCTCCCATAGCAAAATGAGACGCGTCGTTCACCACGCGTGTTTCCGCCCCGTTGCAAGGGTGGCCTAATAATGTGGCACGCGCTGTCTCTTCTTTAATGGCTTCAAAAGCCTTTGTAGCTTCCGGAGATCAGGCAAGTTCGCGCTTGACATTTTTTTTCGACTCGCGCGTATATTCATTTAGCGGAGCCTGAGCTTCGACCGCATGAGGAATACTCCTTCGATAGAAATTCACGATGCCTAAAAAACGATGAAACTCTGCCACCGTGCGTGGCTTAGGAAATTTATGAATGGCCTCGACCTTTTCCGACGTGGGCATAATTCCGTTGCGGTTCACGACGTGGCCCAAGAATTGGATTTTAGGAAGGTCAAATTTGCATTTATCCACGTTCAAGTACAGGTGAAACCGTTTGAACCGCTCGACCACAATACGGAGATGCTCCTCGTTCTCCTCTGGGGACGAGGATGCAATGAAGATATCATCCAAGAAGGCAAACACAACATCGAGGTCAGCGAGGGCCCGATGAATGTAACACTGAAACGTTTGTACCGGCGTTTCGCAGTCCGAATGTCATTACCAAAAATTCGTAAAGACCGAACGGAGTGACCACGGCGGTTTTTCTATATCCTCCGTGGCGACCGGAATTTGGTGAAAAGCTCTGTGCAGATCTAAAGCCGAAAACACGGTTTTCCCGTGCAAATTTGTAGTAAAATCGTATAAATCCGGAACTGGGTACTGGTCAGGTACCGTCGCAACATTCAAATGGTGGTAATCGCCCACGACTCTCCAAGTCCCATCCGATTTCATAACTAAATGAATTGGGCTCGCCGACGGGCTACTGGAAGGGCGGCAAATACCGGTCTTACACATTGCCCTGAATTCTTTTTTCACTGCGGTCAGCTTATCCGGCGCGAGACGCCTTGGACGTTGCGCCACCGGGGGTCCTTTGGTAGTTATATAATGTCTTATATCGCACGATTCCCACGGGGCCAGGTGCGGCAACTCGCTCAGTATCCGAATGTACCGACTATCCACTGTTTTTTTTACGGTACTAACCATGGGAATGACAGAAGGCTTCGATACGCCCAAGGTACGTACCTTGGTGAGTGTATCGATCAACCGACACCTCTTCAGATCAACTACTCGGCCATAATGAGCAATAATATCCGCCCCTATGATAGGATACGGAACTGCAGCAACGCAGAAATTCCACGAGATCTCACGGCGAAGCCCGAGATTTAAAACACAGAGCCTTTCACCATAAGTGTCGACCAATCTGTCGTTGGCCGCGTGTAATTTGAAATTTGTGAGCTTCTGGTTAATCTTACCATCAACGGGCAGAGGCGAAATATTTGCTCCGGAGTCGATAAGGTAGTGACGACCCGAATATCGGTCTAATACATGCAGACGGTTACCCATTGCTCGACCTTCGACGCCCGTTGTTGCGAGCGAAGGTCGCTCTAGTTTCCCTGACGCTTGAACGTGCACGACGACTCGTAGCACAACGGTGTGCTTTCTCGCCATATTTTTTATGTGCCCAGCACAGCGTTGGTTCGCGTTTACCACTAGCTGAACGTTTTTGAACTAGGACGCGAGGCACGCCTACCAATCTTTGCGAACAGTTTATCGACTTTGAGATTGAGCGCGGCCAGTTCCGCGGCGACCTTTTCTACTGCAGTCACATTACCACACTCATTTCCCGACTTACTAACGGCGAACGCGGCGCGACCCGGTAAAGACCCGGTGGTCTCGAGTGCTTGATCAGTCAGCTCGGCCAATTTTTGTAAATCCGTGACGTTGGCTGCTGTCAGAATCCCCCTGCACTGTGCAGGCAGTTGTTCAGGGAAAATTGATTTCACTACTGCGACATCCCAACCACTATCATTAAGATTGCGCAGACGGCACAAGATCTGTGACGGCTTTCCATCCGTCAATACCTCCCCTTTGAGAAGCTGTCTCAGACGACTCTCCACGGAACTGGAATACGTCGATAAAATTCGCTCCTTAATTCTTTCGTACCGATTGTCTGGGTTTGTATCAGACACTATGTCCTTAAGGCTGCCGTCCCGGCGGGCCTTGGATATGTGCGTGCGCTCACACAAGCTAGGAAAAGCGTGTACGCATACGCGATGTAGTAAACAAACCGTTTCAACCGTCTTTCGTCCTGGAATCGGCACGGAGAAAGTTTTTGCGGGTATAGTTGCCTCCAGTAGACATCAGTGCAGGGTGGTCTGGTGCGTTTGAAGGCTAATAAGTACCGTACGTTGAAATAATAATGAATTTATGACTCGAAAACTGACAGAATGAGGCTTCCAGGCTTCTCCGTTGGTGGCGCTAATGGTATACTGCAGCCACGTAGAACCACCGTGACGTAAACGCAGGGCCGACGCGAGGTTAGCTGGCGCCCATATGCAAGAAAATTTTTGGTGCATCCAAATTTTTGCACCTGTTTTCTATTTAATACGTTTTGTCTTTACGGGGTGTACATTCCGTTCACGTGGGGGTTGGATTCCTTCATTATTAAGCGTGTGATATAGTTTTTTTGCGTCCCATTCGGCTGGCGCCCTTATGTGGCGCATAACTTGCATAATGGTTCCGCCAATCCTGCCTGTACGCGATGTAGTAAACAAACCGTTTCAACCGTCTTTCGTCCTGGAATCGGCACGGAGAAAGTTTTTGCGGGTATAGTTGCTTCCAGTAGACATCAGTGCAGGGTGGTCTGGTGCGCTTGAACGCTAATAACCACCGCACGTTGAAATAATAATGAATTTCTGACTCGTGTACTGAGACAGACTCGAGGAATGACAGAATGAAGCTTCCAGGATTTTCCGTCACCGGCGTTGATGGTATATTCGCGCCATGTACCATCAGAATCGGTGGAAGACCAAACTAGCCGATAAATGTAGGAAAGACATAGTTGCCGAGACGTATCGAGAGTCGAATCGCGCTGTTGCCGCATTTCCCCTATATCGTCAGGGAGGCTTGAATGAATCACGGCGAAGCGGCTGGATAACAGAGATGGGCAAATATAATATCGACGCGCGTTACAAAAAGTAGCACATTTCATTTGTGTTTTGAAGACTAGCACGCTGCTCATTCTGTCCACGAAAAACAGAATGTTTCGATTTTGTTCTCGAAAAGTAGGATGTTTTCATTCATTGCCACGAAGAATAGCATTTTATGCTGTTTCGCGACCAATGGTAGTACATTTCGATACTTTGCTGCGAAAAATAGCACGGTTTGCCTTTAGCCGCGGAAAATATCACGTTTTATAGAAGATCAACATCGACTGTGAACTGTTTGGAAACTGAAATATTTTACTCTTCAGAAAACAAATAAAACGTGCTACTTTTCGCAGCAGCGTTTGAAATGTGCTACTGAATCGTGCTTGTTCTCGTGATAGATTGAAATATGCTGCTCTTTGTAAAAAAAAAAAAATGAAATATGCTACTTTTCGTAACGCACGTCGATATCTGGATACACTCAAATAAAAGATACTACAGTATTATCTCGTTACGGGCTCGGTTTCGTGCACACGATACGATACGGGCTTGTCGCTATCTCCACCACTTCTGTCTCCCTCTTGTCCGGCGAAGGCGAGAGCGAGCGAGAGGCACTGAAAGCGAGCGAGGGCGGTACGAGACAGACGACGGAATGATGTTTTGTCTCGCTCCGTCTTTCGGACGCATGACACTCCGTCCTTTGCGTTCGCGCTCGTCGCGCAGGCAAAGCGTCCCATCTCGCTCCCCCCTTCGGCCAGAAAGAAGCGAGAAACGAACACTGGGAATTAGGGCTCTGTTCACGATACGGGCTCAACGCCGGTCCCGACCACCGAGGAGTTGAGCTATTCGGCGGCGGCTTGTAATCTCGGTTGGAGAGGTATATAGTGTTGATAAAATGTAAAACGTCACGTTTTCAGTATTCAGTAACATTCTGCTGAGGTTTTCTACATTAAAATGAATTCAAATACGATATAAATCGGATTATTTCTAGAACTGTACTAGATAATTAAATATAAATGCGTAACATTTCTAATCTAATAATGCTAAAAATAATCCGATTTATACCATGTTTAAATTCATTTTCATCTGGAAAATCTCAGCAGTATGTTATTGAAACATTCATGCCGATACGATAGAAAATGTGAAAGTTTTACATTCCATTAAAACAAACAAAATGAACAATCATTGAACAATTATAAATAATATATTTTTAAAATTTGTAAACAATTAAAAATTGTTTATTATTATGGGATTGCCGCCGCGGCCTCCACGGCGGCATCCTCGGCGTCCTCCACCACGCCAGTACTTCAACCGTTTGAGCTCCTTTTTCATCTGAAACAGTACCATAAAAATTACATTTTCTAGTTTTACGCCTACATATGAGCCATTATTTCTTAAAGTGGTATAAGTCCATTTATTCGTACATTGAGATATTTAAGGGTATGCTTTTGAATCAACTTAAAAATATTCGCATCCGTAAATCAAATCGGGTAATATTTTTGAAACTATAAACTTGTGTAATTTTATTATAGAATGATAATCAATAAAAATGTTAAAGAAAATAAACGATTTTTTACCTACAGTTCGACTTATACCACTTTCAATAATAATACAGTATTGTCTCCGTATGTGCTCGGTTTGGTGCACACGATACGATACGGGCTTGTCGCTATCTCCACCACTTTTTTCTCACTCTTGTTCGACGAAGGCGAGAGCGAGATGGAACGGAGCGAGCGAGAGCCACTGAAAGCGAACGAGAACGGTACGAGACAGACGATGGGATGATGTTTTGTCTCGCTCCGTCTTTCGGACGCCTAACACTCCGTCCTTTGCGTTCGCGGCCGTCGCGCAGGCAAAGCGTTCCATCTCGCACTCGGAATTAGGAGCTCAAGGCCGGTCCCGACCAGCGAGCACATACGAAGACAATACTGTACACACACACACACACACACACACGCGCGCGCGCGCGCCCACGCACACGCACGCACTCTCAACATAACTTACTTTCGCTATATCTTTTTTTAACTTTTCCTCTGTTTCCTCCTTCTTCTACTTCTCCTCCTTTTCCTCCTCCTTCTCTCTTTCTTTCGCCTCCTCTCCCTCAGGCAGGACAGTATCTTTCATCTGGAAATGAAATGATGAATGTATTATTTTATGGCAAATAGTAAGATTGTACAGCGTGATTCTCTCGCTAGAGTCCTCAAAGACAATAGTCTAAGAGCTGGCTACATAGGGGTCAACATGGCTCGATGCAGTCACAGTTCTTATTGTTGGATTAGTGTTGCCGAATACGAAATTGCCGGTCTGCTGCCTCAATCCGGGGAACTAACGCGGCAGACCGGCGATTTCGTATTCGGCAACACTAATCCAACATTTTTAAATAAGAATTGTAACTGCATTGAGCCAGCGCTCGGTCTACAATGCCGCCAATAAACCGCGCCGCGCTGAGTTTCGTGGAAGTGACGAATTCCACGTTCTGCATTTCTTAACAGATCTTTGCGAAAATGACGTCAATCGATGTCGTGCCGATGAAAATGGCCCCACGCTAACTTCGTTAAAAATAGTCCGATTTACATGACATGATTTTAATAGGGAGAACGCCAGAAATTCATTGGTATCACTGCCATATCAATTCGATGAAGAATAAAGAATTTTTTAATACGCCGTAGTGAATGTCGTTGCGAGCGTCGAAATCCTCAAAACTCAGCGAGACGCGGCTTATTGGCGGCATCGCCTTTGAATACTCTAGCCAGAGAATCACTCTGTATAATAGTATACAATATAATACTTACATTTTCCTGATTCTGCATTTCGTACTGACGTTCAGTCGCTTGTAACGGATTGACTGCCAGGGATCGACGGGCTCCAGCTACCGCTGATGGAGGGAGAAACACCGACAGAAGCGGTGGTGTGGTACGTGAACTGTGCCTGCGTGCATCAGTCACGCACACATAACCACTGTAGGTGTTTCCCCCCCCATCAGCGGTAGCTGCAGCCCGTCGATCCCTGGCCGTTGCTTGGTTTGTAAAGCGTCATTTGTTCCAGAACGCACCACAGACGAATCTTCGGATTCACGTTTCACGTTCACGGTTCGCCTTTACGTGTTTTGTAACGGGTAGAAGGATTTTGAGTTGTGGTGCGTTGTATTGTGTTTGTGTTTGTGTTGTTTTCTGGGGTAGTGTAAAATGAGTATCATTGGAAATGTGAACATGCAGGACGTGCAAGAAGATATGAACAATAATTCTCCGTATCGTCCGCGAAAATTACGTCCGTACGCAAAGAGATTATCGAAGCGGAAAGTACATCGCCAAAAGAGAAGGTCTTCAGCCCTTCAGAAGAAACAAGAAAACGTAAAAACGGCAAACGACACTGCCGTAGGACAACGTCCAGAAGAAGTAGCCGAGGAGCGTATAGTAGAGGAACCATCAACATCCGATGGACGAAACCATACGCATCAAGAGATAATGTGCTTGCCATGCGATGAAGATACTGATACGGCCAGTTCGAAAGAAACGGAAGAGGCGCTTGAAGACTTTGATATAGAAAGCAACGAAGAAGAAAACTTCGTTATAGAAAAAGTTGCGAAGAACGAGCCGCAAGAGCAATCGCGTCTCCTAAATAGCAACGACATAATGAATTTTCCAAATGTGCTTGCTCAATTGCAAAAAATAGGTAAGCATGCAAAAAATAGGGAAGACTGTGGCATTGAACACCTACGAATAACTGGTGTGAAACGGCGTGGCTTCAAGAGCATCTTCAGCGTAATGTGCACTTTATGCCATTACAAAGCTGAAATCCACAATCAATCGGACGAAGCTGAAGAAGTGGATAGAAATCAGGGCGCCGTTAATGCAACAAATTTAAGTGGAGGCAGCTATGCCCAATTGGAACACACTTTTGCAGGAGTCAACATACGTTGCATGTCGAAGAGAGACTTCGTGAAGAATCAAGATGAATTCGTCAAGTCCGCAATTGCCGCTGCAGAAGAAGAGATGCTAGCAGCGGCTGAAGAAGAAAAATGTTTGGCGATCGAAAGAGGCGACGTTCTTCCCGGATCAGGAACCCCTCACATCCCCGTTGTGGCCGACGGAAGCTGGATGAAGAGATCCTACCGCAGTGGATGTTACGATTCTGCGTCTGGAGTCGGTGTGATAGTTGGCTATCACACGAAAAAAGTTTTATTTTACGGCGTTCGAAATAAAGTTTGCAGAATTTGTCCGATGGCTGCGAAAAACAAGAAAGAACCCGAAAAGCACACATGCTTCAAAAACTGGAACACATCTCGAGCATCGACTGCTATGGAAAGCGATGCTATAGTAGAAGGATTCAATACTAGCGTAGAAAAACGTGGGCTCGTTTATTGTACTCTGATTGCTGATGGGAACAGCAGCGTGTATAAGAAGATTATTGATGCTGACCCATATAAGAGACAGATTCGCGTAAAAAAAATTGAATGCACGAATCATTTGTTGCGAAACTTCTGCACAAAAATGAAAGCGATTGTGAAGAAGACTACACCTGGACCATTGAGGCAAGCTGTGGAAAGTAGCATTCACCGGATACGCACGGACATCGTAAAAGCCGCAAAGTTTAAATACAAGCAGAATGTATCAATCGACGAAAAAACGAAGAATTTGCATGGCGACATAGAGAATGTTCCGAGCCACGTGTTTGGTGAACACAAAGAGTGTGCACAACTAAAATATTTCTGCGATGGAAAGAACAAAGAGAATGAAAGAAACATCGTTCCAGTATTGATGAAAATTGGAGTGTACCAGGACGTAAAAGAAATACTACGTCTACTGTTAGCTCATGCGGAGAGCTTACTCTATAACACCAATAATAACGCTGTGGAAAGTTTGAACGCAATAATTGCTAAGTACATCGGCGGAAAAATATTAAATTTTGCCAAGAGAGGATCGTATACAGGAAGATGTGCTGCTGCTGTCGTGGAGTACAACAGTAACCAAGTGCACTTGCGATTGAATGCGATAATGAAGAAGAAAACGCCCGAGGTTGTGCGCCAAATGGAAGAAAAGAAAAAGAAAGAAAAGGAAAAGAGAGCTGCAAAACAGAAGGAAACGAAGGCTGCACGATATGTACGGAAACAATTGCCCTCGCAGAAAGATTCCGATTATGGACCAAATGCACAGAAGCCAGACATGCCATCCGAAATGTATGAACTGGAGCGGGAAAAGCATATGCAAATGCTCAGTGATTGGCAAAAGCAAAGACATGTTATTGAAGACGAAACTATCGGACAAGCAAAGAACCGCAAATGGTTGCAGTACAGGTCCAAATTGTTGACAGCATCCAATTTTGGAGAAGTGTGCCGTCGCCGACCTGACACGCTTTGCGCAAAGGCAGTGATGTCATTTCTGTATCCGAGGATAATTAGTGCACCCGCGGTGGAATACGGGAAAGAATGCGAGAAAAGTGCTCGCGAAGAATTGAAGAAGCAATACGCAGATATTGCGGAATGTGGAATTTTCATCGACAGCTGCATCCCCTTCTTAGGAGCTTCACCGGATGGAACCATCGGTCAAGAGGGTATTTTGGAAATTAAATGCCCCAAATCAGCGGAGAACTTTACGCCGGAAGAAGCTCTGGAAAAAGTACGCGTTGTCCAGCGCATGTTCACATGTAAAGCAGGTATTTCAATGAGCAAAACGCATCACTACTATTATCAAGTACAAGGTCAGTTACATATTACTGACAGAAAGTACTGTATATTTTGCGTTTGGACCCCGAAGGGGCTGAAATCTATAAAAGTAGAGAGAGATGATGCGTTTTGGAAAAGAGAAATGGAGCCAAAACTGGTTCAATTTTATTTAGAATGCATGCTACCTGAATTAATAGATTGTCGCCACAATAGGTGCATGCCTATTCGGGAGCCACAATATATACTAGCAGAGAGAGGGCGAAAGAAAAACCGAAAAGCTTGAAAAAGCGACAAAGTTCTTTACAGGAGCAGACAGACGGAATCCGGTTCGGTCAAAGTGCGCCAGGCTGATACATACGGGCGTCGCAGGTATGCATGATGTTCGACGAATTATTGAAACAAACTTTTACTTTTATACCAAACTTACCGAAATGTCTGCGATCATTTGTTACAGGCGGACTTTTTACCAAATTACTGCAAACATGGTGTATGACAAATGGAATAATAAGTACCATATTTCAGATAAAGTTTTAACAGCTTATAAATCTACAGTAAAATTTTGTACGCTTATAAAACAACAAGTATTAAGTATTTCCTAATGTATTTCATAATGTGTTACAGATCCACACTGCCTACCTCATATTTCGTTATGAGCGACCTGGCAAAATTGTAGGAAGACCGTCACTGGAGAAGAGGAATTACACCGAATGAAAGAAGATAATATTATTCTTCGAACATTATATACTATATATTATATACATTATATATTATTATTCTACACTTTTTTTTATCTGTAATTGTCCATTTCAAGGGGGCGAAAGCTTCAATGTCGTATTTCAATTCTCCAATGAAGTTGGATTGATTTATTGTGATGACTGTAATTTGATTAGAGACAAAAAAATATATAAAAAAATGTTCTGTTAAACGATTTTATCAAAAAGGCACTAACAACTAAAAAATAATTCTATTCTTGTACTTCAATTTCGATGGTGTTTTTTAACTTTAAATAAAAACACGGAGCAGCATATTTCATAACAGAATATGAATCAATTTAGTACTTACAGCATCAAGTGTCGAAATGAATTTGTTGCGAGATATCCTGTTCCACGATTGTATTTAAAGTGAAAATACATCATCGAAATTGTAGTATAAGAAAATAATTATTTTTTAGTTTTTAATGCATTTTTAATAAAATCGTTTATTATAAATTGTTTTATTTTGTAGTTTTTAGTGTTCGTGGATTTACATTTCACAGCTCAAACTTCTTTACAAGTATCTTTTATTGCTGTATGCAGTTTAACAGTTTGCTTGAACTCTATAGTGCTAAAAGTTCGTAAAGAACGCGAGTGGTTGATTTTAAGTCGATTGGATTTGTGGTTATGGGTTATTATTTATTGGTGACTGTTTAATTTTTTCACCCCCTTGGAGTTTTTTTTTCATAATTTTGTATTGTCATTCAAACTACGCACCCCTGCAAAGTTTCAAGACAATTGGATGGTTGGAAGTGGATTAAAATTGAGTTTCCAGATTTGAATCAAACATACAAACAAGCAGGGGATCGTAGCTGAATAAATTCGTTTAAAGAGACATTCCAAAATATACGTATTGTTAGTACTGATCTCTAGTTTATATTGATAAATTTTTACAATCGTGGAATAACAGTTCCGAAGAAAATCATGTACAAAGGTATTGAATTGAAATATACTTTTGTCCAAATTGAAGTTTTAAAAAACTGATTGTGTTATTCAATTTGTATTTAAACAACAGACAATTTTTGCTGATAAAAAGGAAAATTTGATGTATAGTTAGATAAAAAAGAAAGCGTCATATGTATAGTAGAAACAAATAGTTTATTATAATTTGAATATGAATCGATACAGAATAAAAGGTTTATTACAGAGTTAAGTTTGAACGTGGTTGTCAATAATAAACGAAAGACGCGGCGTGAGGACAGCTTCCTCGCGCACGCTGCCGTACGAACGAATTGCTCTTTTCGACAAAACACGTCGCGAACGACGCCACGCTTCACGCATGTTTTGTCCGCCCAGTGGCGTACCGATCAATCCTCAATCGGGCGATCGGGCCCGACTAAATATACTACAGCTCGGCCTATCCTGACTTTTGGATTGTCCTCAATCCACGGTTACAAAGCGATTATCTTATCGTTACATCCAGTATTTTTTCCTTTTTTCTTTTTCTTATCTTAAATAATACAGTTTATATAATTTCATTTCTTTGACATAAAACTTAATTTACTAATAACACAAAATCTTAATACTAGACTTAACTTTAGGAATGGTTAAGAACTTTACAATAGATCTTATTCTAATTCGGAATTGTGCCATAATTTCATATTTTCAGGTGAGCACACACCTTCGTAAGGGAGTTGTGTGATTTGCTGTCCTTCTGGATCAGTTACTACGTAACGATCATTGTCTAGAACTTTTTTAATTACATACGGACCCCTGAATTTCGGCAACAACTTCTTATGAACCCCAGGTGTAGTGTCTACGTTTTTTATCATAACCAAATTTCCAACCCTGTATTTCACTGGTTTTTTTCGCTTCTTATCGTAATAAGCTGTGTTATATTCATTCGCTGATGTTATATTCTTAACTGCTTTCTCTCGTAATTGTGGTAAATCGCGTTCTTCATTACATAGCTCTTCCAAAATCTGTCTTAGATCATCATTAATTTTCCCCGTTTGATTAATTCCAAAAAGTAATTTTGAAGGGGTTTCTCCGGTAGAACGGTTTATGGTATTGTTTAGAGCAAATTCTGTTTCGGTGAGTACATTATCCCACGAACAAGTTGTTTTTGACAACTTTGACAAAATAGATGTGAGCGAACGATTTATTCTTTCAATCTGTCCATTAGCATGTGGCGTTGCTGTTGCTATTAAAATGTGCTGAATACTATTTTGCACTAAAAATTCTTTAAATTTCGCGGAAGTAAAAGCGCTCCCACGATCTGAAATGATTCGCGACGGTTTACTATAAGTGTTAAAATAAGTTGTCAAATGTCGTATAACTTCTTCTGCGGTAGTGCTAACTGTCGGGTACAACTTGACAAACTTGGTGAAAGCATCGATAACCTCAAACACATATTTATGACGGTGCTTCGTTCTATCTAAAGGACCATAGTGGTCAATGTGTAAAGTATAGAAAGGTATTTTGCCTTTATCTGGACAGTGTAATGTACCCTCTACACGATTAGCTATTGTCGCGTAAGTAATACATTTGAAACAATTCTGTATGTGTTTCCGAATTTTTTCTTTCGTGCTAGGAAACCAATAAACTCTGGATAAATATTCACCGGTTTTGTTTATGCCCTGATGGCCTATCTGTTCGTGACTCGCTCGTATTACATTTTCTTCCATTGAAGATGGAACGTAAAATAATAATCTATTCCTAACTTTCCGATAAACTAATCCATTATTTAATTCGAAAAATTTACTCTCATTCTTTTCTAATTCAGTTCGTATTTTGATTATCTGGGCGTCTTGATTTTGCAAAATAGATAAATTTTGTTCGAAAGTGTTTTCCGTTATAAGGTGTACGGAATATTTCCGGCTTAAGGCATCAGCATGCTGCATTTTATCTCCTGGACGATGCTCAAGGGTATACTCATAGTTGCGTAAGATTAGAGACCAACGCATGATCCTTGGATTTATTTCCTTTTTCTCTAAAGTTAATTTTAAACTATTGCAATCCGTGAGAATTTTGAATGGAATGCCCTGTAAGTATATCCGAAATCGTTCCAGAGAGTAGACTATGGCTAAAGCTTCCAGCTCGAAGCTGTGATAATTTGCTTCCGCCTTCGTAGTCCGGCGACTGAAGTATGATATAGGATGCAACTTGCCATCTTTCTGTTTCTGCAATAAAACGGACCCGAATCCATGCGAACTTGCATCGCAATGCAACTCGGTTTCAGCCGATGAAGAATAAATGGACAGTATCGGTTTGGAAATTAATGCCTCTTTCAATGACTCAAAACAATCTAGCGCGTTTGCGTCCCAATTGAATTCTCCTTTTGTCTTTAATAAATCATACAAGGGTTTAGCGACTAAGGCAAAATTTTTTAGAAACTTCCGGAAATATGATACGAGTCCTAAAAAGCTATGAAGCTCTCGGAAGTTCCGCGGAATGGGATAATCTATAACTGCGTCTACGTTTTCTTTACTCGGACGTATTCCGTTAACATCGATTTCGTAACCTAAATAAAGGATTTTGGTCAAAAGGAATGCACATTTATCAAATCTTAATTCTAA
Organism: Andrena hattorfiana; assembly: GCA_944738655.2. Lineage (NCBI taxonomy): Eukaryota > Metazoa > Arthropoda > Insecta > Hymenoptera > Andrenidae > Andrena > Andrena hattorfiana. The sequence goes on along the minus strand of OX122893.2, from coordinate 18,517,585 downwards.
ACAGTTCTGCACTAGTACCGTCAGCACTTCCCTTAAAATTTCCAAATTTTCGACAATGGTTGTTGTGGCTATCAACAGGTCATCAAGATATATCAACACCTTATTTGCGAGCAACAACGGTTGAAATGCGGCGTTTATAAAACGCATGAAACACGATGGACCATTTGAAAGACCGAATGGCATTCTAAGATATTCATATTGACCCATAAAAGTAATAAATGAAGTGTATGGAATAGTAGATTCACTCAATCTCACATGATGGAAGGCATCTCTTAGATCGAGCTTCGTAAAATAAACTTTATCTTTAAGATTGTCAATCTGATCGTCGATCCTTGGAAGCGGAAAATTATCACGTTGTGTTATTTTATTCAGATCGCGATAATCCACTGCCAATCTGATACGTCCCGATTTTTTCTTAATTAGAATTATAGGGCTACAGTACGGTGAGGTACTTGGACGAATTATTTTCCTTTCCAACAAGTCATTAATCATTTCGGTAACGGCCTGTTTTTCGGCATAAGAAAGACGTCTTGCGCGATAGTAGAAAGGTTGATGATTTGGTTTTATCACTAGGTTCATTTCCAAATCAGTTGTAGGAAAATCTGGTCTTTTAGGCTCTACATAATACTCATTGACAATATCAATTACTTTTTCTTTCACATCCCATCCTAGATCCGTGTTCACCTGTACGATCGCGTTATGGCTATCTTCTGCCACGTTTATATGAAAGATTTCAGGTACGCTACATGCGTTGCCGTCTCTCGGCAACCTTTTCTCAATCTCTACCTTTTCATCAAAAATCAAACGAATTAGCTTATTCGATATAAAATCTCGACCCACAATACAAGCTCGAGTCATCGTGGTGCTAACTACAACGTAAAAATTTATCGTCAGTTCGGTATCTAATATCTTAACCTTTTGCTTTAACCGACCCAAAATTTCAATTCTACTCTGATTAGCTCCTACAAATTGCAAAGCAGACGTGTATGGTTCAATACATATATGAGGGGGTATCAAACTCACGTTTAACATTGATATTGGACTTCCTGAATCAATTTCGGCTTCGACGTTACCTATGTCTAACGGTAGAAGAATTTCATACGGCGGAATTATCTTGTTTTCTGGCTCGATCAGATGCAATGGCGTCTTCTCCACCGCGTTGACCGACGATCCACCCGTGGCTGTTGCGCTGCGTCGCGGGCAATCTTTTTTCTGGTGCTCTGCCGATCCACAAAGAAAGCACGTTCCCTTCTCCCTTTTCGGCTTCTTGCACGCGGACGAGATATGCCCTGCCTCGTTACAGTTGTAGCATCGGGGAATGGTGCCCTTGGTACTCTTCGCTGTAGCTGGATCTTTATTTGATAGATTCTTCTTAAAGGAAGACTCTGTGCGACTCGGATCTCCCTTGGGTTTTGTTGAATGAGTAGGTTTCATAACGCGTTCGTAAATTTTTAGTTTCTCCTTCAATTCCTTTAACGATTGGGCCGAATATAACGTCATCTTCTGACTCGCCTCCTCGGGAATGCCGTCGACTATATATTGGATTAGGGCCTCGGTTTCTATCGAACCCCTGGCAGCTATTTCTTTCATCACCAGAAAATATTCTTGAAGGGATTCTTCACGCTTCTTTTTCCGGTTGCATAGCAATTCATGCAGCTGAGCACTATTTATCTGCGTCGAGAACTCAGACAACAATCTGGACTTCAAAATTTTCCAGTTGGATATACCGCGTTCTGCCCGCAAGAAGGTCTTGGCTAACCCAGTCAGTGACTTCTTGGCGAATAGCAATTTTTGTAATGGGGACCAACCTAGAAGTGCAGCGTTGTCCTCAAAATCTGAAATCCACGCCTCAACAGGATATCCGTCATCGCCGTTGAATGGACGAATGGTATCCTCTATATCACGAAAACTCATCGTAAACTTCGGTGGAGGGCCGGTACTGGTGATCGACACATAATCATCCGCGTCTTCTGTCCCATCGTCGTTCGGTTCATCTTCTTCTTCCGATGCGACTGCGTTGGTATCTGCTGGCGAATTCAAGCGTTGAATGTTCGCCAAATTCAAGCAGATTCGTTGAGCAAGTTCCTGGACAGTTCCCTCGTAATCCAATCCCAAAACGTTGCATATGGCGACCAGATCACCAAGTGAAAATGTTTCCGTCGCCCATGAGATTTTGGCCCGGAACTGGGGTGATTCTTCATCAAACGGAAATCCCTTGAATGCCCGTAATCGCTTCCTGTTCTGCCTATCACCTTCTTCAAGGAACAGAAATTTGTGCAAGGTCACAATTTGCTTCGTCGGTGCCTTTGCAATTCTCTCCTTTACTGCCGGAATGTCGTTCAAAGCAGCCATAACTTCGTGTCTTCCAACTTAATAATGCAACATAAAGACTGCACGAATCACACGAAAGCCGCACTACAAGTACGTGGTCGTATTCCAAGCACACGCAGATCGTATCACAAAAGCAAGTGCGTCGTATTGCGCGAATGGCACGAATGGCACACAATGGTTTTTATCCCACTTCTGAATTTATAGTAGAAACAAATAGTTTATTATAATTTGAATATGAATCGATACAGAATAAAGGGTTTATTACAGAGTTAAGTTTGAACGTGGTTGTCAATAATAAACGAAAGACGCGGCGTGAGGACAGCTTCCTCGCGCACGCTGCCGTACGAACGAATTGCTCTTTTCGACAAAACACGTCGCGAACGACGCCACGCTTCACGCATGTTTTGTCCGCCCAGTGGCGTACCGATCAATCCTCAATCGGGCGATCGGGCCCGACTAAATATACTACATATGCTTTTAGAAGAATTATAGCATTTATAGATTTCATTACGATCGGCGTGTTACACTTCGGTGATGTACCTTATTCAAATTGTATGCTTTGAAATTGCACATTGATTATACAAAATATTACATCCTTCTATGTATAAATAAAAACTATTGATACGCAAATTAGTATTGTTTCATTGATATGTATCCTAACCCAGACCCAACCTCTCTATCTTTCATTATTGCTATCCTCCTTTACGTTCAGCGAGGCTCTGACGCTAGACGCAGCTCTCGAGCCGTATTCCTTCAAGACTTCTCGATAGAAAGAGCTGTGGCAACAGCGCGATAGAGACAGAGAGAACAGAAAATGTGGCAACTATGCGTAAAAAATTCGTCTACATAGAGTAACTAGAGATGTCACCTCTGTAGAAGTTCTTTTTATCGACCGCAGTAGTTTCATTAGGATCCGTCTGTTTACTGGGGACGCTTCGATCGATTCGGACAATAACAAAAATAAGACGGCGCCCTTAATGCACGCGATGACCTCGAAAGTAGCGTATCAGAGCTGAAGGCTGGGGTCTCGCTCATACGAGAGACAGATCCCGAGTGACGATTGCCTGTTGCCAGCCAGCGGCAGTGGCTTTGGTGAAAGCTCCGCCTCTCGTCCAGTTCGCTGCGAGCATTCGTGCAGTACAGTCGTGTCGGAGCAGCGTCCCAATCTATTAGTAAACAAAGCGACGTAAAGTTTTACCCAAGCCGCGTGGCAGAATTCAAATATTTCAGAGTATTATTCACTCTAATCCAGTGGTGCCAATTCAATATTTTATATATTATTTGCACATCATTAGAAGACTCTACGGTTACGGCTCCCTCAAATTACCACCAATAAGTGCAAGAATATTGCGAGCAGCGATATCTCTCCAACGGAGGCTTCGTCCTCCGATCTCTCTGGAAAGAAGGATGCCCCACCATTTGGGAGAAAATTAAACCCCCCATCTACTGGAAGCATTATCCCAAGATACCAATGCGCCCAGCATGGAATCCCTAACGAACAACCCCCTTGTTCAAAAGGTAATAGAGGGGAGTGAAACGAATATTTCACCAAAGTTGTACAAACAAATTCTGAAACGAAGATCAGCTAACAGATACAACCCAATGCCAAATCTTAACAAAAAAGAACAAGGGAACCTCAAGCACCGAGGGTTCGTCCATATCGACACGTACAAGTAAAAAGAACATTCAGCACGATGATCTACGAACTGCAGAAATGGAGTACGAATCGGGAGCAACAGTAAGCACACTAAACCCATCATACGAAGAGCTTCTGGCCACAACAAATAAATTAAACAAAACAATCAACCATCTAACGGAACAGCTAAATGAGGCCCACAAAGATAACGACCTAGCAACATTCAATTCGGAAAAGAGATTCGAAGCCATTTCAACGGACGAAACAGTCACGTACAGCAGCCTCACCAACAAGAGGACACACACACAAGAGGCAACTAACACACCCAAACACAAGAAGAAACCTACAATACAAGTCAAACCCGGCCCAAGCAGAGGATCAACAAGCCACACAAATTCCTCTCTCAAGGTCCAGGCCAAGACGAAGGAAGACAACAATCAAGGTTCTCAACGCCAAACTTTCAACAATAATGTGTCCACCACTGATCCGCAACGTAACCACAAACAGCCTCCGATTATATTACATATAAGCTCAATCAAACAAGTTGTAAGAATATTAGCGGAAAAATTCAACGATTTTCACATTAAACGTATAAATAGCAATAAGCACACGCTACAAACTTTCACACTAGAAAACTTTAAGCTAGCAGTCCAAATCCTAAAGCTCAATGACATACAGTTTTTCACTTACACCCCAAAAACAGAGAGAAACATAACAGTCCTCTTAAAGGATTTAGAAAGTGACTTAAACACTGACGAAATTCTAACTGAACTAAGAAATAAAAACATAGTTAACATACAATTCGTATCAGTAAAAAAAATCGTAACTCGTCGAGCAATAGCAAAAAATAGAGAACTCCTAATATACTTGGTACAACTTTCGCCAAATAGCATTATCAATAACCTAAAAGAGATAAAAGTACCGTTACACACGTCAATAAGATGGGAGAAGATCGCAAAGAAGGACCGCATCCAGTGTAAAAGATGCCAAAGAATCGGTCACCGGGCATTCAATTCCAATCTGCAATACCGTTGCGTCAAATGTGACATCCCGCACAATCCGGGCGAATGGCCACAAGATAACAATGCACATAATAACAAGGTATCTCAAAACGACACAAAACCCTACTGCACAAATTGAAAAAACTTTGGCCATCCCGTGTCATATAGAGGATGCCCAAAATTAAAAAGAATGAGACAAAAAATAACAGATGAAAACCTAGCAATCAAGTTAGAAGGAGAGAAAAAACTTAATGTAATTAATAAATTCGTAAAAAAGGTAATTTCATTTAGCTCAATTCTCTCAAACAAGAATCAGATCAAGCCAGCTTCGTCTCTCCGGCCTAATATAATAGATATACAATCGAGCGATTCTGTTGCTCAATCTCAACAAAATTCTCTTCTAGACCAAATAAAACAGACGATCGAAATTGCAGTGAGTACACAAATGTCACGATTAGCCGAACAGATCTTGTTGGGGTTATGTGAATTCTTAATAATAATCACAGATTTCACAAAAAGAAAAGAAACACTTTTATTATAATACTGGATAATACTATTTGGTTCACACAAACTGTTACTTATTATAAGAAATAAAAGAACTTCGGTAATTATGACTATGCTTAATATTATCAATAAGAATAGAACGTAAAAGTCGCGTGATTGCTTCCACGCTTGCACAAATGGAAGTGGGCTTCGCATGAAGGCCACTTGTGACGCAGATACAAAAACAACATTCTCGAACATTCGAACAGGAAACAGGAACCGGAAGCTCCGAATATTTCCAACAGATTTGATAGCTGAAGCCCTTGAAATAAATCTCAATGCCACAATTGAATAGCAGTATAAATCAGCCCAAAAGTGCAGAAGGAAAAATAACCCTTAAAAACATAAAAATATTCGAACTAAACGTCAATTCGTTAATCAATAATGAACGAAGAGAAAATCTTGCAGAATTCCTAAAAATACACAAACCGGATGCGGTCGTTGTATGCGAGACTAAACTTAACTATAAACACCGCGTTAGTTTTAAGGATTATATATTTATAAGAAATAATAGACCAAATTCAAAACAAGTTGGAGGAACCGATATCCTCATAAGAAATAATATATCATTCAAATCCGTCCAGCCAGGCACTATCAATGCAACACCATTCGAGGCTACAATAATAAAACTCAAATTACAAAATAATATCATTCTATTTTTGATAGCGGCCTACGCCACTAGTAGTTGTAAAAAAGAATTCATGTCTGAATTAAACCAAATTCTTAGAAGCCTCGACCTCCAAAAAAGCAACAACTTCTATCTGTTAGCAGGCGATCTTAACGCCAAACAGACAGTTTGGAATAATCCCATCAATAATAAAAGAGGTACAGCACTACTCAATTGGATCATACAAAACCAAATTGATTTCCGCCTTACACTTTACGACACAGTCGTTCCATCCTTCCCCAAAAGCGAGGCTTTCCTGGACATCTGTCTAGTTGACAACCGAATTCAATTCCATAACACACCTATTCCAGACAGACTAGATTCGTTCAGATATGACAGCGACCACAGAGCAGTTCTAATGATTATCTCGATACAAACACAGGACCTCATGGAAATAAACGAAATAAACCCCCCTATAAAATACGACTACAATAAAGCAGACTGGAACAAATTTAAAAATTACCTAACGGACAGGGACGAAACACACATAGGTCTGTGAAGTTAGCACCCCCAAATGTGATTTTTTAAAAAAACTCAATGGCATTCGTTTGTCCATCGTTTGTCCACGTTTGTCCAACAAAAATTTTCGTTTGTCCACCCTTCAAAAAAAAGTTACGGAAAAAAAAAATTTTTTCACCAGCACCCCCATGAAAACTTTTTAATGATTTGTCAGTGGGGAATGATTGTCCAGCGTTTGTCCACGTTTTTCCAACCAAAATTTTCGTTTGTCCACCCTTCAGAATCAAATTATTAATAAAAATTGCAAAAAGAAGGGTACGGCCGAAACGATCACGTTTAAGTTCGATTTTTTTCGAATAAATTATCAAAATCGTTCGTCCAACGATGGTTTTCGTTAGTTCAGATGTAGAAGACGTTTGTCCACGCAAAGATTTCGTTTGTCCATCCTGCAGAATCGAATTATTAATAAAAATTGCGAAAAGAAGGACACCGCCGACACGATCACGTTTAAGTTCGATTTTTTTCGAATAAATTATCAAAATCGGTGGTTCGGCGATATATTTCGTTAGCTTAGATGTAGAAGACGTTTGTCCACCCAAAGATTTCGTTTGTCCACCCCGCAGAATCGAATTATTAATAAAAATTGCGAAAAGAAGGACACCGCCGAAACGATCACGTTTAAGTTCGATTTTTTTGGAAAAAATTAACAAAATCGTTCGTCCAACGATGGTTTTCGTTAGTTCAGATGTAGAAGACGTTTGTCCACCCAAAGATTTCGTTTGTCTACCCTGCAGAATCGAATTATTAATAAAAATTGCGAAAAGAAGGACACCGCCGAAACGATCAAGTTTAAGTCCGATTTTTATCGAATAAATTAACAAAATCGTTCGTCCAACGATGGTTTTCGTTAGTTCAGATGAAGAAGACGTTTGTCCACCCAAAGATTTCGTTTGTCTACCCTGCAGAATCGAATTATTAATAAAAATTGCGAAAAGAAGGACACCGCCGAAACGATCAAGTTTAAGTCCGATTTTTATCGAATAAATTATCAAAATCGTTCGTCCAACGATGGTTTTCGTTAGTTCAGATGTAGAAGACGTTTGTCCACGTAAAGATTTCGTTTGTCCACCCCGCAGAATCGAATTATTAATAAAAATTGCGAAAAGGACACCGCCGACACGATCACGTTTAAGTTCGATTTTTTTCGAATAAATTATCAAAATCGGTGGTTCGGCGATATATTTCGTTAGGTTAGATGTAGAAGACGTTTGTCCACCCAAAGATTTCGTTTGTCCACCCCGCAGAATCGAATTATTAATAAAAATTGCGAAAAGAAGGACACCGCCGAAACGATCACGTTTAAGTTCGATTTTTTTGGAATAAATTAACAAAATCGTTCGTCCAACGATGGTTTTCGTTAGTTCAGATGTAGAAGACGTTTGTCCACGCAAAGATTTCGTTTGTCCACCCCGCAGAATCGAATTATTAATAAAAATTGCGAAAAGAAGGACACCGCCGACACGATCACGTTTAAGTTCGATTTTTTTCGAATAAATAATCAAAATCGGTGGTTCGGCGATATATTTCGTTAGCTTAGATGTAGAAGACGTTTGTCCACCCAAAGATTTCGTTTGTCCACCCCGCAGAATCGAATTATTAATAAAAATTGCGAAAAGAAGGACACCGCCGAAACGATCACGTTTAAGTTCGATTTTTTTGGAATAAATTAACAAAATCGTTCGTCCAACGATGGTTTTCGTTAGTTCAGATGTAGAAGACGTTTGTCCACGCAAAGATTTCGGTCGTCCAGCCCGCAGAATCGAATTATTAATAAAAATTGCGAAAAGAAGGACACCGCCGAAACGATCACGTTTAAGTTCGATTTTTTTCGAATAAATTATCAAAATCGGTGGTTCGGCGATATATTTCGTTAGCTTAGATGTAGAAGACGTTTGTCCATCCAGTGATTTCGTTTGTACACCCTCGAGAATCGAATTAAAGGGTGAATTAAATTTATTATTTCCTTCGTCACTTTCTTGGAAAGTTACGCCGGCGTCGATCGACTCGCGTGATCGTATGATCCGCGAGTACAAGTGCCATGGCTGGCACTTGTGACCACTGACAGAGTCAGTGGTACCGCACTTTACAGAGCGGTGCGACGCCGGACCGGTCAAATTTATTATTTCTTTCGTCACTTTCTTGGAAAGTTACGCCGGCGTCGATCGACTCGCGTGATCGTATGATCCGCGAGTACAAGTGCCATGGCTGGCACTTGTGACCACTGACAGAGTCAGTGGTACCGCACTTTACAGAGCGGTACGACGCCGGACCGATTCAATAGTTTTACTATTGTAAGGTACCATTATCATATATTCTGTTGAATTAAACTTTTAACAGAATTTTTATATTTTTATAAATATTATTGTTGACGGATTTATTTTTACCCTTTGTGGATTTGTAATTGTCCGCAACTTTTGACTAACATCATTGTGTAATGTCCATATTCCTGCTGTATTACGGCAGTAAGCTGTAAAATGTTGTGGGCTATGACATACGATGCCACTTAAAATGTATATCGCATCTTCAATTTGAAATTTTTCTGGGATGCTGTTTAAAACTATTCCATTCGGATATTTCATTTTATTTTGTTGCAAAAAGATTTCGGGGTCTATAACCACATATGATTTTGCTTCTCTCTTTAATTGCACTGCTGATTGACATGTTTCACACGTGACTGTTTGTGTACTGAAGAATTGCGCAACAAAATTAAGAAAATTTTGTTTAAAATCTTCAGTTGTGTTTGTACTAATAAAATCTACTACAAAATATTTTCTCAAATGTACTTTACATTTGCCGCAGATTCTATTTTCTTCGACACTGCAAACGTCAGTAATAAGTTTTGAAAATAGCCAATTGGGACTTGTAGTACAATCTACAATATTATTGCGAATTTCAAATATTGTACATAAAATAGCTCCTCGTTCTTCGTACACAGAGTTGTTAATATTCTCCATAGCGTATTTTTTGACAAACATCAGAAATATATTTTCTGAGTTTTCATCGATCCAGTTTTTAAATGTACTATAATTGCAATACGCACTGGTTAATATTTCAACCAATGAGTCGAATGCACACGTATTTTTAATATATATTTTTTTGCCATTAAGAGTAACCAAATTACAGTTATTTCCATTTATTAATATTTCATTTCTTCTTTTCCTTAATGGCCTGTCATATGTGAGGTGAATGTCTGGGCATGGAGTTAAATATTTCCCTCTAGGAGTATTATTTTTGTTTTCGATTAAGGGCTTCTGCATTATATTTAATTTATTGCTTTTTTGTACATCCGCGTTTGTATTTAAATTATCTTTATTTTCATCGTCGTCTATATAATTCCTATTATTAGCTGAAACTTGTAAATCTTTTAATTTATTTGATTTGGCTGCAACATTTAATCCTTTCCAATTTTCCTGTTCCCTTAAATAATCATAAGTATGCGCAGCGTTCTGCGCATTTTCGCCAAAATCACGCGAATCAATTTTTCTTTCTTTTTCTTGTCTAACCTCAGTTTGCAGCAGTGCAATTTTTTCGTTCGTGCGTTTAATTGCAGCACGTTCTAATTTCGAGAGACTTTCGATAGATTTTATGTGGTGTATGATAAATTTATCCACGCGCATTGGTTTATAATTTGCGCCCAAATCTGAATGCTTCAGATCTTTAAAATATGCTTCACATCTAGAGGATGTCGCTATATTCGATGACAGAGGGAAATATCCCCTCATCACCTGTGTCCAGAGAGGAAAATGTTTAGCTAATTTAACTAGATATGTGACTAATTCTGGACAATAAAATGCGTTGTACCTATCTGTCTCTACACTGTCTTTTGCAATTTGCTCAGCCGCATCTCTGATACTATTTATAAATGCAACTATATTTTCATTTTCATTTAACGTTTCTAAATCATCGTATTCTTTGTCATTCTCGTCGCTCGTAAAGGTGAATGACTTTATTCTTTCGAATAAATACGATCGCTTCTGCTCACAAATTACATCATTTCCATCGCAATCTTTGCCATCGTACTCACTGTAAGCAACAATAAATATTGAGCTAAGCAGTGTATTAAAATCTTCCATATTATCACACGATGACATTAGCCCCGCGCATCGCACAAAGAAGTCTTTAATTTTAGGATGCTTTCTATGAAATACATCCTTGCTACAAATAATTTTTATCAAATGGGCAATATCAATTCTGATAAAACAGTGAAGTGGATGTTGCAAAATTTCGCCACTAATCCAACGATAGCAATCGGAAATGTAATTTTTTAAACAACGTTCATTGAATGCTAAGCTGGTTGCATTCAAAAGCGCCAGTGAATAATCGCAATCAACTTCTGGAGGCACTGGTGCCCCGTGTCTTATGATCTCCCTCAACCAGTACGTAATTAAATTTGTATCGTGCTTTTCTGAAAGCATTTGAAATACTGGTTGTATACCATTTGCACCTTTTATAATAATTTGGTATAAGAATTGTGGAGATCAGGAACCCCCACCACCACGTTAAGAGGGCACACGGGAATAACTAAGATCGGGGAGTCGGCGGTAGCCGAGGTGGCTAAGGCGGCTGGCCAGCGCGCAACGAACGTAAAGATCGCGGGTTCGAGTCCCGCGTCCGAGGCTCCCTTTTTTCCGTGATCTTACATTTGGGGGCTCAGCCGGGATGGGGGGAGCACCAATCGACACACGAAGCCGTTTAAGGTCTTTGTCTGAGACGTAAAATTATAGACACGAAGGTCTTTGTCTGAGACGTAAAATAATAGACACCATGGTCGTAAAAGGTGTGTCAGCGACGCGAAAAATAAATGACATACACACGAAGGAAGTTCTGCGACAATGACATTCGAGGACGAATGTCGTCGCAGGGGGGCCGAGTGTGGAGATCAGGAACCCCCACCACCACGTTAAGTGGGCACAGGGGAATAACTAAGATCGGGGAGTCGGCGGTAGCCGAGGTGGCTAAGGCGGCTGGCCAGCGCGCAACGAACGTAAAGATCGCGGGTTCGAGTCCCGCGTCCGAGGCTCCCTTTTTTCCGTGATCCTACAGAATATATGTTTCTTCTCACCATTTAGTTTTTCTATTGTTTTTACTAATTTTCCAGTCGCGTCTATTTCTATTTTCCTGCATATTTTAATTAATGTTTTGTACAATTCCATTTGCATAGGAGACCAGTAAAAACAATAGAAAAGATCTTTTGAAATCTTCTTAATATACCCTGAGTATTGCCCCTTATATTTCAACTCACATAACGAATTAATAGGATCAAGATTTTTGTTGATTCCTAATTCCCGTACAATAGCTTCTTCTCTGATTTTCCTTAAAGTACATTGTCGCGCAACATAAGGTGGTTCAGGGTCGCCATAAGTTAAATCTGATACTTCAGCATTTCTGAATTGTCTGGGTTTAATATTTAAAAGTTGTTTCCCAATTGCTACCCTATTTGTTCCTTTTACCGCCCTTTTCTTTTCATGCGGTATTCCCGAAGCATCGACTGTGTGCACTCTTAATACAATACCAGTGCCAGGAGCCGGTTCATGTAAGCAATGAGCTTTAAATTCGGCACCGCATTCATTACAAGTGCCGTATATTTTTAAATATGTTTCCGCTTCCGGAGAATCGAAAATTTTGCCATATTTAAACGTATAAGCGCACGGAAGTTTCGTTTTTAAAAAACAAGCTTTGCAAATAATATCAGTCCAACCGGGACTAAGTATTTTATAAGATTTTCCACGAGCGCCCTTCTCTTTATAAACTTTGGATACAGGAGCAATAGATTTCCATTGCTCCTCAGACAATGTAATATCAAAATATAATGGCGGCAGTTTATTATTTATTTTATTCGCATGATTGTTAGGCTCGAAATCTTGACTAGTATTACTTACATTAGAAACATCAATGCTATCCATCATTTCTTCTTCTTCTTCTCCTTCTTCCACTGGAATTTGGAAATGTTTCTTCAAATCTGTCAGCAAATTCCATCGATTGTTCCTCACGTAAAAGTTTAAGGTGTTTGGTGACAACTTATCCGAAATTTTTGCACACACTTCTTCCCACACTTTATCCGAGCGACACTTCAATTTGTGCCTCTCATCGAACACTTCACATTTCTCACACTTCTGCAACGCGTCTAGGATAACACCTGAGTGTATCAGCGCTTTCCTAGGCATTTTTCACAAATGACCACAATGAAATCTCACAGATACTTCACAAACCGTAAACGAACGCACGATCTCATCAGAGCGGTCTGTGAACGACTGACTTTCGAGGTGCGTGGTTGGAAAGAATTCGAGAGTATCGCAGGCATTTGTTTCGATTTCAGCCGTGGCACGTGGTGCCGTCCGCGCTACAAAGTAACTACGCGTCTATACAAATTTCTGGTAAGCAGGGCCGGCGCATAAGGGCGCTAGCCGATGGGTGTGCGAAAATACTATATTGGACGCTTAATAATAAAGAAATTCATCTTTCACAGAAACAAAATGTAAATGTAATTCTTTTTCTTGTACTCCGTAAACACAAAACATATTAAATAGGAAATAGGTGCAGAAATTTGAGGCCCCCAAATTGGGGGCGCCAAAAATTTTCTTGCATAAGGGTGCCAAACATCCTCGCGCCTGCCCTGCTGGTTAGGGATTGCAAATTTACCGATTTTTTCAATTAGCGGTAATTCGGTAAAATTTTCAATCAAAACCGGTTACCGGTAATATTACGGTCATTTTTTAAGGTATTGAAAACATAAGAGTAAACATTACAAAAAAAAATGATTTGAACTCTAATCGAGCATTATAATAAATACATGCAAATAAAACTGTTCTGAACATAAAATATAAAATGATATAACACAGAATAGATATATTTGTATAACTATTGACAATACTTGTTAATATGGATCTTCATCACGAAAACAATGAAAAGAATCTTAACTTACATAAATAATTAAATATTTTTTATTTAACAATTCTTTTTAACAAATAATCACACAAAAAAAAACATAATTTGTCCAAACTTTGGTCTCCTGATAAAGCGCTCTCAGTTTCTACACTTGTTGGTCGGGTAGTCATTAAGAAATCATATGCCATTTGTAGATATTTTCTCTTTACTTTTTCTACTTGAAAATACGTCCATTTTTTTTATGGCTTGATTCAGATTTTTAGTTTTCTTTTGAATCAGAGGTGGTTCTTCATGAGATACTTCGGATTACGTCTCTATTAATAATTGAAGTTTTTTTCACTGATAACAACGTAGTAGATATCGACGGAATTCATGAACGCATATATGCGCTATATTGCTATACATAATTGATCAAATTACCGGTAAAAATTTGGCGAATTACCGGTAAAAATTTGAGGGTATTTCTCGCGATTTACCGGTAAATCGGTAAATTTATTTACCGGTATTGCAATCCCTACTGCTGGTAAGTTACCAAATACACTAAACTTTTACGTTGGAACTAATCGGTGGAATTTGCCGACAAATTTGAAAATATATAAATCTTGCGAGGCACCACCAGCCAACGCAAGTGCTAAAACTGCTAAGTAGCGCTTGGCTTCTTAATTTTTAGTGCGGTGTCACAAGTACCTCACCATGAATGAATTTTGCACAGGCACATAAGAATCTACCATCGACAAGCACAGAGCTCACTTCGACATCAATTTGAAAGCAGCATTAGGTAATACTTTATGACAGATTATTACGCTTCTATTGTTATTAATCGTATCATTACTATTTATTATTTGTATATATTGAATTATTCGCTTTGCAGGTATCGTACACTCTGATTTAGGATGGACACATTTCAAAAAATGATTAGCATGCATGAACGACCCATGTCCAGATTTTAAAACATTCAAAAAGTATGTGCAAAAAGTTGGATATGCTGCGAAGGAAGTAGCAAAGGAAAGTTGCGTAGAAGCCACTGCGCTGAAAAGAGAACTCACTATGGAAGAAGCTGAGAGCATCGAGAAGCCATTATAAACGACCATTCGACTGTCCCATTTCTTTATACACAACAGTGTATTTTACGCTAATATTTATATATTCTTTTTTTGAATTGTAATTGTAAATATAAGTCATTACATTTTTGAATTGTAATTATAAATATGAAAAAATACAGTAATTTGTGTTAAATGTGCCAAATATTTGCTTCTATTTGCGTATTTTTACCTGCTATTTCATATTCATAATCCCGCTATGTTTCTCATTTTCCCTTTCTATATATCTCTCCATGAGTGTAATGGAGACAAAAAGTTAGCTAGAAGGTTAGATATACGTGTAGGGACACCTATAAGTTTGCTTCGCTTGGTCAGCTGATTTCGACGTTGCCGCGGTTTCATAAGCCATCGAGATACATATCGTGCCGACAGCACAATTTTCTCAAGTTATAATTTATTTCTTTAGAACGGTGTAGTGAAAACAATTGAAACTCGGCAGATATTTTCATTTATCCATATACTGCATGTACAAAAAAATTGAAAACATTGATAGCATTTCTTCAACATTTATTCAGATGTTTTATCCGTCAAGATCGTCTCTTTCCATAAGAGTACGTGTAAAA
Organism: Andrena hattorfiana; assembly: GCA_944738655.2. Taxonomy (NCBI): domain Eukaryota; kingdom Metazoa; phylum Arthropoda; class Insecta; order Hymenoptera; family Andrenidae; genus Andrena; species Andrena hattorfiana. The sequence goes on along the minus strand of OX122893.2, from coordinate 18,502,340 downwards.
TCAGTGAAAATTGAAATCGTTATAACTCAGCAACCGTTTAGTTAAATTTTTTACAGCACATCAGGAAGTCTACAAAGAACACTCTCGCAGATTTTCATCAACTTGGTAGCATTTTGAAAATTGGTCCGATACATCCTTAAAGAAATATTGACTTTGGACGATGAAACATTTTTTGTTTATAATTTTTAGCTCGAATAGTAATGATTGGATAAACAAACTGTAAATAGGAAAAATGTGTGCCGTGGCGAGCTTTACAACACTATATTTTTTAAAATTCCAATCTTTTTTAGCGTTTGGTAATTTTTCCCATTTTCGAGCGCTAGATATGTAGAGTCCCCTTATTGCATCCAACCCTTCAATTGCAACACGTTTCAATTCCGAGAGACTTTCGATAGATCTTATAAACTTACATATATTGCGAATGACAAAATCGACGCGCATTGGTTTATAATTTGCGCCCAAATCTGAATGCTTCAGATCATTAAAATATGCTTCGCATCTGGAAGATGTTTTAATATTTGATACCAAAGGGAAATATCCGATCATTTTTTATGTCCAAAGAGGAAAGTGCTTTGCTAATTTCACGAGAGAATTCACAAGCTCTGGACAAAAACGCGCATTGTAACTATCTGTCTCTGGTGCAACGGAGAAACAGATGCATACTTTTCCCTTGCACTAGTGGGGTCGCTGCCGGTCGCTGCGACCGGCCTTAAGGCGGGATCTCCTACCTGCCGGTCGCTGCGACCTGTTGCAGCGATCCCACTACTGCTAGAGATAAACAGATGCATACTTCTCCCACCGGCAGCTAGGAGATCCCGCCTTTAAGGCCAATGCACACGAGCGGTGCGGCGTCGTTGCGATTTCGCACCGGTACATATATGTATATAGAAATATTCATAGTATTCACACGTGTCGCAATTTTTTTCGGCAGTATTGTCATATCGCACGACCGTCGCACGACGCCGCACCGCTCGTGTGCATTGGCCCTTACGGACTTTTCGTCAGCGACGACAAATGGACTTTCCTGACTGAGAAAAATCAGTCCCAGGGTTGCCACTTGCCAGGAATGCCAGATTTCAAAGGATCATTTCTATTGTTTTTACTGGTCTCCTCTGCAAATGGAATTGTATAAAACGTTAATTAAAACGTCCAGGAAAATAGAAATAGACGCGACTGGAAAATTAGTGAACACAATAGAAAAACTAAATGGTGAGAAAAACATATTCTTATATAGAATTATTATAAAATATGAAAATGATCGAGCCACCAGCATCGGTGGAAATCCACGTTAGCCGATAAATGTAGGAAAGACATACAGGGCGATTCTGGATCGACGCCTGCCAAAGAGATGCCGCCCGCCTGGTACCCCGTGATCCTCGAAGGGGTTGGAATACATTAAAAAGTGAGAAATGCCCACGATTTCCGCATGTCTCATCAGATCTCTGCGAAAACGACGTCAATCGATTCCTTATGTTTCGTCGATGAATCTAACAGCAAGAACGACGTAATTCGGGACATAACGAAGGAAATTAGATAAAAATTGATTTATATAATTTCACGCTAGCTTCGTTAAAAATTGTCCAATTTACATAAAATTTGATACGATCTTCATCGGAAAAACATAAGGAATCAATTTGCGTCGTTTTCGCAGAGATCTGATGAGAAATGCGGAACTCCAAGATTTTTCACTTCTTAATAGATACTCCAACCCCTTCGGATCAAAAGCCATAAAATTCGGTGATGCTCTGCGGGGGGTTGTCCTCGCCACGGGGTGCCAGGCGGCATCTCTTTGAGTTTAGTCGCTCCAGAATCACCCTGTATCCAATTGAAATGAAAAAATTAAACTTATTACATAATTGAAAAATAGAATTTATTGATCAATTTTAAAGATATATGTTTATATTTTTAGACCCCTCCCCTCCTCCTCCACCACCGCGCCTGTACTTTCCTCTGCCGCCTCCCCAGCCTCTATAATTACTCCTGCCTCTGTAAGGCTTTTTGGCACGGCCACGGGAGTGCGTGAGGCGCTTCAGCGCTTTTTTTAACTGAAACAGTAACATAAAAATTAAGACACTTCTTAAAACGGAATAACATTCTGACAATTGCAACGTTTCGCACATAGTAGTTTATTAGTAGGAAGTAAGACATAGACCACATTCCACATACTTACTTCCTTTAACTGCGCCTGCACGTTATGCAGTGCCCCTTCACCCCTCTCCTGCCTCCCGTTGTTCATCTCCTGGGGGGCAGGGGGGAGCTATACCACTCCCTTCCGCCACCTCCGCCACCTCCGCTACCTCCGCCACCACCGCCACAACGTTATCCGCGTTGGGGGCACCTAGGGCGTCATTAAGCGCGCTTTCCATCTGAAAATGAAACAAAATATATAAAAAAAAGTTTCAAGTTAAAGGATTTGATTTAACTTGATCAAAAATGCCCTAAAAACTAAAAAATACTTATTTTCTTGTACTACAATTACGATGGTGATATGTCACTTTAAATAAAACCGTGGGGCAGGATATTTCATAAGAGGATATGAATCGATTTATTACAGAATCAAGCGTCGAAATGAGCGATGATAAGCGATGAGATATCCTGCGCCACGATTTTATTTAAAGTGACATATCACCGTCGTAATTGTAGTGCAAGAAAATAATTCTTTTTTAGTTTTCAGTGCGTTTTTCATCAAGTTAAATAAAATCGTTAATATAATTTTTTTTTGTTAATTGTGCATAAAAAGGTACACGTGTCACCGATTTTGATGAAATTTAAACACGTTATAAAACTCAACATTCTGAACAACTTTTTCCTATACATGTTACAGCCGCTCGGCTTTAGTTTTCGAGATATTTGCAAAAAATGTGATAGATAGTAGGTTGGGGATAGATGGTTAACTTTTGGGAAATTTATAAATTTTTTTATCTTAAATTATGCACAATTATGCACCTTTTATGCACAATGTATACCATTGTTTGAAATATTTTTTTATATTTTTTTTATTAACGAAGTTGGCTTTACATTATGCAAATAAATTTTTTATGTGGGCCATTTTCATCGGGACGACATAACAAACGACCTGCGTTACGAAAAACAACACGTTTCAGTTTGCCACGTAAAGTAGCACATTTCATCATTTCTAACGAATATTAGCACGTTTGGTCTTCCGCCGCGAAAACTAGCATCAGGCCCGTTCCTGGCCGGGTGCAGGCACGAAGGTGCCCCCGCACTTGGGCGGCCAAATCCAGGGGCGGCCGCAGGCCATTTATATGTACAATTTTGACTAATAAGAATAATAATCGAAGCTCTTTTGTATAATAAATGTTTGAAACTATGTATATATAGATATAAAAGTAAACACTGCATATTAAATTCTTAATTGAAGAATATTAAATTAATAAGGACGGCAATATTGTTTTTGCACCTGGGCGGCACAAAACCCAGGAACGGCCCTGACTAGAATATTTCAGTGCTTCGCCACGAAGAATAGCACATCTTGGATTATACGGCAGAAACTATCACGACGAAGCGCCGACGGGCGCACAGGACTTTGAAAAAGGTTACAATGTACGCGCGTTACGCGATTCTGTGACGCTGAGCGGCCCACGTGCCATTAACCACCACTGTCGACGGCGCACGTTTTGCCAAACTCTTTCGTTTCTGTATGGAAAACGAGAGGTGTTTTACTATTCTGTTGATGATTTCCGAAACGGCTAATTGAATGTTACAAGTCCGAAAAAAGTTCAATTTTGTCGAACAGTGATAATCTTACAGTAATAGGATAGCAGTTATTTATCGTCCTGCACAACGAAGACAGACGTGCTGTTTTTCGTAACGCACGTCGTTATGTCGTCCCGATGAAAATGGCCCACTTGAAAAATTTATTTGCATAATGTAAAGCTAACTTCCTTAAAAACAGCCCGATTAAAAAAATCCCTGGTCTCGTGCGACGAAATCCACGAAATTCAGCGAGGCACGACTTATTCGCGGCATCGCCTTTCAGAACTCAAGCGGGAGAATCACCCTATTTAATAGTATACAATTTTAATACTTACATTCTGCATGTTGTCCATTCCTATTAAAATTCCACTTTTTAGATTTCAGCGGACTGTCGACTGTGGACGACTCACCAGGGATGCCCGAAATGTCTCTGATGCACACATTGTCACTTAGCGCCGATTGGTTTGAAGCCAAAACCTAGCTTGGCACCGATTGGTTTGGAGCCAACAGCTAGCTTGGCGCCGATTGGTTTGACGTCCCGGCGTCTTCACGCGCGCCAGTGACAATCTTGTGTGTAAGGGACATTTCTGGCAAGTGGCAACCCTGGGACTGATTTTTCTCAGTCAGGAAAGTCCATTTGTCGTCGCTGACGAAAAGTCCGTAAGGGCCAATGCACACGAGCGGTGCGGCGTCGTGCGACGGTCGTGCGATATGACAATACTGCCGAAAAAAATTGCGACACGTGTGAATACTATGAATATTTCTATATACATATATGTACCGGTGCGAAATCGCAACGACGCCGCACCGCTCGTGTGCATTGGCCTTAAAGGCGGGATCTCCTAGCTGCCGGTGGGAGAAGTATGCATCTGTTTATCTCTAGCAGTAGTGGGATCGCTGCAACAGGTCGCAGCGACCGGCAGGTAGGAGATCCCGCCTTAAGGCCGGTCGCAGCGACCGGCAGCGACCCCACTAGTGCAAGGGAAAAGTATGCATCTGTTTCTCCGTTGCACCAGAGACAGATAGTTACAATGCGCGTTTTTGTCCAGAGCTTGTGAATTCTCTCGTGAAATTAGCAAAGCACTTTCCTCTTTGGACATAAAAAATGATCGGATATTTCCCTTTGGTATCAAATATTAAAACATCTTCCAGATGCGAAGCATATTTTAATGATCTGAAGCATTCAGATTTGGGCGCAAATTATAAACCAATGCGCGTCGATTTTGTCATTCGCAATATATGTAAGTTTATAAGATCTATCGAAAGTCTCTCGGAATTGAAACGTGTTGCAATTGAAGGGTTGGATGCAATAAGGGGACTCTACATATCTAGCGCTCGAAAATGGGAAAAATTACCAAACGCTAAAAAAGATTGGAATTTTAAAAAATATAGTGTTGTAAAGCTCGCCACGGCACACATTTTTCCTATTTACAGTTTGTTTATCCAATCATTACTATTCGAGCTAAAAATTATAAACAAAAAATGTTTCATCGTCCAAAGTCAATATTTCTTTAAGGATGTATCGGACCAATTTTCAAAATGCTACCAAGTTGATGAAAATCTGCGAGAGTGTTCTTTGTAGACTTCCTGATGTGCTGTAAAAAATTTAACTAAACGGTTGCTGAGTTATAACGATTTCAATTTTCACTGATTTTACACGTACTCTTATGGAAAGAGACGATCTTGACGGATAAAACATCTGAATAAATGTTGAAGAAATGCTATCAATGTTTTCAATTTTTTTGTACATGCAGTATATGGATAAATGAAAATATCTGCCGAGTTTCAATTGTTTTCACTACACCGTTCTAAAGAAATAAATTATAACTTGAGAAAATTGTGCTGTCGGCACGATATGTATCTCGATGGCTTATGAAACCGCGGCAACGTCGAAATCAGCTGACCAAGCGAAGCAAACTTATAGGTGTCCCTACACGTATATCTAACCTTCTAGCTAACTTTTTGTCTCCATTACACTCATGGAGAGATATATAGAAAGGGAAAATGAGAAACATAGCGGGATTATGAATATGAAATAGCAGGTAAAAATACGCAAATAGAAGCAAATATTTGGCACATTTAACACAAATTACTGTATTTTTTCATATTTATAATTACAATTCAAAAATGTAATGACTTATATTTACAATTACAATTCAAAAAAAGAATATATAAATATTAGCGTAAAATACACTGTTGTGTATAAAGAAATGGGACAGTCGAATGGTCGTTTATAATGGCTTCTCGATGCTCTCAGCTTCTTCCATAGTGAGTTCTCTTTTCAGCGCAGTGGCTTCTACGCAACTTTCCTTTGCTACTTCCTTCGCAGCATATCCAACTTTTTGCACATACTTTTTGAATGTTTTAAAATCTGGACATGGGTCGTTCATGCATGCTAATCATTTTTTGAAATGTGTCCATCCTAAATCAGAGTGTACGATACCTGCAAAGCGAATAATTCAATATATACAAATAATAAATAGTAATGATACGATTAATAACAATAGAAGCGTAATAATCTGTCATAAAGTATTACCTAATGCTGCTTTCAAATTGATGTCGAAGTGAGCTCTGTGCTTGTCGATGGTAGATTCTTATGTGCCTGTGCAAAATTCATTCATGGTGAGGTACTTGTGACACCGCACTAAAAATTAAGAAGCCAAGCGCTACTTAGCAGTTTTAGCACTTGCGTTGGCTGGTGGTGCCTCGCAAGATTTATATATTTTCAAATTTGTCGGCAAATTCCACCGATTAGTTCCAACGTAAAAGTTTAGTGTATTTGGTAACTTACCAGCAGTAGGGATTGCAATACCGGTAAATAAATTTACCGATTTACCGGTAAATCGCGAGAAATACCCTCAAATTTTTACCGGTAATTCGCCAAATTTTTACCGGTAATTTGATCAATTATGTATAGCAATATAGCGCATATATGCGTTCATTAATTCCGTCGATATCTACTACGTTGTTATCAGTGAAAAAAACTTCAATTATTAATAGAGACGTAATCCGAAGTATCTCATGAAGAACCAACTCTGATTCAAAAGAAAACTAAAAATCTGAATCAAGCCATAAAAAAAATGGACGTATTTTCAAGTAGAAAAAGTAAAGAGAAAATATCTACAAATGGCATATGATTTCTTAATGACTACCCGACCAACAAGTGTAGAAACTGAGAGCGCTTTATCAGGAGACCAAAGTTTGGACAAATTATGTTTTTTTTTGTGTGATTATTTGTTAAAAAGAATTGTTAAATAAAAAATATTTAATTATTTATGTAAGTTAAGATTCTTTTCATTGTTTTCGTGATGAAGATCCATATTAACAAGTATTGTCAATAGTTATACAAATATATCTATTCTGTGTTATATCATTTTATATTTTATGTTCAGAACAGTTTTATTTGCATGTATTTATTATAATGCTCGATTAGAGTTCAAATCATTTTTTTTTGTAATGTTTACTCTTATGTTTTCAATACCTTAAAAAATGACCGTAATATTACCGGTAACCGGTTTTGATTGAAAATTTTACCGAATTACCGCTAATTGAAAAAATCGGTAAATTTGCAATCCCTAACCAGCAGGGCAGGCGCGAGGATGTTTGGCACCCTTATGCAAGAAAATTTTTGGCGCCCCCAATTTGGGGGCCTCAAATTTCTGCACCTATTTCCTATTTAATATGTTTTGTGTTTACGGAGTACAAGAAAAAGAATTACATTTACATTTTGTTTCTGTGAAAGATGAATTTCTTTATTATTAAGCGTCCAATATAGTATTTTCGCACACCCATCGGCTAGCGCCCTTATGCGCCGGCCCTGCTTACCAGAAATTTGTATAGACGCGTAGTTACTTTGTAGCGCGGACGGCACCACGTGCCACGGCTGAAATCGAAACAAATGCCTGCGATACTCTCGAATTCTTTCCAACCACGCACCTCGAAAGTCAGTCGTTCACAGACCGCTCTGATGAGATCGTGCGTTCGTTTACGGTTTGTGAAGTATCTGTGAGATTTCATTGTGGTCATTTGTGAAAAATGCCTAGGAAAGCGCTGATACACTCAGGTGTTATCCTAGACGCGTTGCAGAAGTGTGAGAAATGTGAAGTGTTCGATGAGAGGCACAAATTGAAGTGTCGCTCGGATAAAGTGTGGGAAGAAGTGTGTGCAAAAATTTCGGATAAGTTGTCACCAAACACCTTAAACTTTTACGTGAGGAACAATCGATGGAATTTGCTGACAGATTTGAAGAAACATTTCCAAATTCCAGTGGAAGAAGGAGAAGAAGAAGAAGAAATGATGGATAGCATTGATGTTTCTAATGTAAGTAATACTAGTCAAGATTTCGAGCCTAACAATCATGCGAATAAAATAAATAATTAACTGCCGCCATTATATTTTGATATTACATTGTCTGAGGAGCAATGGAAATCTATTGCTCCTGTATCCAAAGTTTATAAAGAGAAGGGCGCTCGTGGAAAATCTTATAAAATACTTAGTCCCGGTTGGACTGATATTATTTGCAAAGCTTGTTTTTTAAAAACGAAACTTCCGAGCGCTTATACGTTTAAATATGGCAAAATTTTCGATTCTCCGGAAGCGGAAACATATTTAAAAATATACGGCACTTGTAATGAATGCGGTGCCGAATTTAAAGCTCATTGCTTACATGAACCGGCTCCTGGCACTGGTATTGTATTAAGAGTGCACACAGTCGATGCTTCGGGAATACCGCATGAAAAGAAAAGGGCGGTAAAAGGAACAAATAGGGTAGCAATTGGGAAACAACTTTTAAATATTAAACCCAGACAATTCAGAAATGCTGAAGAATCAGATTTAACTTATGGCGATCCTGAACCACCTTATGTTGCGCGACAATGTACTTTAAGGAAAATCAGAGAAGAAGCTATTGTACGGTGTACGAAAGTCAGCTTACTAACGCCATCTCCCAATGATCAGCGCTAATTAGGCACATGACGGCGGCCTGCTTGCTCATGTGGAGCGGCGTCTCGGCCCCTTCCATCGATTCGCTATCGATGGAAGGGGAAGGCGATTCCTTCCAGGAATTCGACCGAGATTTCCGGGAATCGACACTCTTTGTTCGCGCCTCGCTTACGAAACACGCTTTGTACTTGCTCGCACGCTTCTCTTGCTAATCACGGCTTAAATGAAGTTACCTCATCTGCTGAGGGACTAGTTTCGCGCTTACTTGGCTACTAATTAAGCAATAACAATTTCATTGTAAATAGTGTATAATTTATTTGTGGCTTGTATATACATCTCAATTATAATAGTAACTGTTATTCGTGAACGTTAAAGTTAATTGTCCGTGTGCTCCTTAATAAACTAAGTTTGTGTAGTGCTTCTAGAATTAGCTTCTTTCCATAGTGCCTATCCTTTAGCCCCCTTTGTAACATTTTTGGTCCTTCGAGCCGGATAGGCGCGTGTGAAAACAGTTCGCGACCGTTAAACAGTGCCGGCTAACCGTCGCGCGTGACCTCCACTCCAAAACAGCAAATCATATCATAACGAGTCAGCGCGACCTTAACGGCCGACTCTCGTGCGTTTGAATATCTGAGGACAATGGATACGTTACTGGAAAGTCAAACCGAGCTTATGGGCAGAATCGCTCGTGCTTTCGAAAATTTAAAGAAGTTAGGGGCTGCAAAGATTACTCAGGGAGCCGTCGAGACGCGTCTTGAGCTGCTAAGGAAAAATTGGATTAAATTCGACAAACAGCACGATCAACTGCTTGCGCTGGTCGCTCCAGGGAAAAGAGATATACCTTATTTTCAAACTACACTCTATGAGGTGGCTGAGGAGCTGTTCCTTGTCCAGGAGGCATTGTTCGTTGATAAGCTGCAGTCATTTAATACGGATCGTCGCGACTCTGAAGTTTTGAATAATTCCACGTCAGCCAGCGGACATTCCAAGGCCTCCTTACCTCGACTACCGCTTCCGGAATTCGACGGGAGCTACGAATCCTGGCCAGAATTTCGAGATCTCTTCCGATCCCTCGTCATCCGCGATGCAAGCCTTTCGGATGTGGAACGCTTACATTACCTTCGTGGCTGCCTAAAGGGCGACGCTCTCCTTGCCCTCAGAAATCTCCCGGTGAGAGCGGCAACCTTCGCCCGCGCTTGGGCCCTGCTGCAGGATCACTATGAAAATGAGAGGCTGCTGGTACAAGCGCAATTGGCGACGATTTTTGGACTACCGACACTCACTCGTGAGTCAGCCACGGAACTCAAGACCTTTTACTTTACCTTTTGCGATTGCGTCGAGGCTCTGGCTGCTATGGAGCGCCCCTTTGATACCTCCGGAGATTGGTTAGTCTATTGGTTGGTAGAGAAGCTGGACCAGCAGTCGCGAAGAGAGTGGGAAACTCAGCTCGGCGCCAGGACTACCCCTCCGACTTTTGATGAACTCAGAGCGTTTGTCAAAAATCGTATTACCACCATCGGAGCGCTGGAAGGTGGCAAAACTAAAGGTCAGCTTGAAGGACGCACGGTTAAGACTGCCGGGGGCCAGAAGTCGGCCAAGGTGATGCAGGTCACCAAGACCAGCCGGTCTCAAGAGCAGTGCGGGTTATGTGGATCCAACCATTTCGTGCTCTTCTGCAGCCTCTACAAAGCAAAAACTGTGCATGAACGTCGTGAAGCATTACTGACGGCTAATTTGTGCTACAATTGCCTCGGACGCCATCAAGTGAAGGATTGCGGTTCTGAAAAGCGATGCCAACTTTGCAATGGGAAACATCACACCACCATACACGAGGACAACACTAATTCCAGTGACTCCTCCGAGACTACTGCCAATACCTCTTGCTGTTTGACGAATTCCTTGCCTGCGGTGCTGCTGGCCACTGCTCGCTTGAGAGTGTTGCATCCCGACGGGGGCTCCAGAATCGTGCGTGCCCTCATTGACCAGGGTAGCGAAGTGTCACTGCTCACCGAGACTCTGGCCCAGCAACTACGGCTTCCTAGGAAGCCGGCAAACATTCGTCTCGTCGGTATAGGGAACCAACTCCCTGAACGAATTCGTGGCAAAGTGCAGCTGGAATTTACTGCTCACTTTCACTCCACTGAACGCCACGTGATAGCCGCATTAGTATTGCCACGCATAACATCTTACCAGCCACGACTAGACAGCCGAACTACAAAATGGCCTCACCTGAGGGACCTTACTTTGGCGGACCCCAGCTTTAAATCAGCTTTAACCAGCTTTAAGGGCCGATTGAGATGCTGTTGGGTGCTGACGCCCTGGCCCTCATCCTGCTTCACGGCATTGTCAGGGGTCGTACCGACGAACCCATAGCTCAGAACACCACTCTGGGTTGGATTGTGTCCGGACCAGCGACTTCAAAGCCAGGACTCGAGTTACCTGACAGCCGTGAGTACTCGTCCCTCCCATGCACCGCCGCCGAGGAACTTCTGCCTCTGGTGCGACGCTTCTGGGAACAAGAGGAAATCATGGCATCCAACGTCTATACCACGGAAGAGCAAGCCTGTGAGGACCACTTCCGGACTAGTCACCAGCGGTTGCCGTCCGGCCGCTATATGGTCCGACTACCATTTCGCGACAGGCGGGAGCTCGGAGAGTCACGTCACGGTGCCCTACGTATGCTACAGAAAATGGAAACCAAATTCAACAAGGAACCGACGTTCGCGCAGGCCTACCAGGAATTTATGCGCGAGTATAGACAACTTACTCACATGTCTCCAGTGCGTGGTGATCTCGCAGGACCGTCCTACTATCTGCCTCATCACGGAGTCCTGAAGGAGAGCAGCACTACCACCAAGCTGCGAGTGGTATTCAACGGGTCGCACGTGACGACATCGGGGCAATCCTTGAACGACACGCTGATGGTGGGGCCGAATCTGCTACCGAGCCTCCACCAAGTATTGCTACGCTGGCGTCTCTTCCGCGTCTGCCTCACTGCCGACATAGAAAAGATGTATCGTCAGATCTTGCTCCATCCCGACGACCGCTGTTACCAACGGATTCTATGGAGAGACTACGCAGATAACGTCATAACGGACTATGACCTCAACACGGTCACTTATGGTCTAGCCTGTGCCCCCTTCCTTGCTATCCGCACGCTACGTCAACTCGCCCTAGACGAACAGCCACGGTATCCTCGAGCAGCGGCCATCCTGCAACGCGACGTCTATATGGACGACGTCTTGACCGGTGCCGACTCGGTGCAGGAAGCCCTAGAACTACAGATCGAGCTATGCCAACTCTGTAAGGCGGGCGGCTTCAACCTGCGGAAATGGGCCTCCAATGAGTCTACTCTAATGGAGCTAGTACCTGCCTGTGGTGCCACTCCGACATGCAAATGGCAGAACGATGAAACACACACAGCATTGGGCGTCCACTGGAGATTGGCCGATGATTGCTTCAAGGTCCAAGTGCCTCCTACAGCAACGGACCGCAGGATCACTCGACGCTCGGTCCTATCAGCTATTGCGAGGATCTTCGACCCTCTGGGTTTGGTTTCCCCCGTTACTATTAACGCTAAGATATTCATGCAGTCTCTCTGGTTGTTACATTTAGAATGGGACTCACCACTGCCTACTACTGATGCCGGACACTGGAAGCAGTTCATCGAAGAGCTGCCTGACCTCAACCGAGTCTCTGTTCCTCGCTGGCTTGGAGTACAGCAGTCACCTCAACTACTGGAAATGCACGGCTTCGCAGATGCTTCGGAGCGAGCCTACGCCGCAGTGGTGTATCTCCGAGTAGTGGACAGCGAGGATCTCGCCGAGACCCACCTAATCACTGCTAAAACCAAGGTGGCCCCTTTGAAACGAGTCTCGCTACCACGACTTGAATTGTGTGCTGCCGTCCTGCTGACCAAGCTAGTGTCGTTCACTTGCGAGAGTTTGGGATTGAGCGGAAACCCCGTTCATTTGTGGAGTGACTCCACCATTACACTAGCCTGGATACAAGGACACCCGTCTCACTGGAATACTTACGTGGCTAATAGGGTGTCCGAAATCCAACGTACACTGCCCGACGCTCATTGGAACCATGTCTCCAGCCAGGACAACCCGGCTGATTGCGCATCCAGGGGTCTTTCTCCAAGCCAGCTACCTGACTTCACCCTGTGGTGGACGGGACCTGCTTGGTTGACCACGCCGGGGAGATGGACCAACTTGAAGCAAGCTCCACTTCCCATGACTGACCTGGAAGCCCGAGCTCACACTACCGCGACGTCGGATGAACCTGCACCGGGAGAAAATTTACTTTATAAATATTCTTCCATACACTCCCTATTTAGGGTCACCGCTTGGTGCTTGCGCTGGCTGCCCCCGAAATCAACCTGTCTGAGTGGAGGTCGTCTGACACCAGCCGAGATAGACGCTGCCAGAATCCGGTGGCTGCGCATCGTTCAACGACACGAATTTGCTCTGGAAATCCAGCAACTGGAGGCTGGCCGTCCTCTACCCAACCGAAGTCCGTTACTACGGATGAATCCCTATCTGGACGACCAAGGTCTACTCCGTGTCGGAGGGCGTCTGCGCCATTCTGCCCTGGCACTGGATGCCCAGCACCAGGTATTGCTACCCCGCGACAATCGTCTGACTGAGTTGCTGGTGGCCGAGGCTCACCATAGGACGCTGCATGGTGGGACACAACTCACTTTGGCCACGCTACGTCAGAAATACTGGGTACCCCAAGGCCGACAGCGCATTAAGGCCCTTCTCCATCGCTGCCCAACCTGCATACGGTGGCGAGCTGCAACAGGGAAACAGTTAATGGGCGATTTGCCAGCAGCCCGGGTAACACCAGCTCGACCATTCTTACACGTTGAAGTAGATTACGCTGGACCATTAACTTTGCTGATGTCACGGGGCAGAGGTCAACGCAGATATAAAGGCTATGTAGCTTTGTTCGTATGTCTTAGTACGCGCGCTGTTCATTTAGAGCTCGTTTCTGATTATAGCACCGAAGCCTTTCTCGCTGCCCTGCGTCGATTCACGTCCCGTCGAGGACTCTGTACCACTATCCAGAGTGACCGTGGGACCAATTTCATAGGAGCCGCCCGAGAGCTACGGAATATGTTGTCCCACCTAGACGCCGGACACGAACTCCTCTGCTCCACTCTGTTGAAGGACGGTATTGAGTGGAGGTTTAACCCCCCTGCTGCCCCTCATTTTGGAGGACTCTGGGAAGCAGCCGTCAAGTCCACAAAACATCACTTGCGGAGGGTGATAGGCGAACAACACCTCACCTATGAAGAATTGACAACACTGCTGCATCAGATTGAGGCCTGCTTGAACTCTCGACCACTGCAAGCGATGTCCGACGATCCTGGTGACCTATGCCCGCTGACACCGGGACACTTTCTGGTCGGCGAGGCACTACTAAGCCTACCCGATCCAGACGTCGATAACGTCCCTTCCAATCGGCTTTCACGGTGGCACCTGCTTCAACAAATGCGGTTGCAGTTCTGGAGACGTTGGTCCAGAGAATACTTACAGTCCCTTCAGGCACGCAACAAATGGACGCGACAACATCCCCAGCCCCAAATCGGAGACTTATGCCTCATCAAAACGGAATTAACGTCACCTGCCCAGTGGCCACTTGCTCGCGTCATGAAGCTACACACGGGCTCGGATGGGTTAACGCGCGTCTGTACTGTGAAAACGGCTCGTTCCGAACTTGTACGACCCATTCACAAGCTGGTATTTCTCCCATCGGCACAGGGCACTGATCACACCTTAAATTCCACCGGCGTTGCCTGACGCCTCCGCATGAGCTAGGCAGCACCACCGCCGTACGATTTGGCCATGCCACATCGACCAGTCCATCGATCTCCAGCCAACTTCAAATTATTCATCGGGCGATGAATGCCGGGGAGAAAATGTACGAAAGTCAGCTTACTAACGCCATCTCCCAATGATCAGCGCTAATTAGGCACATGACGGCGGCCTGCTTGCTCATGTGGAGCGGCGTCTCGGCCCCTTCCATCGATTCGCTATCGATGGAAGGGGAAGGCGATTCCTTCCAGGAATTCGACCGAGATTTCCGGGAATCGACACTCTTTGTTCGCGCCTCGCTTACGAAACACGCTTTGTACTTGCTCGCACGCTTCTCTTGCTAATCACGGCTTAAACGAAGTTACCTCATCTGCTGAGGGACTAGTTTCGCGCTTACTTGGCTACTAATTAAGCAATAACAATTTCATTGTAAATAGTGTATAATTTATTTGTGGCTTGTATATACATCTCAATTATAATAGTAACTGTTATTCGTGAACGTTAAAGTTAATTGTCCGTGTGCTCCTTAATAAACTAAGTTTGTGTAGTGCTTCTAGAATTAGCTTCTTTCCATAGTGCCTATCCTTTAGCCCCCTTTGTAACATACGGGAATTAGGAATCAACAAAAATCTTGATCGTATTAATTCGTTATGTGAGTTGAAATATAAGGGGCAATACTAAGGGTATATTAAGCAGATTTCAAAAGATCTTTTCTATTGTTTTTACTGGTCTCCTATGCAAATGGAATTGTACAAAACATTAATTAAAACATGCAGGAAAATAGAAATAGACGCGACTGGAAAATTAGTAAAAACAATAGAAAAACTAAATGGTGAGAAGAAACATATATTCTTATACCAAATTATTATAAAAGGTGCAAATGGTATACAACCAGTATTTCAAATGCTTTCAGAAAAGCACGATACAAATTTAATTACGTACTGGTTGAGGGAGATCATAAGACACGGGGCACCAGTGCCTCCAGAAGTTGATTGCGATTATTCACTGGCGCTTTTGAATGCAACCAGCTTAGCATTCAATGAACGTTGTTTAAAAAATTACATTTCCGATTGCTATCGTTGGATTAGTGGCGAAATTTTGCAACATCCACTTCACTGTTTTATCAGAATTGATATTGCCCATTTGATAAAAATTATTTGTAGCAAGGATGTATTTCATAGAAAGCATCCTAAAATTAAAGACTTCTTTGTGCGATGCGCGGGGCTAATGTCATCGTGTGATAATATGGAAGATTTTAATACACTGCTTAGCTCAATATTTATTGTTGCTTACAGTGAGTACGATGGCAAAGATTGCGATGGAAATGATGTAATTTGTGAGCAGAAGCGATCGTATTTATTCGAAAGAATAAAGTCATTCACCTTTACGAGCGACGAGAATGACAAAGAATACGATGATTTAGAAACGTTAAATGAAAATGAAAATATAGTTGCATTTATAAATAGTATCAGAGATGCGGCTGAGCAAATTGCAAAAGACAGTGTAGAGACAGATAGGTACAACGCATTTTATTGTCCAGAATTAGTCACATATCTAGTTAAATTAGCTAAACATTTTCCTCTCTGGACACAGGTGATGAGGGGATATTTCCCTCTGTCATCGAATATAGCGACATCCTCTAGATGTGAAGCATATTTTAAAGATCTGAAGCATTCAGATTTGGGCGCAAATTATAAACCAATGCGCGTGGATAAATTTATCATACACCACATAAAATCTATCGAAAGTCTCTCGAAATTAGAACGTGCTGCAATTAAACGCACGAACGAAAAAATTGCACTGCTGCAAACTGAGGTTAGACAAGAAAAAGAAAGAAAAATTGATTCGCGTGATTTTGGCGAAAATGCGCAGAACGCTGCGCATACTTATGATTATTTAAGGGAACAGGAAAATTGGAAAGGATTAAATGTTGCAGCCAAATCAAATAAATTAAAAGATTTACAAGTTTCAGCTAATAATAGGAATTATATAGACGACGATGAAAATAAAGATAATTTAAATACAAACGCGGATGTACAAAAAAGCAATAAATTAAATATAATGCAGAAGCCCTTAATCGAAAACAAAAATAATACTCCTAGAGGGAAATATTTAACTCCATGCCCAGACATTCACCTCACATATGACAGGCCATTAAGGAAAAGAAGAAATGAAATATTAATAAATGGAAATAACTGTAATTTGGTTACTCTTAATGGCAAAAAAATATATATTAAAAATACGTGTGCATTCGACTCATTGGTTGAAATATTAACCAGTGCGTATTGCAATTATAGTACATTTAAAAACTGGATCGATGAAAACTCAGAAAATATATTTCTGATGTTTGTCAAAAAATACGCTATGGAGAATATTAACAACTCTGTGTACGAAGAACGAGGAGCTATTTTATGTACAATATTTGAAATTCGCAATAATATTGTAGATTGTACTACAAGTCCCAATTGGCTATTTTCAAAACTTATTACTGACGTTTGCAGTGTCGAAGAAAATAGAATCTGCGGCAAATGTAAAGTACATTTGAGAAAATATTTTGTAGTAGATTTTATTAGTACAAACACAACTGAAGATTTTAAACAAAATTTTCTTAATTTTGTTGCGCAATTCTTCAGTACACAAACAGTCACGTGTGAAACATGTCAATCAGCAGTGCAATTAAAGAGAGAAGCAAAATCATATGTGGTTATAGACCCCGAAATCTTTTTGCAACAAAATAAAATGAAATATCCGAATGGAATAGTTTTAAACAGCATCCCAGAAAAATTTCAAATTGAAGATGCGATATACATTTTAAGTGGCATCGTATGTCATAGCCCACAACATTTTACAGCTTACTGCCGTAATACAGCAGGAATATGGACATTACACAATGATGTTAGTCAAAAGTTGCGGACAATTACAAATCCACAAAGGGTAAAAATAAATCCGTCAACAATAATATTTATAAAAATATAAAAATTCTGTTAAAAGTTTAATTCAACAGAATATATGATAATGGTACCTTACAATAGTAAAACTATTGAATCGGTCCGGCGTCGTACCGCTCTGTAAAGTGCGGTACCACTGACTCTGTCAGTGGTCACAAGTGCCAGCCATGGCACTTGTACTCGCGGATCATACGATCACGCGAGTCGATCGACGCCGGCGTAACTTTCCAAGAAAGTGACGAAAGAAATAATAAATTTGACCGGTCCGGCGTCGCACCGCTCTGTAAAGTGCGGTACCACTGACTCTGTCAGTGGTCACAAGTGCCAGCCATGGCACTTGTACTCGCGGATCATACGATCACGCGAGTCGATCGACGCCGGCGTAACTTTCCAAGAAAGTGACGAAGGAAATAATAAATTTAATTCACCCTTTAATTCGATTCTCGAGGGTGTACAAACGAAATCACTGGATGGACAAACGTCTTCTACATCTAAGCTAACGAAATATATCGCCGAACCACCGATTTTGATAATTTATTCGAAAAAAATCGAACTTAAACGTGATCGTTTCGGCGGTGTCCTTCTTTTCGCAATTTTTATTAATAATTCGATTCTGCGGGGTGGACAAACGAAATCTTTGCGTGGACAAACGTCTTCTACATCTGAACTAACGAAAACCATCGTTGGACGAACGATTTTGATAATTTATTCGAAAAAAATCGAACTTAAACGTGATCGTTTCGGCGGTGTCCTTCTTTTCGCAATTTTTATTAATAATTCGATTCTGCGGGGTGGACAAACGAAATCTTTGGGTGGACAAACGTCTTCTACATCTAAGATAACGAAATATATCGCCGAACCACCGATTTTGATTATTTATTCGAAAAAAATCGAACTTTAACTTGGTCGGTACAACCGTATCGTACATCTTGGCTATTTTTATTAATAATTCGATTCTGCGGGGTGGACAAACGAAATCTTTGGATGGACAAACGTCTTCTACATCTGAACTAACTAAAACCATCGTTGGACGAACGATTTTGTTAATTTATTCCAAAAAAATCGAACTTAAACGTGATCGTTTCGGCGGTGTCCTTCTTTTCGCAATTTTTATTAATAATTCGATTCTGCGGGGTGGACAAACGAAATCTTTGCGTGGACAAACGTCTTCTACATCTGAACTAACGAAAACCATCGTTGGACGAACGATTTTGATAATTTATTCGAAAAAATCGAACTTAAACGTGATCGTTTCGGCCGTACTCTTCTTTTCGCAATTTTTATTAATAATTTGATTCTGAAGGGTGGACAAACGAAAATTTTGGTTGGACAAACGTGGACAAACGCTGGACAATCATTCCCCATTGACGAATCATTAAAAAGTTTTCATGGGGGTGCTGGTGAAAAAATTTTTTTTTTCCATAATTTTTTTTTGATGGGTGGACAAACGAAAATTTTTGTTGGACAAACGTGGACAAACGAATGCCATTGAGTTTTTTTTAAAAAATCACATTTGCTAACTTCACAGACCTAACACACATACCAAATAACAGAAATCTTACGTCAAACGAAATAGACATTACCATAGACAGGCTCAACAGCAACATCCTAAAAGCAATAGATTATTCGGTACCCCGTATTGCAACCAACCAAAACCCCACAGATAAATATATCACCCATAAAATAATAAGACCCAGAAAACAAAAAAGTCATCTAATTTTGAGATTAAACAACTTAACTCGAATATCTAATTACACACCCTCAAATGACCATATTATCACAGCCCTCAAACATGTTTTAAAATCAATCAGAGCCTTAATAAAAAAAGCATTCTGCAACTCCGTAAGCAATTATTGGAAAAATATAATTTCAAGAATAACCATGTACAACTCAAAAGAACTGTTCCCAACGGTCAATAGTATTTTCGGCGGTAAAGACTATAACACAATAGATACTCTCAAAATTCCAAACTCAAATTTTTTTTTGTTTAAAACATTGTTATTAAAGAATTTTAATACATTCTATTTAATATATATGGAGCTAAAAACAAGTATGAAAAAGTTATCAAACAGCCAGGGATGAGGGAAACTAATTGTTCCAAGAAATGGAAGCTCTTAGTTTCACAATCGAAGATTATCTAATCTTTGGTGTTGTACATTTTGGCGTTACTTAAGGTCTAATGTAGATTGCACAATCAGCATCACCTAAACGGGTGATTACATAAACTGCGGAAAAAGAATTAGAGCCTACCGAGGAGGAAGGCAACAGGAAAAAACTCCAGGACCGTTCTTAAGACTACACTAAGAAATAAATTAATTAAACTAGGCTTAACGGATAACTTATAGTAGTATATACAGGAAGGCGTGGAACCTGTGCGGGTCCAGGTGTTCGGGTTACTTACGATTACCTTAGTGTACTATCAGTCTTACTCAATGGGAAAGGCTTAGACGGCGTGCCATAAGCTCCGGTAAATGAGTGTCGTTGATGGACAGCCAAAAATACTTTTTAAAATTCAGGCGATGGAAATTATCGCGGTCTCGTTTGGGGATTGCCATTGAGTATTTAAATCTCTCTCTGTTGTTAATGAAATCCTGATGTATGAACGCAATCCTTTTGTCGGCCTTGTTCCTACGCCAGTGGAAGATAATCGGAATATTATCAGCATCTTTAATCAAACCACGGCTATCACAGTAAGTGAATGCGTCGGAGCTATGTATCCAGTGGATAGTTGTTTACTAGAAGTTAGAATCTCCTGAGTGGCGAGAGCCTGCATAACGGGGTTTTCTATTGTAAGAGCAGGCTACTAAAATAATCTCTTGTGAGAGAAATCATGAATGAATCAATTCTCTGGATGTTAGCCGTGTCGTAGAGGGTCTGGTTTTTTACATAGTATTGCCAGTCGAAGTCGGGAGTGCGGTAGAGGCGGAGGCAGGCCCTTAAACATTTACGTTCCAAAGCCTTTACACGTTCCATAGAGGAGGTATGGTTATAGTTCCAGAGAATAGGTGCCGCATAAAAAAGCAAGTACAAGATCAATTTAGCCTTTCTGGACAGGTGTTTATTGTACAAAATCCTACTATTCGCGAGGAAGGCCCGATTGGCTTTGTCTATTTGAGCGTCAAGGTGTTTATTGCCCCTAAGCAGATAATCAAGCTGCACCCCGAGGTACTTCACCACCTTCTTATGCGGAATCAGTTCCTTATTACAAGTGCCCGGGATAGTGGCCGAAATCTGAAATCGCGTGCTACCCGCTTTTGTCTTAGACGTCAAACTATTTACAGGTTTTTTTAAATAAAATTGTTTCACATTTCTACGGGTTGAGCCGTAGATTCCAGGTCATATAAAATCTGTTAATGTTATCTACTGCTGAGTCCAGGTCATTTTGGACCGTGTCCACCCGATTTCCAGAAACGTATACCGTAACATCGTCCGCATAGGCCAAAAAGCCAGCACCCCCTGCTCATTGAACCAGAACAGCCTCGGGAAGTCACTTAAAAAGATGTCAAAGAGGACCGGAGAGTTTTCAGTACCCTGCTGCAGCCCTTCCGCTAACAAAAACTTAGCAGAAGAGAGCCCCCCCCCCCCGCCCCATGTGTGGAATGATTTACCTTCTATCATGTCTCAGATCAAAAATACTAACCAAATGGAGAATTTCCGTCTGTGTAACTAGTAAATTAACCCCTCTAACCAGACCAAGTCGAAGGCTTTCTCGATATCAAGAAAGGTTGCACCATCGACGAAGTATAGAATAGACCTATCACCTTATGGGACTTCGTGTCACCACCCAAACTGTATTACCGACCCATAACTCGAGGACTGAATTTAGCGGCCTCTGCTCATGAACAGCGTCCAACTTAGGAACTACTCTGAAATCTGTTGAAATGCTGAAAGGTGTGCGTGATTGTATACGTGTGACTTGTTTAGAGTGAGAGTTTGACAGAGGACAGGCTTTTGTTACGCTACGCTTTGGCTCGGTTTGTCAGCGACTCACGAGGATTCGCGTGGATTTTTCTCCGAAAATCTATTTCGGTGATCTCTTCTTGAAAGCTTATACAAGCTATAAATTGCAAGATGATATTGATTGTTAGTACTTTACGTGTAGTGGAACACTTAACTAACATTTTCGCGAGTCGTATGTCGAAAAATATTAAAAATTGACGCTGTTACTGACATTCCCACAAATCTCTGCACTCCGCGCATGTCTAAATAGACGGTGCCCATCCTACGACACGTATAAATCATTGAGAACAAGGAATCCAAACGTTTTTTTTTAAATCTATATTCGTAGTTTTCGGCACCCGAGGACATTTTGCAATAGTTTATTTATTACTTGAGAACGATAGATTAGTAGCTAAAACTCTACATTTCGTTACAAATTGATTGGCCTTTTCCTTATTAACTATTGTATGGATTTAAAAATTGTAAAGAACATCTCCGATGTAAGTACCCGAACGTATCGCTTGCGTTAAGGTCTGTTTTCATTATTCCTAGATATGTACATATGAGAAAACAGTTATGGTAATTTTTAAAGCACAAATAAAAAAGAAGGTCCTGTTTTACGGACGTCGCGACTTGCGTGTGAGATAAAATGGGAGGAAAACGGCACGGAGGTCCTTTACGCGACAAACGATCATTCTGGCAGCGGCAACAAAGTATAATACTACATTGTCTTCTTGCATTCTCCATGCGTCTGATTTTCGCATGTCGATGTCGGTCCACGGACAAGCTAGGCTTCTAGATTTTACTTTCTTCTATAAATTCTCCAAAAGCCGTAATCAGTAGCTAAAAGCGGAAAACATGTATGTACACATGCTAAGCTAATCATAAGGTGAAATTTTTACATTCTCTGTTTCGGCTCGATTCGAGCATTTACGATATATTAGTGAGATTTTTTAATAAAAGGAAAATCAAATACGACGTGATTCGGGCAAGTATGTACAGTCGGTGTAGAAAGTATTGGTACAGCAACCAAGTTAAAGTAAAACTTTGTATATCCATGTCAGTAATAAAATTTAACGGAAAGCAATGATTAATCAATATTCTTTGATGTTTGTAGAATAGATTTTGTATAAACAAAATTTTATTCCCTTTAACATTTACAAAGATGTTAACAAAAAGAGATAACCGCGCAGAAATGGACGCGCATAAAGTATTCGTACAGTTGAATAAAAAATTAATAAACAATGGAAATAAACTAAATATATAATGTTTTAATAATTTGTGGGATTGCCTTTTGATTTTATAATAGCTTCGAGGCTACGTGGTATGGAATTTACTAAGTTGGATGTTATAGCAGGCTGTATTTTACTCTACTCTTCTAGCAGAATGGCTTTCAAACTTTCTTTAGATATAATATTATGATTACATATTTTTTTGTCCAATTAATCCCATAGATGCTATATGGGATTGATATGTGGTGATTTTGGCGGCGTTTTAAAATATTTTGGTGCGTTATATGAAACCCTCTGCCTAGTATTATATGCAGAATGCTTTGGATCATTGTCATGGGTAAATATAAAATTGTCATTAAGTCCCATTTTATTTGCACTAGCATGGATGTGCTTGCTCAGGATGTCAATATAAACTCTATAATTTATAATACCATCGATGAAATGTTGAGCTTCCACTCCAGCTGCACTCATACAGCCCCAGACACATACAGAACCCGCCGCCGTATTTCATCATGGATCGCAAATTTTCTTTCCTAAACTCTGTATTCTTGTTTCTCCATACTGTGAAGTCTGTTTTGGAACCAAATATTTGGAATTTGTTAGCGTTAGTGAATTCGAAATATTTGGGTCCTAAACAGACTTCACAGTATTAAGAAAAAAGAATACAGAGTTTAGGAAAGAAAATTTGCGATCCATGACGAAATACGGCAGCGGGTTCTCTATTTGGCTGGAGCTGTATGTGTGCAGCTGGAGTGAAAGCTCAACATTTCATCGATAGTATTATAAATTATAGAGTTTATATTGACATCCTGAGCAAGCACATCCATGCTAGTGCAAATAAAATGGGACTTAATGACAATTTTATATTTACCCATGACAATGATCCAAAGCATTCTGCATATAATACTAGGCGGAGGGTTTCATATAACCCACCAAAATATTTTAAAACGCCGCCATAATCACCACATATCAATCCCATATAGCATCTATGGGATTAATTGGACAAAAAAATATGTAATCATAATATTATATCTAAAGAAAGTTTCAAAGCCATTCTGCTAGAAGAATAGAGTAAAATGCAGCCTGCTATAACATCCAACTTAGTAAATTCCATACCAAGTAGCCTCGAAGCTATTATAAAATCAAAAGGCAATCCCACATATTATTAAAACATTATATATTTAGTTTATTTCCATTGTTTATTAATTTTTTATTCAACTGTACGAATACTTTTTGCGCGTCCATTTCTGCGCGTTTATCTCTTTTTGTTAACATCTTTGTAAATGTTAAAGGGAATAAAATTTTGTTTATACAAGATCTATTTTACAAACATCAAAGAATATTGATTAATCATTGTTTTCCGTTAAAATTTATTACTGACATGGATATGCAAAGTTGTACTTTAAATTGGCCGTTGTACGAATACTTTCTACACCGACTGTACATATGTAGAGTTGCTATACGTCCTGTATATACGGGACTGTCCCGTATTTCACTGTTCCCGTGAAATATTTTACAGAGTAAAATAAACCATTACCTGACACTTCCGTTTCCGGACGCGTGTGTGCAAGGTGTCTGGAAGTGAGTGGTGTTAGCGGGTGAAGGAAAGTGTGGGGAAGTGGCGAGAAAGAGTGGAGAGTGTGTGTGTGGAAGGTGAGGGGGAGAAGTCTGAAGGGAAAGGGCTATTGGGAAGAGGGCTGGGGGTGAAAATAGGGGAGAAATAAGAGGGATAAAAGAAGGTTTGGAGGTTAGGTGGAAGGCGAGAGAAGTGTGGCAGGAAAGAGAGAAATAAGGAAAGTGGAGATATCTGGCGGAGAGGAAAGCAATTAGAAGGGATAGAAGGCGCGAAATTTGAACGGAGAAAGTGAAGAAGGTGGGATGATTAAGGGAAAGGATTGCAGGGCAGGGGGGGTGAGGGCGGGAGGGAGATGCAAGTCGAGGGAATGGAGGGGGTGGACGGAAAAGGTGGGGGGAAGGGGAAAGGGAAAGGAAAGAACGAAGAAAGGGTCAGGAAGGACAGCACAAGCAGTGTAGGGAGTAGTGTAGGGAGCCTGGACAACTACTGGGGAAAAAAGAGAGAGAGGGAGGAGGAGGAAGGGGCGGTGGGAGAGGGGCGGAGGGGAGGTTTTAAAAGTAGTGGAAAAACGGCGAGATCGCCAGAAGGGGGGAAGCTGATGGTTAGGAAGCTGGAGGAGGGGGAGGTGGATGGGTTGGAAAGGATGATAAGGGAGTTGGTGAGGGGGATAAGTGAGATGAAGGGGGAAATGAGGGAAATGAAGGAAGAATTGAGAGAGGAGAGGGAGGAAAGAAGAAGAGTAGAAGAGGAATGGAGAGGGGAAACGAGGAAGTGGGAGGAGTGGATGAAGGAGGAGAGGACAAAAAGAGAGGGGTTGGAAAAAAAAGTGGAGAGGCTGGAGGAAAGGGGAAAGAGGATGGAAGAGGTGGTAGAGAAGGTAGGGAAGTGGGAAAAGCAGGGAATGGGAGGGGGAGGTAAAGAGGTGATGAATGAAGAGCAAGTGGAGGAATGGAGGCTTAGGATCAGAAGGATGGAGGTGAAACAAGACAAAAAGGAGAGAGAGGGTAGAAGGAACAACGTGGCGATCAGGGGAATAGGGGTAGAGGGAAGGGATGTGGAGGAGGAGGTAAGGAAGCTTTGGGGCAGGATGGGTTTGGAGGAGGGAGGAATTAAGGAGGTGGCCAGGATAGGGAGAGCAAGAGGGGATGGCTTCGGGATGGTATTGGTGAAGCTCGCGGGAAGGGAGGAGAAGAGGAGGGTGATGGAGGCAAGAAAGAAAATGAAGGGAGGAAGGGAGAGGATTGAGGATGATCTAACGGTGGAGGAGAGGAGGGGAAGGTGGAAAATAGAAAGAGAGGCTCAGTGTGAGAGGGAGAAGGGGAAGGTGGTGCAAATAGGATATATGAAGATGTGGGTGAATGGCAAGGTGAGAAAATGGGATGAGGTGGGGGAGAAATGGATAGAGGAACAGGGAAACGGAGGGGGGGTGAGTGGAAGGGGGGTGATTAGAGGGGGGAGAGGGAGATGGAAAATGTAGGGTGGCTTTCTGGAATGTGGCGGGACTAAGAAATAAGGATGGGGAGTTTTGGAAAGGACTGGAGGGATGGGAGGTGGTAGTGCTATGTGAAACGTGGGTGGAGGAACGGGATTGGGAATATGTAAGGAGTAGACTACCAAAGGGATACGTGTGGTGGAAACAGTGGGCGAAGAGAGAATATAAAAAAGGGAGGGCGATGGGGGGGATGGTGATGGGGGTAAGAAAGGAGGTGGAAACTAGGGAACAGGAAGGAGGGGAGAAGGAAGGGATAATGGTGAAAAAGGTGTTGTTCGGGGGGGGGGGGGAATGGTGGAGGGTGGTAGGAGTCTATGTTAATAGAGATTTGCAGAGGAAACTGGAGGAATTGGAAGAGTGGGTGGAGGGGAGGGAGGAGGGAGTTAGGGTGGTAATAGGGGGGGACTTTAACGCGAGGACAGGAAGGGAAGGGGGACGGAGCTGGGGGGGGAGAAGAGGATGGGGAGGAAAGTAGAGAGGAAAGCAGGAGATCGAAAGATAGTGAGGTAAATGGGGAGGGTAGGAGACTGTGTAGATTCTTGGAGGAGAGGGGGTGGGGAATTTTGAACGGAAACGTAGACGGGGATGAGGATGGAGAGTGGACGTACACGGGAGGGAGAGGGAACTCAGTTATAGATTATATAGTAGGGAATGAGGACACAAGGGAGGGGGTGGAAAGGATGGAAGTGGGTGATAGGGTTGAATCGGACCATCACCCGGTGGTGGTGTGGCTGAGGGGAAAGGGGGTGGGGAAGAGGGAGAAAAAAGGTGTGGGTAGGAGGTTGGGGAGGGGAGTCTGGGCAGAGGAAGGGAGGAAGAAGTTTGTAAAGAGGTTCGGAAAGAGGGAGGGAGGGGATAGAGGAATACAAGAGGAATGGAGAGAGCTAAGAGATAGGATAGCGGGAGCTCTGGAAAAGGGGAGGAAGGGAGGGGAGGGGGCAGGAAAGGGGGGGTGGTGGGACGGGGAGTGTCGAGAGAAAAAAAGATTGGTAAGGAGAGAGCTGAGAAGATGGAGAAAGGAGGGAGGAGAGGGGTTAGAGTATAGGGAGAAAAAAGAGAGTATGGGAGAATGTGTGAGGAGAAGAGGAGGAGGGAGGTGGAGAGGTGGGAAAAAGAGGTGGAGGGAATCAGGACGGAAGAGCAGGTGTGGAAAGTGGTAAATAGGGAAAGGAGAAAGAGGAGGAGAGTGGAGGAAGGAATAAGAATGGAGGAGTGGGAAGAGTATTTCAAGGGGTTATTAGGAGGGGTAGAGTGGAGGGTGAGGAAAGGAGGTGAGAGAAAGAGAGGGGAGGATGAAGAGGAGGATTTAAGGATTGAGGAGGTGAGGAGGGTGGTAAGGAGTTTGAAGGAGGGTAAGGCGGGAGGGGGGGACGGCATACCCAACGAGGTTTGGAAGTACGGGGGGGAAGAGGTAGAGGAATGGCTGTGGGATATATGCAGAAGGGTGTGGAGGGGGGAAGGGTGGGTTGAAGAGTGGAGGGAAGGAGTGGTAGTGCCGGTGTTGAAGAAAGGGAGTGGGAAAATGTGGGGGACTATCGGGGTATTACGCTGACGCAGACGGCATATAAAATCTATGCGTCGGTGCTGGCGGAGAGACTGAGGGAGGAGGTGGAGGGAAAAGGGTTACTACCACCGAGTCAGGCCGGCTTCAGGAAGGGAAGGGGGACAATTGACAATGTATATGCGTTGAATTACCTGATAAACAGGCAGGTCAACAGGAAGGGGAAGAAAATGATAATTTTCTTTATAGACCTGAAGGCGGCCTTTGACTCGGTGGATAGGGGCGTACTCGTAAAGGAGATGAGGAAGAGAGGGGTGAGGGAGGGGTTGGTAGAAAGGTGTGAGGAGGTGTTAAAGGAAACAGTATGTAGGGTGAGAGTAGGGGAGAAGGAAGGGAAGGTGTTCTGGACGGCTAGAGGAGTGAGGCAGGGGTGCCCGCTGAGTCCGAGTATGTTTACCCTGTTGTTGGCGGACCTAGACGAAGAACTGGAAAAAGGAGGATGGGGTGGGGTGAGATTGGGTGGGAGGAAGGTGTATACCCTGGCGTATGCGGACGATATCGCGGTGATGGCGGAGGATGAGGAAGGGATGAAGGGGATGTTGGGAAAGTTGGAAAAGTATATGGATGGGAAGGGGTTACAGTTGAATGTGGAGAAATCGAAAGTGATGAGGTGCAGGAGGGGTGGAGGTAGATGGAAAAAGGTGGGTTGGAGGTGGAAGGGAAAAGAGCTGGCGGAGGTGAGAGAATTTAAATACCTGGGGTATACTTTGATGGGAAATGGAGGGCAAGAGGCTCATGTAAGAGAAAGAGTGAGGAAAGCAGCGGCTGTGATGGGGCAAGTGTGTGGGATTGGAAAGAGGAGATTTGGGAAGGATTGGGGGAAAAGGGTGTGGATGTTTGATAGATTGGTGTGGGCAACGGTAAATTATGGGGTGGAAATTTGGGGCTGGAAAAGTAGGGAGAGGGTGGAGGGGTTACAGGAGAGGTTTTTGAGATGGGTTTTGGGGGTTGAATGGTGTACGCCGGGGTATTTGGTTAGGGAAGAGTTGCAGCGGGAGATGTTGAAGGGAAGGGCGGGGATGAGAGCTTGGGAGTATGAGAGGAAGCTGGAGGAGGGGCAAGGGGGGGAGGTGGCAAGGATGTGCTGGGAGGAGATTAAGGGGCGGGCAAGGAGAGGGGGGGTCCTGGGGGGATGGGAAGAGGAGAGGAAGGGGTTTTATGAGGAGAGGGGATGGACAGTGGAGGGAGTGGAAAGGATGAGAGGTGGGGGAGAAATGAGGGGGGAAGAGCTGGGAAGTGTGGAGAAGAGGTTGCAGGAGGGGGAAAGGTGGGAAAGGATTAGGGAAGCTAGGTACAATAGATGGTATGGGGCGGTAAAGGGGGTGGGGGTTCCGGGATACTTAAAGAAGGGGTGGGGGGAGAGCAGATGGAGGAGGGTGGCTAGGTTCAGGTTGGGGAGTGAGATGAGGGGGGGGAGATATTGGGAGGATGAGGGGAAAAGGAGATGTAGGGTTTGCGGGTGGGGGGAGGAAACATGGGAACATGTATGGGAGGAATGTCCGGGGTGGGGAGAGGGAAGGGGTTGGCAGGAGATGGTGGGGAAAGTGTTGGGGGATGATGGAGAGGGGGAAAGGTGGTTGAGGAGGGTGGAAGAGTGGAGGGGGGTGCAAGACGGAGGAATGAATGGGTAAGGAATGAGAGTGAGAGGATGCGTGCGGAAGCGGGGGTCCGGAGGGGGGAAGGAGGAGCGGGAGGAGAGGGCGCGGCGGTGGCGAGCGAGCGAGCGGGCGGTTAGATATAAGGAGTAGATGTAAGGAGTAGTTTTAAGGAATAGAAGTAAGGCTGCGGGTAAATTCTGAATTGTAATCCCCAAGGGGGCACAATAAAGTATATATATAAACCATTACCTACCCACTTTTTTCATATTTTATTTGTTTAGGATTTAAACAAAATAAAAAATGGTAAAGATTCGTTAAGAGCAAACGCCTGATTTAGCGAGCTCTGCTTGCAAGACATTTCAAGTCGCATTGATTTTTGCCTTCAGGTGTATCGCGTTTCTGGGGACGGCGTCTGTTTAAAAAAAAAGACGAACTTTTCGATGGCCTTGACCTCAACAATCGATGAGAAAAAGGCCGCACATCTACTGAACGTTCGCTATCGTATTATTTTCTGGATTTTAAAAAAATATGTTATTATTTTTCCTCTTTCTGCACCAATTTTTTGCCGTACCTTCCTCATACCAAACTGCGTCGTAATTGGTTTCATTTTAGTAGACAAATCTGACATACAATACAGATGTTTGCATAATGATAAAAATATTGAAAAATTATTTTTCCATTAGAGGATACTGCATATTAATGGCCCTGTATTCCTTCCAAGCGCCGACCAACATGTTGTTATAAAGAGTCGGTAGCTTCTGAACAATTTTAGAAATCTATGTAAACCTGATATCTATGTTTTCATATTTAGAAGAGTGATAGGAACTAGAGGAAATGCTGTATTGCGTTGTCTCAAGCGTAAATGTTGTAAAACGTTTATAAGACCGACTCGAAAAATCCGATCTTACCATATTTTATGGAAGAAAGAAAGTCAGAAAAGCATGTATTTAGCCGCGTAATATAACATTTTTAATAGTTTTCTTAGCAGGTTAGTCAATTGAATGTCAGGGTGGCGTAAAGTAATTATTTAAACATTTAAAGACAGTTCTTCGAAATATAAAAGAAATAATTACGGCTACAGTCCCTAGAAATAATCCCACTAAATATAAAGAATTTAATGAAATTTAATGAACTTTTTTCCCGCTTGGGACAGCAAGTCAAATTTTCCGCGTACCCAAGCTCAGAAATATCATTCCAACTACCACTTATGTAGGGTGGGGAAAGTTCCCCTTTCATGCGGCCGCCTAGGCTAGGGAAAATGCGCAGGCTGGATGCGCGTGATTATTATGTAGTCCCCTCCTCGAAGTGACAGAAAATATAACCTATATGCTATATGACAATAAATGTTTATTGGCTATTTCGTTCCTTTACGCTACATTTGTGAACTTTTTATAACTTAACATCCTTCCAAAATATCGTTGTTACGCCGCAACGGTATATTTATGAAATTGGGTATAGCATATAGGTTATAATTTCTGTCACTTTGAGGTAGAGGTGTGACTATCGAAATGTTATCGATATTTCGATAATCGATAATATGGTTAAGATATCGTTGACGCGAATAGATCCAGATAGCACATGACTTATAGACGACGTGTGCTACTTGGGAAATCAGCTGAGGTTTACTCGAAAAAAGGTCAGCAGCGTAGAAAGCGTTGCTGGGCCCATACACGACGCTATCCAGCACCGAAAACTACCGTTGTGAACGGACGAAAATATCGGTGCTGAGCCCATTCAGTGTTTTTCGGTGCTGGATAGCGCCGTGAATTCAAATACAAACAAATAGATTCTGATTGACTTTATTATACAATTAATGCGTTGCATTCTAAGCGGAAAAAGGTCTGTACCGTTGGCAACGGTGCTCGAAAAGTGAGCACCGTAAAAACCGGTGCTGGGCCCATTCACGGCGCTATCCAGCACCGAAGAACACCGTTGTGAATGGGCGAAAACATCGGTGCTGAGCCGCTGAGTATCGAAAGCGATATCTTTAAAAGTATGAATATGTATCGTTGCTTTACAATGTCTTTAAAATTGTTATTTGCATCGTTGCTGCAACAAAGTGTGTTATATTCTACCTCAGCCTCTTCTAGAAGAGGCGAGTAGATCTATTCGTCTTAACGATATCTTAATGATATTGCCGATATATTGTTAAATATCAATAAGATATCGATAATCTATCAATAGTCGATAGTCACACCTCTAATCAAGCATAGAAATCTGTAAACATGAAAATTGATGCTAAAATCAAGTAGAGTCTAATAAAAGGCATGAATTTGGCAAACATAAACAAATTAAGCTAAAACTTATTATTTCGATGAAATGTACTAAAAAAATGACGTTATGAATAGGAAATTTTGATTTCTTAACCACGAATAATTACACTCATCGACTTCATAAATATATCGTTGAGGCGTAATAATAATATTTTGGCAGGATGTTAAGTCATAAAAAGTTCACAAATGTAGCCCAAAAGAACGAAATATCCAATAAACATTTATTATCCTGTAGCATATAGGTTAAATATATTTTCTGTCACTTCGAGGACAGAAAATCCACTCTTCGAAGTGACCGAAAATATAACCTAACTAAGAGACTGTACAAATGTTTATTACGTGGTTGTATTTATATAATATTTCTAATCGAAATTTATGGAAATAAGTGCAAATTATGCTTCTATCAAAATGTATTAGTAAACGGAATTATGCAACATGTTTCTTGAAATTAGTCTTAACGTTCATGCCGTTTTAGATTTTAAACGTTTCCGATAAGATTTAATTTCAATTCCTACCACTCGTAGCATTGTAATCTTATTTTAGACTGAATCGATAACGTTGGGTGTGACACGAAAATGGTAAGGGGGCTCGCGAGCCCCCCGAGCGTGTGACACAAAATTACATTCCGTGATAGGTCTATTCTATACCTGGTCTGTGCTAAAAGAACGGTTAATTCGATCCCCGCCTAAGCCTATCTTTTTTTCGGCCCGTCACGGGCTCATTACGGGATCCCCAATCCGTAATCTTACATCATAAGTCGCACTTATTATATTATTAACTCTTATATTGTTAACTCTATTACTTCAATGTTTTGACGTTTTAACATTAGCAGATTCACTTTGAAGTAACGGCGGAACTAAGGTGAAAGAAAGGCACTTGTGTTGTATATATTACTGTTTAAATATTGCGGCGAATAATATAACGAGGTGCATGATTGTAAAGTAAAAATGGATACGACAGAGGGAGAGAGCACGTGAGAGTGTGTGCGTGTGATAAACAAAACCTCTTCTTGTTGTTTTGGCCAAACATTTCGTTCTCATATGTGTAATGAATTTTATTTGCTGGCGAGATTTCATTCCAATTGTTTTTTTATAGTATGAATAAATGACACATGAAAAGTACCCCTTTCGTTTGCTTTTTAAATAGTGCAAGCGCCGACCACGCGATAGAAAGTATAGGTACTCGAAAAATAGGAAAGTCTCATGAGGGACGGTCCGCCCGTGTCAGTAGGAATATCGAATCATTTCTCGAAGAAGAGACCTCAGGACTTGAGACGGGACCCCCGACATAAGAAAATTTAGGCTCGCTGCGCTCGCGCTGGTTCGAGTCGATGATGGTCTTTAACCGTCCCATTGAAAGGCTGGCACACCGACATAGCGCGAACCACTGTAGTGGTGCATCCCTATCACTTACACTACTATGACTTGCTGTCGCCCTTCACCTTGAAGGTGCGAAATAGTTAAAAGAGGCAAGACACGTAGCTGAAAAACAAAGTTGCATCAAGTTCGATATAATATGTAATCTCCAAATGCTTCAAATAATTCCAAAAAATTGTTTCAACTGGTTGGAATATTCATTATATTCTGCTGCGTGATAAATTGAATTATTTGTTTAATTTCTATACCATGTTTTAATAAATATATCAATATGTTTGAAATTATATTAAGTGTCGTTCATTTGGTTTATTACATACGCGTCACATGACATGTTTATATGTACTTTCAAGAGTAAAAAAGCGACCTTTCACGTTCGTATTTATTGTTTTATTTTATTATTTTCGCATTCAACGGCCGGCTATCCGAAATGAACTGAGCATAGCTTCAAATTTCATAATCAATATCATAGTATGGACAATGCTGAATATCTCAGAAACAATAAGTTTTAGGATTAATGCACGAAATTTAGTACTTTCATACTCAGAATTCGCTATTCTATTGAATTTGACAGTCCATTTGAAAAAATAAAATTGACCTCCACATCTGATCTATGCCTGTAAAGAAACTAGTTTCACCGTGTTTTGTGTTTCGTACAACCAGACAACTTTTATAAATAATATTTTCGCTTCTTATTTGAAATAATAGATATTTGAGGTGAACCGATTTAGTGGGACACCCTGTATAACACAGCTTCTATACTTTTCCCGGTGATACCGGCAGCTTTACCTGTGTCAATGCTAGAAACACATTATGTTTCCCGCACCCACCGCTCTAAAATTCGAGAGGGCGCTCGAAAACCAGTGCTTATTTCAGAATATCGGTACTTCAGACCGGTGACACTGAAGACAAAGGAATGTCAGGTCTATTCTATACCTGGTCTGTGATAGGTCTATTCCATACCTCGTCTGTGGTAGTACAGTTCTGTTTTACCAATGGTCGGTAACGCCGGGTGTGAGACCCCGTGGGACGTTACATCCGTAAGAACTTGCCGATTCCCCGACGAAATTTGTAATGTACGGTTTGTTTACTACACGCGTATACGTACACGCTTAACTTAGCTTGTGTGAGTGTGCGCAAACACCTCAACGCCCAGTGAGACGGCAGCCTTAACGTATCAGCCCGTACACTTCAATATACGAACATTTATGTCAGTCCGATAATTTAATTAAAGAATTGTTCCCCGGGGTCTTGCTGACTGCTAACAACGAGTTTGAAACTAGATTTTCAAAATTCATAACTTCTAGTGCGAGAATGTCGCTAATACAGAGTCATTCAGCGGCCACGGCCGTAAGTAAAAATGTATATTCTATTAATTAGAATACACTGCTACCACAAATTTGAAATTAATTAATATTATAATCATAAATATTACTTTAATTGCGAAAATTATTATTGTTAATATTTTTTATATACGGTCGGTTATATTGAATCGGCCATTGTGAATTTTGAAAATGCTAGTTCAGATTCATCGTTAGCACTCAGTAAAACACCTGGGAACAATTCTTTAAATTATCGGACTGACATAGAAATCCGTATATCGAAGCATATGGGTTGAATGCATTAATGAATTTTCACTTTGTTCACTCCCCTTATCTCAGAATGGGAGGATATCACTTCTTATGATTGATATCTCATCTTAAGATTATCATAAGATATCATTTGGCTCAAAATTCAGTTCCAAAATCGTGGGACCAAGAAGAGGCTATTTCTTGAGTCACTCTTTCATGGTTACCATTTAGGCCTCTCTTTCGGGCAGTGCTGCACTAACGTAAGCGCCGCCTAGAAAATACATCAAGACCGAAAACATGAAACAAGTTTTTTTGCACCCTAACGAGTGTATCAATAAATGCCAATAACATGTTTTAGGATATGCTATAACCTCTTTTTGTAAAAAGTTCATAAAGATCACCTATTTACCGTGCGTTTTGACCTGGGGGTCCCCTTAAGATTTTTCCCAAAATCATCTCTATGTAAATTACTTTCCACTTTCCTACAAAAATAATCTGTTATGCTATACTTATAGGTGAAAACAACTGCATCGTGAATTTCAAGAACACAGCAGCGTTCAGTCGAGACTATCAAAGTGCGCAGGATTGTATGTGCGACACGGAACACATGTTGGATTGTTCTGTTGATTCTGCGAGTAGCAACAATCTGTCACGAATGCGCATTCCAAATTCTAATTTCAATCAGATCGTCGACCAATTCCAAGCGGTAAAATACACTTTATGTATTAATTTTTTTGTCAATTATGAACACCGGGTATACATAATTGCATTATTTATTTCAGGAGGAAAACCCGTTCTTTCGTGGCGAAAAGTTGCCCATTGCGGCCAAAAAAGGCATAAACATCATCTACTAAAACATTTGGCATATCTAACGAACAATTTGAAAACATACACCAAGAATATTGTATTAAAATATTTCAAAGTATACAATAGATCAATATCCAGAGCCTGTTTGTCTGATGCTGTAAAAAAGTAAAAAGTACTATGGATAAAAAGTTATTATTGACAAAACATTTTAAAATTTTTAAATAATCTAGAAACCAAGTACGAATTAAGGTTATTCAAATATTTTATTGTGCTATTACCTTTACCGTGAAGTGATAACTTGGGCCCATTGAACATAATTAAAAGGGAGCATCCAATAAAAATTATCATGTGTTTAAAAACGATGTATATTCTATTATAAAGAGTTAATTATTATGGTTACAAAAATCGCAATTACAAAAATGTTCTCGTTATTTTCACACAATGATAAATATAAAACAGTGTTAAATAATTTATTTCTGCAAAATATATTTGTGGCAACTGTCTTGATAATATATGATGTTTAAATCATATCTCGTTTTACATGTACGTATGTGATAAGAACCTCTAACAATTTTATAATGTACTGCATTGATCAATTGTATTTTTATTTTCCTAAAATGATATAATATCGACTACTGTTTGTATTATTAACAGGATTGAGAAATAAATATTTTGAAACGATACCTGATATTTATGTCTTTGTATATAGAAAGTGTAAACCTATAAATTATATAAAAAAGCTATCGTATTAAATTACATACCTCGTGCAGCACCTTCTGTTGCAGAAACATTGCTGCAATATTACAGTATTGCAGGTTTCATTGCAATATTTCTGCAACATTGTGGAAGCATTGCCGTGCAATATCGCAGTGACAACATTTGTGCAATATTATGCACATATTGCCATGCAATGTTGTATTGAAAACATTGTGGAAACATCGCAGCGATATTCTGAAGCAACTATGACTGACAAAATTTGTCGAAATACGCATGTATGTATATGATGTCGAGTGGGATCTACATGTGTTTCTTTTAAGTGGACACGCTAGAATATATCGTAGGCCGTTGTAGACATGAACAAATTGTATTGTGAGAGTCTTTTGTACACGCATGAGCATTCGTTGTCGAATGATTTCAGAGATTTTGATAAAACTGAAATATGTTATAGTTCACATGAAATTGGAGACGGATTAAGGGGTTATGTCAGCGTTGTCCAGAGTAGGGGCCCCTCACGCGTCTGCTTCCCCTTCCAATTTTTCCTTCGCGCAGCATTCCTTCTGTTGTCAAGGAGACCGCGCGATGCTACGAAAGCTGCCATGACGGGTTAGCGAGGCTCGTGGCGTATCCTTGACAACGCGGACGAGAGTGGGAGAACTTCAAGAGTACGCGTAGGGTAAATATACTGTGTTCTGACGAGAAGAAGTCGGCGAGAAACTCTAGGATCTGAATTAGGTCTGATAGTACAGGGTCATCCGTTAAAACTACAACCTACGCGGGCGCGAACAGACGAAAACTGCAACACCGCCTCACGGACTCATTCCACTTTGCCGTATACATTCCAACCGTTGCCAGCGGTTGTAACGAGTTATTATGGTGGGACGTGAATCTTCCCCCTACCAATTACGCCTGGCGCGGCCCGACGCTACCGAGCACGGCCGCGAGAGGGCTGCGCGCCGAGCGGCGCTCTCGCTCGCCAAGTTATCACGCCGCCGATTATAGGCCAGCACGACGGGCCCTTCAGGCAGAGTCTGCCACGAGCGTTACAGGCAAACGGACATAGCTCTCCCAGTAATCTCTTGTACAACCAAGGTGTATTACAACGTATTTTTGGATCCCCCAACCTCCACGGCTCCTAGAGGAACTTGAGTTAGCCGACCTATAGACACAAGTCGACATCCGCCGTCAATCTTAGGAACAGGCGTCGTCTGTCCCAGAGGACATACTACAGTCTCCGTTTCTCCCGCGGGTTTTACCCACTGGGCGAGCGGACTGAAGGCATCCCGGTCAGGGCCATTGGTGGAGACCACAGCCAAGGCACCAGAACGACCACCACCCTCCACTCCTATATCAGCCGCCGACACGCGCCGCGACCGCGACACACCGTCCGGACTCCGCCACCGAATAGCCGCCGATACGTGCCGAATCACGCGCCGCGACACACCGCCCGCGTTCCGCCGCCGCGTACGCGCTAGTCACTGCGTTAGGTTAAGCCTTAGAATAAGTTCCGCACTCGCTGTTAGCCAGCACACACCTGGCCGGGTTAAATTGTATTCTAGTCATAGTAATAAACACAGTTTACCAAGTTCACCTTGCCTCAGTTACGTGGCCGCCCAGGACCCCCGTCCGTTAAGGAACCTCCCCGGAGCGAGGATACACAGTGATGCCCGAGCTTCGAGAATTTTAAGATGGTCTCTTTCAAATTAACGTCCCAAAGAGCTACTTGAAATTTCCCGGCCCGGGTTGAAGAATTTGGGGCCCTTTTCGTATAACTTTTGAACTATAAAAGATATCGGAATGCAATTTGCACCGATAAATAAAGAAAAATTATTCCCTCTTAATGATGGATAATTTAAAATATTTTACGTTTACTTAATTTTTCTTTTATCAATTTTTTAAACTATAATTGTTGTGAAAAGCTTTTGCATAATACTTAATTCATACTGTATTTAATGCTCTTTTTAAAATTCATGG
The DNA here is from genome assembly GCA_944738655.2 of Andrena hattorfiana. Taxonomy (NCBI): domain Eukaryota; kingdom Metazoa; phylum Arthropoda; class Insecta; order Hymenoptera; family Andrenidae; genus Andrena; species Andrena hattorfiana. The sequence goes on along the minus strand of OX122893.2, from coordinate 18,464,796 downwards.
TGTTGATAAAAAATAGGCTAGTTGTTTCTGTATAATTATTTTCATAAATGGAGAAATTAAATTTTTATTCAATTATGTGCTGGTTCTGCATACCTCAGAATCTATTGTTCTGTTTTTCTTTTTTTATTATTGTATCCTTAATGCAGTGGCTTTGATTGTAGCGGTCTTTGAATTGTTTTCTACAATTTTTATGTCGGAATGTTTAAACCTTTTAGCTACTCAACGACACGCCTATACTGGCTTCCGTTAATGTCATTTTTTGGAACGATGCGTCATTATCGTGGCTTTTACACGTAGGTGGCAAAAAATCTCTCTATTGTCACGTCCCGGGTGGAGGTCTTTAGGACAATGACAATGTGGGGTTAATGGAAGTCAGGTGCGAATGCGAGATTCGTAGCACTGAGGGTAAGTGGGAGTCAGGTGCGAATGCGAGATTCGTAGCACCGATAGTTGGAGGAATGCAGGCGCGAATGCGAGATTCGTAGCACTGATCAACCAGGGAATATTTAAAAGGTAATCGCGCACCTGGGTGACACCCGTTAGAGCACTTTTGTTTTGTTCTGGCTTGGTAATTGGATTTACCGCTGCATTAATATAAAAAAAAAGCCACACGTAATATTTCTGCGGAATATGTCTAGCCATATGGTCGTACACGGCCTATGCAAAAGTACGTCTTGTAAACACTGTAAGAACTCTCACGTTCGTGAACCAAGATCAGCTGTTGCAGTAGGCTGTTTTGTTTTGGAGTCTTCGTAACCGAAGGATAGACACAATAATTCGAAGCGTGATTTAAAGTAAAACTGTTTATTAAATTTGAAGCACGAAAATATGCCATGCACTGTTAATGCGATAGCGGTTAGGTTTTATAATAATGCGTTGGACGTTAAGCATTAGCACATAAACATTTATATAAATGGTAATTAATAGCAATATATGTGTATGAACATGAAATACATGTGTATAAGTCAAAAATAATAGTATGAAAAGTAATTAGAATTTGCTACGCTAACAATATAAGTCAATGAGCGTTAGCGAAATGATAATATGAATCAATAAGCGTTAGGTAAGATAACGATATGAATCCTTTAGCGAAATAATAATATGAATCAATTAGCGTTAACAATATAAAATGATATAAAGCAATGTGCGTTAGCAAAAATAATAATATGGAAAGCAATAAGCGTTAACAATACAAAATGATATAAAGCAATGATCGTTAGCAAAGATAATAATATGAAAAGCAATAAGCGTTAACAATACAAAAGACATATATATGGAGATGATATGCCGTATAACAATAATTAGTCGTAATTGCTTACGGTAGTTGTCGTAGATAGATTATTCGTTGTTCACTGAATTTAGTTTAAAGGTGTATATATATGTTTGAACTTCGCGGGAGTATTTCCGTAGAAGAGTTCGCCGGTCTCTCGGGTCCTTGTATTTATATGATTTACAGGAATGTCAGATATGAGGGGTATGCGCGGTATGCACCATGACTCATGTTCGAAATATGCATCTATAATTAGAACGTGTTGATGACTCATGCGCGAAATATGTGTTACAATAGGACTTCCGGGGTTTTTATTTGGGCTTCTGAAAAGGGGGTATTCAACCCATTGGATGGATTTTGGGTGGTTTGATTGGAAAGGGGTGAATGTGGCTTTGACTTCGTGAGTTACAGAGAGGGGGTGAGACGTGGTCTCGGGAAGAGAGGGTTTTTTGGGGGACGAGGGACTTGTTTAAATTTAAATATGAAGGAGGAGATCATGCCTCGTAGGGCGAAGAGGGGAAAGGAATTTCGTAGTTGACCATCCCGAGATGGGGACCGCTAAGGTACATCGTCTACACGGCCCGATGGTTGGGGAAAAGGGGTAAGAGTTGAAGTTTGGGGTATTTCGATGGAGTTGTGGAGTGATTTATGAGGGAGACTTGAAATAATACCGCGCGAAAAATAGTGGGACGTCACACCTCCATACTCAAAAATATTTGTTCCTACTTTCTGACACGGTAACTGAGGAGGAGGGTGAGGTATTAGGGTTTCTTTGGTTTTCGCGTTTGCATACTTCCTACATTATTGAAAGTTGCTTGTCGATTTAATCGTACTGGACCTCCAATCACTGAGCATCGTGGAAGATACAGGTTTTCGAGCATTAATAAATTATCTGGATCCGAAGTACAATATTCCCAGTAGGAAAACAGTAAAAAAAAACTAATTGAAAATGCGTAAAATGAGAAGAAATGGAGAATTCAAGAAGAACTTGCTGAAGCCTCAAATGTCTCCATCACAACTGATACGTGGAGCAGTATGAATAAGGATCACTTTTTAAGTACAACGTGGCATTTCACTAAAAAAAAAACATCAAACTGAAAACATATGTACTGCAGACAGACCAACTGAATGGAAGTCATACTAGCGATGTATTAAGTGATTCTTTACAAAATACCTTTTCGGAATGGAATGTAGAAGGAAAAGTAAGAGCTGTTGTTACTGATACCGCAGTAAATATGCTTGCAGCAGTGCGAATCTTGGGCAATTCTATATCTAGTTTAATCTTGCTTTGCACATACGTTGAATTTAGTGATCAAGAAAGCTATTTCTTCAGTCGACGATTTAGTTACTGTGCGTAAGAAATGTCGCAGCATCGTAACTTTTTTCAAACAGAGTTATTTAGCCAAGGATAGACTATTCGAAATGCAAAATTTACTGGAAGTGCCAAATCATAAATTAATTTTAGAAGTTGACACTAGATGGAATTGGACGAATGAAATGATAACCAGGTTATTAGAAAAAAGGCAAGCAGTAACGTCAGCATTATCATATTTTACTGAATCTGAAGAAGGTTTAACTGTTGGTGAGTGGCAACTGCTATTAAACTCTACTCCGATAATGGAACCGTTTTACCTCCTGACCACTGAAATGAGTGCAGAATCCTACATAACAATTTCTAAAGTCATTATCTGTATAAAACAATTAAAGATTTTTCTAAATACAAATATCAATAATACACTAGCTAGAAAACTACAAGAAACTTTTCACAAATATTTTAGTAAAATTGAAACGGACCCTACTTATTCCATAGCGACTATACTCGACCCTCGTTTCAAAATGTTGGGGTTCGAAATGTATGAGAATGCTGAAAGAGCTAAAACTTTATTATTGGAGAAGGTGACATATATACTTCATGCCCAGCCTCATTTAAACATAGCTGTAAATAATAATAATAATAATAATAATAATAACAATAATATCAACAACATCGACAACGACAACGACGACAATAACGACGACGACGACGACGGCAATAACGACGATGACGACGACGACGACGACGACGAGGACGAAGACGACGAGGACTTGGACCACGAGGACGAGGACGACGAGGACGACGAGGGCGAGGACGAAGACGACGAAGACGACGACAACGAGGACGGGGACGACGACGACAAGGACGACGATGACGAGGACGAGGACGACGAGGACGAGGACGCCAAGAACGACGACGACGAGGACGAAGACGACGACAACGAGGACGACGAGGACGAGGACGCCGAGGTCGAGGATGCGGAGGTCGAGGACGCCGAGGTCGAGGACGCCGAGGTCGACAATGACGACGAGGACGACGAGGACGACGAGGACGACGAAGACGCCGAGGACGACGAGGACGACGAGGACGCCGAGGACGCCGAGGACGACGACGACCACGACGACGAGGACGACGACGACGACGGCAATAACGACGACGACGACGACGACGACGACGACGACGAGGACGATGACTGTTGCGTACGCGAATGCTTGACGTATTTGCCAGACCGTGAGCGTAACTGTGCAGGTTATTAAAGATTCTGTACATGTGAATTTAAACAATAACAATGGTATATTTAAACATAAAACAAATACAAAGAGGTCGCGCTAGCTGTTGCCAGCTTGAATGTTTGTTTCGATCTGCCCTTTCCTGAGGCCCTACGAAGCCTTCAAACCATTGCAGGGATATCTTAAAAGAGATGGTAACTATTATCCTATTGGTTGAAAGTGGCTGTGCAACTGACGGAAGAGAAAATGGAAAGGGAAATTACGATTCCCACGAAAAGGAACAAAACGGCGCGACGCGTCTGTTTACTGTCGCCCAGATAACTCTCGGCTCGGCCCAACGGTCCCTAATTTATGGAGCCGGTTGTAAATAACTGAGTCCCGAAGTGTCAGTCCCGGGCAGGCAAACCAAGTGCCGGCCAAGTGCGTAGTGACGATGTTTGAAACTCGATGGTAAAACTCTTCACGTTCAACATACCGCCCGCCTTGAAGGGTTACATTCAATAAATATCTCCTGCAAGACATACATCACAACCCGCAGATCCAGTTACTATCCAAAATGAGTATACTAAACGCACAAGCTAAAATCAAAATACATGAGCATTAGTAATACATCAAACAAAAGAACCTTAAATTCGATACTAAACCAAGAACATTATGTATCTCTACTGACAACAAAAAAAATAAGAAAACCACAATGTGGCATTGCACACAGTACACACATGAAAGGCAAACCACACACGGGCTTAGTTACCTAAGAATAACGCACGCAATTAAATTATTGAACTAAAAGGATGCGTATAACGTGATTATCAATACATATGATGCGATTAATAGAAATACCGCGAAACGTTTAAACTCCATCTTTTAAATAATACGCAAAACAGTTCAATTCCAATCAGTCTATCAATCTAAATCAGGACTCTCACTCGGAAGCGGTGATAATCTTTTCACACAACGTTTGTAAGTGCCTTTGGTTGTCTTAACCGTCACAACACGGACAACATTATCCTTGCCCGGATGGACGTCCACAATCCGACCAAGCTGCCACTGAAGAGGTGGAGCGTTGTCCTCCTTGACAGTCACCAACATCCCCTTTTTAAAGTGAGCAAGGCCTTTAAGATGCCATGTCTTCTTCGTATGAAGAACCTGCTGGTACTCCTTCTGCCATCGAGTCCAAAAATGCTGTTTCACCTTCTACACGTGCTGCCAAAAGGACAGCCTGTTGCTCGGCACATCTAGAAAATCACGCTCCGGAAGATTGCACAACGAATCGCCAATGAGGAAGTGACCAGGAGACAAAGCAACAAGATCATTGGGATCAGAGGATAGCGGAATCAAAGGACGTGAATTCAAAATGGCTTCTATCTCAATTATTAAGGTATTGAATTGCTCATATGTGAACAATCCCTCACTCACCGTCCTATACAAATGTCCCTTAAACGACTTAACTGCAGCCTCCCACAGACCACCAAAATGTGGTGAGCGAGGCGGAGAAAAATGCCATTGTACGTTTTCAGCGCTTAAAAAATGTCCAATCTTATTTGCGTATTCTTCAGAAGCTAAGAAAACCCGAATCTGCAAAATTTCGTTTCTTGCACCTACAAAATTAGTGCCATTTTCTGTATAAATATTCTGAGGTCTTCCTCTTCTAGCAAAGAACCGCCGTAATGCCGCAAGAAATGTTTCCGCAGTCAGATCCGTAACTAATTCTAAGTGTACTGCCTTACTTGCGAAGCAAACAAATACAGACACATAAGCCTTAACCTTCGAACGGTTGCGCAATTTCTTTTCCTTTATGAAGAAAGGACCACAAAAATGGAAAGGTCGCGTCTGAGTTACCCGGGTACCTGGTAAATTACCCATAATATAACTTGGTATCTTGGGATTCAATTTGCAGCAACGTATACAACCATGTATTAGCCTCTTAACTGTGTTTTTGCCGTCAATCGGCCAATAACTTTGCCTAACAGCGTTGAGCGTGGCCTGTATGCCTGAATGCCAGTGCCGAATATGCTCGTGTCTAATTATAAGCTCCGTAATATGATGGGTACGTGGTAATAAAAGAGGGTGCTTTTGTGCGTAGCTTAACGGCGCATGCTTCAGCCTGCCGCCGACCCTAAGCAGACCGTCTTTATCTAAAAATGGGCTTAAATTACTTAATCTGCTTCCTTTGGGTAGTCCGCGTCCCTGTCGTAAACCCTCAATTTCCCCTGCGAATTCCTCAGCTTGCACTTCGCCTAAAATTCTCCCGTGAGCTCTATGCACTTCCTGCAGTGTCAATTCACCCCTGACTCTTTCCTTATTCTTTGCATTGTAGACGAAACGAAATATATAGGCTACAACTCTAGTTAGCATGGTAATGGATGAAAATCTTGAAAATATGTCATTTTTCCTTTGCTCAATAACAAACGACAATATGTTTCGTCGTTCCGGAACATTGTCCACCGTGACATTACTAACTGGCCAGCAACTCTCGTCTTGAGAAAGCCAATGAGGTCCCTTTAGCCAGACCTGATTACCAACAAATTGCGCTGGTGATTGCCCTCGCGATATAAAATCTGCAGGATTATCTGCTGAAGCCACGTGATGCCAGCTCTGCACATTCGTCTCTGCCTGAATCTTACTCACACGATTTGCTACAAAGGTCTTGAGAAGATGCGGTGCCGTCTTGATCCATTGCAACGTTATGCTCGAATCAGACCAAAACCTGATCAAATCAAACTCACGCATCGACAACGCTCTGACAGCTTCCGTGTATAATTCAGCTAACAATCCTGCAGCACAAAGTTCCAAACGCGGCAGCGATACTATCTTAAACGGAGCTACCCGCGATTTAGCACACAATAAATTAACCTCGTGTATTCCCTTATTATTAAAAACTCGAATAAAAATACGCGCCTCGTACGCGCTTTCACTGGCGTCGCAGAAACCATGCAACTGTATGTTACTACATCGCTCAAGTACCACCCTGCGCGGAGCTGAAAAGTTATTTAACAAATGCAACTCGTCCCTGAAATCTAACCACGTTTGCAAAACATGTTGAGGAACAGTCTCATCCCAACTAACGTTAGCCTTCCAGAGTTGCTGCATAATTATCTTCGCCTGTATGATTACAGGACCAAGTAACCCAAGAGGGTCAAACAATTGTGCAATCTGCGATAAAATTAATCGCTTCGTAAAATGTTGCGAATCCGCGAAAGGTTTAGACTTGTAAACGATGTTATCATTACTAGGATTCTAAAAAACTCCTAAAGTTTTCTTTGTCTCAGCATGATCCAGGCATAATGCATCCTGACTACCGCTTTCCTGTAAGCCATTGGTCAGTCTGACTTCGTTCGAAGACCACTGACGAAGATTGAAACCCTCTAGTTTAGCGAGAGCAATTAGTTCATCCCTTAATTTTAGCGCTTCTTCAAAAGTAGATGCCCCCGTTAGCAAATCATCTACATAAAAATCGTTTTAAAAAAACATCGCGCTGCATCTAAATGTCGCCTTCGTCAATCGCGAGCTGCTTCAAACAACGCACCGCTAAAAATGGTGCTGAAGCGGTACCATAGGTGACAGTGTCTAAACGAAAATCCTTGACAGGTTCACCCCTGGAGCTACGCCATAGAATCTTCTGATAATCAGAATCTTCGGGGTGTACTAAAATCTGACGAAACATTTTTTCAATGTCTGCTGTCAGAACAAACACGTGAAATCGAAACCTAAGCAGAATAGACCACAATGTATCCTGGTCCAGCCAACAGGGCATCATTAAGTGATACGCCCGTTGAGGACTTCGCGGAGGCGTCAAATACGACTCTGACCTTAGTGGTCACGCTCGATTCCTTAATTACCGCGTGATGCGGCAGATAAAAACCCTTCCCCTCTTGCGCCTGACTAACCTCGCTCATGTGTCCCAACTCAAGGTACTCATCCAAAAACTGTTTATATTGTCCTAAAAGACTTGGATTCTGGTGAAGCTTACGCTCTAGTGAAATAAACCTATTCAATGCAGCACCTCTGGAATTACCAATAAACTCCTTCTGCTGATTGAATGATAAACGAACTATGTAACGCCCGCTTGCATCCCTAGATACATTATGAAGAAAATGCTGTTCACACATAGTTTCCTCCCTAGAAAATAATGGTTTCTCAGGGATTTCTTCAATTTCCCAGAACTTATTCAATGACTTCTCAAGCGATGACACTACGTGATGTGATTTTAGCGGTTCCATTAATGAGAATCGCTTCTGCCAATTCAACGAACCTGTCACTATCCATCCTAATGGTGTCTGTTGTAAAATGATCTCATCATTGCAGAGCCTGATCTGTCCATTTCGCAATAATCTATCAAACAAACTATTTCCTAACAGCGCGTCAATTGGTGTCGGCTTATGAATTTCCGGATCTGCCAACTTGATTCCCCTCGAAAACTGCAATCCGCGACGGTCAACCTGAGACGCAGGTAAAAGTCCCGTGATTGTAGGAAGCGTAATAAACGTGACTCTAGACTGAAACGAGTTATCTCGCGAATTAACAATCGTATGAACGAAATGCTTTGCACGTGTCTGTAGCTTAGACAATCCGTAGAACGACAGATCTATTTCATGTTTCGACAGCTGTAATTTATCCGCGAAACTATCGGTCATTAAATGCGCTTGTGAGCCACTATCCAGGAGCACACGGCATACATGATCATTGTCTTCCCGATCCCTAACCTTTACTAATGCCGTACCAAGCAAAACCTCACTATCGAAAGTGACAGTCAATGATGACTTCACCATTTCCGCAGTGGGTGCAACATCGCTATTAGTTGCCTCCTTGCTAGTAGTCGCATTCTGTCGTGGCTCAAAGGGTAAGTGCAATAGCGTATGGTGTTTCTTAGAGCACTTACGGCAACTTCCAGATTTGCAGTTGAAGGCTATATGATTTGGTTTGAGACAATTGATACACAATTTTGCGCGTCTCACAGAGCCTATTGATCACGAACCGACAGCTGCAGAAACTTGGCACACGTAGCTATCAAATGCTCCTCACCGCAAATTGCACACGAATTCGAGCTGTTAGTAGCCAAATACACCTGACCACGCTTCTGAACTGGCTCCTTAGTACGTAAACGCGTAGACTGTTTACTCGCCTTTGGAGCATTGGAACATTCATCATCTGAATCGTCTCCGCGTGATCTCTTATTCATAAACGCAATCAATTGCTTGAACACCGGCATCTGATCGTCCGCTAATGTACGATCCCAAGCCCGCCGCGTGCCTTTGTCTAACTTTTTCGTAAGAGTATACACTAACATTGTATCCCAAGTCTGAACTGGCTGTTTCAGAGACAAAAGATTATTAACGTGCATTTGAGCTGATTCCGCTAATATTCGCAAACTCGACGGAGAGTCGCCAGTTGCTTCAGGCAGCTCATATAAAGATTTTATGTGAGCGTACACAATTTGACGCGGTTTATTGCATCGTGTTTGCAATAAATTCCAAGCTACCAAGTAGTTTTCCTCTGACGCATTGAGACCCGAAATCACCGACGCGACCTGTCCATGAAGCGCATTCTTTAGCAAATGAAACTTCTGCACCGACGGCAAATCTTCACTCTCGTGCACTAAAGAGTGAAACGTATCCCGAAAACTGTGCCATTCTAACGGATTTCCATCGAACGGCTTAATATCTATCTGCGGTAAAAGCAGATGTGCCTGTTTAAGCATTACAGTGGCCGGTGACTCTACGCCTCTATCCGTAACAGCAGACCTGACTGGCGAACCTCGTAACGCCTTTAAGCGCACATTTATAAGATCCGCAACCTCAAAGTACTGCCGTTCAAAAGCATCACGCTGAACTTAGTGATCGGGATCATCATTGTCCAATTCAAGTGCCAACTGATGGTCCGAAAACGCGTCGAGAAGCTCACGCAACCTAACGCTACGCGTCTCTAACGAGTCAATACTCATATCCGTATTTTCCGCAATAGCAAACAGTAAACGAGTCACTTGACCTTTGATAAAAGCTCGCTGCCGCTTAAGACCCTTAATAACTTCTGGATCTGGAGCCATTTTTTGAATCGAGATCGAAGCAGGAAAATGACAATGAAAGGAAAGCGATTCGTTGTACTCACCCAGGCAGTGATCCAAGATGCGTTACGTGATTGACTGCTGGCGCTTTCCAAACGATCCTTGATGAACCCAATCCGTCCTCAAGAAAGCAGATGTGCCACTGTTGCGTGGGAAGCTGCTGTCCGCCTGGCCGCGTCGTGATTCCGCTACGCCTATCCCAGTTGGCCCCTTGTAAACCAGACTTCCAAAGTCCTCGAAGATTCGACCCCTCTATGTCCAGAAACTGATGTCCGATGCGAATAGGACTCTCGGAATGTATCCAAGATGTACAACTATCCGGTGTATATGCTATGTGAGTGCACAATTCACAATCAGCACCAACAATGCACAGGATTCATAATGTACCACACCATGTTATCACAATGTACAGAGACTCCGGCTTGAAGGACCAAATGTTGCGTACGCGAATGCTTGACGTATTTGCCAGACCGTAAGCGTAACTGTGTAGGTTATTAAAGATTCTGCACATGTGAATTTAAACAATAACAATGGTATATTTAAACATAAAACAAATACAAAGAGGTGGTCGCGCTAGCTGTTGCCAGCTTGAATGTTTGTTTCGATCTGCCCTTTCCTGAGGCCCTACGAAGCCTTCAAACCATTGCAGGGATGTCTTAAAAGAGATGGTAACTATTATCCTATTGGTTGAAAGTGGCTGTGCAACTGACGGTAGAGAAAATGGAAAGGGAAATTACGATTCCCACGAAAACGAACAAAACGGCGCGACGCGTCTATTTACTGTCGCCCAGATAACTCTCGGCTCGGCCCAACGGTCCCTAATTTATGGAGCCGGTTGTAAATAACTGAGTCCCCAAGTGTCAGTCCCGGGCAGGCAAACCAAGTGCCGGCCAAGTGCGTAGTGACGATGTTTGAAACTCGATGGTAAAACTCTTCACGCTCAACGACGACGACGACGCGGGCGACGACGACGACGACGAGGACGCCAAGGACGAAGACGACGACGACGACGACGACGAGGACGCCAAGGACGAAGACGACGACGACGACGACGACGAGGACGCCAAGGACGAAGACGACGACGACGACGACGACGAGGACGAGGACGACGAGGACGCCAAGGACGAAGACGACGACGACGAGGACGCCGAGGACGAGGACGCCGAGGACAACGAGGACGTGGACGTGGGCGACGACGACGTGGACGAAGACGACGAGGACGAGGACGACGACGACGAGGACGACGAGGACGACGAGGACGACGAGCACGACGAGGACGAAGACGACGACGTCGAGGACGACGAGGACGAAGACGACGACGACGAGGACGACGAGGACGAAGACGAGGACGACGAGGACGACGAGGACGACGACGACAAGGATGACCATGACGAGGACGAGGACGACGAGGACGTGGACGAGGGCGACGAAGACGACGACGACAAGAACGACGACGACGCCAAGAACGACGAGGACGACGAGGACGACGAGGACGAGGACGAGGACGCCAAGGACGACGACGACGAGAACGAAGACGACGAGGACGAGGACGAGGACGCCGAGGACGAGGACGCCGAGGACAACGAGGACGCCGAGGACAACGAGGACGCCGAGGACAACGAGGACGAGGACGCCGAGGACAACGAGGTCGTGGACGACGAGGACGAAGACGACGACGAGGACGACGAGGACGAGGACGACAAGGACGACGACGACGAGGACGAGGACGACGACAGTAGTATGCCTAGGAGAGTTCCAACCCAAATTTGAGTTTCAAGGTCATGATAAGAATTTCCCCCGACCTTGAATCTCAAATTTGAGTTTGAAATCCAACGCGGCGGTGGGCGGCCGGCGCGCGGTCGGGCGGCGGCGGCGGTTGACGTCATCGGGATGGCGAAGTGTTGGGGGTATAGCGCCAGAGCAGAAGATATCGAATCAATCGATACCGAATCAATATCGAACCGATACCGAACCGCATCGAGGAGGAATCGCGGGTGAATTGCTGCTATTCTGGAGCGTGGTACCAACTACAGTCGGTAAGGAAGGAAATATTAATTTAAGATATTAATAATAATCGAAAAACTGAATCTTGGGCGACGGGGATCGAACCCAAGACTTCCGCGTTACGAGTCTGCCGCCTATCCAACGCCCCCAACGCCCACTCTCTGACATTAGTCTTTTCCGAATGATACATATACCCAGCGTCACATGTCATGAGCAGTTGCCAAACGCCAAAGCATAATAATTATCGGATGATGTCGGGCAATGTCGGGAAAGATTGGCGTTTTTTACACACCGCGTCTTCGGAGGTGGAAAAAGAGAGAGCAATACTTAGTTATTTTAAAGCTAAATTCGAGGGGAGGGAAAGAGACAGCACTACTTGGTGGTACAAAGCTAACAATTTTGTAAAATGTTTTCCAACGTCGCAGCGTATCGCGCGATCTCGAGTAATTTGAATCCTCTGGAGCAGCCGTGCGGGATGACGTCATTTGGCTGCGCGAAGAAGACGGGAATCATAGAATTATGCAGGGTCAGCAGAAATTTTTTTTCCATACCAACAGACATACTTTTTTCCGAACCATTATGTAGCAAGCATTTTGAAGCTAACAAGTTTTAAAGCGTACCGATTTAACATTGCAGCGTATCGCGCGATCTCGCGTAATTGGAATCCTCTGCAGCAGCCGTGCGGGATGACGTCATTTGGCGGCGCGAAGAAGCCGCGAATCATAGAAAGAATTATGTAGCGGCAGCAGAAAATTTTTTTCCATATTAAGGGGGCCGTCTCATTTTTGTTGTTGTCCGAATCGGTCGAAGCGTCCCCAGTAAACACACGGACCCTAATGAAACTACTGCGGTCGATAAAAAAAACATCTACAGAGGTGACATCTCCAGGTACTCTACGTAGACGAATTTTTTACGCATAGTTGCCACATTTTCTGTTCTCTCCGTCTCTGCCGCGTTGTTGCCACAGCTCTTTCTATCGAGAAGTCTTGAAGGAATATGGCACGAGAGCTGCGTCTAGGCAAGGATCGGCGGGCTCTAGCTACCGCTGATGGAGGGGGAAACACCTACAGGAGCGGTGGTTATGTGTGCGTGACTGATGCAGGCACAATTCAAGCACACATAACCACCACTCCTGTAGGTGTTTCCCCCTCCATCAGCGGTAGCTGGAGCCCGCCGATCACTGCGTCTAGCGTCAGAGCCTCGCTAAAAATAAAGGTGGATAGCAATAATGAAAGATAGAGAGGTTGGGTAGTGAAATTAGAAAACATATCAATGAAACATTACTAAATTACGTATCAATATCCCTTCTAAACTTCGCAATTCTTATTATCTTCTGTCATTCTGTGCAATATTTATGTTTACTTGTGAAAAAATATAATGATATGATTGTTCAACGATTGTTTATTTTGTTTGTTTTAATAGAATGTAAAACTTTCACATTTTCTATCGTATCGGCATGAACGTTTCAGTAAGATACTGCTGAGATTTCCCAGATGAAAATGAATTTAAACACGGCATAAATCAGATTATTTTTAAACGATTTTATTCAGCTTCGATCTTCGGTTTGTTTGTAGGTACTTTTGTGTGTTTGATGTATGGTTCAAATCTGGCAACTCCAACTTCCAACTATCGAGTTGTCTTGAAGCTTTGCAGGCGTGCGTAGTTTGGATGACAATACAATATCTAAAAAAAAATAAACCCTGAAGGGGTGAAAAAATTACTGAGTCATCAATAAATATAACCCATAACCACAAAACGACTTGGAATCAGTCATTCGCGTTCTTTACGAAAACGACAAAAAGCCGTTGCGTTCGGGACGCTAGTGGCATCGCGATTTCCATAGTAAATGCACAATTTATAACGAGAAATGATTCGTTACGTTCGTATAGGTAAAAAATTGTAGTACAAGACAAGAATAATTATTTAGTCTTTAGTGTATTTTAATTTGGTTTTGAGTGCATTTGGAATAAAATCGTTTAACATAAATTTTTTTTTATATATTTTTTAGCATTATTAGATTAGAAATGTTACATTTACCTTTAATTATATAATGCAGTTCTAGAAATAACCCGATTTATACCACATTTGAAATCATTTTAATCTGGAAAATCCCAGCAGTATGTTACTGAAAACGTTAGGTTTTACATTTAATTAATACATAATCCACTTCAAGCAATACTGTAGGTATGCGTTTCGAGTCGAGGCTCGAACCGAGATCAGAAGCCGCCGCCGAACAGCCCAAGTCCTCGTTGGTCGGGACCGGCGTTGAGCCCGTATCGTGAACGGAGTCCTAATTCCGAATGTTCGTTTCTCGCTTCTTTCTGGCCGAAGGGGGGAGCGAGATGGGTCGCTTTGCGTGCGCGACGGGCGCGAACGCAAAGGACGAAGTGTCAGGCGACCGAAAGACGGAGCGAGACCAAACATCAACGCGTCGTCTGTCTTGTACCGTCCTCGCTCGCTTTCAGTGCCTCTCGCTCGCTCTCGCCTTCGCCGGACAAGAGTGAGACAAAAGTGGTGGGGATAGCGAAAAAGTCCACATCGTGTACACCAAACCGAGCCCGTAATGAGACAATACTGTAGTATCTTTTATTTGAGTTTATCCAGATATTATCTTTGCCCATTTCTGTTCTTCAACCGCTTCGCCGTGATTCGTTCAAGTCTCCTTGATGGCAAAATAGTGATAGGGGAAATGCGGCAACAGCGCGATTCGACTCTCGATACGTCTCGGCGACTATGTCTTTCCTACATTTATCGGCTAGTTTGGTCTTCCACCGGTTCTGATGGTACATAGCGCGAATATACCATCAACGCCGGTGACGGAGAATCCTGGAAGCTTCATTCTGTCATTTCTCGAGTCTGTCTCAGTACACGATTCATAAATTCATTATTATTTCGACGTACGGTGGTTATTAGCGCTCATACGCACCAGACCACCCTGCACTGATGTCTACTGAAGGCAACTATACCCGCAAAAACTTCCTTCTTGTCGATTCCAGGACGAAAGTTGTAATTTACGGATTGTTTACTACATCGCGTATACGCAGGGTCGGCGGAACCATTATGCAAGTTACGCGCCGCATAAGGGCGCCAGCCGAATGGGACGCTAAAAAACTATATCGCACGCTTAATAATAACGGAATCCAACCCCCACATAAACGAAATGTTCACCCCGTAAAGATAAAACATATTAAATAGAAAATAGGTGCAAAAATTTTGGGCACTAAAAAATTTTCTTGCATAAGGGCGCCAACTAACCTCGCGTCGGCCCTGCTTATACGTCACGCTGGTGCTACGTGGCTGCAGTACACCATTAGCGCCACCAACGGACAAACCTTGAAGTTTCAGTCTGTCAGTTTTCGATTCATAAATTCATTATTATTTCAACGTACGGTGGTTATTAGCATTCAAACGCACCAGACCACCCTGCACAGATGTCTACTGGAGGCAACTATACCCGCAAAAACTTCCTTTTTGCCGATTCCAGGACGAAAGTTGTAATTTACGGTTTGTTTACTACACGCGTATACGTACACGCTTTTCCTAGCTTGTGTGAGCGTATGCACACACTCATGGCCCGCTGAGACGGCCCCCTTAACAGACATTATTTCCCAACGCAGAGAAATAATAATTTTAATCCCCTCCCACACCGATCTGTTGGACCAATATGTAGTAAACAGACAGACACTCCAAAGCTAAAAATTTTTCAATATGTTTTTTCAATCTTAACATCGCAGCGTATCGCGCGATCACGTGTAATTTGAATCCTCCGTGATGGGGCCGCCGTGCAAGATGACATTTGGTGGCGTGAAGAACGTACGAATCATAGAAAGAATTATGAAGTGTCAGCAGAAATTAGTGAGGAGAGAAGGAGGAAGACGGGTAAATAAATAGATTGTAATATATGTAAAAGGATTATATATTGTTGCATTAATTAAAAAATAGAAATATAAAAAAGAAAAAATATAAAAATAGAATATAAATAGTGTCTCGGCAGAACCCTCCCCCCTCTCTCTCTCTATCAGTCTCTCTTTCTTTCTCCTTCTCTTTTTCTCTTTTTTACATCAATCGCAAGAAAATTTGAACATTCTCGAACAGGTGATGGACTTCCTATTTACTTTTCACGACATCATACGTACATACATACTCTTCCACACAACACCTCACATACACTCATATACACTCACGCTCTCGTGACCACCCCGAGTGCTCAGTTATACAAAACAGTAGTAGCTCGTCATTATTTGCCGAAACTGTGACGTATCTATTGTATCGCCTCAATTCTCTATCTCTAAATAAACCGCTCTATTCTCAACATTTTTGAGTTCTCTCTGTACAAATAGAATATAAAAATATAAAAATACAATATAAACAGAAAAAATATAAAAATACAATATAAAAAGGAAAAATATAATAATAATAATAATTTAATTTATTGCCCACTTCCGTGTTACAATTTAACGATCATATACTCTTTCCATTTCAGACCCGTGATTGTGTCAGTATAAGTCCTACCCCTTCTAATGTTTCCCGCTGTGTCTTAACAATTTTTTTCTATTTTACAAGTGTTTCGTAATCTATTCTACAGGGTGTCCGCGGGAAGAGTGGACAGCTGGATATCTGCTAAACTATTTGAGACAAAAATATTTAAAAAATAGGGAATTGCATGGTTCGAGGGGGCCAATTTATTAGCGCGAACGAATTTTTTTTCGATTATTATTTTAAAAGATACGATGGTCAAGTTCGGTTTTTTAAATGGAACTATTTTTTTGAAGACCTGAGTTGATAGTGCGTTCTAAGACAAATTCAATAAGCTTTAATGTATACACTTGATTTCCACTGGTTTTTTGAGATATTGCGCTTGCAAATTTACTGATTTTCTCTGGAAGAAAACTCGCTGGAATAGCAAGGACCGGGGACGGTCTTGCTGGCGCCACGGGTGGCCTTGCCTGTTGAAACAGATACCTACCTGCCAAAGGTCTACGCCAGGGATGGCAGGCCCAAAGGCTGGACAATTCTTTGCCGTCAGAAATGCTACTTAGGTAGGTACATCTGCGGTATCGAGATGCGCACCGTTACTTTTATTTCGCACTTGCTTTTACGCTCGGATGGCCGGTTCTTTTGGGAGGGATGCAAGTTCGATTGGTTAGGTTAGGAGGTGTGAAAGTTGCTAGACTAAATTTCAACCATAGGGAGCAGATTATATTAGAACCAATCGAATTTGCATCCCTCACAAACGGCTGCTCTCTTGAAGAGGCCCTCTTCACAGTAATACCTCCTCCTCGGTGCCCACCTTCTCTCGCACAGAATACGATAACGCATGTTTTTGCTTTGATATTAAAACTTGTGTTTATATTCGAGAGGACCACGTGTAACGTTCTCGAACGAGACGTTGCCGTTAATTACAGGAGATTCCACAAGTAGAGCGGCTTACCTGTGAAATTGTGGGATTGGTTCGGGTGGCGTGCGATAAAGAAATGAATTTCACGAAACTAGAGTCCTTCTTTTAACAATAAGTAACAAAATAGTTTATTCAAGAAAATAGTTTTGACGCTATGTCGTAATGGAACATATGATACGATGCTGAGTCGTGGGAATTATGATTATAAATTAATATAATAAACATAAAGTAATTACGTTACGACGTATCGGTCGGTATGAAAGGATAACGTCTGATTTCGGTTTTGACGCTAAGTCGGTAATAACGAGTATTATTTAGGTTTTGATGCTAAGTCGATAATTAAAGATATCCCGTTAATTATTATTAAAGATATGACATAATGGTACGACACTAAATCGTTAATTGAATATAAGGTTTCGACACGAAGTCGGTATAACGTAGTACAAGAGATGACGCTTGGTCGATTTGGTATGTTTGAGTTGAGAATTGGAGAGGATTTCTTCCCTCTGATTTTGTAGTAGCTTCCAGTTGCCTATCAGCTTGCCTACGCTTTCTAGGATGGTAGTTGAAATTAGTGTTTCCTTCCCTCGGACTAGTGGTCTCTTCTGGTGCCTATCAGCTGGCCCGCGCTTTTTAAGGATGGAAGCTAAGGGGCTAATTAAAGCGACCTTGCTTGGGTATTGAGGGAGCTAACTAAAGCGACCTCGTAAGGAAGTTGAGGGGGCTAACTAAAGCGACCTCGAGGGGTAGTAGGAAATTAGGAGTTTAAGATAGACTTCCTCTTTGGTTCGGTGGCAGAACCAGATCTGCCTTACTGCTGCTGGCGGACCTGTATTTATACCGGTGGCTGGTACTTGGCCCGCACCAATCACTTGCTGCGCGAACTCGCGCACCAATTAGAATTAACATCCGGTTCGCGCCACTCGCGTACTACGCTCAGAATATTTGGCGTCCGGTTGTTCGTACGATATGCGCACGCGCGCTTGATTCACTCGCGGCACTGAGTATGTAGTTTGAATCGGCGGCTGTGCGCATGCGTTGCGCGTCACTATACTTTCTCGCGCGCTGTTTGAAACGCTCTCGCACGCGTTGTATACTATCTTACGTCTAATATAAAGGAACTTAACAATATGTGATGATTAATATAGATAGAAACGGAAAAATGTACGGCGGTTCGTAGCGGTACGTTACATCTCGCCGCCCGGTTTTTCTCTCGTCCCGAGAGACGTAGTTTTAGATTTTTTTTTTGTTTTTTATCGATTGGGCATGTCGCTAATTAAATACTATTCTGCTCTGTGTTTACTATAGCTTTTTCGTATAATCGAGATCGAATGAAGCCTTGCTGTACAGTATACCTTAAATACATATGGTTCTCCTTACGCGGCACTATACTTGAATCTATCCCCATCTGTTGTCTATATGTTCTCCTAAAGATTCCTTGTCCTTTTCTGTTTGCAATGCTATTCTTTTTTCTTACTGTCTGAGGTTTGTGATACCTTGAAAAGTTTCTATCCTATTCTATTTACTACGCGACTCTGTTTCTCTATGGTTCGGGAATGCGCGGTTTGTTTACATCGCGGATTCGCTGATCTCGGTATATAGCTATCTCTTTTACACATTGTTGCTAAAGGGGTTCGCAAGAAGGTCGAAATGATATTGTATATAATGTCAGAATAAAAATATGTAACAGGAATTGAATGGATTTATTCGAAAGGTAATGGAATTTGGACACGGAATATGTAGTGGGAAAATGTTAATTTATTCTTGAGGCCGTAATTGGCCTCGTTCATGAGCTTCCAGTACATTTAGTGAGAGCCCTAAATTTAGGGCTTCTTCGTTTGTTTTACTGGCATGCAAAAACGCCTTTATGCACTCTGTGCATTGGGCTGCCACCCCCCAGTTGTAGATTTGCCTGGTGCATATGATGCAGTATTTGAAATTAACTAGGTTTCTGCGTAGCGTGAGGAGGTGGCTGCTCGCGGGGGAGTAATATTTGATGTCCTCCGCGCTGAGGTTTCGGTAACATGGGTAACATATCTTTCGCCGGTATAGGTCACTGAGGTCCGTCCGGTACCCTGGCCATTTAGGTTTTAGACATATCATGTCTAGTAACCGTATATATGGATCCTTTTTTGGATTCGTGGCGTTCCGTCGATTAAAATAAGGAACGCCAGGAATCCAATGGCATCACTTTCCCCTTCGATACGATGAAGAAAAGAAGCAAACATTTAAAATCCTGAACATTTCTCACTTCTTAATGATTTTCCGAACCTTTCGAAGGTCGAAAGCCATAAAATTCGGTGAGGCACTGCGGGATATTGTCCTCGCCACGGCAGCTGCACGAGGTTGCTTTACAAAGTGACCAAGGCGAGCTAAGGACTCTCCAGACTTTTCACTCCGCGAGGCACGCCTCGCGCTGCAGCCTCGCAATGTCTAGACGCGGCTTATCATTTGTGCAGTGTGACCCGACTACCCTCCATGTAATCGGTCTGCACGAAGTAGGGCGCAAGTTCGATGATTATCAGTACTCCTTCCCGAGAGGAGTACGATTTACTTTCACTATAGTACATGTGTGTTTTGTAATAAAGGGTTTCTAACGTCTCCTGAATTCAATAACTGGCATCCAGACATCTACGCTCCTGCAATCCACCGTCAATACGCCGCGTAGAGAGACACGGCAAGAAAAATGGTAGCCCGCTGTTGACACGTGGTCCTCTCGAATATAAACACGAGTTTTAATATCAAAACAAAAGCATGCGTTATCGTATTCTGTGCGAGAGAAGGTGGGCACTGAGGAGGAGGTATTGCTGTGAAGAGGGCCTCTTCAAGAGAGCAGCCGTTTGTGAGGGATGCAAATTCGATTGGTTCTAATATAATCTGCTCCCTATGGTTGAAATTTAGTCTAGCAACTTTCACACCTCCTAACCTAACCAATCGAACTTGCATCCCTCCCAAAACAACCGGCCATCCGAGCGTAGAAGCAAGTGCGAAATAAAAGTAACGGTACGCTTCTCGATACCGCAGATGTACCTACCTAAGTAGCATTTCTGACGGAAAAGAATTGTCCAGCCTTTGGGCCTGCCATTCCTGGCGTAGACCTTGGGCAGGTAGGTATCTGTTTCAGCAGACAAGGCCACCCGTGGCGCCAGCAAGACCGTCCCCGGCCCTTGCTATTCCAGCGAGTTTTCTTCCAGGGAAAATCAGTAAATTTGCAAGCGCAATATCTCAACAAACCAGTGGAAATCAAGTGTATACATTAAAGCTTATTGAATTTGTCTTAGAACGCACTATCAACTCAGGTCTTCAAAAAAATAGTTCCATTTAAAAAACCGAACTTGACCATCGTACCTTTTAAAATGATAATCGAAAAAAAATTCGTCCGCGCTAGTAAATTGCCCCTCTCGAACCATGCAATTCCCTGTTTTTTAAATATTTTTGTCTCCAATAGTTTAGGAGATATCCAGCTGCCCACTCTTCCCGCGGACACCCTGTATGTTACATAATCTTCTTTTATCACTTTCCTGTTCTTCCCATCTTTTCCTTCTCCCTATTATCTCCTGTAGAGTAGCCAAGTTTTTTCCCTTCTCCTCTAATTACCTCTGCCCAATTGCTACGACTCTCTCCACTTACTTCACATGCTTCAATCGCGTGTTTCACTGTTTCTTCCTCTTGCTTACATACCCTTTCTTCTTTCATTAGCCAATATTTGCATGCCCTTGTTTCACTACCCAATATGAATCTTCCTATCCTTTCTAATTCTTCTGTTCTTTTTTCATTTTTCCCCCATAAGCATTTCGGCTTATCTCCTGGTTTCCTTGCCACCTCTCTTAATTCTCTTAGGAACGTTGACTTTTTTTTACTTTCATCTCTCTTTCTTATTCTTGAATGCCTTTTACTTATCTGCTCTATTCTTGATCCACACTTCTTCCCCATTTAATCTTCTTCTTTTCCATCCTTCATTTGACCATCCTCTCGGTTCCAAGAATTTGATTCTCATTCTTTCTCTTTTCATTACTTCATTTCCTCTCATTAGTCTTCTCACACATTTATATCTTATCGATCATTCTTCCGAGTTTATTGGTCTCACTTCAAGCTTCATTGCTCTTACTCCCATTTTAATTGCTATGCCACCTATTCCTGTTTGTTTTAACAGCCAATATGTTGGTGTTGATCTCTCCAATTTCATTATCCACCGTATGTATTTAGCCTGCAATTTTTTTAATATCCTCATACATTCTCCATCCCCATATCTCTGTTCCATACGCCACGGTACTTGTAACTAGCGCATCAAACAGTTTCATTCTTCTTTCAACGTCATCTCTGAATAATCTTTCTGTATGACCGTCATATCTGAATAATCTTTCTTTCACTGTATGACCTAAATATTCCAGTTCTCTTACTCTTTCTACTTCATTCCAACGGAGTCTTTCCTCTTTTCTTCTTCCTTTTACACTCCTTTTACACATTTAACTCCAAGCTTTTCTTCTTTATGTATCTTTCGAATCTCTTTATCATATTCTTCAGTCCCTGTGCATTATTTACCATTAACGCAACATCATCCGCATATGAAATTGTCCAAATTTACCTTCTACCTATTACGACTCCTCCTTCCTGTTCTTTGCTCATTTCTTTTTCCAGGTCTGCAAATGCGACATTGAAAAGTGTCGAGCTTAACGGGCACCCTTGTCTAACACTCTTTCCTGTTAAAAAAAACTTTTCTATCAGTTCCTTCGTCACTCCTAAAGTACATATAATTCTGTTGTACATTTCCTGTATCCTTATTCTTAGTTGTTCGCTTACTCCTTCTTTTTAAAGTGTTTTCCAAATTTCCATTTGTTTTTCTAATCTCCTCCTTAGAATGTCCGCGTATATCTTACAATTCGTGTCAATTTAAGTTATGCCCCTATAGTTCTTAACCATTTCCCTTTCTTTTTTTTTTTTGATCACAGGTCTTACTATTCCTCCTTTCCATTCTTCCGGAAAGTCCCCTTTCTTCCATGTTCTGTTTATCACCTTTGTTTGATTACCTATATTTATGAAGATGATTGCGACCTCGATGTTGAATTAAGATATAATTTAAATGCAGTAGTTTAAATTTTAAGTCTGTTCGACTTTTACTATCTTACATGATTTGAGTTCAGATCGCTGTGAGCCAGGCCGGTTTGTATCTATATTTATCTAATACATTTTTGTACGAAAGGACGTAATTTATAAATTTTTTGTTTTTGCTATATTCAATAAAAATTTGGAATTTTTTATTTATTAGGAATAGGTGTTTACCCTGTGATTATTGTTGGTTGGGCTTCAAATTCGAATTATTCAATATTAGGAACGATTTTGTCAATTTCACAGTCAGTTTCTTATGAAGTAAGTTTATTTTTAACAATATATCCTGTAATTTTATTAATTGAAAATTAATCATTATTGGATTTATATAAATTTCAATATTATATTGAATTTACTTTAATTTTAATTCCAATACTACGACAGGAAAATCGCGGATAGGTCTTTTAATTTCGGAGACCAACTGCTACTGCACGATGAGACGTTAAGACGTGGGTGGTCAAAAACTAACACCTGCGGGGATAGGCTCTTACACGATTCCAAACACGCGCGATAATAATAATTACAGTATAAAGGGCGACGAACAATCCGCGTTCACACAAACACATTATAGAATAGGGCAGTAATAGGGGAATGGTCGCAATTTTGAAGGGAAGTAACGATACACTAACAATTATATAAGGATAAGACTAAGAAAAGTAATTTATTGAAAAATGGTGGTAAATAAGCGCACAACTAGGCGTCGTCGTCCCAGCCACGTAGGGCACGGTCGGCCTCCAATAACGACCACAGTCGAGGCCGTGGAGCAGACCCAACGAAGTCCCCATGACGTTCTACACAAAAAAACCAATTGCAATACTATTACAACACGCACGGAAATAGAAACAATAACCAGACCTACAATCCCCGGTGTAATAAGAGACTCACCAAATAGGACCCTCAGACCCCATGAGTCTTCGTCATCCTCCCAGAATTCTACATGCTGGAAGAACCGACGCCAATGCGCCCGATACTCCCAAATTGCCTCCATATAGACAATGCTGATACAACCCGGCGCGGCGGGCACTGGAAACGCTAGAGGAATAAACGGATAAATAGAACAATAAATTTACACAACATGATGCACAAAAAAACCCCACTCGCACGTACAACTAAACCAACCATGATTTCCCGCGGTAGGTTCAAAATAACTGACAACATATTCCTTCTGCAGATCACAACGAAATAAGAAGTGCTCAAGAAAATCGAGTCCCATATGCCCTCCCTTCTCACTTCTACTCAAGTCCAGACAAAGATGATGAACTGTCCTACGTTAGCAAAAACAAAATTATCTCGCGCACGCCCAAGGAAAGACTTTGCGACTAACAAAAAAAAAATGAAACACCGATTACACCTCGACATTATAATTTTACAGGATTTTCGTCCTATAAAACAATGATACTACCCGCAGGAGGAACAACCCCCGACACAGATTTCACTATAAAAGAATTCCAACACCACACCGGCATTTACTTTGAAAACCTAGGCGATATACAGATTTATTGAGATACCTGGAAGTTAGTATTAGACGTAGACATATCTTACATCTACCAACGTGAAGCGAACCTCCAAACTGCACAATATGATATATTTGCGTAATGTAGAAAACCTTCTACCGACAACTTGCAAAAATTATATAAAACATTCGCCACGAAAATCCAAGACGAGGTAGACCGCGTCGCCAAACTCCTTACCTACGTCCAGCAAACTAAAAGCTCAGCACAAAAACAGCGTCTTGGATAAATAGGTGGATTAGGTTACATAGGAAAATCACTCTTTGGGCTAATGGATTCCGAATATAGAAAAAATTCAATGATTAAATAAACCTTTTAAAAAGACAGAATAACAGGTTAAAAAATGCAATCAAGAGACAAATGCAAATTGTAAGAGCCAACACCCGAACTTCTCAACGACATATGAGACAGCGAAAACGCACTCTTAAACGCGACTTGGCAAATTCAATACTTACTCCAACAGACAACCGACATTACTAAATTTCAAGAGACAGTAGACGAACACCTGATACTAATAAACAGCGTCGCGGAAACACTATTGCATGACTCGCAAGACTTGTTAGAATTCATTATGGATATAAGGAAAGGAGTCCTAAACCCACGGTTAATAACACCAGCACAAATCATAACGTACCTCACTTCCGCACTCGCACATATTCCGAAAGGACTAGACTTCCCAATCGGAATAAAATTAAAAAACATGCACGCCCTGTACGAAATCCTCACGTTCACCGTATTTTCGGATACCAAATTAATTACTGTAGTACTAGATATTCCATTGTTGAACGCGAAAAAAATTCAAATTAAGCAAGGTGCACCTGGTACCCACGAAGATAAACGAATCGTTCTACGCGTATAGAACCCCACGACTCATACGTGGTACTTGACACCTCGGTGCAAGATTATATACATCTAAGCAAACAGGGCCTAGCAAAATGTAAGACAATAAACGATCTGTACCTTTGCACCGCTAATCACCCAATGTTCAATGCGATACCGTACGTACCGTATGAAGTACAGTTGTACACAAAATTAACAGAAACCTCAAACAATTGTAAAATGCGAATTATGACACTGAATCACACGTTCCAGATAGAATTACAACAACCAGGCACGTGGATTTATATCGCGCCGAAACCGATACAATTAGCAGTAACTTGCGACGACAAGAGCACAAATATGTATAGCATTAAGGATTCTGGTATAATAACAATAAGAAAGAATTATACAACACTTACAGCCAAATTCATAATAGAAACTACAAAACAATACGAAATAGAAAAACATGGTACTACTTACCTGGGTATAATTTTGTCATTAGATGAAATTACACATTCACAGACCACTGTATATTCGTACGGAAACACAAATTTCATGTTTAAAGGGATAATCAAACACCCGGAAGAATTAAATAAAGTTAGCAAACAAATTAGAAGACTTACAAAAACGATTTAGAAAAACCCGCAATTATACCAACCGAGTATCACTATAGCTTCTTTTCACTATCCACAATAACGGGATTTATCACATGAGGACCTATACGTAAAGTTGCAAAGTAGGATGTCTTTGTTCTCCACCTTCATTTTCACTGACCATCATCTCCTTATTCACACGCATCTTCTTCCCCTTCTTCGTTGGACACATCATGCGACTAGACCATACCACTTTGATCGTGAAACGTACCACTATCCACGTGCATCGAACGGCTTTGATCGTGTATCGAACAGGTATTGAACGGTTTTGATCGTGTATCGAACAGGTATTGAACGGTTTTGATCGTGTATCGAACGGGTATTGAACGGTTTTGATCGTGCATCGAACAGCGTGGATGGTGTATCGAACGGCTATTGAACAGCTTTGATCGTGTGTCGAACGGGTATTGAACGGCTTTAAATGTATATCGAACAGCTTCGACCGTTTTTCGAACAGGTATTGAACGGGTATTGAACGGTTTTGATCGTGCATCGAACAGCTTGGATGGTGTATCGAACGGGTATTGAACGGCTTTGAACGTGTATCGAACGGGTATTGAACGGCTCTGATCGTGTACCGAACGGGTATTGAACACCTCTGATCGTGTATCGAACGGGTATTGAACGGCTTTGATCGTGTATCGAACAGCCTTGATCGTGTATCGAATGGGTATTGAACGGCTTTGACCGTGTATCGAACGGGTATTGAACGGCTTTGATCGTGTTTCGAACGGGTATTGAACGGCTTTGAACGTGTTTTATATTGTATTTTTATATTTTTATATTCTATTTGTACAGAGAGAACTCAAAAATGTTGAGAATAGTGCGGTTTATTTAGAGATAGAGAATTGAGGCGATACAATAGATACGTCACAGTTTCGGCGAATAATGACGAGCTACTACTGTTTTGTATAACTGAGCACTCGGGGTGGTCACGAGAGCGTGAGTGTATATGAGTGTATGTGAGGTGTTGTGTGGAAGAGTATGTATGTACGTATGATGTCGTGAAAAGTAAATAGGAAGTCCATCACCTGTTCGAGAATGTTCAAATTTTCTTGCGATTGATGTAAAAAAGAGAAAAAGAGAAGGAGAAAGAAAGAGAGACTGATAGAGAGAGACAGAGAGAGAGAGGGAGGGGGGGGGGGGTTCTGCGGAGACACTATTTATATTCTATTTTTATATTTTTTCTTTTTTATATTTCTCTTTTTTAATTAATGCAACAATATATAATCCTTTTACATATATTACAATCTATTTATTTACCCGTCTTCATTTATTTATACGTCATCATTCGGAAAAGACTAATGTCAGAGAGTGGGCGTTGGGGGAGTTGGATAGGCGGCAGACTCGTACCGCGGAGGTCTTGGGTTCGAGCCCCGTCGCCCGAGATTCAGTTTTTCGATTATTATTAATATCTTAAATTAATATTTCCTTCCTTACCGACTGTGGTTGGTACCACGCTCCAGAGTAGCAGCAATTTACCCGCGGTTCCTCCTCGATGCGGTTCGGTATCGGTTCGATATTGATTCGGTATCGATTGATTCGATATCTTCTGCTCTCGCGCTATACCCCCACCACTTCGCCATCCCGATGACGTCACCGCCGCCGCCGCCAGACCGCGCGCCGCCCGCCCACCGCCGCGTTGGATTTCAAACTCAAATTTGAGATTCAAGGTCGGGGGAAATTCTTATCATGACCTTGAAACTCAAATTTGGGTTGGAACACTCCTAGGCATACTACTGTCGGCGTCCTCGTCCTCGTCGTACTCGTCGTCCTCGTCGTACTCGTCGTACTCGTCGTCCTCGTCGTACTCGTCGTACTCGTCGTCCTCGTCGTACTCGTCCTCGTCGTTCTCGTACTCGTCGTACCCGTCCTCGTCGTCCTCGCCGTACTCGTCCTCGTCGTCCTCGTACTCGTCGTACCCGTCCTCGTCGTCCTCGTCGTACTCGTCCTCATCGGACGAGGGCGACGAGGACGGGGACGACGACGACGAGGACGACGAGGACGACGACGAGGACGGCGAGGACGAGGACGACGAGGACGAGGACGACGAGGACAAGGACGACGAGGACGAGGACGACGAGGACAAGGACGACGAGGACGAGGACGACGAGGACAAGGACGACGAGGACGAGGACGACGACGACGAGGACGAGGACGACGACGACTACGAGGACGACGAGGACGACGAGGCCGACAACGGTAACCATAATGATAATGATAATGATAATAATAATAATTATTACGCATCGTTGTCCATCGACAGGAGCAAAGCGCTGATGAACGCCGGTGGGGACCATACCATCGCATACGTCAGAGACATTTTTAGTCGCGCATCGTTCAATTTCTGTATGCCCATGAACACGTTACTGGGATTCTGCGAAGATTACGTACGCATCGTGATGAACGCACGACACGAATTGATCCTGATTCGCGCGCGACTTTATCCGAACGGGATATACGCGGCTTCTCTACCCTCCGCGATAATGCCGAAACTCACAATTAACAAAATACAATGGCGTATGCCGCACGTCGCGTTAGAAGATACGCGAAATCTGTCGATGCTGCGTCTCCTGGAAAGTGATCGACCGATCGTGATGAGTTTCCGATCGTTGGAACTGCACGAGTATCCGTTGCTGCAAACGACTACGAAACACACGTGGACCGTGAAGGCCTCGTCGCAGATCGAGAAACCACGATACGTTATGTTCGGTATGCAAATCGATCGAAGGAATAATCTCAAGAAAAGCGCGAGCAGATCCGACGCGTGCAAATTCGCGAACGTACGATTGTTTCAGAATTCCGAGACGTATACGTACGACGACCTGAACCTGGATTTCGATAAATCTAAATACGTGCTCCTGTACGATATGTACACGAAATTTATCCGTTCGTAGTACGGTCACGGCAAACCGTTGCTGAACACGCCCAAATTCTTACGATATGCCCCTATCGCGATCGTAGATTTTTCTCGACAGAACGAGTCGGTGACGAGTGCAACGGTGGACGTGCGAATCGACTTTGAGTGCAGAGAGAGCGTGCTCGCTAATACCACCGCATATTGTATACTTATACACGATCGTATAGTCCAATACAGTCCTTTGACGAACGTGGTGCGAAAAATCACGTGATTGCAACGACTACTATACCGGTGAGGATAATCAAAAAACCTCAGTCGCTCATCTGCAACCGCCGGTGACAGTTGTTGTTTTTGTAGTACTACATACTACTACTACCACTACCCCTACCACTACCACTACCATTACCACTACCACTACTACTACTACTACTACTACTGCCTAATAATGCTATCCGTCGTGGTCGATCTACAAGGCTTTAAGACTGAACGTAATACATTCGTCGCTAAGGAAATTGCGATTCTCGCAAACAATCGCGACACGGAAACAACGATCTGTCTTTGGATTTTCGAACCACCGTACTCCTATGCTCGTCTGTCATCGTTCGAGAAGCGTCAAACGACCTGGCTTACAGCGCATCATCACGGACTTCGCTGGTCCGACTGTTGGGTACCGTGTGACGTCCCACTATTTTTCGCGCGGTCCTAATTAACATCTTCCCCACTATCTATAAAATAGTAACTTCTAACCCTTTCCCAATCATCAATCGCCTGGACGATGTACCTTAGCGGTCCCCATCTCCAGACGATTAAATACAAAATCCCCCTCCCCTCTTCGCCCTAGAAGGCACGATCTTTTCCCTCACAAGTCCCTCGTCCCAAAGCCCTCTTGAATCAAGACCTCTTCTCCTCCCCTCTTTACCAATCAACATCAAATGCAAGCCACTCTCAAACTCCTCAATTAAAACCTACAAAATCCACCCAACGGGTTGAGTACCCCCTTTTCAAAATCCCAAAGGACCGCCAACTAAGCTATTGCGACGTATATTTCGCGCAGGACTCATCGAGACAATCCGATTACATAACACATATTTTAAGCATGAGTCATCGCGCATACCGCAAATTCCCCGCATACCTGACATTCCATCGCTTTGTCTAAATACCAGTGCCGCATGGACCGCACACAGCTAGTTCGGCAACACCTACTACGCAAGTCACCTCGTTACGATCCTAAATCTTTCGATCATTAGTGTAAAACATTCACTTCAGTGCAACGTACCCAAAAGGACTACAAACCTTCGACATCACTGTAAGTGCATATCATTTATTTCATTGTCATTACTAATCGTATCACTTTCTATTCTTTTCTTTTATCTATGATTATCTGCATTTATATCGTTTAGTTTCTTACACTTATTGCTTTATATTGTATTCTTTCTCTTAAGTTATTTGCTTTATATTATCTCCTTTTGCTCACGCTTATTGCTTTGTATTGCTTTCATTGCTTATACTTGCCGCCTAATTATATTATTGCTTAAGGGGAGGTTCTGGTCTAGAGCCCCCAAAAATAGGTGATATTTAGGAATTAATTAAAGGAAAACTACTATATATAATTTAATGGGACTTTTTGCATTGTATTAAGGATATCTTAAATTATAGAAATATATTTTTTGTTTTATAATTAATCATTGCGGACAGCCCTGGGGAGTCGTTAAAATCAAGGCGTCAAAAAATTGATCCAAATCGGTGGGACCTGTATCTCCAAAAGTTATTATCCGATTCGACTGAAACCTTTTTTATTTTGAAGATTATTCTTTTGGCTAGGGGGGGCTAAAAAATTACAAAAATGGCATTTTTTTTAGAAAATAACCACACTTCCAGTTTGAAATCACCTCCCAGTATTTTTCGTCCTTTCATCGCCTTTGAAAATTATAAATTTTCAACTTTTTGTAATTTTTTTAGCCCCCCCCCCCCCCTAGCCGGAAGTATATTCTTCAAAATAAAAAAAGTTTCAGTCGAATCACATAATACCTTTTGAAAATACAGGTCCCACCGTTTTGAGAACACTGTTTCGAGAAAAACGCATTTAAAGTTTTACGTGAGCGCCGGAGTGGACGGTTGTTGCCCATGCATTTGCCGCTACTCAAATGCCTATAACTTGGGGAATTTTACGAATTTCAACAAATCCTTTTAAACACGTATTCCTAAAAGGTTGAATATTCGAAAAATGAAATAAAAAAGAAATCGACATTTAGACCAGAACCTCCCCTTAAGCTTATTGCCTTATGTTAACTTGTTTATAACTAATTCTAACACTTCTTATGCTTATATATATTATTATCATTGATCATCGTTATATAAATGTTTTGTGCTAATGCTTAATGTCCAACGCATTGTTATAATACTTCTACCGCCATTGCTTCAGTAGTGCATGGCTTATTCGCATGCGTTCCAATAAATAACGCTTTTGTTTTACCCGACGTTTGAATTCTTGTAATTATCCTTCGAATACCTAGAATCATTACAAGCTATAGCAACAGCTAATCTCTTTTCGCAAACGCCGGGAGTTCTTATCAGTGTTTACAAGCTTACTTTCGCTTAGGCTCCCGCATGCCCATTACCACACCTATTGTAAAGAACTACGACGTGTGTCTTTTTATTGCAATGCAGTAGTTAAGCCAATTATCGGGCCATAAATACAAGCCACAAGAGTTCTAACGGGTGTCACTCTGGTGAGCGATTACTCCCTAGCATTCCCTGGTCGATTTATGCTTCGAAGCTGGACTTCGAGCTAAATCCCATCTACCCTTGAGCTGCGAAGCTGGACTTCGAGGCTAATTCCCATCTACCCTTGCGGTGCGAAGCTGGTCTTCGAGCCCAAACATTCCATCTACCTTTGAGCTGCGAAGCTGGACTTCGAGCTAAATCCCATCTATCCTTGAGCTGCGAAGCTGGACTTCGAAGCTAAATCCCATCTACCCTTGAGCTGCGAAGCTGGACTTCGAGCCTAAAACCTCCCATACTTCCCCAACGTGTCACAGTCCTAACCCCCGCCACCTGGGTCGTGACAACCGTACCACAGGCTTCCAGAAATGCTCGCTCGCCAGCTCGCAACCGTGGACGTGGTATTCGTGAAGGGAGTGGAGAAAAGGCCTGGTTATCACAACTGCTCCTACAAACAGACGTAAACATCGTAGATATCGTTGAGATGTACAAGAAAAAGAACTACAACGATGACCCCGACGACGACACCAACGAGGACACCGATGGCTCCGACGTTGGCAATGATTATTGTGGAATCTTGCCTGACATGGTCATTTCTAACCTGAAGTCGATGCCTACAACGAATACCGTACGATGCGCTTTCCACGACGGCGGCGGTTGTATGTGCGCACTGGAAAACGTTCAGAAAATTTGGAAGTATATGCGTTCTTAAATTTAAGGTGAGTAGCGATTTTCTATATTATATGTGGAAAAGAAAAGAAAAACCCCTACATTCTACTTAACCGTTTGTTTCTATTGTTGTTTCCAGGTTCTAAGGAGCGTGAGCTGTAGTTTTTCCTCTTCGTACATCCTAGACGCTTTGATATTGTTATACGGAGCGTGTGCAGTATTTGTTTCCTCATCGTACCTCATAATCTTCTTGACATTACTATTGTTCATAAAAGTATAACATATAAAAACTGATTTATATGAATAGAAAAAACTATTTTTCATATCATAATTACATATTTTTTACCATTCATTCTCCCACTTTTCCACATCCTACAACGTCGATGATACGTTTTTTTTATAAATATTTCGTACACAAGTAACTGTTATTTTTTTATGAAAATATCTATAGTTTTCATGTAGTACATGCGTAAATACTTCTTAGACACTTTGTGTATATATATATATATATATATATATATATATATATATATATAAATATAAAAACACTTGTTTTATATATATATATATAAAACAAGTATTTTTATATTTTTTCTCTTCCTCCTCCTCCTCCTCCTCCTCCTCCTCCTCCTCCTCCTCCTCTTCCTCCTGCAACGACGATGGCTACCACCCCCACCACCAACATACTGTATGGTTGTAAACCATCAGAAAAGTGGTTCTGATCGATCTTACAGACTTCATTTCATCGCGTACGTTCGTGCCTGCATAGTTACTATCCGCATCCGTTCAGTAGACTCAGCTGTAGTGCGTATTCAAAATGTATAACCGACGTTTGATCGACACTTCCTACATGAGTGAGAACAACATCAGTCCCTGCAACGATACGAATTTTCCTAACCAACATGAACACCAAAAGCAGAATATAAGCACGTAGTACATGTTTGCATACTTTTCGATTTACGCGAAACCCATCAAAGCATCAACTATGTGCGTGTGTTTCTTACAGCGATAAATCTACAACCTCAGCATCGACGAAACCCGTCTTACGAATCATGGGACGTGATTATCCCTTGTCACGACACATATTTGTTCTATTTACAGTTTATTTATCCAATCATTACTATTCAAGCTAAAAATTATAAACCAAAAATTTTCCATCGTTCAAAATCATTATTTCTTTAAACATAAATTGCGATAACTTGAATAAATATTAACGGATCGTTATGAGGCTTAAAACATAACTTCAGAAAGCTCTAGCGAAGCCGTAAAATGTATGTACAAAACCCCGTATGTTAAAAAATGCATTAATATTTAATTAAAAAGTAATATTAGACATATCCCATGTTTTTCAACGTTCGCCGTTAAAAAGTATCGAGGCAATTTTGAGGTACATATAACATGCTGCGACAAAGTTTTTCCTTAATATACAAGGAAAATTTTCACCAATTTTCACACTGATTAATAAAGAATTGTAGAAAATATGACGATATATATAAATCTCGCGCGGCACCAACAGTCAGCAGCCGCGTATATAATTCGCCACTTAGCCGTTTTAGCACTCGCGATAAACAAACTGTAAATACAACAAATGTGTGTCGTGACGAGCTTTACAATACTGTATTTTTTAAAATTCAGTTTAATAACATTTAATTTTCCAATCTTTCTTAGCGTTTGGACAATAATTTTTCCCATTTTCGAGCGCTAGTCCTTTAATTGCACCCGAGACTTCAATTGTGCTTAATAAAAATGGAACTTATCTTTTGATGAATGGTGGAGAAGCCATAATGCCCATATCACGGTCGTTGCTTGAAATCCTTCACGTGCGGGGCCGCTGCTCTTCTTGCGTTTCGATACAATGGGGAGGTGATGGCCATTCTGTATTGCCTGTAAAAGAATCAATATTAGTGTCTTAGCAAAACAATTAGTGGCGAATGTAAATTGTGCTTAATAAAAATGGAATTTATCTTTTGATGAGTGGTGAAGAAACCATAATGCCCATATCATGGTCGTCGCTTGAAATCCTTCACGTGCCGGGCCGCTGTTCTTCTTCCGTTTCGATCCAATGGGGAAGTGATTGCAGTTGTCCCTAGTCGATACCCATCGTCGAAGTCCCTCAATGACGATGTTGTTCCTTGTTGTTGTGATAGCAGTTGTTATATACACTACAGTACACTACAATACAGTGCACTGCATTACACTACAGTACACTACACTACACGGCACTGCACTGCACTGCACTCCACTGCACTACACAGCCACTCACGCTTATACTAATTAATAATATTACGACTTAAATAATGTATTACATCTAACAACCATTATGTCATCAATGACATGCATTTGTAAATTGTATCGCAGATTTGAAACTACATGCTTTATACCTGAAAACAATCTCTCCACGCTGACTTGTGTAGCAGACGCAATCTGAACCACACACGCTAATTTATTCTGGTTCGGCGGTTTTCATGGATTCCCAATACATCAACAAATCGGTATCTTTGGAAACACGCTTCCACGAAAGATACGAACATAAAATATTCTTTATGTTTATTGAGGTTTGGGCGGGGGATGAATTTATTTCTGATTTTAACAACTGCTCGATATCGGCACATTCATTGTAGCACTCATTGACACTGCTCGCTGCCACATTCTTGCCATTCTCTCCTGTAAGATCATGCAATTTTTTCCATAAAGAAACTAATTCTTCTTTCGCCGCTGTTTTATCAGACTCGCTCAATAATACATTGTATCATGGATCCATAAAAATCGCCGCATGAAGCACATCATTCTTAAATAAGTCACGCTCGCGGTTTTCCATACTCACTACCAATGCCTTTGACGCGATCGTATCGAGCTTCTTAACACTAATTTTACATGTGAGTCATGCTCGGAAAAAATCGCCCATTAAGAATTGCTCCTCTTGCAACTGTTTAGAATTTCTTCTATTTGCTTCCAGGTCGTTTCGGTGAATTCGTCGGAATTGGAAGCAATTTCGCGGCACACATCTCGCTTATCATACACATACTTACACATGTCGTAAGTCGAATTCCAACGCGTTGGGCAGTTGATCGGCGGTTTTAGTAGACCCAGGGCCTTTAGGGTTATCGACATTGAGGGGAGGCGCAATTGTTCACAAAGTTCCCTAACCTTTTCGATGATCCCTACGTATGGATCCTTCTTAATTACAGCACACACTGCGAGTTGCAGAGTGTGCGCAGCGCATCTCACACCTTTAATTTCTAAATCATCTTCCGAATCCCATAACGACAAGTTCTCCGTGGTATCCTCTTCGTCGCAGTCCTCTTCCAATTCACTGGGTTGTTCCTCTTGAATTTCCTCGGCCATAAGTTGCACGCACTTCCGCATGTTACTCTCATTGTCTGTTGTAACTGAATACACATTACGCAAAGTTAGTCCATACATCGATAATACACGCTTACTTTCTACTTTCCAATTTGACGCTGTGTGAGACCCGAGTATCTCTTTCGCGCATAATGTACGCAACACTACTTTACCGTCCTTAATGTACTGCATATTTAATCCGAGGAAGGATCGTCCAAGACGCGACGCGGTGTCAACTTTTAAACATACCAACCGGTCTATAATTTCGCTCTGAATATCGCGCCGAATACACTGTGTCCGCACCGTTATTTCCGACCTAATTGTTGTGCCCGAGCCGACACCTAAGCGTGTCGACACCCCATACATTCCGATTGCCACAATCGAGCGGCCGAAATCCGACACAACCGCGTAAGGGATCTCGGAAACGCACCGAGACCCGTCAGCACATGGCGAAACACCCAAAAGTAGGCCAAAGGCGGAGACCCCGATGGTCCCCGCTTCGTCCCGATTATAGTATAAGAACGATGTACGAGCAATGCGAGCTCAGACTTGATAAAGCTTTGTTACGGGAACCTCACCCGATTTTATACGAGACTCATGCCAAAGTAGGCACAGTGTCCTAGTCACCCAGATCGGGACAGAATAAACTTGTTAACCTTACGGTGAGTTCCAACTCTTTAACCTGCAACGATCTCCTACCTCCGGGTTCTAAATTGAATCCTCCCGTCCCGGCATAATCACCCGAACCTCCGGGGCCCGTGGACGACGATCGTGAAGGACGCCCAGGAGCACCCCGAGATTCGTACCCAGAATTTCGACCCCAGGCGCCTTGGCACAACATAATGTTCTCCGCGTTTATAACAATTTTATTTTCCAATCCTGCGAGGATTAGATTTAATAACTTTCTAAAACCACTGTCTTCCCTTATGGTAAATGGACGAACGTTGACAGTTACTAATTCTACACACGTGTCCGTTACATCACTGTCACTTAACCGCACTACACACACATTTTGTTTTTTATTTTCTTTTGCGCCGTAGTCCACCGTATCACTGTTGCTCCTTCTTCTTTTCTCACACACTTTTAATCTACTTATTTCACAGTATTCATTTGGATGGTTCAGTGAAATGTGCCGCTCCAAGTTTGTGGCATGGTCGCCCTTACATTTATACACGTAAATTTGACTACCGACTTTGATAATACATTCCGATGTATTATCTTCCTCGATATACGAAAAATACGCGCGAACCGGATGACATTGCTTTCCACCACCAAATGTCATATTGCAATCACAATTAAAAAACTTACGAAACTTACGAAATATAACGAACTTACTCTAAACTCAGAGTTCTAAAATAACTAAAATTTAGTTGGGCTTGAAAAAGGCCGATGGAATATTCATCACGACATGATCGTATTCAAGAGATTTTGGGTGTTCACTTTAGCGTTGCCAAAGTGACTCTGCCCTTGTCGCACGAATTTCCTTAATATATAGGTAAATTCAGAACGTTTCCTATTGGTTATTGAAAAGTTGTGGAGGAAAAGTAAGGGTATCCCACCCTTTCGAAGAAGGAAGTAAGGTGGGTGATAATTTTATGACATGTACGGCTCCATGGCCTGCGGTTAATTAGCCCGCCGGTAGACGCTGCACTAGGATCATATAACTGGTCATCGTTTGAACTTCGACAGGGAAAACCATAGCGAGGGAAATGTTAATTCTAACTCGATCCTTTTTTGCACTCGATGTCAAGGATTTTATTTAAGGGGTCACATACACCGAGAGCCGTGAAAGCAGAGGACATTTTATGAATTTTTTTAAGTGTTTACCAATTTCATTAGTTTTTCAGTTGTTACAACCAAACTGTGGCTATTGCAAAAAGTCCATATGATAACTACTATATATTGATGTAAGAAATAATCGTGCCAAGTTTCATTCCAATCGGTTGAGTAATTTTTTAGATATCATTGGCACCGATTTGAAGAACGTAGTTTCGAGAAAATAGCATTTTTTCAACATCTACATGAAAATGGGTGTTTTTTTACGCCTGCCGAGCGGGAGCAAAATGGCCAATTTCAGACGTTTCGCATTTCTTACTTTTCTCGCAAGGAAAAAAGACTTTGCACGCATGCGTATTCGCATTTTTTACTTTACTCCCAAGGAAACTTGGGTTTGCGAGCTAAGTGAACATGGCGTTACCCTGTGGTATGAAGAAGCAATTGGTCGACAAATCGATACCGATCATGTGTGTTTATGTTGACATTATAAGTGTCACAGCACCTCTTTTCATTAAAAGATAAAATTAGTGATAATCAGAGTGATAGTGATACGGGATACCACACGCCCCCCGATTCACAATGGTCCGAGTCGCCGAAAACGTGATAAAAAAACCTTATGTTCACATTTCACCATTTATCATTATGAAGATGGTCATTCCGGGGGTTTTGGGGTCGCAGACTCTGATTCCAAGGTCAAAATTGTTATTAGATTAAAAGTAAGCACTATAGGGGTTGTGGGGGGGGGGGTAATATCGATAAAATAATGTTATGTTTTGTTTAACAGTACTGTCTGATTTGATTATGTTATTTGATGTTAATTACGGCATCAAATTTCGAAAATTAACAGAGATAACGTTTTTATGAGCCCCCCTACAGGGCTTAGTTTTAATCTAATAAAAATTTTGGTTTCAGATCCAGATTCTCCGACCCCAAAAAACCCCAGAATGACCATCTTCATAATGATAAATGGTGAAATGTGAACGTAAGGATTTTTTATCACGTTTTCGGCGACTCGGACCATTGTGTATCGGGGGGCGTGTGGTATCCCGTATCACTATCACTCTGATTATTACTAATTTTATCTTTTAATGGAAAGAGGTGCTGTGACACTTATAATGTCAACATAAACACACATGATCGGTATCGATTTGTCGACCAATTGCTTCTTCATACCACAGGGTAACGCCATTTTCACTTAGCTCGCTTGAGTTCATTCTTCTCTTATTGTCATCTAGAAGGTCTGGCTCATTTGATTAACATTTTTTCAAACTGAAAAAACATTTTTGTAACATAGTAAATTACAAAATAAATTTTCATTTTGCAAAATTCTCTCGATGAAGGTTGGGAATCTGAAACTGGAAAAAATATTATCAAATGCTTTGAAATTCTACCTACAAAATAAGCACCTTCTAAAGAGGGATTTTGTAAAATTAACGTCGTAATCAGCCATCGAAGGCAGCGGTGCGCCCCGTTTCAGGTAAGCGAGCCACGCGCTGCACTATTGCGGACGGTTTACAATATCCGCCTTAATGGTGTCATTTATGCCAGCGAAAGAGTTTCTTTAACTGCTTTTGTTTGAATTTCAATATGGGTTATACCCAAAAGTCCCTGTTCCATATACTGTAATGGTTCAGTGTCAGTGGTAAGGTGGGATCTCCTACCCGCGATTGGTCGCTGCGATTGGTCGCAGCGATTTGACCCAGCGGCTGGCCCTAGGCTGAATCTCCTTGCCTGTGACCAAGTCCATTGCCACAGTGGGGCAGAATCCCAAGAAACAAGGAAACGAGTCAGAATTCAAAAGTTGTGGGAGGATTGTGTATTTTTATATATTTATAATAATAATAATAATAAATCGTGTTTATTCTTTTATAACATTTGATACTACGCAGTGGAGTTAGAAACGCAAAGTACAGAATGGGCGAGGCTCAGCGTCGCTGTTATTCATGCCTGACCCGAATATTTCTTGTAAGCTACTAATATGAGCTCCTAAAAAAGGTAAAAATCCAGAAAGAAGACCCCAAAAGAAGCCAGAAATAAACATTTGAAAGATTATAGAAAAAACTGTAGCTTAAAATATTCTATCCTCCCAATGGCCCACCTTCTCTCACATCTGAATACGTCAGCGCGTGCTTTTGTTTTAATATTTCAACGCGTGTTTATATTCGAGAAATACGGGATCGGTCTCGAATTTGTCTTGAGGACGAAGCAGGACGGCATCACGCGCATACCTGTAAAGTGCTTCCAAGTGCCACATTTTGTGTGTGGGTGACGAGTGTCTAAAATGTCGACGGAGTTGCAGCTTTCGACTGCGTAGGGCAAAAAATTGATCGAGGATAAGTCCTTTATGACTGGAAGAGCAAAGACTACAAGAATCACGGACGGAAAGAAAATGTATAGAGAGAAGTGTCAATTAAATTAAACAGAACAGGTGAGGCATTTTTCTTCTTTCTTTATTATTTCTAATTATATTTATTTATTCTTTCATCATACATGACGCACTTACAGCCAAAGGTGTGCAAGTGACATTTTTTAACCTATTGAATTAAGAACAGAAGTGCTTAGTTAACCCTCGGTTGTCACACCTACTTTTTCCAACGCCGTTGTCACACTGGGTCAATTTGACCCTGCCAATTTTCAATCAGTTGTTATTTAAAGACTATTTGTTAAATTAAGTCTAAAAAATTCTGAGATAAAGTTTGAACATTGTAGAATATATGCCCATTGTTGAAAGTTGACACTAAATTGTCATCATGTTTAAAAAAAATTTGAAACAATAAGAGTTCCGACAAAAAGATTTTTGCTTAAAAAATTATAATTTTTTTAATTTTTAATATTTTTAGCAAAAAGTTTACAGTTATACTCCTGAGATATGCTGCTCTGATAAAAAAAAATAGTCCTATATCGGAGCATTCCAAGAAAGTATATATTTTGCAAACTGAATGGTGGCATCATTTGGGTTGAAAAACGCTTGCATTTGTATAGAAAAAATTTTTTATTATTATTCCAAGAATATCAAATTTAATTTCAGCAATAACAAAGTATGTTAAATTAAAAATAAGTCTATTACAGACCGCCACAGTCATTACATAAATAAGTACGGTGCCCGTCGCACATCAGGCGCAAGCATGTGGGACACTGCATTTGTGTCCCGTTATACAATAACAAATGTGTCCTGATTGTCGCTTCAGTAAAAGAAAAAACAATTCGTATGAAAATACTTCTCATTTTTACTTTTCTGGTCGCTTTCAGACACAATAATGATTGTATCCGATTTGGAGTAAAAACGACCCTACCTCATATTTCGACGGCTTTCAAACACGCATTGACGCTTCTACACAGTCGGGAAGGATAGTAGAGGGTACATGAAAATACTACTACATGGCGCCATTAGTATAATTCTGAATGATGCCTTAAAGATATTTGATCGCAAAGTCGAACGCAGGGTTAATTTGACCCAGTGTGACAACCGAGAGTTAAATCGTTAAATGATGTGAATGATGTAAGTAATCGAACAGTTCCCGGAAAGGCCTGGTGTATGACGCTCTCTAGTGCTAATCGCGTTTTCTCTTTTCCTCGACCCTCCTCGTCGACAGCTAAATGGCCGATCCCATATTCCTTATAATCGGCCAACCTGACCTTAAGTCTGTCCTCGGACTTATCATCTAGAAGAAACAGAATATTAGCTCCAACTTTTACATAAGCAGCTTAAATACCAAATGTCCCAGTGGTCAACTTATCCTTTCCCCAAAGGACAAACAAGTGGGGACGATAATTATTCCATGGTCATCTATACTCTTCTTTGCAATACGGTGCAGGCACATACTATGAAATTCCTTATGACCTTAATCATGTTGACCTGGCATCCCACAACATCATAAATTAACCACACGCTTGCTGTCTGTGCATAATACCGCGTATTATGACCAAACCAAAGTCGACTTGATCTAGAGCAACACATGCTCATCCACAATCACACCAACGTCGGATAATCCCATGTCCATTTTTGGATTTTTAGAAATAGTCTCAGTTTCTATGTTCACTGCAGAATCACCCTGTATCAATACGCATCGTGGAGAAATACAGGAAGAAAAGGGGTAGTCTGCTGACTGCGCGTGGTTCCGCCAGCGCCGTCCTCTCTTCAAATTAAGGGGGTATTCTAATCTAGACACTCTGCAATATATAGCACAATAATATTGACCGTAAGCAACCCCTAGACGCTCAATATATTGTGCAATATTCAATATTGCACAATAATATTGAGCATCTACAGACCGCTTAACAGTCTTCGATCTAACATAAGAACATCTTCTTTTTTTGTTAGTGGAGGAAAATGCCACATCTGATTCCCAACAATTAATCAGGCTGATCGGCTAGAGGGTCTCGCCAGGGTCATAGTTGATGACCATATTGTCCCGCGAGTCGGTGCGGCGGTTGACAACAGTACCTACTTGTGGGTCCGAAGTCATTATAAATAGACATGTACCATCCACCGACAGAGCAACACACGGATTAACTCAGACTAAAGAATGCCTAAAATTATCACAGACGGCACAATGTTCTTGATTGCCCTTTAGAGATGCTGGCAAACAGATGTTGTCGAAAAGTTCTTGGGGCACTATGAAATTACCGGTCAAAAGCAACGAATGATTTTACGCTTCACTCTGAGCCCGCTTTTGTCCCAACGCACAGTGGACCGGAATCTTAAGAAATAGAGAAATTATTCAACATGCCATTTTTCGCAATTGAAATGCCGAATCATATTAAGCTACTTTATAAAAAAAGGTGTTTGATTTTTTTTCGGCAAAGATAGAAAACTATTACTGGATCTACAGAAATGCATAAAAAGTTTAAAACACCTTCATCTGTATTGCAGTGGGAATCTTTTGACCTACAATTTGTTCTATAATTTTTAAAATCTTTATTTCTGGCTTCATCTTGGGTCTCTCCACCTAATTGGCCAATTGCAAGGTTGCCAAAATATTTTATATTTTCGCAGGAATGTATCAACACTTTGTGAACAGTGTTTGGTATATAGGCTAACATGGATACAGGTTTACAAATATTTCTGCATGTTTTGCCTTGTGGGACAAAAGTGGGCTCAGAGCGAGGCGGAAATTCCAATTATCTTTTACAGCCGGTAATTTAGAATTTTTCGAAGCGAAATTTCTTCATTCGTTTACGGTAGGCAATAATTGCGTGTTTTCGAAGCGTTCGTCGGGAAGTATTTGTGTACCTGATGTCGAACAGGCACAATCAACACCGTGCCCTTTTTTTGCAGGGGTTTGAACTTTCTTCGCACTGAGTTAATCCGTTGATTGCTCTGTCACTGGGTGCTACACAGGGACTTGGGACCGGCACGTACCGTTGTCTACCACCGGCTCGCGGGACCATACGGTCATAAACCGCGACCCTGGCGAGACGCTCTGACCGATCAGCCTGATGAATTTTTCACAGCGAGGTGAAAATTCATTCGTTGTTTACGAGCGGTAATCTTCATATTTTCCCAAGAACGTTTCTACAATATCCGTTTGCCACATTTCTAAATGGCAATCAAGCACGTGGTGGGGTCTTTAAGAACTTTAGGCATTCTTCAGCCTGAGTTAATCCGTATATTGCTCTGTCAGTGGATGGTACATATGTATTTGGGAACCAAATGTGGTAGATATTTTCTTCCCCCCTTCGTCAACAGAGAGAGAGTCCCCCTTCTCGAAGAACGGTGTTTCCAAAATGTTAGTTTCATAATTATATCAAAACAACAATTACTTTCATGTCATTTTCTCTTCTTTATACAATAAAGTGGAAAATATAAATTAGTTGAAAGCAGAAACCTTGTAGGTACTGTACGAACTCTCGTTATCGTTATACCTGGTTATGGAGGGGTATTCTTTCATGCATTGGCATACATTTATATTCATAATACGATATCATTTGTTGAGACGAAGATAAAAAGTTGGAACATAAGATCATTTAATGTCGCATGGGGTTGTAAATTACATATCGAGGCCTCCAAGAAATCAGGTACATAAACGACAAACGGTGGTCGTCTCGTTGAACCCTATTTCACCGTGCTAGGCACTTGTTATAATATCTAAATATGCGAGATGTGACAAATATGATACCAATATAGCAATTAAAAAGTATTATCCAACATCAATACGCCACGCGAAGGGGTAGAAGGGAGGTAGTCCGCTGACTGTGCGGGATGCCGCCTGCTTCGCCCTCCCGACAAATTCAAGACCGATCTCTTATTTCTCGAGTATAAACACGCAAGGTATAGGGAGGAGATTATATTATGACCAGTCAGTCCTGCATTCCTTTGAAACGGCAACTTTCCACCGCTGCACCGTAATATCTCCTCCCTATGGCACACGTTCTCTTGCACCGAATACGTCAGCGCGTACTTTTGTTTCGATATTCCAATCGTGTTTATATTCGAGAGATAAGGCATCACGCGCAGTCAGCGGACCACACCTTTTCTTCCTGTGGCTCTCCGCGAGGCGTACTGGTCTTTCTGCAGAATAATTTCGTTTTCTACCCCATTGCCAAGGAAACATTCTTCGATATAGCATAAGAACATCTTCTTTTGGTAATTGTGCGGACCTTAAAATTAATTTTCGTCACGGTCAACGTTCCGACCATACTTATTATTCTTTTATACTGTAGCGAAACACGGTTTATTGCCTGCCGAACGTAGAGGAATTAGCTTGTAACAATTGGGGATTAATCCTAAAAATTGTTCCGCTGTTCTGCAAGTTACTTGGCAGATGTTTCCTAATTACTTTATATCGTGTAGGGGGCCAGTGTCATAAAGCTGTAGTGAACCGTGGCCCGCTAACAATCCGTTTAGGGCATCACTCATCACGCTACATCATGGAACTTCGCGCGTGTGTCGATAGGAACACTGCACTTTCCATGGCATATTTATCAAATTCTTGTAGTTTTATTGGAACTATTGACGCTAATTCATGACGAATTGACGTTATTTAAGAAAATAACGTCAAACTTATATATTAACACTTTTAGTATCAATTTCCTTAATAATATTCGGCATTTTTAAATGCAAAATACAGGATGTTGCATTTTTTCCCATTTTTGGGGATTTACCCCCACTGTGCGACATAAAATACACGTATTTAATCCATAACTGCCAAATATTCGCGAATGCTTTTTCCGCAGTAGCAAGGCCTAGATTATGTTGATTACGAAACAAACAAAAAATTTGTTCAGAAGTTCCCGGAAGTGAAACTAAAAAGGGGATGATTGCTGACAATTTTTCAATTGGTTTCTTATGGAA
The DNA here is from genome assembly GCA_944738655.2 of Andrena hattorfiana. Lineage (NCBI taxonomy): Eukaryota > Metazoa > Arthropoda > Insecta > Hymenoptera > Andrenidae > Andrena > Andrena hattorfiana. The sequence goes on along the minus strand of OX122893.2, from coordinate 18,420,768 downwards.
AAAAAATTGTATGTAACTAATTATTTACTATTACTTAACAGAATCGACACTACTCATTTGGGGCCCCAAAAATTGTTTTCTTTTATATCACCAAAAATTAAAAGACTCGATTTAAAATTCTGCACGAAAAATACATAAAATCATAGACACGTGTTTGCACACAGATCAGAAGTAGGCGTCATGATATTTTTACCGTTTTTAGGTGCTCATATTAGTAGTCTACAGGTAACATAAAAATACATACTCCCATATCTTTTGAATTCTGACTTCTTTCCTTATTTCTTGGGATTCTGTCACACTGTGGCAATGGGTCGCAGTGCCCAGCCTGCGAATAGGTATAATGGGAAACAGAACCTCATTGCATTGTGTTGCGTCTCGAGTAGCCTAGGCTGGTACTCAAACAGACTCGCGTCAGGCTTCTACGTCTAGCGCATACCCGACGATCGCAGTTGCTTGTAGGAGAACAGATACATGCTTCCCCATTGCACCAGTATACTGCGACCAGTCGTTGCGACCAATCGCGGGAGATCCCACCTATAGGTAGGTACTAATGCGGCTGCAAAGCGAGCCTCTGAGCTAGCAATAATGCTTTTTTACTTGCAACTTTTACTTAACCCCGTCACTTGAAAATTTCAAGTCGAAATGATCTTATCCATGCCATTCTCCATCACCCATCTTTATCCTTGCCTAATGGAAGGAGCCCACCACCTTTTCGTGCTTAACCCCCTACCCATGATTTCGCGTGGACTGCATCATATTTCATTTTAAACAAAATCCCTGACGTCGAGTGCAAAAAGTAATCGAGTTGCCGTGGAATTACACGTAGAAAAGAATCCCTGTCCAAGTTAGGAATTGTCTGTAACTCAGGAACGAATGTCGCTTTTTAAAGGGAGTACACTGTGCGTTTATGTAAGATGTTTAAAACGGTTTTTATTCGACGACGCCTGAGCTGTTAGAGGGAGGAAAAGCTCTGCTGTCGAGAACGCCCAATCCTACAATAAAAGCAACTCTTCGTAGTTTACCACACCATTCTTAACATGGAAAATGTAGTCCCCGCTTGTTAAAGGTTTCAAATTGTTTTTAGTAATTGCTATTTTACTCAGGGCTTTATGATCGGGATTTAGGCACTCGTTAACTGCACGTTATTGTTATAGCTATAGACCCTCATTCGCTAACGAAAGGATGCATCGCGAGATTTTGTCCATGGATCATTTCAGGGATTAAGTTTCTCTAAGGTGAGGACAAAACACCCTGTATTTGCGTTGAACCATAACATTATATGGAGCAGGGACTTTTGGGTATAATCCCTATTTAAATTCAAACAAAAGCAGTTACAGAAACTCTTTCGCTGACATAAATGACACCATTAAGGTGGATACGGGACCAGTCGACTTTATGTTTCGTCCTGATTGAAGTAATTACAGGGTGCGAGTGGTATTGTAAACCGTCCGCAATAGTGCAGCGCTCGGCTTGCTTACCTGAAACGGGGCGCCCGCTGCCTTCGATGGCTGATTATGACGTTAATTTTAAAAAATCCCTCTTCAGAAGGTGCTTATTTTGTAGGTAGAATTTCAAGGCATTTGGTAATATTTTTTTCAAGTTTTAGATTCCCAACCTTCGAAGAGAATTTTGCAAAATAAAAATTTGTTTTGTAATTTTTTACTATGTTACAAAAATGTTTTTTTTCAGTTTGAAAAAATATTAATCAAATGGGCCAAACCTTCTAGATTCCCAAAAATGGTAGGATAACTTTGGTGGTGATTTTAAAGAAATTCATGAAGTTTATTAAAAATGTAACTGTCACGTCCCGCGACGTGGAGTCTAATATATATTAACCTTTTAAATCACTATATTTACTATTTCGTACTCTGAGGTATTGTAACCACCTCGTATGAAAACATTATACAAAATATTACGTAACAAATAGCCAATAAGGCATTATCATCATAAACAACGATAAGAAGAGATCGAGAAAAGAATGTACGGACGGCAGCGAGCAGGACAGCCAGCTGTATACCAGATAGCTGACCGCACGAACACCAAGAAGGCCCAGCCAACACCAGCTGATGTTCAGTGTGGTACAGAGGCCCATATCATCCAAAGGCGACGACACATCTTCGCGGAGCTGTGCCCCTGATCCTCGACAGAAGATTGTCCTCCCGTCATTTCCCGCAAATCAGTCACCAATACATATACTTAACTTCAACCCCTATTAAATAAGCTGTACGGAACTAATTGTACAACAAATATTGTAAACAAATAACGTATAAATCAAATGTGAATTAATATAAGAATCTTGCTATCGTCGCTACTGGGAGACAGGCAAAATGAGATGCATTAGTCACGAAGAAGGACACCTAAAGGGTGAGAACTAGTGGAACGTGCCTAAGTAGTAAACAAAATCTCGGAATAGAGCGATGGGAAGATTCTTCCTGGAAAATTCCAGGTTGAGGCTGTGGGATGGGGTCTCCCACCTAGGATTTGTCAGGTGACAAATCCTAGAGAAGGAGTAACCAATCTTTTCTTTGCACAACCGACCAATATATTAATTAATAGCTCATTAATAGCTCAATAATAGCTCATTAATAGTTCGTTAATAATTCATTAATATTCAAGTATCGTTTTGTAATTTACCTTTGTTGAATCCATCATAAAACTTTAATCTAAAACTTAACCAGTGTTAAAAAGATCAGGAAAAAGGGAAATAAAGGTGATTGTTTTACATAAAATCAGTGACTGAAGTGTTTCCATCCCTTTATGCCATCCTCAAAAGCGGGCACTCGTCTTTTAATTAAGTAAACTCAATTACGAAAATGTGTATTGACAGTTCACGGGTTGCGCTGATTGATGGGAACTCCTATGAGCAGAACGTTGCCCGCGGTTTTACCAGAAATTAAGCGCAAGGCGTGATTGACACGATTAGTTCTAATATCAACGAAATTCTAATTAAATGTTGCAAAAATATGAAAAATCACGCTTGCCTCCGTCGATGGTGCCGCTGAAGAGCAGAACGTTGCCCGCGGTAGCACCTGGTGCGGAAGGTGGAGAGTGATTTATTGGTCGATAAATAATAACTATTTTAAATTCTAAAATACGAATGCCGCGAAACCATCGTGCGGGGCGACGTGTACAGTTAAGGAAACTATATAAATAATACCAGGAAACCCCAGCGACTAATTATAAGGACATTCTGGGAGTCGTCAAAAACCCAATCATTAGGAAGGCCAAAAAACCCCGAACTGTGGTCACATCCTGGTCTGCGGAGATTGGGCAGCCCCTAAAGTAAACGTCGCACCAGAAAGTTACGGGATCCCAACGGGTCCAATCGAGTGGAGTCTGACCATCGTGAGCCTGCCCTCACCGCGGGTAAATTAAGGTATTTACTGAAATAAATATAATTATAATGTACCCCCAATCGCTCTCAACTATCCCAGAGCGTAACGTCACTAGACCAGCTCGAAAGCGGATTGAAAATATATACTCCCTAAAAATCGCGGCCCCGAATAGGAAGTAGGGACGTAACAGTAACATAAGGTTCTTATGATATGTATAAAGAAGATCAAAAAAACATATTTTTCAGATTTTTTTAAACAAAAATGGCGCCACAATAGCCTTACAACCGATATGTATTTTCCATTTGAGTCATTTCACGGTGGAATTTATCACGTCTACATTTTTGTCTTACGTTACATGTACTACTCGTATCACAGAAGATATCTACTCTGTGTTAAGCAAAGATTGTACCTTATATTTTTGGCCACTTTACAAGACTGTATTTTCGGACGTACCACTCCCCTTTCTTATACATGTATCTCACTGTTTCGTAATAAAAATTGAGGAAGTAACGCTTATACAGCAACTGATTTAGAAGATATAAAATAATATTTTCGTATGTTATCGCGAGAGATAAAAATTGAAACATTGTAATAAATTTCGCTGTGAAATTTGTTATTTGTGCTATTGTTATAGTACATTGCGTGACAAGGGAGAGAAGAAGGCGATTTCGACGAGCGTGAAGTTTGCTGCCCGAGCGTAACGACGGCAGTACTTCACGCGAGGCAAAATCGCGTCTCTCCCTTGTCACGCACAATACTTTTTTCAACACCTGCACGAAACCCCGCGCAGTCTTTTCCCCTTGGGAGAAAAGTATAAAACGCGAATATGTCTGAAATTGATCATTTCGCTCCCGCTCAGTAGGCGTAAAAAAACACCATTTTCATGCAGGTGTTGAAAAAAATATACATTTACATTTTATTACATTCGTATCTTTTGTTTTTTTCCACACTTGGGCATACTTTTAAAATAACCACATGAAGAATTATATTTTCAATCATTTTCTTGTTATTTGTATATTAACAATAATTTATTTATATTAACTACTTCTATTAAAATAATACATAACTAGTGTTTGAAATACAATAATATCTCGACAGATCGACACAGTTTGGAATGGACAGTATTACAGTAACAAATAACTGCAAAAGTCTGCTATCAACAAACCCGTCACGAGAGTGACAAACAGTGTGAGCGACAGGAACAGCATCCATACCTTCCCGGCTTGTTCAGCTAGGTTGAACCGATCCGAACTGAACCGAACCGCTCCGATTCGTAATTTATGGAGAAGAACGGCAACCTCTCCATAAATTAACTCGATCGTATTGCGACCGGTCAAGACTTTTGGTCAACCATAAATCTCTCGAGTTTTGGTCGACAGAAAACTCCTGACCGCTCGTCGCTCTCCAGTTCGGTCGAGAGAACCGTAAATGCCATATCGGTCGGTGTCACTGACCGCGACCACGACCAAAACTGAAATTCTATCGGTCTCGAATCCCTGCCTCTACCTCGTCTCCTTTTCGACAGGTGTCTCCCCCTTGCTCTCTTATGCTGTTCCCGCTACACTTTGCCTACCACTAGCACCTAACCTCCAATCCTTCCCGTATCCTTCTGTATGCGCACGAACGTGAAGCTTCGAGCGTTCGCGGGTTTGATTTAGTTTTAGTCTTATTTTAGTGTAAAAGATAGTCTATAAGAATAGTCGTTAAAGTAGTCGTTAAGTTTAAACTAAGGTCACGGTCACTCTGTATTTACAAGACGCTGCACAATAGATTATAAAGTTTGTCCACTTAAATTAACACAAACAGTACAGAACTTAATTAATTTTATTTAAGATTTAATCAGCTCTGACGCGAAAGAGTTGAGCGCGAACTGAGCAGTTCGAAATAGCCGAATACTGGAATGTTTCAGAGAATGGCAAGCACGCGAGAGAGGTAGTACTTATCGATGCGACGGTTCGTAGAAGAAGGAGACGATCGCGGTGATGGATCGGGCCGTTTCGCCGAATTCTGTGACGTCAGCACCCCACCTCACAGCTGATCGTCCTGAGCAGGACGAGGACCGCAACGGTAGGACAAAGCTGCCCACGCGCTGAAGCGAGAGAGCTGCCCAATCAGCTGAGGTGCGCGGCAACAGATGGCCCGACCGATCTCATCACCGCGATCGTGCATACCGCGATCTGGTCGCATTAGTCTGTTTTAAATCGCGCGCGACATCGGCAGCGAATCAGCGCCGGCTTGGCCTGTGGCCGTTTGGGCCAATCCCAAACACCTTCCTATTTCCCTATCACCCTCAGTCCCAACCCTTTCCCCCTTATCCGTTTCCTTTCCTCACCTCTCCCTCACCCGCCACCCTCACACTCTATCCTCCCTTTCACCGCTCCGCCACATTTTCCCTCCGCCTCTATCGCCACTCACTTTCGCAGACCTGTCACACACCGCGACCGGAAACGGAAGTCGATAGAGTGGGAGTGTCTATTTTCAACTTTTTCCCTATTTTAGCATTTCTTCCTGTTTTTTGGGGGGAATTACGTGCTTGTCTTCAATGAAAACAAATTTAAATGTATTTTATTTTATTCTATTTTATTTTATTTTTGAAAAGCAATTCTGGCTCTTTCTGTTTCTTTTGCCCGCATTAGATCAGTTTCTCTTACAAGGAACCAGTCTTAGTCACCCGCCATTGATTCGTCCCAGAATTCTTGGTAGCATCTCTCAATACTTTTCATCTGCTGATGAAATCTCTCGCCATGTTCATCGCTTAAAATACCAAGATTTGGTGGGAAGAAATCCAAATGCGATTAGAGGATATGGATCTTCAAAGACATGTTACAGCAGAAGATCGATACAAATGAAATTATTACAAACAGCATTTCATACCGAATTTCTTATAGTTATTGAGCAAATCATTGATGATTTTCACAGAGTCTGGATTTTTATTGTTGCCAAGAAAGCCAGCGACGACCAATATAAACGAATTGAATACGGCAGCTTCATTTCGCAATAAATGCAATTCAGATTGCTCACTTTCCAGCAACTTTTTGATCTGCGGCCCATCGAAAACGCCTTCCTTAATCTCGGCGTCGGAAAGTTTCGGGAAAATGGTCTTCAAATATATCAATGCATCACCTGTTTGTAACAATTTCATTTGTATCGATCTTCTGCTATAACATGCTTCTTACTCCTTTATTGTCTCAATATAGGCGTTAACATGTCTTTGAAGATCAATTTCCTCCACTCGCATTTGGATTTCTTCCCACCAAATCTTGGTGTTGTAAGCGATGAACATGGCGAGAGATTTTATCAGCTGATGGAAAGTATTGAGAGACGCTACCAAGGATTCTGGGACAAATCAATGATGGGTGACTACGACTAGTTCCTTGTAAGAGAAACTGATATCAATGCGGGAAAAAGAAACAGAAAGAGCTAGAATTGCTTTTCAAAAATGAAATAAAATGAAATAAACTACATTTAAATTTGTTTTCATTGAAGACAAATACGTAATTCGCCAAGAAACAGGAATAAATGCAAGAATAGGGAAAAATTTGAAAGTGGGCACTCTCACTATATTCCCCATAATATCCCCCATGACATCCAACTGTTCAGTCTTCTCGCGGACACCCTGTATATTTGCGAACACATCTATCCTACACTCAACTCCGAACTAACCGATTGTTAGTTGTTAAATCGTTAATTTTTTGTTTAAGTTTTAACTCTAGATTAGTTTAAGATAAGTAGTCTAGTTTTGGATTAAGTAGGCTTAGTTTAGAGTAACTGGTATTTAGTTTATTTAGTTTTCACTAATTAATATTATAGTACACCAAAATCTAGCGTTTATGGTTCACATGCGATATGTGTAATAAGACAGAACTTTTGTACCGCGCGTAACACGTTTGGAATCCCGTTTGTATCGAGCATTACTATTCTCTCTCTTTTTCTTGCTAGCGTAGTAACTGACCAGTAATTCGTGTACTAAGGACCCACTCCAAGCAACCGACTGCCAGAATTCTTTACGATCGCGGAATCGACGCTAGCTGAGAAGAGTGGGGAGAATGCACCTGCTTCCGCAACAATTGTCCAGATGGTGACATCATGATATAAGTATCATTCTAAGGAAGCAGATCGCGACAGCCAGCGTGGACTGCCGCCGATCACTACGCGATAAAAGACACTGTTCTTTAACGACCAATAAAGTGTACAACTTACTTATGTAAACCGCATATAAGCTTTCGAATAAGACCAAATTCAATAAAAATCGGTCCACGCATGACAGAGATATCGTAATATCATCTCATGGATCAATCGGAAACGGTAAGATTTTCTTCTTTTTCTCCTTCTCCAAGAAAATTTTCCTCAGTATAATACGTATATACGCATTACACGCACACCTTCAGCCAAAACGAACTAATATATGTTTCGTTCGTCAATCGCTATCTTCACTATGCAATCCACTCCATACGCGTTACACGCACACCTTCAGCCAAAAGAAACTAACACATCTTTCATTCGTGAATCGCTATCTTCACTATGCAATCCACTCAAAATTTTGACAGTTTACCGTCAAGTTATAATAACATTATAAACGTATTTTTACAAATATGTGTCATTGTACCATTGAATTGCAACCAAAATGCAGTCTCAAACACAAGGTAAGTTGCCGAAATTTGAATTGCGACATGTTTGTATATCATCAAACTGTTTTTTTATTTGGAACTAAACTGAGGATTTTATGTATATGTAGATAATCGAAGCGTAAAATGATGCTGTGACCTACGCCAGGCTATGTATGTATTAGGGGAGACCGGGGCTAGTTGACAAATTTTTAACATTTCTAATTTTTATAAATATACCATTGGTGTTTTATTGACTTTCTGCATACCAAAAGTTTACAAATTTCATTAGGTATATAGGCTTAGTTTTGAAAATCGTTTTAATTAAGTCTGGGTTGTAGTTTTTATTATATTTAGAGTAGTGAGACGAATAAGTCTCATAACCCTGGCTGTGGGGTTAGTTGTATATGTGTACTACGAACAATAAATTTTTTTATTTTTTCTTCACTCCTTCACAGTGTTAATTTTTTTTATTAATTATCATAGTGCAAGATAGTGTAATTACTTTATACTTGTTTGTTATGGTCTATTTGGAGGGCCTGAGAGTTTGAAGGGAGAATTGGATGTAAAACTGATAGTGATGAGTTTGGAAGGATTTTATGGTGGGGGAAGTGGACTTGAGCAGCTAAACTCTTTGTGTCGACTGTATCTTGAGGATAAAAAATGCAATTGTTAGTGGTATTGCTTAGTCAAATAACCCCGTCTAACATTATTAACATGTTAAGGGCCGTACGTACAAAACCTCCACGCATGGGATAAAATAAAATACCGTAAATTATAGTCAATGTCACGTTTCCACAAAATATTCATGAAAAAACATCAACAGTACTCAGTGGACAAAATTTGACTAAAATTTTTCACAAAATCCAAAAAGTATGATTTAATTTCACCTAAATTTACTCAAATTTAGCTCCACCGACAAAAAAACTCATTAAAGTCCAAAAAAATCGGATTTGATTTAAAAAAAATTATTAAAATTTGACTAAAAATTTTCACAAAATCCAAAAAAATATGAGTTAATTTCACCTAAATTTACTCTAATTTAGCTCATCCGACAAAGAAACTCATCAAAATGCAAAAAAATCGAAATTGATTTCAAAAAAATTCATTAAAATTTGACTAAAAATTTTCACAAAATCCAAAAAAATATGAGTTAATTTCACCTAAATTTACTCTAATTTAGCTCATCCGACAAAAAAACTCATCAAAATTAAAAAAAATCGACTTTGACTTAAAAAAAATTTATTAAAATTTGACTAAAAATTTTCACAAAATCCAACAAACATGATTTAATTTCACCTAAATTTACTCAAATTTAGCTCGTCCGGCAAAAAAACTCGTAATAATCCAAAAAAACGAATTTGATTTCAAATAAATTTATTAAAATTTGACTAAAATTTTTCACAAAATCCAAAAAGTGTGATTTAGTTTCACCTAAATTTACTCAAATTTAGCTCCACCGACAAAAAAACTCATTAAATTCCAAAAAAATCGAATTTGATTTAAAAAAAATTTATTAAAATTTGACTAAAAATTTTCACAAAATCCCAAAAAATATGAGTTAATTTCCACTAAATTTACTCAAATTTAGCTCGTCCGGCAAAAAATCTCATCAAAATGCAAAAAAATCGAATTTGATTTCAAACAAATTTATTAAAATTTGCCTAAAAATTTTCACAAAATCCATAAAAAATATGAGTTAATTTCACCTAAATTTACTCAAATTTAGCTCCTCCGACAAAAAACTCATCAAAATCCAAAAAAATCGAATTTGATTTAAAAAAAATTTATTAAAATTTGCCTAAAAATTTTCACAAAATCCATAAAAATATGAGTTACTTTCCCCTAAATTTATTCATATTTAGCTGGTCCTGCAAAAACTCATAATAATCCAAAAAAATTGAATTTGATTTCAAAAAAATTTATTAAAATTTGAATAAAAATTTTCACAAAATCCAAAAAATATGATTTAATTTCACCTAAATTTACTCAAATTTAGCTCCTCCGACAAAAAAACTCATCAAAATCCAAAAAAATCGATTTTGATTTAAAAAAAATTTATTAAAATTTGACTAAAAATTTTCACAAAATCCAAAAAATATGAGTTAATTTCCCCTAAATTTACTCAAATTTAGCTCGTCCGGCAAAAAATCTCATCAAAATGCAAAAAAATCGAATTTGATTTCAAACAAATTTATTAAAATTTGCCTAAAAATTTTCACAAAATCCATAAAAATATGAGTTAATTTCACCTAAATTTACTCAAATTTAGCTCCTCCGACAAAAAACTCATCAAAATCCAAAAAAATCGAATTTGATTTAAAAAAAATTTATTAAAATTTGACTAAAAATTTTCACAAAATCCAAAAAAATATGAGTTAATTTCACCTAAATTTACTCTAATTTAGCTCATCCGACAAAAAACCTCATCAAAATTCAAAAAAATCGACATTGACTTAAAAAAAATTTTGTAAATTTGACTAACAATTTTCACAAAATCCAAAAAATATGATTTAATTTCACCTAAATTTAATCAAATTTAGCTCGTCCGGCAAAAAAACTCGTAATAATCCAAAAAAACGAATTTGATTTCAAATAAATTTATTAAAATTTGACTAAAATTTTTCACAAAATCCAAAAATTGTGATTTAGTTTCACCTAAATTTACTCAAATTTAGCACCACCGACAAAAAAACTCATTAAATTCCAAAAAAATCGAATTTGATTTAAAAAAAATTTATTAAAATTTCACTAAAAATTTTCACAAAATCCAAAAAATATGAGTTAATTTCCCCTAAATTTACTCAAATTTAGCTCGTCCGGCAAAAAATCTCAT